>ML681979.1:58420685-58544787 GCA_007922195.1 Podocnemis expansa
TGTGGCACTTAAAGACTAACAAATTTATGTTTTTCATGAGCGTTCATGGGAGTTTCCCCCATCTTCAGTGTCTGACAAACTGGGATTTTCACTGGTTAATGAATTCACTCCTGCCTCTCAGGAATTAAAAACCCTTTTGTATGGCAGTCTCCAGGTAAATTCACTCCTTCCCTTCTCCCTACACTGCTCTCCTCAAGGGCCTCTAAGAGAAGGATCCAAGATTTCTTTAATAAGACTCCTGAAGACTGTGTCTTGAGTTCTCGAGATAGGGAATCTACCTCTTTAAAAAAAAAAAAAAAATCCTCATCTCTAGTAGTTCCACCCATTTGGACTCTTTACTTTCTAACCCAGCACCCATGAGGTTGCTGGCTTCTTGGGTGCTGAGGGTATGGTCAGACCTAAAGATCATACCCTCAGTCCTGTCTGAGAGAGGTTATTGGTACCATCAGTGGAGCAAGGCAGCAAGAATCACATTGACTCTTTTCACCTGCCACAAATACTGCTTGGCTCCATTTGGACTCTCTTCTAGATGGTCAAGATTCACAGTAGTGTCAGCTCCCTTAACCATTATAACTTTAGCACAGGCTTTGGATCTGATACCACATCCATTCTTGGTACCATGGGACTTTCAGTTTTCCTAAGACCTTGCTGTATCCAAGATGCCTGATTCACTATTGCTTGGCTCTGATAGGTATTGAGGATCTCTAAATCTGTGGATGTTTTACCTGGCACTGACAGTTTGAACTCCTGTTTCTTCTTGTGCTCCACTGCCACAGGGTGATTTGGCAGATGAGGATTCTGATGAAGACCTTTCCCAGTCTCCCAAATATCTGTTCAAGACTCTTCTCTTCATTCCTGTACACACTTTTTTCCAGAGGTCTGGGAGGAGTTCAGAATCACCTGTAAGAGACTGTTAAAACCACCATCTCACTTGCATGAACACCCATGGATGCCTCAACTCATGCTTTATGTACCACCATTTTGGCCATACTGGAACATTTGAGTGGCCCGCTGCCATCAGTTCTTTAGAGTCTTGAATATCGCCCTTCCCAGAGGTAGACAACTCTTCACCCTCCCTCTCTAGGAGCCCAGAAACTTGGGAGGGAATTATTCTGAGGAACAGACAGCTAGGGCTAACGAATGTGTCTCCCCACCAGCCAGCAGCACTTCTCCATCCCTGGCCGAAGTGGTTATGCCACCTCCTCTGTCCCTGGCAGACAACTGCAAGTGGTTTCAGGACCTTATTGAGAGAATTGCAAAGAAGTAATCATATCACAAGCTGTTTGATATCCGTCATATGGCTTCATTTAGCCACATTGCCTTGCCTGTTAATGAGGCCCTATTGAACTCTGCAGAGTTTATCTGGCACACCCACAATTCCATCTACATGCCAGAGATAAAAGATATTATGTTCCATTTAAGGACTTGGAATTTGTATTTCTTCATCCCTCTCCTAACTCGGTGGCGGAGGATGCAGTTAATGAATGTGGGAGATAGTACAACATTAAATATAGGACCTATGACAAGGATAAACACCTGGTCCTGTTTGACAGAAAACCATATTTGTCAGATACTTTATAGTTTGGAATCTCCAACTACCAGGCTGTAATGGCAAAATACAATCATACACATTATACCAAGCTGAATTCATTTACTGAGGATCTGCCAGCAGAACTCAAATTCCAAGCAATGAATGCTGAAGGCCAGGTGCCCACCAAAACATTTCTGCAAGCATCCCTTGATGCTGCTGATGCTGTCACCCATTCAGTTTATAACACTGGTAGTTATGGGGATGGCCGCCTGGTTCAGCCCTCAGGATTTACCAGCGAGGTCCAAAATACAATTGAGAATTTGCCCTTCAATGGTACTAAACTGTTTGTTTGCTGAGAGAACAGACAAATTTCTGCACATGTGAAAAGACTTCAGGGCTACTTTGCATTCTCTTGGGATCTATACTCATGCCCACAAGAGAAAGTTTAAAGTAAGTTCTCTTTATCATACCACTTTGCTGTCCCTCATCAGTGACCCCACTCACAAGAACCTGCTATGACAAGAAATACTGTTTTTTACTCTTTGTTGCTATATAGTAGAGATTTCTATGTAGCACAGAGGAAAGGGGTTTTGGAGTCTTCCCCCCCAGGTATTTCCCAGTTCCAAAAAAGAATGGTAATTTGGGACCCATCTTAGGGACCCTACTCAATGCCTTTGCAAAGGCACAAAAATTCAAAATGGTGACACTTGTAGCTATTCTAGCACTGGACAAAGGTGTTTAATGTGAAGGCTCATGACTGAGAATCATATGTTTCCATATAGCAGTCCACCTCTTCCATAAAGATACCTATGTTTTATTGTCAGTCAGTGCCATTTTTAGTACAGGTTGCCTCCTTTTGCCCTATCATCACCCAAAGGGTCTTTTCAAAGGCCACATTAGTAGCAGTGGTACATATCCATGGTAAAGGAGTTCCGGTGTAGCTTTACGTTGACAACTGGCTTCTGATAGGTCACTCCCTGGATGTAAATTCCTGGACAGCTTGCAAAGCCATAGACCTCTTTCTCAAATTGTGCCTGCAATTGAACATTCAAAAACCCATCTTGATGCCTGTGCAAAAGTCAGAATTCATAGGTGCTCATCTTGTTTCAATGGCAGAAAGAGCCTGCCTCCCGGTGCATACATTCATGGCCCTATGCAACAAAATAAATAAACCCAAATCAGCCCTCAAACCCTGAGTAAGAAATGTCTTCAGCTGTCAGAGCCTATGGCAGCTGGTACTTTTGTACCATGGAAGATTGCTAATGTGATGACTTCAAGGGTTACTCAGGACTGTTTATTCATTAAACAGACACAGTCTAATGACACTACTTTCCAAACCCACCCTGTCGTAAAGTAATCTCTGAGACCGGTGCAAATATCCTCACAGTGTTTGTTCAGGTGTCCCTTTCACCCACCCTTTCCTCAGGAGTAGTTAGAACAATGGATGCATCCCTATTGAGATAGGGAGCTGATCTAGACACCCACATGACCCTGATAGGTGACTGACAAGAAACTACTGTGCATATCAACTTCCTGGAACTGACGACAGTCATATACGTCTGTCTTCAGTTTCTAATGTTAGTTAGGAGCAAGCACATAAAGGTCATGATTGACAACATGTCATGCATATTCTCCATGAACCAGCAAGGAGAAGCAATATTCCCTTCCTTCTTCATTAAGCCTATCAAGCTTTGGAATGGGTGCACATGTAACCAGATCATCATCACAGCAGCTTAGCTTCTAGGAGTTCAGAATGTGATTGCAGGCTCTTCTCTCAGGACCGTGAGTTGAAGATAGTTACTTCACCACCTATTCTGGCATTACAAAGATCTCTATAAACATAAACAAAAAATGCTCCCCATTCTGCTACAGAGTGTAGGCTTGGTTACCAATCCTTGGGAGATTTCCTTTCACATCCAGTGGTTTTTGGGTCTGCTGTATGAATTCTCTCTGACTCCTCTAATATGAAGAATTCTGCTTAGAACCCAAAAGGAGAAAGACAGAGTTATTCTAATAGTACCAGTCTGGTCCACACAAACATAGTTCGTGCTTGCTCATGCCCATTCCATGCTAGGTGTGTGTGTGCCACATGCACAGTTGCTGGAGATTTTTCTGTCAGTGGTATCCATTGGTCTGATTAGTGCCAATATAAGGATGCTGCCTTTGTATATGCACCAATATAAGGAGGTGCTGCCAACCCTGCTCGCTTTCAGTTCCTTCTTACTACCTGTGGCAACTACTGAAACAATCCTTCTTGCTGAGGCAAGGCTTTCTAGTGGTTGGATTTTCTGTGTTCATATCTGTATAGTTAGTATATGCAGTTCTTGGTTAGCGTTCATGTATATAGCATTGTTAATAGATATCCTTGTCATCAGGGGACTTTTCACCTTAGGGCATGCCCTGGTTCCCAGACTTCAAGCCACATACCTTGTACAATAAACTGGTGCCAGGGAGTGATCTTCTCTTTAGCCATCTAAGTGTACAGGGGAGCCTCACATTGGAGACACTCCAGATTTGAAGAGACTTCAGACCTCACATGATTAAAGATAGTGACATTTGGCTGAAGGCCACTCTCGTGGCTGAGCACTTTGGTATCCATGTGGAACATTCACCCAGCACTGTGCTCTTCCTTTCACCACTCTCCATCCCTGGTGCCAAAGAAGACATATAAAAAAAAAAAAAAACATGAGGGGATTCTCTGGTGCAGAAGAGGGACAAATGGGGAGTGGCTAGGTTTCTCAAAAGACTGACTCAGAGCTTCATGGCCTCTAGGACTTGAGTGCTATCCTTCATTTATTGGGTCTTTACCTGTCTCCAGCTTCCAAGATGTTCTTTTCACACCAGCAGCTGCCCAGGCTGTGGCACCTTTCAGGCAGGAGCCCTACAAAAGAAAAGTGAATGGCTACAAGCAACACCAACCCTTCCCTCCTACCTCAGTTTCAGTCAGGCTCTCATAAATATCCTGTTGGGGCTGTGTAGGCCTTTTGAATGTGCATCTGTGAACAAGTCTCAACTCTAAGTCTATTCCCCCATTGTTTTGCCTGTTGCCCTTCAGCCCAGTTGGTCGTATATAACAACAGACCATTGGGTATTTAGTACAGTAAGAGTGGATACACCCTCTAATTTTCTTCCATTCCTCCCTCCAGTCTATCACCCCAGTCCCAGTACAGGGACCTTTCTCATAAGTCTTCCCACATGTGGGGCTTTAGAGCAGCAGTTCCCAGACTGTGGGTCATGGCCCCAAGTGGAGTTGCTTCATCAGTCAATAGGGTAATGACAATCCTGAGTATGCAAAAGACCTCATTTTACAAAACTGCCTCCTCCTCCACGCAGTTTAACCTCACATGCACTGCATGCATGAAGATCACACACAGGAAGCTATTCTGCTCTACAAAACAGCACCCTCCATATAGCATGACTTCATGTACCATGTGTATGTGAGGTCATGCAATTCAGAGCTCTGTTGGGCCTGACTTTCATGGTCACAGCCCACTTGATGACTGCTTGGGTCTGCCTCAAACTTTTGACACTGGTGCAGTATGCAAGGCTATGCCTCAGATCCATCCAGATGTGGCTGGCATCAGTCTACTCCCTGAGCAGATACCACATGGACTCAATACTTAAGATTCTGCCTCAGGTCCTTACTTCATTGACCTGGTGGGGGGACCCAGAGTTGATAATGGAAGGCATTCTCTTTCCTGACCCTCAGTTTTCTGTAGCCCTTGTTTTGGATGCTTCAGATCTGGGATGGTCCCAGAAAGAACTCTCCTTGCATATAGATGTCAGGGATCTCAGGGTGGCTTGCTTAGATTGCCAGGTGTTTCTTCTGCAGATTTTGGCAAAGTGGTGCAGGTCTAAAGGACAAAACTATATCAACTTTTTACATCAGTGAGCAGGAAGAGGCTCGTTCTTCAGTCCTGTGCCAAGATGCCCTCTGCTTGTGAGACTTCTGCATGAAACATTATATTTATCTCGAGGTGTTGCATCTACAGGGAGTCTGAGATGCATTGGCCGATTGCTTCAGCAGATCCTTTTCCTCTCACCACGAATGGTCCCTCAATCTGGAGGTGCCCAGTGCTATTTCCAGTGTGGAGACTTCCCCACGTGGACCTGTTGCTACAGACAGAACAGGAAATGCCATCTGTTCTGTTGGCTGATTGGGCACAGCATGGACTTACTCTCCAGTACCTTTCTGCTTTTGTAGGCAGAACACTTGCTATGTGTCTCCCCACCAATTTCCTGAGTTCATGAGGTTCTTTTAAAGAGTAAATGGGATGAGGTGAAGTCCATCTTGCTAGCACCACTGTAGCCATACTTGCACTGGTTCAGCACTCTTCTGGACCTCTTGGTGGCAGCCTCACTCCTACTACATCCATACTTGATCTCAAAAGACCATGGCTAGTTGTTTCACCTGAATCTTGCCTTCCTGCACTTGACGGCGTGGTTGCTGTGTGACTGAACTCTGAAGATCATGCTTGCTCAGATCAGATTTGAAAGGTCTTACTAAGTAATAGAAAGCCTTCTGTGACCGGGGCTGACTCATCCCACACAGCAGTAACCCAGCCAGCCCTGTGGGCGGCAGAAGCTCTGCCCCTTAAGCCCTGCTGGGCATGCTCAGGCTGCTGCCCCAGTATAAGAGGTAGCAGCACAGCTCAGTTGGGGCTGGCCAGTGGAGGGGAAGGATGTCTGCTGGAGGCTATTGCCCTGGAGCTACAACAGCCCCATTCCATAGGAGACTCAGTGACCGGAGTGGACCCTATGGAGAGGTTACCACAGAAGGAGAGCCTTGTGACTGACACCCAGGACCCGTGGGAAGGCCAACAGCTGCTGTCCCAGGAAAGAGAGAATCACAGTTCAACACCCGACCAGACCCTCACCCCATCTCAGGTAGGAAGTAACCTAGGGGGCCCAAAGGGTGGTGCTGGGGTATAGAGAAGAGCTAGACAGCATGTTTGTTTGGGTCCCTGCTAACTGGGTGTGGTACCCGTAGGGCCCTGGGCTGTGGCTCAGTGGAGCAGGAGGGCCTGAGCCCCCCTACCTGTGCACAGTGCCCCATCATTGATTTGTTATATAGACTCTGGCTGCTAGGCCACGTTGCCCTGACCTGAGGGCTGCTGAAAGACTTTGTATAGACTCTGGCTTTTTGGCTGTGCATCCTTGACTCTGGGGTTGAGTTTAAACAGTTTAACAGTGTGGTGAGAAGCTCGTGAAGGTCCGTCCCCTGCCAGCATTTCCCCTGCTTTTCTCCAAGGGGGCACTAAGGAGGGCTTACCCCTCAACACCTTCCAGCGGGGCTACCTTCCTGGCCAATTGGGACAGTTTCACTTGTTGGGTTTCTCCACCTCAGTCTTCTCTGTAGTCCATCTTGGACTAACTCTTCCACCTAAAGCATCAGGCTTTGGCTGTTTTGTCTATTAAGGTTTGTTTGGTGACCATGTCAGCCTTCCACCTTCCAGTATGTGGCTGATTAGCAGGGGCGTTGCTGGCGCTGGGCACTCCAGGGCACGTGCCCCGAACCCCAGCGCCAGTGCCCCAGATCTCCAGCCCAATTGGGCCAGAGATCTAAGGTGCGGCCGCGGCGGCCCCGTTCCCAGCCGGGGATGCGGGGCCTGGCCGCCAGCGGCCATGGCTGCCCTGTCCTGCACCGAGGATCCGGGGCCTGGCTGCCCACGGTGGTGCGGTGGTGCCTGTCCCTGTCCCTGGCCAGGGGTCGGGGCCTGGGCCTGGACCCCGGGTCACTCCCCCCAGCCAGCGACACCCCTGCTGATTAATGTTCTTCTACAAGATGACCATTGGTTTCTCAAGGGGCTAAAAAGAGTCCACTTTCAAGTTCCCAAACCTCTGCTCCCATGGGACTTAAACCTGGTTTCGTTGAGGCTCACAGGACCTCCCCTTTTGAGCCATTAGCATCATGCTCCCTGCTGCTTCTCTCTTGGAATGTTGCCTTCCTGCTAATGATCACCTTGGCTAGTTGGGTCTTTGAGATCAAAGCTATTACATCAGAACCTGATAATATGTTGTTCTTCAAGGGCAAGGTCCAATTGCGCCTCTTCTGGCCTTCTTACGAAAGTCAGCATCCAACTTTCAGAACAATCAGCACATTTTTCTGCTGCTATGGAACTTTATGGTAGAGAAGAAACAGGATGGTTCAGTCTCACAGTGCTATTATATTACAACAGCATGGAGTATGAGACTGAGTAAGACATGTACAGGCTGAACACCTGCTGGTATGAGACATACCTGTTCAAATGTGCAAGGGGCTTATGTGAAAGAGTGGAGCATCTTTAGGGGCACACATCTCAAAGGACCACAGTTATTACATGGTGTCTATGACCATTTCTTCTCTTCCTGCTATCATCCAGCTCCTCATATTTTTCACTGATTTATTTTGCCTTTTTCTTTTATATTTGTGGGGCTGTTACCCATACAAGAGGGTATTTCGTATGTTCCTGCTGCTGCCATTTAAAAGAACTGAGTGGAAAGTGGAGGGAAAAGACTTTTAAATTCAGGATACCAGGGAAAGCAGGAAGGATGAGAGCAATTAGGTAGTAAACAATATGATTAGTTTTTATGACCATCAATCAGTACTCAAGGGGGTGTTTTTTTCCTCAAATAGTTTGAGTGCATAATAATGAGCTGTTTTTCATCCTAGGACAGAAAGGTCCTGTGTCACCTCTTTGACAGAGTAGACCTCAGTAATCATTTCTTGAAACTACAGAACCTCTCAGGAAAATTCTTTTTGATTAAAAATGTAGTTTTGTAGTTTTGGGGGGAGAGAGAAGAGTGTGTGTGTGGGGGGGGAGATGGAATGCTTGCAAAATGTACTAGCTATAATAAGTCTGTTGTAAGCTCCACAGATAAATTTATGGCCCATATATTTATGAAAGGTAACCAATAGCAGCAAGATAAGACAAAACAGTAAACAAGTAAGGCTTATTAAGTTTTTGTGGATTTCAGTGAAGAATAACAGAGCAAATAATTAAAGAGAAAGTAATACTTTACTAGAAGGGATATAATCAGATAATGACAAACTGGAACCACTTTTGTAAAAGGTAAGTCATATTTTCAGGCTTGGATTTCTTTGAAATAGTTAACAAACACAACATACATACTGGTAAAGTAAAACTCTTCTCCATACAGAAATTCTAAATCTGTCTTCTAAGCAATAGGTTTTGTATTTAAAAAAAACAGCTAAAACACAGTCAATCAGAGCCACGTTAAATGGCTGTAGGAAGTTTCTATTTTAGAGTAAATACTATACTTTTCTACATCTAAACTATGCCTTCATGTATTTTTTGATTAAATCATCAGTGTAATTTGTTTTGCAGACTGAAGAACAGCATTATACAGAAAGTCCCACATTAGGGAGCTGTCTGCTCTCAGCAGGAATTAAGTTCTTTTCTAAGGCATGTAAGATCCCCTTAGAGGCTAAAGCAAAGTTCAAATAGGCTAATGTGCTATCTAAAAATTCACTTCCTTCTAGTTCTCTCTTCCATCTTTAAATCACAATGGTTGATATCCAGGGAATACAGAGAAGAATTGTATCTGGCTTCAGAGGAGAGTAATGAGTCATTCCTAGACCTAAAAAATGCTTAATTAAGATGGAATGATTATTAGAAATGCATATCATATTATCACAATACTGGGGGGAGGATTTATGGGAGGTATGGGCCTGAAGAAGAGGCTTGCAGGAGTATGTGGCTGCAATCTTAGGGTTCAAGCTTTGCTGCATGGGGCTCTGCTTCTATGGAATTTAGAAGTGCTGAATGGTAGCCATGTTCCTTTGTTCTCCCACAAGATTGTACTCTAGCATTTCCTGATTTTTGTTTGATCAGGGTCAACCTTTGCTTAGGACTGACAGAAGAAGTCTAAATTCACTGCCACATGGAGCTTCCAAATGTGGAGGAGTGGGCACACAACTTATGAGTTCTTAAGTATCTGGCTTACATAACTTTTTAAAAATATCTTCCTCAATATATATAAGGAATATATATAAAACAAACAAGGAGTCTTGTGGCAGTTTGACTAACATTTATTTATTGCATAAGCTTTTGTGGGAGAAAATCCTGCTTCGTCAGACACTTTGAAAATGGAGGAAACTTACAGAATGGGAGGAAATACATGCAGGGAAGTGTAAGTCATAGGAACAGGTGACACTGTAACAGCAAATCAAAGCAGTTGTAAAGATTCAAACACTGGGAAACAGCATATAGAGCAGGGGTCTCAAACAGGCGGCCCATGGGCCACGTGCAGCCCCTAAAGCTATTTCCTGTGGCCCACAATGACACAATCATTACCTATATTTGCAATATCATTGTATGAAAAGGTTTCAGTAGCATGGCCCTTGGGCTAACGTACTAATCCTCATGCGGCCCTCTACTAGTCCTTATGCAGCCCTTGTGGTGATTTTGAATTTGAGACCCCTGATATAGAGGAAGATGAGGTCAAATTGCCTGTTGTAATGAGAAGTATCCCATGTCCCTTTTGCAGGGATGAGCCCTCCCTAGTGGCATAGGTGGGGAAGCCAGAAGGGGTGTGAGCATGGACAGGGCCTCTGCAGCCTCTCTAACACACAATATCTGCGACAATGCACTGTCCTTTAGTCAAGGCAGTATGGCCTAGTGGCCTCAGAGTCTATATTCAGGGTCTGTGAGCAGCCCACAGGTCAGGACAGCACAGCCTCGTGGCTTCAAAGTCAATAGAAAGCATCTCCTATGGGGCACATACCCAGGTAGGGGGGCTCAGGCCCTTCTGTTCCACTGAGCCCCAGCCGAGGGCCCTATTGGTGCCGGGGTTATGGCACCAAGTCAGCCGGAATCCTGACTGAAACATGCTGACTGGTCTTCCACTTTACCCACAGATCACCTCTTCAGGCCCTCTGGGCTACTTCCTGCATGGGTTAGCTACTAGTGGTTCCCTGTAAGTCCTCAGAGTTAACTTGCTTCAGCAGATACCTGGGTGATAGCCTCAGGGTGCTCGTCGCGGGGCAGACCTTCCTTTGAGCTCCTTTTGGAGTCAGAGTATCCCAAGGTTTGTGGCTGATGCAGCTCCAGGTCAGGAGCTTCCAGCATGTGTCCTCCCTCTTTGCAGGTCAGCCTAGACTGAGTGGAGCTGCAGCCTTTTGTTCTGGGACAGCAGCCTGAGCATTCCAAGCAGGGTGTAGAGCTTTCTGCTTCCCTAGGCTATAAGGGGCTGGTTTAGTGCAGGGTTTATCCACCCCATCACAGTTCATATTAAACCCAGAAGCAATGCAATCAAATTTACAAATAAACTCAGTCTCAGCAGCTTCTCTTTGAAGCCTTGATCTGGTATTCATCTGTCTGAGCACCACAATTAGTAAATTGTCAATGAAGTGATCACAGAGGTTGGTTCTAGAATGTTGTCATTTCTGATATCAGATTTGTATCCATTTATTCTTTTGTGCAGAGACTGTCTTGTTTGTCCAATATAAAAGGCAGAGGGGTATTTCTGACACTTGTTGGCATAAATCACATTGGTGGATGAGCAGGTGAATGAGCCTTTGATGGAGTAGCTGGTTTGATTAGGTAATAGTAATAGGTAATAGTGTCTTTTTATGCAGATATTTGGGCAAAGTTGGCAGGTGCTTCAGGACTTAATAGGGACTCTGGATTTTTCCTCTCATTACTACAGGTGATTTGACCTCACCTTCCTCTATATGCTGTTCCCCAGTGTTTGAATCTTCACGACTGCTTTGATTTGCTGTTCCAGGGTGATCCATAACCATGATTTACACTTCCCTGCATTTATTTCCTCCCATTCTGTAAGTTCTGCCATCTTCAAAGCGTCAGAAGTGGGATTTTCTCCCACAAAAGCTCGTAAATAAATTAGTGAGTCTTTAAGTGCTACAGGGCTCTTTTGTTTTGTTTTAGTTAACTAGACTAACACAGCTGCCCCTTTGGAGCTTAGGAATATAATATAATTTCTGAGTATAATGTGTTGGTTGCTTCACTTGGTGGTAGAGTGTTAGAATGAATTTTATAAAACTTAAGGTTATTGAATGACTTTTAAATATGTTAACATTTGTTATTTAACTATTAGTTTGCCATGTAATTCAACACATGATGTAGGCTTAAGATACCACATACGACATAAGAATCTGAATACAGCTATTTGCTACTGCTGTCTTTTGGTAGAAGGAAAGGAACAAAAAGCATTAACAAACAGATAAAATGAACAAGGAGTCCTGTGGCACATTTAAAGACTATATGTAAAATAGAATCAAATCATAGGGTTAGAAAGGACCTTATGAGATCATCTAGTCCAACCCCCTGGGGTTTGAACCTAGCACCTTCTGCATGTAAAGCAGATGTGCTAGCCACTACACTACTAATAAATTCGTTTATGGTATGAGCTTTTGTGTTATTGGATTCTGCTGTTCGATTTTTAATATAATAATTCTAAGACCCACCATGCCTCCTGGTGCATCAATCAGTGTTTATTGCAGCCTAATACCATCGCAACAATGCCTTCCTATGGGCTGCTTTGACTAGAATAAAAGGTATGTTTTTGAAACATGTTGACTAATGCTTAACTAATTTTAAAATTCTTGAGTTCATTGCCATTGGCAGTCAAGTTTTAAAATACAATTTTCTCTAACTGCACTATAGTTTATAAAAAGTTTTATCTAAAATGTGTTAGGTAGCTGTTTCATGTATCTTTTATCCTAGTTTAAAGAACTCCATAAATGATATGCGCTTAGTACTTTAACAATTCCACAGAATTTTCTGTGGTGATCTCTCCTCTGTGTTGCAGTTGTCTGTTTCCTGGAAATGGAAAGATATTTTCATTAGTCTGCTTATATTAGTCAGTTCCATGTTCTCTGTAGCAAGCATCTTTTTTGTGGTAGCCTGACTTTGTGTAGTATGGTAACTGCCCATTTCTCATTTGAGTTGTATTTTGTGGTAGATGATGGTGATGGAAATCTCTGCCATGAAAAACAAATTTAAATACTGCTTGTTCCTGATCATAAACTGGAGTGAGAATGTCATTCTCTTTTTAATGTATTTTTCCTGTTACTTTTTTAGCCTGTACTATATCTCTGTATGTAAATATAAATGCTGAAAAACATTGATGCAGAAATGTAAAATAATTTTGAAAGTTTTGTTATGGCTGAAAGGATGTTGTCTAGTGAAAAATCGTAGCTAACAAAATCTGACCAGTTATAAAGAACCCATTACACTAAAACATGAAACATTTTTTTAGTTTTATTCTTCACTATTAATAATGTATGTTTCTTGGGGACTATAAAAATAAACATCCAGTTCACTTTTTGGCTCTCCAGCATTAGCATAATGTTGTGAAGTTGGGTTTCAAGCACAGCAGGGCAATGCTTAAGTTCAAACAAAGTTTTCAGTTGATTTTTAAAAAACAAAATACAGATATTAGTGAATTTATATTTTGGGTCTAACTTGAGCAGGCAAAATATCTTGAAGAATATTTAGAGTCCTTTCAAATAGATCTAGTCAATGAAAATTATGACATAGTCTCTGATTTTTCCCACTGAACTGTTGTGTGCTTGAGCTGATAGAATCTACTTGTACAGTAAATAAGTATAAACTATATAAATATTTTATTCTATAATCACATATTTGGAAGATTAACTTTCTTCTGTGTGATAGTTGAATGTGAACTTTCACCTTGTGTATAACATACTAATGTGATTTTCAAACTCTTTTTCTTTTGATATAGCACCATTGAACCTCTGTATTTCACCTATGGAATCTTATTTGCCTGTGGCTGTTCATTTGCATACCAGCCATCCTTGGTCATTCTGGGGCACTATTTCAAGAAGCGCCTTGGACTAGTGAATGGTATCGTTACTGCCGGCAGCAGCTTGTTCACTGTGTCACTGCCTTTCCTTTTGAGAGTGTTGATTGATTCAGTTGGACTGTACAACACTTTAAGGGTCCTGTGCATCCTTATGTTTGTTCTGTTCCTGGCTGGCTTCACTTACAAACCTCTCGTTTCCCATGCCAATGAGAGAGAGAGTGGAGAGAAGGGTGTGTACAGATTTCCTCCTGCAAAAAAGATTTTCAATTTCTCCGTTTTCAAGGTTATGAGTTATCGAATCTGGGCTTTAGGAATCCCAGCTGCCCTTTTTGGATACTTTGTGCCTTATGTTCACTTGGTAAGTGCACATCTTTTGCTGTGTTTTGTTTGTTTAAAAAAATCTGTTCCTTTTATATTCTGGCTAACAAAATCATTGGGAATAGAAATACCTAACATAAAAGTTGTCCTGTGGAGAATCATGCAGCTGGCGTTCTGATGTCTGCAATTAGGAGGTGTTCTAGTTGTTGGTCACATCCTTTGCCCTCACTCACTCTGGAGCCAATTTATTTTTCAGTTCTTCATTTTCTCCCCTGAGTTTGTGAAGAGGGAAAAGTGAAAAATATGTCAACTGCACAAGAAAGCCTCCAAGTAGATTCTCTTTCACTTCAAGTGAATTTTGTACTATTGACTAACAAAATTGTTTGCTTTCTAGGCCTTAAACTGTAAACACAGCCAACTATACTACATTTATGTATCATTTGCATGAGGGAAGTGGCTGGATGTAGCATATTAGATTTTAGAGCAGTACTGAGAATAGAGTTTAGAATACATGTGCATTATGCTTTGGACTTATTGTACACTTTATGAAAAAACACTGCTGCAGATAACAAAATTTAGAGATTTTATCTATTAATGTAATGAAAGCATTAAAATATATAGCAGAAAAAGGTAAGATTTCTAATCCATACTTAATTTTCCATTTTAATTGATATTTGATGTTAGCAATATTATTAACTAGAGCTTTGCCAAAAACTTGCGGTGCTGGTAGATCAATGTTTTAATAACAACTTTTTTGTGGTTTTATTGAAGGCAAACTGTTTGGACTATTATTTGCATTTTCTTTTGAAATTTGTGATTTTGTAATAATGCAAAATTATTTTTGAAATTTTATATAGCTCCAGTAGTAATGTTCCCATTCACTTTTTCATGGGTTTATGTGCCAACAATAACTAATAGAACCTGGAGCTATGGTACCATAAAAGCTGTCAGTCATCCACATTTTGTGCATATACTTCACTCACTATGTCTCCACAGCAGACAAGAATACTTCTCCTTCCTCAGCTCTGCCTATAAAGTTCTTTTTCTAATGATCTTTGGTGCAACCATATGTGACCTTTATCCACCTCGCCATGCATCACATTTCTTACCTAGTATTGAGTTATTTTTGAGCAGCTTCCTAAATGGGACTTTCATGCCTGAAATGATGGACTGCAAAGAAAGACTTAGGCCTACACTACTCTTCAAAATTAGATTCACCCAGCTGCCTTACTAAGGCGTGTGGAAAAAATTCATGCCTTGAGCACCATAGGTAGTTCAGCCTAGTCCCTAGGGCAGACAGGGGTCAGTTGACAAAGAACTCTTCCATTTATATATCTAGTGACTCTCAGGGAGATGGATTAAATACACAGTAGAACAGAGGCAGGCAAACTATAGCAAGCCTTTAATCCAGCCTGCCAGCTGAGCCCTGGCCCCACCCCTTCCTACCACATGGGCCCAGCAGAGTCCAGGTGGAGCACTGCTACCTATTCCAGGCTTCACCCCTATTCCCCTTCCCCCCTCAGAGAACAGTGAAAGCTGATGAGCTGTTGCTGTGCTTCTGGCTCTGGTCAGGCCGTCTAGTGCTGCAGGAAAATGGTGGAGCCCAGAGGGGAGTGCTGTAGCGCTGGTCAGCTGAGCTCTGGCACTCAGCTGGTCAGCACTGTGCTGTTTCTGCTCTGGGTTCCACCCCTTCCCTGGGGCACTAGGGGGCCTGGCTGGAGCATCACAACAACTGATCAGCTCTTATCAGCTTTTTATTGCCTCCACCCAGGGACCTCTAGTACTGCGGAGCACTGCCGCTCACCCTCCTGGCTTCACCCTTTCTCTCTAAAACTCCCCATCCTAAGCCCACCCCCTTACCATTACATGGGTAGTGTGGTGTCTTCCCCTTCAAGCCCTGCCCTTCCCTTCCCACTCCAAGCCCACTATGAGTGGCCATAAATACCATATGACCTTTTGGCCAAAAACGTTGCCCACCATTGCAATAGAAGAACCCCTTTCCTCAGTGTCGGAAGCATAAGCAGCACAGTAGCATAGATTCAGCTCTGTAGCTTTGCACTATAGCAGCTGTAGTGTAGGCACGTACTTAAAAATATATATATTTGAATGGATGAATTGCTTTTTCCACTCCACAGCCTCTTTAGCAAACTCACACGTGGGGTCTGTCCACACTAAAGGTGGCACTGCCAGCAGAGGAGGATTGATTTTATGGATTTGATTGAGTGGTAGCAAACCAGAAGAATGACCTTGTTAATTCACCATGGCAAGTAGCCTAGTGCTGAATCAATGGGAGAGCATTTCCTGTTGGTGCAGAATAGTGGAGACACCACAGAAAGTACATGTTAGGAAGATGCAGGAGATACTTCAATTACTGTACATAGCTTGCAATTCTCCCGTTTGATTGCCACTGAAATCTGCAGCCAGTGAAGACCAGGCCTAAGAATATTTAATAAAGAGCAACCTCTGCTTGAGTTGCGCTCTTCATGGAGGAAGAATAAAATCAGTATTGATTCAATTTTCATTAATTTGTCTAGTGTAATTTAGTAATTGCTTCTTGATACAAAAACTGTTTTATTTTTAGAAAATGCCTACATGGCCCATAGTATGACAAATTACGATATCATGATGTTGCATCACTTTGTGGCAATGAATACACCAAATCACTCTGCATGAACAATATCGCTGCTAATATTAATGTGTTATCAGCAGGCAATGATTTTGGGTTTTTGACTGACCAAAAATTGTGATGCGTTTTTGGTTACTTTATTTTATTTTTATTATTATGAGTCTGACAGGGTTCCTATTCTTGTGTAGTCTGTTTCTTCAAAATAGTGAGTAAATCGTGTTTTTTGGGGGGGTTTTCCCCCAAAATCCCCATGTTGCCTAACTCCAGACTAGGTATCTTGTGAAGTAGGAATAGTTTGAGGCACTGAACTTTTTTTTTGCTTTGAATTCTCCAACTGCTCCAGAAAATGACAATGCTCAGGAGTCAACAGGAAGAAAAAAATCTGATACCTTCTTTGCATCTAGGAGACTAGCAATAACCAAACAAATGAAAATCACTAAATATACCTTAAAACTTCTTCAGAGTTCTGAAAGACAAAGCTGACTCATCTTCTATCACTAAGGTAAATAGGGTTGTGCAAAATATAGGCAAACAATTATGACCATCGATTAACTAGTCAAAAGTGCTGCTTCACATAAGAGTTTCTCAGCTTAGTAAGATACTTTAAATGAATGTTGCTTGGGCCCAAGATTTGGTCAACATGTACCAGCAGCGTTGGAGGAGGAAGAAGAAGAGAGAGACAAAGCTTACTGATTTAATATACTGTTATCTTCCTTTTATGATGTGCTTTCACATATACAGATGCTCTGATTGCAGTATGGTCTCCTCTATATAACATGGGGTTAGATATGGCTCAAACTGAGAGATATGGATCCAGTATATAATAGGAACTTATAATTATGCTGCTTTTGATGGCATGATATTTTTGGATGATGCCTTGGAAAACGTTGTTTAAAAGTAGGCATGGAATGTAATATTTTGGAAATGATCTTGAAATGGCACTGTATCAAGGGTTTGCTCCCAGCGGAGTTAGCTTAGAACCCAGTATTTTGAGTTTTTGTATAAAGATCTAGAATCATAACTTAACTTCTCAGTAATACTAAAATTACTATGAATTTTAATAGGTTTGGTTCAGTCTACTACATGTGGAAGGAAGCTTCAGCATTTCCAAGGAACTTATGTTATTACAGTAACTGACAAATGATACCTAGAAGAAATTATTCCTTTTTAGAATAGAATTTTCATGAAATCCTCAGTTTATGGTACTCTCTGCTTTACCTATTAACCCTGCAAGGAAAATCATTTTTAAACAGCAATCCTTTTAGTTCAGTCAAAACAAAGTCTTTTATTCTTGACTTTTAAAGGCTGTTACTGAAGGAAAAGGGGGAGTCTTCTGTTTGATTTACACCTTTTGTCTTTTAACATACAGATTAAGAAAACAACATTTTGAATGGAAGCCTGTATCTTAAATTATTGTTTATATTACAGTAGCATCCTGAGGCTCCAATAGACAGACAGGGACCCTTTGTAATAAATATTCTGCAAAGACAGTCCTTTCCTTGTAGAATTTACAATCTAAGATAGAGGCTCTCAAACTTTTTTTGTGCATATCTGTTCTGAATATATTTCAGGCTGTGACAAGCCCTCTGCAAAGGTGATCACACCCCCCCATGTCATGTCATCTTAACTGGCATGCATGGGGGCTGATAGTTCATGACTTCCCCCACCATAATAACCCTATGACCTCCAGTTTGAGAATCTCTGATCTAAGGCAAAATGTAACAAATGAATGAGAAATAATTGGCGGAAAGGGAAGGGATGAGTATAACCTATATAGCTATGACTTAATATATAGATACCAATGGAATATCTGTTTACCTTAGAATTTGATAGTTCTGAATAAAACATTTCAGTTGATGATCATTAGCATTTGAGAAAACCTGGGCATTCAGAAACCATAATAGTTTAATCTCTGGTTCTAGTCACGTCAAGCAAAGACACACATGAGCTAACAAGTTAGTAATAAAAATACTGTAATGCTAAAATCTTAATATTATGCAAACAAGTAATGTGACATACATTGGCAGAGTAGTGCAATACATATGCTTTCAGGATAGGTAAACTTTTCTAAATCTTGGTCTTAGATCATTGACCGGAAGGCAAAGTGTTGTAATATCTACGTGTCAAAGATGTAATTTGTGATAATTATTTATCATGTAAACATCAATGACTTCCACCTCCCCAGCTGCAGAAGAAGTTTTGTTCAAATCCAAGTATTATAACATCACAAGATACACATATACAGGCAGCCCCCTGATCCCACTGGAGTAAAATTAAATGGGTAGCTAATTTAGGAATGTTTGTTTGTCTAAATAGTCTCTGACAAATGTGCATCAGATTATATGTGCTAGTTTTAATCTGGGTTGGTGCTATTACTTTCTGCAGAACCTAAGATTTCACTTTTAAAAAAAAGTTTCTAGTTCATCTGGTAGAGCAAATAACCTTCCAAACACAAATCATAGTCAGGCTGATGCAGTCTTTTTAAGTCTGCATACACATAGTGTAGTTTAGCAGCTTTCCTGGTCAGAGCTTCCACAAACTGTAACAGACTGAAAACTGAATAAAAGTTTTGTTGGTTTACAACTGTCTTTTAAATCCTGCAGTGAAGCTGAGAAGAATCTGGCCACTTTAGTTTTGCTGTGTTGTTGGAAATCTAGATGCAAACAGCAGAAAAGGCACAAAAAGGCCTGCAGAAGAGAAGACTGAGGGGGGATTTGATAGCAACCTTCAACTACTTGAAGGGTTGCTCCAAGGAGGAGGGAGCTCGACTGTTCTCGGTAGTAACAGAGGGCAGAACGAGAAGCAATGGTTTCAAGTTACAGCTGGGGCGGTCCAGGCTGGATATTAGGAAAAACTTCCTTACTAGGCGAGTGGTGAAGCATTGGAATAAGCTGCCTAGGGAGGTGGTGGAATCTCCATCTCTGGAGGTGTTCAAGTCCCAGCTGGACAAAACACTGACCGGGATGATCTAATGGGAGTGGTCCTGCTTTTTTTTGGCAGGGGGTTGGACTAGATGACCTCGTGGGGTCCCTTCCAACCCTATGATTCTATGATTCTATGAATTATTTCTAGGGATAGGAGCTTTTAAAAAGGCTTTGAGAAATAGAAATGGTGATAAAAATAGAAACACCCTCTTGCAGCAGAATTCTGAGATGCTTACAGCATTAGAGAGAACCCCACACAGACAACAGCCAAATAGGAGAGCATATAGGCAACCAAGAATCCCCCACACTTGTGACCAGTCAAGGGACACTTGTAGGAAATTGAAAAAAGGTTCCTTCTCTCTTCCAGCAGCCACAGAGAGAGGTGGGTAGGGTGGCTTCAGATTAATCTGACATCCTCTAGCCTCGTACAAAAAATGGGGAGTTCATAAGTGGGATACAGGAGCAACACCCTGAAACAAATCTCAGCATCTTCCCTTCTCCAAGCAGCTGGAGAGAGATGGAGGCTGGCTTCTTACCTTGATGATGCACCTGCAAATGGCACCCATCACAGTCTCGCCCAATCTGTATCCATCTGTGGCTAGGATGTTTAATCCTATGGTTATTTGGTATCAGTAAATTTCTTAGTCCTGTGTGTTGATGTGTGGACTGCCATCTTGGCTGGGCAGACAAGGAGAGATGATGGGATAAATAAGAAGTATATTACTGAGCTAAGTGTTAGGGAAGAAGTGGAAAAAGGAGAGGAAAATGTACAGCAGGAGTTAGAGTACAATTTAGGAAAAAAGAAAGGAGTAAAAAGAGAAGACTACTCAAGAAAATGTGTTGCTTTCTATTTTACTACTTGTCCATCCTGTAATTAAAGACAGACAAAGAAGTTATAACAAACCCAAGAAATGGCTTGAATAGGCGTGGTTAAATAGTACTGCATAATTATCTAATGAAACACTCTGATACTTGGCAGTTTATTGTGGTATGTAAAATAATATTCAACAAGTGCATCACATTAATGGTGGTAGAATTAATCAAATACATTTATTGTATAGCTTACAACTTCTTACATTTAAACTCCTGTAGTATCAACTAACTTACTGATAAATGTTATAATTAAATACAGTGCAGAGCTGTTTTGTTTCTTTAAATTATGGAAAACATGGCTTTGGGATGAGGTATATTGACAAAAGTCCATCTGAAAATATAAAAAAAGTGACTGATAGGTGAAAGTTGGGAAGGAGAGGAATGGTGAATTACAATTGGGTCATAGAAGCAAGAGGGAAATCAATAGGGGAATCTGCTTAAGATCTTAGCTGTCTATATACAAATGCAAAGAGTATGGTGATAAACAAGAGTATGTGTAATTCTTAGTACACAAGCAAGATCATGGCAACTGGCACCACAGAAGTTTGATGGGATAAATATTCTGGCTAGAATATAGCTTGCTCAGGAAGGACAGAGAGAGGAAAAGGGAGATGGTGATGCATGGTACAAGAATTTATATACTTGTTCTGATTTTGAAAAGGAGGTGAGAGGATAGCCAGTTACATATTTCTGAATGAAGATTAAAGGGGGGAAAACATCTCGTACAACATCATGTCGGATGTCCAGTAGAGACCACCAAGTCAGGAGGAAAAAGTAAATGAAGCATTTCTATGGTATATTATAAATATACAAAATAAGACCCAGGTCAATTTTTCATTGGCTCAGCATTTTCATGGGTTGTTCTTAGGAACCTCTGCATTTTATGAATACATAGTTTGTTAATTCATGTATGTGTGTGGGGGGGGATGTAATTCTTTGACAATTAAATTTTTTTCGTGGTAAGATTTCAAAACTTTTCAAAGGAAAAGTTTTACCTCTCAAATGAATTTCTGAGACTTCTTTAGGTTTATTAGAGTTCAACAGGAGCTGAAATTATATTTTTTAAAAAGTATATAAAAATGTTACCATTTACATAGCAATGCTAATAGGTGCTTTGGAGTTAATTATTTGCATTTCACAAAGGACTTGGCCATTTCAACATTAAAGAAACAGACAAATTGCGCCTACACATTTAGAAGTGTAGAAGTGGATGGCAGTCTAGGTAGAAATGACCATGAGGTGGTTAAGTTTAGAATCTTGACAAAGGGAATGAATAAAAGCAGCAGAATATGGACCTGGATTTCAGAAAAGCAGACTTGGACTCCCTTAGGGAACTGCAGGACAGGATCCCTTGGGAGACTAATAGGAAGGGGAAAGGTGTCCAGGGGAGCTGGCAGTATTATAAAGAAATCTTATTGTAGAGACAGAAAAAACCATCACAATGTGCAGAAAGAATAGCATATATGGCAAGTGACCAGCTTGACTTAACAGAAATCTTTGGTGAGCTTAAACACAAAAGGAAGCTTACAAGAAGTAGGAACTTGGACAGATGACTAGGGAGGAGTATAAAAATATTGCTCAAGCATTCAGGAATGAAATCAGGAAGGTGAAAGCACAATGGGAGTTGGTACCAGATGACTGAAAAAGCAAATACAGTGCCCATCTTTAAAAAGGGGGAGGAGGAGGATCTGGGGAACTACAGGCCAGTCAGCTTCTTATCAGTCCCAAGAAAAATCATGGAACAGTTCCTCAAGTAATCCATTTTGAAGCATTTGTAGGAGAGGGAAGGTGATCTGGAACAGTCAGCATGGATTCACCAAGGGCAAGTCATGCTTGACCACCTGATTGCCTTCTGTGATGAGGTAACTGGTTCTGTGAATGTGGGGAAAGTGGTGACCATGATATACCTTGACTTTAGCAAAGCTTTTGTTAGTCTCCCACAGTATTCTTGCCAGCAAATTAGGGAAGTATGGTTTGGATGAATAGATCAATGGTTCCCAACATTTTCTCTGCTGTGGCACACCTTGCTACCTTAATTAATCTGAGGCATACGACTGCATAGCTTCCAAATGAAGCCATGAATATTCATGAGCCAATGAGCCAATCCAGAACTCTTTAAGTAGTTTTTCAAAAAATTTTGTGGCACACCTGCTCAGACCTGATGGCAAACTGGTTGGGAAACACTGGAGTAGATTGTAAGGTGGATAGAAAGCTAGCTAGATCATCAGGCTGAACAGGTGGTAATCAGTGTCTCAGTTTCTGACTGGCAGCTGGTATTGAGTGCTCCAGGGATTGGTGGTCAGGCTGGTTTTGTTCAAATCTTTGTTAGTGAACTGGATAATGAGAAAAACAAATGAGGAGTCCTATGGCACTTAGACTAACAAATTTATTTATCACATGAGCGTTTGCATGTTAAAGTGCCACAGGACACCTTGTTTGTTTTTTCTTTGCTGAAGTAGACTACCACGGCTGCCCCTTTGGAACTGGATAATGAAGTGGATTGCACCTTCAGCAAGATGGAGAGAGTGGTAGATATGCTGGTAGGTAGGGATGGGATACAGAGTGACCTGGACAAATTAGAGCATTGGGCCATAAGACATCTGATGGGGTTCAGCAAGGACAAGGGCACAGTCCTGCACACATGACAGAACAATCCCATGCACTGCTACAGACTGGGGACCAACTGGTTATAGAGATATGCTTGCAAGATTGTGATTTAGAGATGCTCTCTAGCATGGGCAGTGTTTTGTGTGAATAGGCAGATGAACGCTACATCAAATCTAACATGGCTGCTCATAGCTGCACAGCTGGGAGTTGCTTCTGTCTGTATTATTAAAGTTCTATTCCTTATTCATTCAATAGTTTATTCTTTAACTAGCAGAAACACCTGGTGTTGCCTGGGGAAAATATAGTAAAATTTGTGGTGAATGACCTATGTTAATTACATTAGCATAGTATATTTTATTAGAAATACCTTTCTCTTATGTTACTTGAAGACATGAACCCCAAAATTGTACCACAATGCATGCGTTCACTTGAACAAATTGAACAATCCCAAATATGTTTCATGTGGAAATGGAGCTCCCTATTTAGAACATTGAGATATCGATTTCACAATTACATTCATCCAATTATTACCATTAAAAGAACAGTATTTTCCACAGGAATTATGATGTTTTCAGCCTATATTGTTGGTAAGATTTTTTTGTGTCATAGCCTGTCATTACCCAAGCCAATTTTTTGAAATATTGATTACAATACCTATCTTTGTGTGATAAAATAAAAGAAAAAATTGAGAGAAGCCTAGTGGACAACAGATGAACTATTTAGTTTGTAGCAAGAGGGAAAGGATCTCTTAGTTGCATTTTGTATGACATGCTTAACAGAAGAGTTTAGCAAATGCCTGTGGTCAGGTGATACTAAAAGCTAATTATCTGTGGGCTGAATTGGGGCTCTGGGGGAAACCAATTTTGAGATATAATGTTAATGGGAAGAAAGATCAGATCTAATTTACCAATCACTGATAAGTTGATGCAGTCTCAGAACAATGCCACTGTGGAAGCTGAAGGAGATCAGAAGTGGAAGCAGACATTATTTTAACAGAAAGGCCTGTGATCTCTAAACCCAGGTAATAGTGTATCTGAGGAAATCACACCTCTAATAACTGTGGACAAAAGAGTGTCATTAAAGAATAGCTGCATCCACCATCTTGTGTGATCCAGATAGACCAAGAGGATACATTTCAATGTAATTGATGGGATCTACAAGTTTTCCCAGAGTTCTATAACTAGAGAAGTTGAAATAGATTCTAATATATCTCCATAGACTGATCTCATTAACAAATGGTGAGGAAATTTAAGGAATGGGAGAACAACTCGTACTCTAGTAAAGGGCCAGTACTGAGAAGATCTGATCAGGTGATCAAACATTTAGAAAGACTCAGATTTGCTAGGATATGTGAGGAAAGTGGGTAGTAAAGACTCATGTGAGAGTTGCATGCTAGTAACCAACCTCTCGTCTTTAGGTAGCTGACACATTGAGTTTATGTAATTGTATAAAACATGTTGCTAGATATGTGTGTGTTAGTGCATGTATCATTAGATAGTTTTTAATACATATATAAGGATTAACTTGCTTTCCTTGGTAGGGAAGATGTGGAGATATGCTTGTAGAAGATTGTGATTTAGAGATGCTCCCTAATATGGCTTTGAAAGGTCTTGAACCCACAAGACCAAGGTTAAAAGACCTAATATGGGACAGTGTTGTGTGAATTGGGGGCTTCTGTTTTTTTCCCTGTATCAGATCTAACATGGCTGCTCCCAGCTGTTCACCTGGGAGCTATTCCTGTTTGTATTGTTAAAGTTCTATTCCTTATTCAATAGTTTATTCTTTAATGAACCCTCAAGATTGTTAAGCTTCAATTCTGTAGAAAAAGACCTGGGGCTTACAGTGCACAAAAAGCTGGATATGAGTTGACAGTACGCTCTTGTTGCCAAGAAACCAAACAGCATGTTAAGCTGCACTAGTAGACATACTACCAGCAGATCAAGGGAAGTGATTATTCTCCTCTGTTTGGCATTGGTGAAGCCACATCTGGAATACTGTGTTTTATTTGGGACCCTCAGCTACAGAATAGGGATGGACAAATTGGAGAGAGTACAGTGGAGGGCAATGGAAATTATTAGGGACCTGGGGCACATGACTTATTAGGAGAGACTGAGGGGACTAGCCAAGTTACTCTGTAGAAGAAAAGAGTGAGGGAGGATTTAATAGCCTTCAGGATGGAGCTAGGCTGTTCTCAGTGGTGGCCAATGGCAGGACAAAGAGCAATGGTTGTCTGCCATATTTGCTACTCTTTCTGTGCATAAGGATGGTTCATGTGCTGCATGGATTGCTCTCCAACACTGCTAGGGTATTTTCCAATAAGTTTCCACAAAGACTGTCAATTGTAAATGGGTTTTCTTAGTAGATAGCTTTGCCTATCCAGCCACTGATATTTTAAAGCTTTTATTGCTGCTTTCATGAAATTAAGATCCAATTTTCAAATGTACAGTGATTAAACCAATTTCTTGTATGTAATTTAAATTTTCTTTGGATGATGCAATTTAGAGTACAAGTGAAGGAGGAGACCTATTGAAAAACAAGGTGCCGAGTTCTGGGACAAGTTGGAGACATACATTCATCAAAGTTAGGGTTACAAAGAACTATAGAAATGGTTTCTTTGGCTGTAAGAACTGCCAAGTGTGTCACGACTCACTAAAGGTTGAGAACCACTGAAGCTGATCATCTCATTTCCCTCTTTTTTTCACAATGACTTGTTGTCTCTGTTTTCTTCTACTTGGATTATAAAACTTTTGGGTAGGAGAGATCACCTTTTGTCCCACCAACTTAGTACAGCAGAATTTAACACTTTTCAATTCATGTCTTGAATGCAAACTGGGTAATTTCTGCAAGCGTGCAACTCCAGATATTGCATACTTAAAATAATTAATGCTTTTTCAAAATTCGTACTTGTAATTAATTAATTAGTACTTGTAACCACCCCCACCCCCATTTTATAGAATGTGAAAGTGAACTAGAGTTTGGTCTATATTGCACATTTAAAGTTTGTAAAAATGTTTGGTAAATAGTGCCGTCTGACTACATTTAGTTTGGTTTACTTTGTTATGCATGAGTTCAAAAGTTTATTCTTTAAATGTATTTCAGATAGAAAAGGTTACTCTTAAAATATGCTGTCATTTCTGTTGTTAGAAAGAAATCTAGTCGGTGTTAGTACTATTGCAGAATTGCCTCACGCAAATGAATCTTCTACACATTTTCCAGAAAATAGTTGCCGTCTGTCAAAAAGTTGTTTGAGCTGCCACACTAATGATATTCTTAGAGAAAAAAGAAGATTGCAAAATAACACCTACAGCAAGAACTTCAGTATTCCTTTTCCATTGGTTTGCTGCTCAAATATAATTTAACCATGAAAAGCTTCTTGTGAACTAAAAATATTCCCTTGTGAATGTACTTAAAAAAAATCAAAAGCAGTATATATTTTTTGTGTAAAATTGATGTCCTTTAACAGATGCAATGCATTGTCTAGATGATTTCTGCCTTTTTAACTTCAGAAATCAGAAGTCTCTGACAGCCTGCTCATTCCTTTGACTCCGGTTCAAGAAGTTGTACATTTCCTTAGTTTTCCTGCATCATTCATTTTCTCAGTACCCACCACTTCTTTTCTTTCGAGAGGCTACAACCAACCTCTTTTCTAGATGGAACAGTATGAAGATATATTTCAAATGGTGTTCAGTGCTCATAAGCTATTATATGTCAAACAGATATATCTTCATATTGTAAGTAATTTGAGAAAGTTAAAACCACTCAGATTTTTTCACAAGCATGATTATCAAACATTAGTGCTATTGTCTTTTTCTTTCTCACTCACTCTACCACATTTCTGACAAGGGAACTAGTGCTATATGGTTCCAGTGGTTATTATATGACTATTCTAATGGACCATATCTTCAATGGTTCCTATGCTTTACTTGCTTTTCTAATCTTTGATTTATCTTCCTTCAGATTTCATCATCTGCTGCAATTTGATTGCCCAGGTTAGTGAAATTTATCCTGCAAACTTATTCCTTCCCCATTATGCATCAGTGTTAACCCGGCAATGTTTTTTCTTGGTTAGATTGGTCATTTTTCTTCTGAAAGTCACACATTCAATGTATTTGTTAAAGAGAGAATAGAAAAAATAAAGGACACAATTCAATTTCCATAAAATATTTCTTCTTGCTAGTAATTTTTAATGAAGGTAGATTTAAATTTCAGTCTCAATACAAGCAACACAACGGTAGAAAAGTCACAAGTGCAAAAACTACAGCACTGATTCAGTTATTTGTATCCTATGAAAGTGGAAGTGAACAGAAGTTAATTGAAAGAAATAACCATTTATTTTAGGTTGCGGATGTACCCAGTTGTATAAAATAGTCAGATGTCTAAGAATAGGAGTAAATTAGTTTTCATTGGGAGTACAGTATCAGCAAATTGGAAGGTGTCAGTTCTGTTAATTATCAATTATTTCACTGCTGTGGATCGGACATAGTGAAGTTAATGTATTTCACTTATTAAGATTTCTCTGATCACACACTTCAAAAACATATTCTGATAATAAAAGCCACTGTTAGGAGATTGATTAGCAAGCGGAATGTAAAATTTCAAGACCATGTGCTAAAGTGTAAGCATATCCTCTTATTTTTCACAGTATACTGTATAAAAGGTGTCAGCCCTGACTTAGATTTTTGGGTGCTTACCCTGAACAACCTATTTTTCCTCTAATCGTTTCTTTTACTCTGTTTAGCTGTGGTGGTTCTTTTTTGGGACTCCTATTATGTTTCTTATAATTTTTTTTAATGGGCTATACACTTTTTCTGAGCCTTCATTATAGCAATTTTAAAAAGTTTCCATGCACTTAGTAGGTATTTCACTTTTGTGACTGTACCTTTTAACTTCCATTTATCTAGGTTCTCATTTTTGTGTAGCTCCCTTTTCTGAAGTTCAAGGCTACAGTGGTAGACTTACTTGGTATTTCTTGCCGTCTGCCTTCCTCAGGTGTTAAGTTTAATTATATTATGCCTGTTATTATCAAGCGATTCAGCCGTCTCCACCTCTTAGACTGTGCTCTACTTTGGTCTAAATTAAGAATTGCCTCTCCCTTTGTGGGTTTCAAAACTAGCTGCTCCAAGAAGCAGTCACTAAGGGTGTGTCTACACTTACAATTTAGTTAGAATTAATGAGGATTAATTCAAACTAAATTAATGCATGGCTACACTGTCTTTCATTACTTCAAACTAAGAAATTCCATAGTTCAAAGTAATGAGTGCTTACTTCGAAGTTATAAAACCTCACTTAACTTTGAAGTAATGGCTAATTCAAACTTTAGTTCGAATTAACCCAATGTAGCCCCATTAATTTGAACTAACCGTTAGTTCAAATTAACGCGGTTTGACCTTCTTTATCCTAGGTTGCCTTCCTCTTTTATGTATTGGGTGGGGCCTGGCCCCTCTCAGGGGCCATGTTGCCACACTTCCCAAGGTGCCCCCCCCAAATTGAACTGGCAAGTCCTGTCCTTGGAGGTGCTAGTTCCGTTTGGGTTTCTAGTGGGGACATGTTAGTTTGAATTAACCATTATTA
This sequence comes from Podocnemis expansa, assembly GCA_007922195.1. NCBI lineage: Eukaryota > Metazoa > Chordata > Testudines > Podocnemididae > Podocnemis > Podocnemis expansa. The sequence goes on from ML681979.1 coordinate 58,448,926, forward strand.
GTTTCAATTCATTAATTTGAACTAAATTAATTCTACCTAACTTCTGAAGTGTGGACATAGCTGCTGTGCTCCTGGAAGTTGGCTCCTTAAGTCCTGGCCCCCAGGAGACGTACAGGAAAGCTGACTGCAAGGCATTTGTGATAGGCTTTCCTGAATGTGTGCTGGCAGCTAAGGAAGTTGGTGGCATTTATGCAAGGCATTTTACATTTACAATTCCTAATAAACCTAAACCCCTCACTATGGCATCATTTCATCCATGCATTAAGATTCTGCAGTTATGCTTGTCTAACTAACCCTGCATGTGGAACTGAAGGCATTTCACAAATGCTACCATGGAAGTCCTAAGAGTCAATCTCGTACCTACCAGCCTAAATTTGGCCTCCAGGATGTCTCTTCTATCTTTCACCATGTCATTGTTACTTCTGTGTATCATGTATCATCTGTTGGGAAAAATCACACAGCAAGGCATAGATTATTCAGCAAGTTCTTGGAATGTATTGGAGACGATATTTTATTTCAAAAGGTGGAAAAAGCTACAAGGGAAGAGGCCATTGTCTATTTGATTTTGACAGAGGACTTGGTTGAGAATTTGAAAGTGGAAGATAACTTAGGTGAGAGTGATCATGAAATGGTACAGTTCACTATTCCAAGGAATGATAGGAGAGAGAACACCAAAATAAGACAATGCATTTCAAGAAGGCAGACTTTAGTGCACTCAGTTGGTAGGTAGTATCCCATGGGAAGCATATCTAAGAGGGAAAACAACTGAAGACAGTTGGCAGTTTTTCAAAAAGACATTATTAAGGGCACAAGAGCAAACTGTTCCGCTGTATAGGAAGTGTGGCAAGAGACCACCCTGGCTTAACCAGGAGATTGTTAATAATCTAAAAATAGAGTCCTACAAAAAGTGGAAGCTAGGTCAAATCACAAAGGATAACTAAACAAATAATACAGTTATGCAGGGGAAAAATCAGGAAGGCTGAGGCACAAAGCGAGATCAAACTAGCTGAAGGCATAAAGGGTAACAAAAACATTTTTTCAAATACATTAGAAGCAAAGGGAAGAACAAGAACAGCATAGGACTATTATTCAATAAAGAGGGAAAAACAATAAAAGAAAATGTGGAAATAGGAGAGGAACTAAATGATTTTTGTTTTGATCTTCACTGAGAAAGTTGGTGGCAACTGAATGCCTGACGTAGGGGAGGGCAGTAAAACTGGGATAGGATCAGAAACTATAATAGGGTAAAAAAATAAGTTAAAACTTCTTTGTACAAGTTAGGTATCTTCAAGTCACCAGGGCCTTGTGATTATACACCCTAGAATAGTCACTCAAGGAGCTGACTCAGGAGATACCTGAGCCATTGGGTTTTATCTTTTGAAAATCTTGGATGATTGGAGGGGTCCCAGTGGACTAGAAAAAAAGAATTATAGTGCCCACCTCTAAAAATAGAAATAAGGACAACCAATGAAATTATAGACCAGTCAGTTTAACCTCTATACCAGGAAAAATAATGGAGCAAATAATTAAGGAATCAATTAGCAAACATCTAGAAGAGAATAAGATGTTAAATGATAGTCAGCATGGATTTGTCAAGAACAAATCATGTCAAACCAGCCTGATAGCTTTCTGTGATAGGGTAACAAGCCTTGTGGATAAAGGGGAAGTGGTAGATGTGATATGACTAAACTTAGTAAGGTTTTTGATATGGTCTCATATCACCTTCTCATTAACAAACCAGGGAAGTACAATCTGGATGGAGCTGTAATAAGATGGGTGCAAAACTAGTTGCACAACTGCTCCTGGAGAGTAGATATCAGTGGCTCAAAATCATGCTGGAAGGGCATAACAAGCAGGATACCACAGGGATCGCTTCTGGGTCTGGTTCTGTTCAATATTTTCATCAATGATTTGATAATGGCATAAAGAGTAGACTTAAAGTCTGTGGAAGATACCAAGCTGGGGGGTGAGGGAGTTGCAAGTGCTTTGGAGGATAGGATCACAATTCAAAATGATTTGGACAAACTGGCGAAATGGTCCGAGGTAAACAGAATGAAATTCAGTAAAGGCAAGTGCAAAGTACCCCACTTAGGAAAGAACAATCCATTGCATACATACAAAATGGGCAATGACTGCCTAGAAAGGTGTACTGCAGAAAGAGATCTGGGTGTCGTAGTGGACCACAAGCTAAATACAAAAGGAGTCCTGTGGCACTTTTAAAGATTAACCAGTTTATCTCGTGAGCTTTTCTGGAAGAAAATCCTACTTCATCAGATGCTTTGAAGAGATGAGATTTTTCTCCCATGAAAGCTTATGTGATAAATAAATTTATTAGTCTTTAAAAGTGCCAAAGGTCTGGAACACTCGACTTACGAGGCAGGATAAAAAGAGCTGGGTTTGTTTAGTCTGGAAAAGAGACTGAGAGGAGACGTAACAGTTTGAGTGTCTAAAATGTCGTTACGAGGAGGAGAGAGAAAAATTGTTCTCCTTAACCACTGATGATAGGACAAGAAGCAGTAAGCTTAAATAGGAGTAAGCAGTGCTGGATTTCCTGTTAGGCACTGTGTCTACAGTGCTTAGGGCCTACAAAATTTTTAGGGCCTATGAAGGAGGGAAAAAACTAAAAAAGCAGAAAAAAATAAGGAAAATCGCATGGTTTAGCATTAGAATAGTTTAAAGTGCATCATTTCAATTGGCATTTACCCCTCTTTTTGCACATTTCGGAGTGAAAGTGCCTAGGGCCTACAGACACCAAAATCCAGCCCTGGGAGTAAGGGAGGTTTACCTTACGAAAAAATTCTTAACTATCAGTGTGATTAACCACTGGAATAAGTTGCCTAGGCAGGTTGTGGAATCTCCATTATGGACGTTTTTAAGAGCAGGTTAGATAAACAACTGTCAGGGATGGCTTAAGAGGGCACTTGGTCCTGCCATGAGTGCAGGGGACTGGACTCGATGACCTCTCATGGTTCCTTCTAGTCTCTATGATTCTATGACTTGGTTTCTTACACCTAAGCCTGTCTTGGTATGTGGATAACTTTGCACCTAAGAAGCATTCTTCAAAGAGAGTAGTTTATACTGTGTCCCTTTGCTGCATGAAATGGCTATAACCATAGGAATTTTTTATACTCTAATTTGCAGGATAAATACCTGCAGAATTCATGTTACTTTTTTACCAAGGGGGCAGTTATTTTTGCTGTGGAGATTTGGAGGGAGTCTCTACTCTGTAGGTATTATCTACACTACAGCTGGGAGTGAGTGTCCCAGCCCAGGGAGACAGACAGACACCTGTGAGAAAGGGGCTTGTGCCAGAAATAGCTGTTTTCACATTGAGGTACCAGCAAAGGCTCAGCTTAACCACTCAAGCTTGGACCCAGAGGGTAGTAAAGGCTTGCAGTTGGGTGGTTAGCCTAACCTTGACTGGTACCTCAGCTTCCACCCAACAGTTTTTAACATACCAGCTTTAGTTTACTTGTGTGGGCTGAACTCTTGCTCCTAGTTGCAGTGTAAAAATACCTCGTTTGTCCACTTGTATACAGTTGATTAATTCATTACAGCAAAGCCACTAGCACAGGGGTCAGCAACCCCCAGCATGTGTGGCACAGCGGCACCACAGCTGTTTTGCCTGCTGGCCCTGCCCCTCAATGGAGCCTAGGGTCACAAGAGCCATGTGTTCAGCAGCCCCTTTTCCCTGCTCGCTGGGGCTTGTGTGTGTGTGGCTCTTGTGGCCCCAAGGTCTGCTAGGTAGGCAGCGCCAGCAGGGAAAAGTGGCTGCCAAGCGCATGTGGTGGTCCCTGCTGGTCCCAACTCTGCAACTACTGTTCCCACCCCCAACACCTGCTGAGGGTTGCAGGTGGGGCTGGCATGGGAGCCAGCAGAGGGTGCTGATCCCTGCACTAGTAGTTAGCAAGGCAGGAACTCTCCTAGAAATTCCCAATTAGGACATTAAAAAGAGTAAGAGTTCTATTTTTCTTCTCAGGAGATAATTGGACATGAAACTAACCCTTCACAGCTTCCACTCTGTGATAGGCAGGTAGTCCTAGCCTGGGCTTGTTTCCAACTTGAGTACAGTGACAACCTATATGGAGTTGATCCTCTCTTTGTCTTTGTACATGCACTCAGTCCACCTCTGGCTTCTCAACTAATACCTGACTTAGACATATGTTCAGTTTGCCTTTTTCTTTTCCCTTCTTTTCACCTCCAGACCTGAAACAGGATTTAGCCTGTTGGTAGTGAGATGATCAGATACACCTGGAATTACCTTAGTTTTTCTTCCTCCAGCACATTACTTACTTTAGGCCTTAAAGTAGGATGCTGGGATGCCTGTCCTTGTCCCGTGATGGTATGAGAATACTCATCTGAAGATCTCTTGCACTTCAGTCACCTTCTCAAAGGCAACAAGAATTTAGACAATAGTGTAAAGATATTTGAATATGTTGATAAGGATGCTGAGTAAGGGACATGGCGATGGTGACATGGGCACATATATTTCCTACTTTCTGGACTGACTTGTTATTGGACTTAGATCATTTGTTAGCATGTAAGAGAATTACTTTAAAAATAAGACATAAGCTGTGCTGAACCTGAAAGACCCTTTTCTTACAATATTGGCAAACTTGGGTTTTTATGACAAAATTCTCTATTCTTGGATGTTAAGGAAATTCTTTAAATAATATAGTAATGAGTCTACTTACTGGTGTACTTTATTTATTTATTTTACTATTTTGAAATGAAAAAAATTCAGCAAAACAGAATCGGAATGGGGATCTTAACAACCTGCCATATCCTTTTTCAGCAAATGCTCCACAAAGTAGTAGTAGTGTGTAGCCTTTCTTCTTGTAAAGGTGTAGTGGAAAATCTAAAAAGGAACCTGCACGATCTCTTTGGGTGGTGGTCCCTGTTGTATTCCACTTGTGGTCATGCATGAGCACCATGTACCCGTAACTTGAGAATTTGAAAATAGGGTCTGTTGTTCAGTGCATGCATCCTGGCTTGCCTCATGTCTCCATCTGAGGGCAAAAAGGGTAGGGTGGGCCAACCATATCTCCAGTTCCTTCTCACCAGTGCATGCTCTGGTTCAGAACTGCCCGTGTCTATAGCTTTGGTTTTGTCCTACAAAATAAGAACTAGATTTATTTTGATTTTGAAATAGTTTTTGATTGTCTTTTTGAGTGACACCCTTGACACTTGCCTGTTTTGTACCCTGTTTGGGTACCAGACTATGTCAGGGACTCCAGGCTTCAGACTGTGCCTATGATCCATGTCAGTCAGTGATAAATAGCAGTTTTGCCTCTGCTTGGTGAAACCCACATTGTGACAAGGCTTAGTGTCAGCTTATTGTTCCCCAACCATACCCAAGAAGGGCAGAAACTTGTCTTTGCCAATACATCATAGAGAAGGCCATCAGGCCTCAGACCCAAGTTGGAGAACCTTCCTCCCCATATATTGTCCTGATTCAGCAAGAAGTGCAGCTCCTGCTGTGAAGTCTGATGCTCCTGCAAGATAATCTACCTCCGTAGAGCTTCTGACACAATATTGTTGGGAATCCAGGAAGCACTCTCATAGACATAAGACTATGTCTTCCTCTAAATCCAGTTAAGAGAAGTTGGATTTGGCACTGAGCAAGAGCATCAGCTTGGTCTGTGGGGACTTAGGATGTCTGAAGTCTTAGATGCACAAAAAGAAAACCCACAAACATTGGGCTACATCTGGACCAGGCTGTGATCCATTCTCAGCCCTACCCAAAGCCTGGAATCTGCAGCACCAATGAAGATTGATCATCATAAACTTCACCTATCCACAGCACCGTCTTCCTTGGCAGCTATGCAATCTCCTTCAACTCCTGTGGTCTGGACAAGTAGAAACCTTTCACATCAGGGAAATCTAAATACATTACCATTCCACAGAACATTTTCACTCTCCCAGATCTGGAATCCTCTCTTCCATGAGAGCCTTCCAAGTCTAGAGAGAGAACAGCAGCAACCAAGTCAACCACAGGAAGCAAAAAAAGCAAGGAGTCTTGTGGCACTTAAAGACTAACAGATTTGTTTATCGCATGAGCTTTTGTGGGAGAATATCCCACTTTGTCAGAGCCCTCTCCAAAGCATCTGACGAAGTGGGATATTCTCCCACAAAAGCTCATGTGATAAATTAATCTGTTAGTCTTTAAGTGCCGCAAGGCTCCTTGCTTTTTTTGCTTTACTAGACTGACACAGCTGCCCCCTTTGGAACCACAGGAAGTTGTTTGTCACCCATTCGAAGTATGGATGCAGCACTATTCCAATGCCAGAGATGATAATCACAACTAAAACCAGAATTGGCCATCTCTTCATTGAGAGATTCTGAATCACCTGAAATTGCTGATGCCTACTTGTGAGCCAATTTTGCCCACCGCTGTCCTGGCGGTAATACTGACTTTGGGGACCATAGACATAATTTGACTGCTATATTTGATGGGGAGCAAAGTACATGCAAACACATGTGCACATTGAAGCCTGTTGACTTGGCTCTCCCTCACCTGGGGTCGTGCCTTGGCTACCCAGTGTTGGGCAGACAGACTCATTTAATGGGGAGCCCACAGTTGCTGCTGGCTGTCACTCCAGCACTGGCTGCTGCATCAGTAATGTTCCTCTGGTGCTGCTGTGGCCAAGGGGATAACATCTATCAGGCACCTGCTTCCCTCCACACATATCCCCTTCTCCATCCTTTCCTGCTTCCTTTTCCCACTGTCCCCTGTCTCATCCATCTCCCTCTCTTCCCATATATCTCATCCCATCCACTTCCCTACTGTCTCTCCTGCCCCCCCACCCTTTGCTCTGTGCCTGATGGCACTCTTTGTACACGAAGAATGTGGGCACTTGGATCCAGGAGCTGGCATCCATTTCCTGTGTCAGGAACCCACAGTGCAGGAAAATAACTACTCCATTCTACTGGCTCCCTGGGAGCCAAAACATGCCAGGCCAAGCAGAACAAACCTTGGAGGGCAACTTAGTGCTTGCAGAAATCAGGGATGGAGAGTGGCACATGACCCCATGTGACACCCCCACATGCCTCACCTCTGTTTGGTAAGGCAGTGCCCCACTTGGAATTCCCATACTATGCCCACGCTTGGGACCAGTACCCCTCTGCAGAGTCAGTTCAGTCTGGGAAGGAATCACCCTTTGCCTTCCCTCTAAGGCAGGAATGTCAAACTCATTCAATGTGGGGGGCCACATTGGAGGGCAGGACACCTGTCATGGACCATGCGTCCACACAGGCTCCCCAACACTTTCCCCTGTCTGGTAGACAAAGTCCAAAAAGTTTGAGGTGAGGATCCCTTTCCTTCCATCCACTCCTGAGGCTATCATTGTTACCAATCCTTTCCTTTTATGTTGAGGACTTCATATGGGTGATCATACAGCACAAGACATCTGGATCCTTCAGGAGTCCAGAGTGCATGCCAGTTTATTAGAACTCAGGGCTGTCCATTTAAATCTGCAAAGCTTCCCCCCCCCCCAGTCATCCAGTCCCAACATGTCCACTTACTATATTGTTTGAACATTGCTTGTTGATCTCCAACATGTGGAATACACATACAGATCATCACTTGAAGAGACAAAGAGAAGCTACCTCTAGTACAAAGTTCTACAGTATATCTGCTCCTTATCTCAATTCCACTACCTTCCCTCTGTCCCCCCTGCTGTGGATTATCTGACTTTGCAATAAGAATAAGAATTGGATGTGCATCTGACCACACTGGCATTTATTCTATCAGCTCAGAGCATGAAGAGATCTATGGAACATGGGCAAACAAATGAACACTGCCTGCGAAAAAAAAAAAATTCCAGATTCAGACACACAGTGCAAATGCATACCCACGTATCAAATACAGATAGGGAACACACATCTCAAAGAACCTCCAGTCACACATCTCAAGTAACCTCCATTTCACTGCATCCTCTTCTTCTCTCAAGCTGAAATGGTGGAAACTGTAATGTGGTCAGAACCAGGAGCAGAATTAAATGACACAGTTGTAAAATTGCCAGTACCTGCCTACAATCCTGTTTCCATTATCACAACCATTGATGAAACTGCACTGATGGTGATTTGTGTTTCATTGTTGACAGGTTAAATGCAGCTAGAGAGGTCACAAGCTGCAGCCCATGTAACATCTCCAATGAGGAAAAGAATGCTGAAGCACAGGTGTTTTACTTATTAGACTGTAGTGCTGGAACTAGAAACTTTGGCGGCCAAGGCAAGCCACCCCAAAGGCGCCCTCCCCCAGCGCTGAGCTGAATCCAGCCACTGCCACCAGTGGTGGCTTGGGCTGGTGGGTCCCTGGGCTTCCCCACTGGTGTCTCCCCCTTCCCCCACTGAAGGGCTCCCTGCCCCACAGGGGCCAGTGCTGGGGGACAGGTGCAGCTGGGGCCAAGGCCATCAGCAGCCTGGGCGGTCGGCCCTGCGGGGAGGCGGGGCTGACTGCTGTGCATGGTGTGGCTTCCAGTGCAGCTTTGGGCCACACTTGAGCCCATACTGCTCACATGGCAGTCAGCCCTGCCACATCCCTCTGCCCAGTGGGCCCGCCCCACCCCACCCCTGGGCCAGCCAGACTGGGAGAACTGGCCTGAGGGCTGGCTCACCGGTGGCTCAGGACGGGGCTCAGAGCCTGGCCTCAGGCTGGCTGACCCTACTCCCCTTCCCAGTGCTGGAGAAAGGGAGAAGGGGCCCTGGCTCCAGTGCCCTCTAACATGGGATGCCCAGGGCTTTGCTTCAGTTGCCCCACCCTAGTTAATGGCCCTGTTAGACTGTACGTGGTGTGGTATTAGTAACCATATTGAATTAATTCCAGGTCCACAAAGTCGTGCACATGTGTATGTATAAATGTGAATGTCTCCTGAGAAATTCCATTTCAACACCTTCCTCCTAAATAAACATTTTTTAAAAATGTATACTCCTTTTCCTACTCACAAAGTATAGCAAGACTTTTTCTGTCATTAAACACTGTAAATGTTACCACTTCCAGTACGAAAATAAGCCTGACTTGATATATTTTTCACACATAAATCCACTTTTATTGATATTGCCACTTGGATACCAATTATTGTTAATTTACTGCTTTAATTATTTTTTAGCATGTAATACACTCCTTTTCACCTTGAGTACAGTTGAGCAATACAACTGTTTTAGAGATGAGATGATGCTGAAAAAATAATCAAATTTGTTTTCAGTGGTGGTGCAGCTCGTTGGTTCCAGCAGGATGTGACAAAAGAATAGTGTAGGTGAGGTAATATCTTTTATTGGACCAATTTCAACAGATGTGTGGCATTCTAGATAAGTAACACTTTATTTTCCTGCTGAAGCAGTTTAATTAGGAATCCAGGATACGTCCACTGACTTGAGAGAGGTTATCAGTCAAGCTTGTTCTCAGAGGGTTTATTGTGGAAAAATTAATTATTCTGTTGGCAAATAAGGGTTTAACAGTTACCTAAAGGTAGTGCTGCTTCCTCGTTGTGCCAGCATTTTAAAGAGTGGGGGAGTCAGAACATTCTAACTGAACAAGCAGGAAGTTGGAGGAATATAAAAATGGAACAGGTGAAACTGTAACTGGTGATAATTTTAAAACTAATTGTCTGTAGAGATAAATTATGCCACCAGGTGTTGAATTATATTAAATAATGACTTGGGAAAGCAATCAGTTAACATGTTTTTCCCTGCCAGGAGTGGTGGTAGAATAACTAACTCTGCCAATAATTTTTACACATAAGAGAGTATCTCGAGTCTTTCTGGGAGTGATGTTTAAGATTACAGAATTTGGAAACTGAATCGTATGTTTCCTCAAATGCATTTGGGCATTTCCAGTCAAGCACATATCAAAGTATGTACTGGAGGGAGGGGGCAGAAAAAAAATCTGCAAATGAAACTTTTTTTTAGTCTTCTTTCCTTACTGGAAAAGAAAAAAAATACATTTTGACTTTTTTTTAATATTAGTTATTATAAACTTGCTGTATTTTGGTAACAAGGTAAAGACAGAATTGTGTTTTCATTTTAAGAAAAGCCCCAGAAACAATAATGCCCCAAGAAGTTTAAAGGAGGCTTATTCTCTAGCATGGTAGCACTCTGCCCAGTTGATGATCTTGACTATATCATTGCGTGATGTCTAGCTGGTTGAATTACTTTGGTTTGCTTTTTTAGAAAAGTGAGAAGTGCAGTGTTGTGATCATATTGCATTATTGGTCTATATTAGTGATTTGCAAAATTGCTTGTACTCCTTAAATAAAAAATGGGGTAATTAAGTCTTTCTTCTCTGTATAGGCAGGCCAGGCTGTCTTCTGCTACAATCCATAATCCACCTTGTGTTTTGTTGGCTCAGGCAAGCCCCATAATTGAATAATTGTGTGGGGAAAAAATAGAATTGACCAGCACCCTTTTAGTTTCTGTTGTTAATATCTCATATGCCACTGGTCAACCAGTAAAAAGAAAACTATGTATAACCCCCCAAAATAGAATTGGTGAACTTTCTGAGAACTAAAGCAGCATCGGAGGCAATACATGTGTGTATGGGGAAAGGAGGGGTTGCAGGTAGGGGGAATTATAAATTGTTTTTCAAAGATTTTTTATTGTTGCAGTTCTATATCGACATAATTTTTCTGACCCATCCCCTTTTTTCTTTCTTTTTTTAAACAGATGAAACATGTAAAGGAGAGGCTTGGTGAAAATGTGCAAGAAGAGGTGCTTTTGCTGTGTCTTGGCATCACTTCAGGGGTTGGCCGATTGATCTTCGGCAGAGTTGCAGACTCTATTCCTGGCTCAAAAAAAGTTTATTTACAGGTAGAGCTTCTGCATGATCATTCAGTATACTAAAAGTCAGCTTTGTTCACCTTTTCTTATTCTGCTAGTTAATATTTTTTGGCAAGAAAGATCTGAGCTAGTGATTAGAGCTATGTAAAATAGTTATATACATATTTAAATTTTAATAATGTTTAAATTTTAAATATACAGTGTGCGTATAACTAAAGTAAAAAATGAAGCACATAGGTTTTTTATTAGTACCACAGGTAACCTTTTTGCTGCAGATGACTTGCAGACTTGATCTATTGAGAAATGTAATTTTCCTGAAACATTTCAGAGAAAAACAGCTTCTCATGTGAAATAGCAAAACTTCTTTTTTGTGTTCCAGAACTGATTTTCAATTTCATTGGGAAAAATGAGATGCAAAATGGCTGATTTTTGGCTTCTTGAAACCAGAATTGTTCACTAGTTTCACCAGCATTTTTTTGTCCTTTAGTGACACATGAAGTGGTGTGCCCTTCGTAATAACTTTTGTGTGATTGCACAAAACCTTACATTTTTGAGGCATATGTTTCACTGTTTAGGTATGATATCTTTCTCCTGTGTGTATGACTTCTCCTCTGAATTAGAGAGCATTCAAAACAGGCTGCTTGCCTGCTCTTCCAGGTGAAAGAGGGTTCTCTACTTACAGGAAAATGCATTTGTCTAGACACATAATATAAAAATCTAGAAAACGTTAAATAAACTCTTAATTTAAAACACCTTTTAATGTCCCACACACATACAAGGTGAATGTATCTGGACAGGTGATACTCATTTGTGGGAAAACAGTGGCAGTCCTGTGCTTACACTCAGCCATGATCCCATCTTCCAGAAAGGTGACCTAGTATTAGAGATTGTACGAGCTATAATGTGGGCTGTTACAAGAACTGATTTCTGCAGATAATTCATAACCCCTGGCTTCCTGAATATGTTGGATTCTGTTGCAAGATCTGTGACCCATGCGAAAATCCAAAAATCAGAGCAAGCTGCAAAATGAGAGCACAAGTTCCAGAGAGGTAGCTGAATTAGTCTGTATATGGCAAAAACAGTGAAAGTCCTGTGGCACCTTAAAGACTAACCAGTTTCTTCAGGAACAAGCTTTTGTGGACTGCAGCCCACTTTGTCAGATGCATGAAGTGGAAACTATGGTTAAGAGACATATATACACTTGCAAGGGTGAGAGATTACATTGGGGAGGACAAGTGCTAATGAAGTCAATTCATTTAGGGTAGATGAGGCCCATTTGCAACAGTTGATAAAAAGATGAGAATGTGTGAACATGGACATTTACTTTTTGTAATGAGAACCATTCCAACTCCCTATTCAGACCCAATCTGTGTGTCAGGTATGCATATGAGTTTTAGCTTTGCAGTTTCAGGCTGAAGTCTGTTTTTGAAACTCTTTTGTTGAAGTATGGCAACTTTCAAGTCTGCTACAGAGTGACCAGGGAGACTGAAGTGCTTTCTTATTGGTTTATGGATGTTACCATTTATATATATATAGAATCATAGAATCATAGGGTTGGAAGGGACCCCACGAGGTCATCTAGTCCAACCCCCTGCCAAAAAAAGCAGGACCACTCCCATTAGATCATCCCAGTCAGGGTTTTGTCCAGCTGGGCCTTGAACACCTCCAGAGATGGAGATTCCACCACCTCCCTAGGCAGCTTATTCCAATGCTTCACCACTTGCCTAGTAAGGAAGTTTCTCCTAATAACCAGTCTGGACCGCCCCAGCTGTAACTTGAAACCATTGCTTCTCGTTCTGCCCTCTGTTACTACCGAGAACAGTCGAGCTCCCTCCTCCTTGGAGCAACCCTTCAAGTAGTTGAAGGTTGCTATCAAATCCCCCCTCAGTCTTCTCTTCTGCAGGCTAAATAAGCCTAGTTCCTTCAGTCTTTCTTCTTAGGGCTTGTGCTCCAGCCCTTTGATCATTTTTGTTGCCCTCCTCTGGACTCTCTCTAATTTGTCCATGTCCTTTTTGTAGTGAGGAGCCCAAAACTGGACACAGTATTCCAGATGTGGCCTCACTAGTGCAGAATAGAGGGGAATGATCACATCCCTCGATCTGCTGGCAACACTTCTTCTGATGCAGCCCAGTATGCCATTGGCCTTTCTGGCAGCAAGCGCAAACTGCTGACTCATATCCAGCTTCCCATCCACCATGACTCCCAGGTCCTTTTCTCCAGTGCTGCTATTTAGCTGATCACTCCCCAGCCTGTAACAGTACATGGGGTTTTTTCGTACCAAGTGCAGGATTTTACACTTGTCCTTGTTGAACCTCATGAGATTCCTCTTGGCCCACTGCTCCAATTTGTCTAGGTCTCCCTGCATCCTGTCCCTGCCCTCCAGGGTGTCTACCGTTCCCCCCAGTTTGGTATCATCCGCAAACTTACTAAGTGTGCAGTCTATCCCATCATCCAGATCATTAATGAAAACATTGAACAGAACTGGCCCCAGGACCGACCCCTGGGGCACACCACTCGTTACTGCTTGCCAACTTGACATGGAGCCATTGATTCCTACACGCTGAAACCGTTGATCTAGCCAGTTTTCTATCCACCTTACAGTCCACACATCTAACTCATACTTCCTTAATTTGCCAATGAGAATGCTGTGGGAAACTGTATCAAAAGCCTTGCTAAAGTCAAGGTATATCACATCAACGGCTCTTCCCGCATCCACAAATCCAGTCATCTCATCATAGAAGGCGATGAGGTTGGTCAGGCATGATTTACCCTTGGTGAATCCATGCTCACTGTTCCTGATTACTCTATTTTCCTCCAAGTGTTTCAGGATGGATTCTTTGAGAAGCTGCTCCATGATGTTTCCAGGGATTGAGGTGAGGCTGACAGGTCTGTAACTCCCTGGATCCTCCTTTTTGCCTTTCTTGAAGATAGGTACTATATTTGCTTTTTTCCAGTCCTCTGGCACCTCCCCTGTTCGCCATGAGTTTTCAAAGATAATGGCCAACGGTACTGCTATCTCATCAGCCAGCTCCTTCAGCACCCTCGGATGTAGTTCATCCGGCCCCATGGACTTATGCACATCTAGTTTCTTTAAGCAGTCCCTAACCTGACCTTCTGTCACCAAGGGCCTCTCTTCTTCTCCCCAGTCTACCATACCTAGTGTAGTGGGCTGGGAGCTGACCCTGCTTGTGAAAACTGAACTAAAAAAAGCATTGAGCACTTCAGCTTTTTCCTCATCCTCTGTCACGAGGATGCCTGCCCCATTCAGTAAGGGACCTACACCATCCCTGATCCTCTTCTTGTTATTGATATACTTGTAGAACCCCTTCCTGTTATCCTTCACATCCCTTGCTAGTCGCAACTCCATTTGTCCTTTGGCCTTTCCGATTTTATCCCTGCAGTCCCGAGCAATGTCTTTATATGCCTCCTTAGTCATCTGTCCTAGCTTCCACTTCCTGTAAGCGTCCTTTTTATGCTTCAGCTCAGTGCAGAGCTCTCTGTTAAGCCACAGTGGGCGCCTTCCACATTTGCTGTGCTTTCTCCTTATCGGAATTGTATCTTCCTGTGCCCTTAGCAGGGTTTCTTTAAAATGCACCCAACTCTCTTGGACACCTTTCCACTTCAGATCAGCCTCCCAAGGGATCCTGCCCATCAGTTCCCTGAGGGAGACAAAATCTGCTTTTCTGAAGTCCAGGGTCTGTGTTTTGCTTCTTTCCTTCTTTCCTTTAATCATCAACTTGAACTCAATCATTTCATGGTCACTGCTACCCAGGCTGCCATTCACTTCTACTTCCCTGATAAATTCTTCTCTATTTGTTAGCAGCAGATCGAGAGGTGCAAGGCCCCTAGTTGGTTGCTCCAGCATTTGTACCAGGAAGTTGTCCTCAACACTCTCCAGAAACTTCCTGGATTGCCTGTGCACTGCTGTATTGGCCTCCCAGCAGATGTCAGGGTAATTGAAGTCCCCCATGAGAACCAGGGCCTGTGCTCTAGAAACTTCTGCCAGTTGTCCATAGAATGCCTCATCCACCTCCTCCTTCTGATCTGGTGGTCTATAGCAGACACCTACCACAACATCCCCCTTGTTGCTCTCCCCTCTAAACTTAACCCACAGACTTTCAACTGGCTTGTTTCCACTTTCATAATGAAGCTCTGAGCAGTCATAGAGCTCCTTTACATATAGTGCTACTCCTCCCCCTTTCCTTCCCTGCCTGTCCTTCCTGAACAGTTTATACCCATCTATTGCAGAGCTCCAGTCATGCAAATTATCCCACCACGTCTCTGTTATTCCAATCATGTCATAGTTCTTTGTCTGCGCCAGTACTACCAATTCCTCCTGCTTGTTTCCCAGGCTCCTTGCATTTGTGTATAGGCACCTAAGATACCCGGCTGATTGCCCTACTTTCCCATTTTGATTTTCAATTCTATTGTATCTGCCTCCCTGCATTTTCTTTTGGTGTTGACCTCCCCCACCTGCCTCAGGCATTAGGGCTTTATTAGAGCATCTAAGAAGGTTATTTGATTCCCCCGGCATGCTCCAACTACCCTCTCTTCTATCCCTGGAGTTACAGTCCTGGCACCCCCCAAGTTCCATCCCATCCCCCTGGTCTCCCACATTGTCACTTACCTGTGGGCTTTGGTCCCCTTATTTGATATGGGAGACTGGGGTTCAAATCCTGGTGGGTACCTGTCTACCTTCCCAGTAGGGGTCCTTGGGCAAAAGACCCCCAAATGCCTCACTTGCCTATCTGGAATATGAGAATGACACGAAGTAGGAGAGTCATGCCGGCTCGGACGTCGCCCGGATTAACAAGGTCTGCGCCAGATGTTGGGGAACCAGGACAATCTGATGATAAGTGGGCTACTGGAACAAACCATGCATGGACAAGACAAGAGAACATGGAATTGATGGAATGCTACTACAACAGTAGACCTAATGAGAGGGGATATATGAAACGTATGAGGGAATTATGGATGGACAAAAGACCTACGTCCACACTAACTGAGAAACGACTAGTTACCCAACGGTTCAATGTAGTAAAGAGGCAGCTGCTCTCACAACTTGAGATACACCAACTCCACATTACATGCCGGACTCAAGAAGAAGCCCCAGAACAACAACTACATGTGCAGCCAACACCTGAAGCTGGAACTTCACTGCCACCCCCTCCATTACAGAGCACAGCAGCTGATATGAGGCATAAGATCATGGATAAACTAGCTACAGTCAACCCTCGAGACCGATTACCCAGGCTCGTTGGAGAAGTACCATCAGATAGTATGCTAGAAGATGCCAGTAGAGCCCTAATGACAATTCCTACTACCACCATAACTCAAACCAATGAACTGGTATACGCTACAGCCTCTGTAATCCTGGAGATGCTTGGCTACACAATCAAAAAGAACAGAAGTACATACCCCCCCCCTGGAAAATGAGGTTGGAGGATAAGATCAAGGCAACTCAAAGAGAAGTTAGTCAGCTGGTGGAACTACAGAAGGGTGTAGAGATTAAGGATAAGACTTGGCTACTGAAAAAATACGAGGACCTGACTCCATCTGAAGCCCTAGAGACTGCTAAGCAAAGGCTCACAGCACTGGCCACCAGGCTAAGGAGATACACTAGAGAAGCAGAGGCCAAAAAAATAAATGCCCTGTTCTCCAAAGAACCATCCAAGGTGTACTCCCAACTGCAGTGCAACAACACAATAACAGCAGAGCCACCAACAGCAGAAACTGAACAGTACTGGAAGAACATATGGGAGAAAGAGAAGACTCATAACACCAGTGCAAAGTGGCTGCAGGACCTGAGAACAGACCACAGCAACCTCCCAGAACAAGAACCAGTCACCATCACAGTAGCAGACATCCAACAGCGGGTCAAGAACATGAAGAGCTGGACAGCACCTGGCCCAAACATGATCCACACCTACTGGCTAAAGAAACTAACAGCAGTGCATGAACGCTTAGCAGCACAGATGAACCAGCTGCTAGCAGCAGGCTCCCACCCAGACTGGCTAACACAAGGAAGGACAATGATGATCATGAAAGACCCCCACAAGGGAACAGCTCCATCCAACTACCAGCCAATAACCTGCCTCCCCACAACATGGAAAGTCCTATCAGGCATCGTAGCCTCCAAGCTACAGAACCACATGGGCCAGTACCTGAGCACAGCTCAGAAGAGCATTGGGAACAACACCAGAGGCTCAAAACACCAGCTGCTCATAGATAGAGCAGTCGCCCAAGACTCAAGGTCTAGACAGACCAATCTGAGTACAGCCTGGATTGACTACAGGAAAGCCTACGACTCAATGCCGCACACATGGATCTGTGAATGTTTGGCGCTATACAAAGTCAACAGGACACTAAGGACCTTCCTCAAGAACTCAATGGGACTGTGGAAGACAACGCTGGAAGTCAACTCAAGACAGCTTGCACATGTGGCCATCAAGTGCGGCATATACCAAGGTGATGCGCTGTCCCCGCTGCTGTTCTGCATTGGCTTGAACCCCCTCAGCCAGATAATCACAAGGACTGGATAAGGATACAAGTTCAAGAGTGGAACTACCATTAGCCACCTCCTCTACATGGATGACATCAAGCTATATGCTAAGAATGAACGAGACATCGACTCGCTAATCCACCTGACACGGATCTACAGTGAGGATATTGGGATGTCATTCGGACTGGAGAAGTGTGGCCAGATGGTAGTAAAGAGAGGAAAGGTAGTCAAGACTGATGGGGTGGAACTCCCAGCAGGCCACATAGCAGACATACAGACCAGCTACAAGTACCTTGGCATCCCACAGTCACATGGGAACCATGATGAGGAGGCAAGGAAGACAGCAACATCCAAGTACCACCAAAGGATAAGACAGGTCCTGAAGAGCCAGCTCAATGGGAAGAACAAGATCCATGCCATCAACAGGTACGCCCTGCCAGTCATCAGATACCTTGCTGGTATAGTGAGCTGGCCAAAGGAGGACATGGAGGCTGCCGATGTGAAGACCTGGAAGCTCCTCACAATGTATGGAGGTTTCCACCCCAAGTCCAACACCCAGAGACTGTACGCCAGCCAGAAAGAAGGCGGGCGGGGTTTGGTGAGTGTCAAAGCCACTGTCCTGGATGAAACCCAGAGCATCCAGGAGTACATCAGTAAGATGGCATCCAAAGATGAGCTGCTGAGAGAATGCCTGAGGCAGCAGCAGACATGGGAGGAAAACCAAGCAGAAGAAGTGGCATGGCAAGACAAGACCCTGCATGGGATGTACCATTGACAGATAGCTGAGGTGGCTGACATTGGGAGATCCTACCAGTGGCTGGAAAAGGCTGGACTAAAAGACAGCACTGAGGCACTGATCATAGCAGCACAAGAACAGGCACTGAGCACCAGATCCATTGAAGCAGGGGTCTACCACACTAGACAGGACCCAAGGTGCAGACTGTGCAGAGAAGCCTCAGAGACAGTCCAACACATAGTGGCAGGATGTAAGATGCAGGCAGGAACAGCATACGCTGAACGGCACAACCAAGTAGCTGGCATTGTGTACAGGAACATCTGCACAGTGTATGGGCTAGACCCTCCCAAGACCAGATGGGAGATTCCACAGAACGTCGTGGAGAATAACAGGGCTAAGATTCTGAGGGACTTCCAGATCCAGACAGAGAGGCAGGTACTGGCCAATCAACCAGACATCATGGTAATAGACAAGGACCAGAAGACAGCAGTGGTGATAGATGTAGCAGTGCCAAGTGACAGCAACATCAGGAAGAAGTAGTATGAGAAGCTGGAGAAGTACCAGGGCCTGAAAGAGGAACTAGAGCGGATGTGGAAAGTAAAGGCCAAAGTGGTCCCAGTGGTGGTAGGAGCACTCGGGGCTGTGACTCCTGAGCTGGGAGAGTGGCTCCGACAGATCTCAGGAAGAACATCAGAGCTCTCTGTCCAGAAGAGTGCAGTGCTAGGAACAGCTAAGATACTGCGCAGAACCCTCAAACTCCCAGGCCTCTGGTAGAGGACTCGAGGTTGAGGAAGACACATACTACCCATAGGGGTGAGAGGGGAATTTATTTATTTGTTTATTTATTTATTTTAATTCTTTTGTGTAGGGGAAATCCAGTTTGGCCAGTGTATATGGCAGAGGGGCATTGCTGACTTATGATGGCATATATCACATTAGAAAATGTGCAGGTAAATGAGGTCCTGATAGTGTGACTGACTGATGTGGTTAGGACCAGTGATTGATGTCACTGGAGTCAATGTGCAGACAGAGTTGGCAGTAGGGTTTGTTGCAAGGATGGGTTCCTCCTGGGTTAGTATTCTTGTTGTATGGTGTCCAGTTGCTGGTGAGTATTTCTTTAAGGTTGGGAACTGTCTATAAGCAAAGATTAGCCTGCTTCCCCTGGCTTGAGAAAGTGAGAGATCATCTTCTAGGATAAATTGTAGATCCTTAATAGTGCGTTGCAGAGATTTTAGCTGGGGGCTATAGGTGATGGCCAGTGGTGTTCTGTTTTCTTTGTTAGGTCTGTCCTGTAGTAGGTGACTTCTGGGTATCCATCTGGCTCTGTCAGTCTGTTCTTGGCTTCCCCAGGTGGGTACTGTAGTTTTAAGAATGTTTGATTGAGATCCTGTAGGTGTTTATCTCTGTCTGAGGGATCGGAGCAAATGCAGTTGTATCTTAGAGCTTGGCTGTAGACAATGAATTGTGTAATGTGTCCAGGGTGGAAGCTGGAGGCATGAATTTATGTATCGCAGTCAGTTGGTTTTTGGAATAGGGTGGTGTTGATGTGTCCAGGAAGTGGATTTCCTGTGTGGACTGGTCCGGGCTGAGTTTGGTGGTGGGGTAGAAATTGTTGAAATCCTGGTGGAATTCTTCAAGGGACTCTTTTTCCTGTGGATTCAGATGATGAAAATGTCATCAATGTAACATAGGTAACGGAGAGGGACTTGGGAACAAGATTTGAGGAAGCCATGTTATAGGTCAGCTATTAAAATATTGGCATACTCTGGGTACCCATAGCTGTGCCACTGACTTGAAGGTGTTTGTCTAAAAATCTGAAGTAGTTGTCGGTGAGGACAAAAGTCACAAAGTTCAGTTATCAGGTGTGCTGTGTCATCATCAAGGAAAGTCTCCCTGATGTCTTGTAGTCCATCTTTATGTAGAATGTTAGTGTAGGGGGGCTTCTACAAACATAGTGGCTAGGATGTTGTTTTCTGGGAGATCACCAATGAATTATAGTTTTCTCAGGAATTTGAAATAAGAGCAAATTCTCTCAGCACTGATGGTTGACACCAAAGTCAGACTTCCCATATCAGTCACAAACCATGATTCTGTTTCTCCACTTTGGTTATCAAGAAGCACAACAAAGTATACTCAGCCCTCTTTACTGCATTTTACCCTGTGGTTCCCAAACATCCATTGGGTCTGCCGGGGCATCGCTGGTGCCTGGCACATGGGGCCCGTGCCCCGAATCCCGGCACCAGTGCCCTGGGTCCTGGCAGGGCCCCTGCCTCTCCCAGTCTCCAGCTGGATCTGGCCAGAGATCCGGGGCCTGGCCGCCCGTGGCAGTGGCGGTGGCCGCTTCCGGCCTATTCCTAGGCCAGGCGGCCCCACAGGCGCAGCTGCCACTCCCTGCCATGTCCCTGGCTGGGGGCATGACCTGCAATCAGGGGGCGGGGCCTGGGCTGGTGCCCTGGGTCCTTCCCTGCAGCAGCGATGCTCCTGGGGTCTACCAAAGAGATGTTACTTAAAACTTCAAACTCTTTACCCATAAAAACTTCTCCTGACCCCAAAGGGTCAGCCACATTACACAACAAAATAGCATGCCACCAGCTAGGCCTTAGTAACTGAAACTAAAGGTTTATTATGAGAAGAAAAAAAAAACCCCAAAATATGAGAAAAATCAATGTCAAATGATTTAAGTTAATCACATGCATACAATGATTAAAATTCCATGTAAAGCAAGTTCTTGGTAGAACTTGGGAGTTTGCAAGCTTATGTAGATTCTATGGTGTATACCCAGTAAGCTGGTGGGTCTCAGTACTTTGTTCACAGTCGCAAATGAATAGACTCAGAAGCAGGTGTTGACTGAAGACTGACAACAAAATGGAGTTGATAGTGCTACCCCTTTTATCACCTCTGGCATTCCCTATGCTGTGTGGAATTTTTTCAGAATCAAAATAAAATCAGAGTCACATGGCCAGTCCTAATCACTCACTGAGCAGATTTCTCCCTAGGCTTGTTGCACCTGTGGTTCCCTTAATGGGCCATTAAGGAGACAATGGCTGTGGGCATCCTCTCTGCCGTGTGTCCCAGAATCAGATAAGTTGAAATACGGATATAACATATGTTCATAACTTCTAATACAGGTATGAAACCTACATATAAATCATATAATCATTCTTAACAAATCATAATGTTTCTATTGGGCAGCCAATATGGCATATCTCATGGATGATTATAGTTTTGAAATATTGGTACGAAATAATATCATAAAAGGTCCCCTAAATCCAGACAGCATCGCAACCTGTAAGAAATTTAATAGTATTCTTATAAAGTTCTAGTTTGTCTTATTCTTCACTGAATATTTTTCCCTTTTGAACCAATGTGCATGGAGCCATACATCATTCAAAAACTGATATACAGCTGTCAAAAGTGACTTAGATTTTTTAGATGGTCAACTGGTGATCAAGAGTTGAAGTGTTCTTATTGGGAACACAGGTTTGTTTGTTTTTTTTAAATTTATACAGCTAGCTGAAACATAGGTGTGCTTAGCAAAGTCATGGATGACACACAAATGGAGTTTTTTTTCTTGATTTACTTACTTCAGTTTCCTTATGGTTAAAAGAAATGGAATTTTATTTTCTTGGAGTTACCGTGAACCAAAGGCTAATAAATCTTGAATCTGGTTGTGGAGGACGTTGGAAATGTACCGTAATGACAAACATAAGTACTTTGTAACAATATGGATATTGAAATATAGAGAAGTGGATGTAATATGGATGTAAAAAGTATGACTTGAAAGAATACGACTCTGGATATCAATTATTTTTTGTGTTAATATATAAATTCCTGAAGTAATCACTCTTAATAGTACTGATATTATTACTTTACAAACAAGGTAAATCAGTTTATTTTAAATGGATTCAGTGAAGTATTCAGTTATGGGCCTTTCTCCTGTGATTTTGTTTTTCCCATTGATTTGTTTGTCTAAAATCCCTGAAGCATGTGCCCCGTGTAAGTCACATGCATTCTTTTTTTCTTTTACTATTCAGTGTAAGATATCACTTTTTCTATGCTGTAGTTGCTGTCATTTATAAAATAAACATTGACAACAGATGGAGATTTTGTTTAAAATAAGTTTATTTAAACATGCAAATTGAGTCCTTTATTACTGTGGAATAAGTATTGCAAACTTTGGTAGGAATCAAGGAACTGTTTTTGTGGATTTCAATAAATATAGGCAGCCCACTGAATTCCTCACAGTTGTTAAGAACCTTACGCTTACTCCCTATTGTAGAACTCTCACTGTTGGTTTGATGTGATGTTTCTCTACTTTTTTGACAATGTCTAGGTACTCTCATTCTTCTTAATTGGCCTGATGTCCATGATGATTCCACTGTGCCATGTCTTTGGAAGTCTCATTGCTGTCTGCCTCTTCATGGGTCTGTTTGATGGCTGCTTCATTTGTATCATGGCTCCTATTGCCTTTGAGCTAGTTGGTTCACAGGATGTCTCCCAGGCCATTGGATTTCTGTTAGGTCTCATGTCAGTACCTATGACAGTTGGTCCACCCATTGCCGGTAAGTGTTGGGACAGTCTGAAGCCTCTGTATCTAGCATTGATTCATTTCCACAAAATATGGTTTTTCAAATATTTGCTTTATGAATTAAAGATGACACAAGCTTTTAAGATGAGACAAGTGGAGTCACTTTGTTTGCTACAAAGCATATGGTAGAGCATCTTTTGTCTCTGGATCATTGATTTACCTTTAGTTTCCCTAGTTTACTTTTGCCTTGGTATCTTCAGATACACAAGTCTAACAGTTTGCCTTCCAAAAAAGGAAACACAGACTTTCAGGTTGGTATTTTCCTCATTTCTGAGTGTACAGGCCATAGCTTGCAGTCTTCTGATCATATGTACAGCTAACTTAACCTGCATCTACAGTGCACAGTACAGGTGGCAGTATAATAGGGTATGTGCAGCGACATGTGTCAGTGGAAAGTCTCTGGCAGGGGAAAGCAGTAAGGAAAGGTTTGGCAGTGGGGAATTGCCAGAGACTTTATCTGCTGCCTCCTACTACCAGAGTCTTTCCCATTTTAGTAGCCTTGTACTTTGACAAGGGAAACTTCCGTCAGCGGAACACAAAAAAAACATTGTTGATGGAAGAAGGCACTGCTTCGGTGAGTAAGGTTCATACTTACAGAGTTTAAGCGTGGCCTTATTGCAGTCACCTAAGCTGTGCCTCACCATCGACACTGGTATTTATACCAGTACTAAAGGGGTGTGTTATGTATTCTATACACCACCAAAAGAGAGTGCAATATAGACATACCTTTAGAGATTGCAGCAAACTTCACTGGATTTTGAAATTTCCTCATGCATAGCTTGTTGTGAGGAGAGAGGGTGCACTTCATTTAATTGCTTCTTAAAAACGAAAGTATTTGCTCTGAAAGGTATGTCTATGCTGTAATAAAATACTCAGGGTTGGCTATGTCAGCTGACGTGGACCAGCTGTGGGTGTTTTATTACAGTGTAGGCATACCCAAAGAATCCAGTTCCCAGATAGTAGAATGGTTGTCATCACACATGTCCTTGCAAGTGGTGTGGAAGAGGGAATGGTGTTAAGGCTGTACAGATCTGAAAGGAACACAAGTTCCTTAGAAAAATTAAATGTTATAGTATATCTCTTTAATACAGTCTTTATCATTCATGAATTTTGACTATACTCAATCTGAGAGGGGCTTTTGGATGCTATCACAAAAACAGGAAGGGACAATGAGAAGTCATCGAGTCCAGTCTCATGAACTCATGGCAGGACCAAGTAACATCTTAAACCATAATGTAACTATTCTAATAATATTTAAAGGGATAACTAGTAGAACATAATTTTGCTGATGTATTGAAAATTTATAATAAATAGAACTTTAAAATTAGAATAAATTTTGCTCAAATTATTATTATTCAAACTATAACTGATACTTATATGGCCTGCTAACAGCATTCTGTTACAACAGACATTTTTAAATCTTTGTCTGGGTTAATAATTTTAGTTTGTATTTTTGACAAAAATGACACAATTGTACAAGAAATTTCATTCTCAAGCCTAAGGAAGGCAAGTATTATTTTACATTTGGACATACTTTTCAAGATTAAAGTGTCAGTGTGTGTTCATTAAATGTACTGATAAACAAAATGTTCATTATATTTTTTAATAATCACAGTTGCAGTTTCAGAATTTATCCCATTCTCCTTGCAGTGTCCTCTTCTGCTCCACTCCAGGTGTGTGAGTACACCCCACACTTCAGATCAGAGACTTTAAAGCAGAGCTCATGGATGGGGGAAGGCGTGCGAGCCACCAGGAGCTCGCAGCAGCTTTCGCACCATTGGTGATACATGCATATCCCCCCTCCTGCCCCCTCAGTTCCTTCTAAACCGCCTTTGACCTTGGACAGAGAACTTAGCAGCTCTACCTTGCCCTGTATTTTTCCTCACAACTCTCAACCAGTATTACCCACCTATCCCTTCCTTCACAGTTACCTACACTTCTTTCACAAACTTTATTGAAGGGGGGGGGAAAAAAAAAGGAAAGAAGAAAAGGAAAGCCTGACATGCCGAGCCCTTCGGGCTTTAAGCGATGCATTTCTTGCAGGGACGCGATGCCTGCCTTGGATGGGCATGAGGCATGCATACAGTGCTTGAGCAAGGGTCACCTCCCTTACAAATGCCCACACTGTAAGAAATTAACATCGAGGACTAGAAAGGACAAATAAATTTAAATTAAAACTCCTCCTGATAGAAGGTTCCCCATGGCCAGCTTCAGACCCTGGCCAATTCTCGCACTCTTCACACGGAGCACAAAAAAGATATTCCTCTGCCCCGTCGTCTTTTCCTTCAAAATAGTAATAATAATAATAATAAACTGGCCGAAAAGGAGGGAGTACCTTTGAGGCAACAGGTCCCTTGCGTACGTATACTCCTGAAAAAGGAAGTTACCCGTCAAGCTCCATAGAAGAGCATGGGCTGAAACACAGAGCAAAAGAGCTCAAGCCAGCACAGGCTCCCTCTATGACAGCTGGCACAGTGCAGACAGTGGCTGTAATGACCACACCAACTGTCATTCCAGCACTGCTCCTGTCTTCGGCTGCATGAATTCGTCTTTTGTCAACACTGGTGTCAGGAAAGGGTTAAGCCAGTTGGCCTTGAAAGCCACTTTGGCGCAAAAAGTTAAGGCATGAAAAAGTCTCTATCTAGCAACCAGCTCAGACCGGTTGAAGCTTGCTCAGACTTACCGCTGCTGCAGTCGCATACAGAGTCTATAAAAGGGAGGCCCTTGCCTGGGGGAGTAGGAGTCGAGGTGGTGAAGAAGCACACCACCATGCTGACAGCCTGATCACCTGGGGGCAACTCCCTGGTCTAGGTGTTATGAGACCAAGTATGGCTGGACAGACTTCAAGCCAGTGACTGCTAGCAAGCAATGCTCAAAGAGACTTCCTTGGGTAAGAGTAAACTAACCAGTGACTATAGAGCTCAAGTGAAAGTGGTTCTGAATAACAGCTTAAACTGCAGTATAGTATTAGTTCAGGGTATAACAATAGGTTTGGAGTTAGGGATAGCAGTTACAATAGTGTCGCTTAGTGTAGGATTTTGCCTGTTTGTATTTTGTCTAATGGCTGTAAAAGGAATACAAGAGGATGGATTATTTTGAGTATGTGCTGTTAAAGTTATTCTAACAGGCAAAAGTGCCTGTCTGACTGTCAAGTTTCTGCTAAAGTACCTTGCACTTGTTTCCTGTGTTAAGATAACATCCTCTTGACCGTGAATTTCTTGCTTTGATAATGAAAGTTACATAAAGAGTGAAAAATGAAACAAAGGCTCAGGTCTTCTGTCCAATCAAACCAGGGCCGTCGTCCTCAGCCCTGCCAAATGAATCTGTCTAGTTGTTGTGATTTTTGAACGACAGCAGCTGGCACCAGTGCCTACCGTTTTCGCCCCGGTGATACTGCCACATGGCACAACATCTCAAACAGCATCTACGGAAAGCTCTGTGCCACTTCAAGTTCAGCTGCTGCAGACTAAGCTAAATGCAGCAGAGGGAGCACAGGCATCACAAACTGCTCCAAGAAAACGAAAGCAAAAAACAGATCACTGTGAATGGGAAGAACACTTTCTACGCAATTCTTCCCCTATTTCACCATTGTTTGATACTGGCTCTTCACCTGGTCAACTAACCTCTCTTTTTTTCCATTGGACGAAAGCATGGGCTTGGAGATTACCAAGTCTCCCACTCCAGAGCCTGTGCCACTTTGACAATGCCTGCAAACGCAGTCTCAGTTCCCAAATAGGGGATATGCTTTGCCCCCCCACCCGTGGTACATGACTGTATTGTATGGCTTACCATGGATGGGCTGAGGGAAAGGGCACAATATGGGGCACCTCAGGGCATCCCGTCAACATTGCAGATGCCTGCCCCATACAATTGCCTATGGCTACCATGCCACAACAGCAACAATGCTCTCTTGTGACGGTCCCCCAGCCACAACCAGCAGTGCAGCTTTCTGCTCCACCTTATGGGGATGACACTCCTGCTTAACAACCAAAGGGCGATGACAACAAGCAATTCCAAGAATTGTTAGAGAGTGGCAGACAGCAGGAATATATCCATACAAGGTATGTCAACTAAACAACACAAGCTCTACAGAATATTACAGTCCTCCATCTCTACAAAAGTCGCCCTAGCTATGGATGAAGGGATTATGGAAGCAGCAAAACACCATATGGCAGATGCTAGCTACTGCCACACCTACAAATATAAACAGATAAAAAATACTTCATTGCCCAAAAGGGCAATGAGTTTCTCTTCACACGTCCTCAGCCATACTCCCTTGTTATAGAGGCAGCTAATCAAAGGTCAAAGCAAACTCGCAATAAGTTGGCCCCGGTGGACAAAGAGGACAAAAAACTTGACCTGTTAGGCAGGAAAGTATACAGCTTGGCTACATTTTAACTAAGCATAGCGAATTATACAGCTGCTCTCTCTAATTATGATCATGACAATTACACAAAGATATGAGTTTATTAATTTTATTCCTGAAGAAATGAAAGAACAGTTCAATTCTTTGATAAAAGAGGAGCAGCTTACAGCACGAACAGCACTGCAGGCCTTTATAGTTGTCGCCGATGCAGCAGCACATACCATCAGAACAGCAGTGGTCATGCGCAGATCCTCTTGGCTCCACTCAGCAGGACTGTCAAAACAAATGCAGGCCACCATCGAGGATTTGCCTTTTGATAAGGAAAAGCTGTTCAGAGAGAAAACAAACAAAATCATGCATGTGCTTAAAGATTCCAGAGTAACACTCTGAAATTTGGGCATCTACACCCTCATGCCTCACAGAAGAAATCACAGCAACACAAACAGATATCCTCAATATCAACAAAACAGGAGATTTGACAACACTCCCTCTAGACCCGGGCAGCAATAACAATTTCAGACAAAACAACCACGCATCATCAAATATCCAACCAACTAGTCTTAAACAACAGTCTTGGGATCTTGGCCAATGGTTTGTCCAACAGCCTTGTCCTGGATCAGGATGTTACCACCACAACACCTCATCTTGTTGACAACAGATTGTTCCCTTTCCTCCACCAATGGAAGAATATCCCATTGGACAAGTGGGTTATAGAAACCATCAACAATGGATACACCATCCCTTTTTACATCAAAGCCCACTACTCACCCACCCCCTGTCCCGCCCATCTTCAGGGACCCTTCTCATGTACATCTCCTGCAGTAGGAGATAAATAACCTCCTTCACAGAGCAATAGAAGAGGTCCCAACACAATACATCAGCATGTGATTCTATTATAAAAATTTCCTCACCCAAAAGAAAACAGGGGCTGGAGGTAGTATTCTCCCCAGGACTTGAAATGGGGGGGGGGGTTAGGGGGAGGTGTAGAGGGGTATTGGGGGTGCCCACAAAATTGGTATAACACTGTTACTAGCTGACAACTAGAGGAGTGTTGGGAAATTTGGGGAGCTATAGGGGGGTGTTGGGGAAATCCCTGGCTGGATGCCTATTCTAAACCCAGGAGGTTGAACAAGTTTGTCAATACCCAGAAGTTCAAAATGGTGATGCTCTTCACTATACTTCCAGCACTGGAAAAAGAGAACTGGTTGGCTTCCCTTGACCTAAAGGATGCCTATTTTCATGTAGCAATTCATCCAGCACACAAAAAGTTTGAGATTGTGTATGCCCGGACAAGCATGACCAACATATAGTACCATTGTTTTGGCCTATGCACTGCACCAAGGATGTTCTCCAAAATGATGACCATGGTTACTGCGCACCTTCGCAAGGTGGGAATCATGACTTTTTTTTCCTTGGATGATTTTTAAATAAAAGCACAGCTGTACCAAACAGCATAGCAGGCAGTAACAACAACAGAAACACTTTTTCTCTCTCTCGGTCTCATGATAAATTACAAGAAATCTTTCATGTGATCTTCGCAAGAGATTCATTTTATAGGAGCGTGAATACACACCCTGACTGCCAAGGCCTGGCTTCCACAGAACAGATTCCAAAACATAAGAGATCCAGTACACACCCTGCTGACCTTTCCAACCACAACTGCCCACTCCTGCGTGCAGGTGCTCAAACACATGGCTGCAACAACATGCCTAGTTTACCGATCCCTACAAATGTGGTTTCTGTGTAACTTCAGGACGGCAGAACACTCTATCCACCGTCCTTTCTGTATTCCAAAGCTTATAAAGGAAATGTTAGCATGGTGGACAAAACAACAAAACCTATTACAAGGAGTTGCATTTGTGATGCACAACCCGTCTTTCTTAATGACCACAGATACCTTCATGACAGATTGGAGAGCTCACCTTGAAGAAATGACAGCACAAGGCAAGAGGTCAACACAAGAGAAGTGTTTACATACAAACCTATTCGAACTCTGTGCAGTTCAGAACACATGCCGTCACTTTCTGCCAGTCATAATAGGAAAGACCTTGAAAGTTCATACAGACAACATGGCGTGCATGTACTCTATTAACTGCCAGGGAGGAGCATGCTCCTAATCACTATGCCTAGAAGCAATGAAGCTCTGGAACTGGTGCATCTCACACAAGATACACTTATCAGCCATATTTCTACTGGGCAAGGACAACACCACTGCAGACACACTGAGGAAGTTTTTCAAGGAAACTCACAAATAGGAAATTCGAATCTAGGTCATTCACTGGATATCCAAACAATGGGGCTTCCCCACAACAGACCTCTTTGCCACACCTGCAAACAAAAAATGCCAAATGTTCTACTCATGGGCAGGAATTAGTTGCAGTTCCAAGGGAGACGCATTTCTCCTCAGGTAGAGTCAAACACTTCAATATGCATTTTCCCCCAATGCCCATGATCAGCAAGACAGTTTTCAAAATCTGACAAGACAAGGCCAGAGTAATAATGATAGCACCAGCCTGGCCCAGGGAAATCTGGTATACTTATCTTCTATGTGTGTCTAGAGAACCACCAATTACACTTATGATGACCCTAAACCTCCTATCACAGAACAAAAGAAAGGCATTACACACTCACCTGGACAGGCTACACCTCATGGCCTGCTATTTAGATGGTTCAATTATATAGAATTGCAATGTTCAAAGCCTGTTAAACACATCCTTCTCAACAGCAGGAAGCCTCCAATGAGGCGTACTTACCTCCAAAAGTGGCATAGATTTTTCCATCTGGTGCAGCCAACAAAATGTTGATCCAATGAGAGCTACTATTCCTCAGGTCCTTGACTATCTTCAGCTAAAATAGACAAATATTTCAATCAATGCTCTCAGGGTTCACCTTGCTACTTTATCCACTTTTCATGTACTGGTACAAAACTCATCTCTATACGCCCATCCAGTACTTAAACGGTTCATGACAGGCATCCAAAACATATACCCTCACATTCAGCCACCAGTACTGCAATTGGACCTTACCATGGTCCTCAAAGCAAATATGAGACCACCATCTGAACCCCTAGCAACATGCTCCTTTCTTCACTTGTCCATAAAAGTGGCCCTTCTCATCACAACTACATCTGCGAATCATGTTGGTGAACTCATTGCTTTCATGGCATGCTCACTGTACACGGTTTTGTACAAAGACAAGGTTTCTCTACGACCACATCCCAAGTTCCTACCTAAGATCACATCTCCCTTCCACATCAACCAGATCATCCACCTTCCTACTTTTTTCCCAAAGCCACATTCCAACCAACAACAAGCCATCTTGCACACCTTGGATGTAAGATGTGCCCTGGTATTTTATCTGGGAAGAATTAAGCCATTCTGGAAAACACCTTAACTTCTCATTTCCATTATGGAACACTTGAAAGGAGACCATATCTCCAAACAAAGGTTGTCTAAATGGATATCCACTGGCATACGTACTGCATGTACCTTAGCTGGGAGACAACCACCCAAGACCATTTGCACACATTCCTCCAGATTGTTAGCTACATCCCTAGCCTTCCTTCACAATGTTCCTATGCCTGACATTTACTGTGCTACTACTCGGGCTTCAGCTGACACCTTCATGAAACACTGTGCCATAGAACAGTGGTTCAGCTTTGATACCTCAGTTGGACTAGCAGTGTTAAGATCTGCATGTGATACAAACTCCAAAGTTCCTCCTTCCACTTGAGGGAACTGCTTGATAGTCACGTGAAGTGGAGCAGACAGGGACAGGCTTGAAGAAACGAGGGTTACTCACCCTTGTGCAGTAGCTAAGGTTCTTCAAGATGCGTGTCCCTGTACTTCCCCACTACCTGTCCTCCTCCTCTCTAGTTCGGAGTATACTACAAACAGCTGATAGTCTCTGCTCGATGGTAGAGAAGGAACTGAGGGACGGGAAGGGGGATGCACATATGTCACCAATGGTGCGAAAGCTGCCGCAAGCTCCCGGTGGCTTGTGCACCTCCCAC
Organism: Podocnemis expansa; assembly: GCA_007922195.1. Classification (NCBI taxonomy): domain Eukaryota; kingdom Metazoa; phylum Chordata; order Testudines; family Podocnemididae; genus Podocnemis; species Podocnemis expansa. The sequence goes on from ML681979.1 coordinate 58,479,906, forward strand.
CACAGGCACTGCTTTACAGTCTTCAATCTGAAGTGTGGGGTGTGCCCATACACCTGAAGTGGAGCAGTACAGACACGAGCATCTCGAAGAGCCTTGGCTACTGCACTAGGGTGAATAACCCTCACTTTCTTTGTGGATATAGATATTGTGATTTTTAGGGGAATGATTTCCTCTCGAGAGGAAATATTTTAATTTTTCTATTTCTAAATTATAGCCCATTAAGGCTACATCTACACTAGGCAATTAGTCCGGATTAAGCAAGCTTAATCCTGACTAATTTAGTCTGTGTCTACATTAGGCTTTGCCTAGTTCAAACTAAGAAATTTCTTAGTTTGAACTTTAGTATAGCTTACTCTGAACTCATAAATTCTGATTAGTCCAGACTAAGCACTTACCATATATATTCACACGAAAGCTGACCTGCACATAAGATGACCCCAGGTTATGAGCCCAAAAAACAGGGGAAAAAATGCATGACCCATACATAAGCCGAGGTCCTTCCATGGCCTTGGGGCTCTAACCCCCCAGTGTTCCCTCCAAGGTGATGATGCAGCTGAGCAAATTGTGCATGCAGTTGAGCGAGTTATGGACGCGTCTGAGCAAGTTCCCTGACCCATACCAGGCCCCTTCCCTGCTGCCTGCTGGCTCCTGAAGCACATCCATAGCTTGCTCAGCGGCATCATCACCTTAGAGGAAGCATTGGACCTGATCCTATGACTTACCTTTCCCTGCATTTATTTTACTCCCATACTGTAGGTTCCCCCATCTTCAAAACATCTGACAAAGTGGGATTTTCTCCCACAAAAGCTCATGCAATAAATCAATTTGTTTGTCGTTAAAAGTGCCACAGGACTCTATTTTGCTGTACTAGACTAACATGGCTACCCCTATGGAACTTCACAATACTCGATGTACTCATGATCTATCATCATTGTCCAGGGGAAATCAAGATTTGAACTTGGAAAAAAAAGTATGCGCGCGCACACACGCACACTCTGTGATAAGCCAAAGAAATGATTCTTAATACCTTTCTAAGCAAAGGGAACAGTTTTATAGATGCCTCTCTACCATCTTTCAAAGTAACTAGTTGCACATTTATACACAAGATAGTTTTATTGTATAATCTCTCCTCTTGAACCAGGCCTTATCTCAAAGGAGACAGTTTGAGCTTGAGTGCTTCAGGACCATACCAGAATCTGGTGCAATGGCCTTACAAATCTGTGGACAGAGAAAAAGGATTTAGTTTATTATTCATAGCTCTTGTTAAATAGATCTGTTCAGCTCTTCAGCTGTCTACTATTCTGCCAAGACCAGGATTAGGTAATTCATATCTTTTATTGAGAGGAAAGACTGACATGCTAAGCACATTGCCCCCACCTCTAATGAAATGATAAAGCTGGTTCTGCAGAGATGGTTCATGAGGAAGAAAGTTCTTTCCTGCTTTGAGCCCCAGAATGGAAACCAACTGATCCTCCTATTGTAAATAAAGCAGCCTCTTTAGGGACATGCAATGTACAGCTGAAGTAAACTGCAGAAGAATGGCTGAGGCTTAACTAAGTTTTTAATTAAAGTATTTCTCATGCTAAGGTTGGTAATCCAAGCATTGTAAACATACCACAGATTTTATTTCTGCCTCTGATTTTAGTTTTTCTTTTAGTGACAAAACAATGTTGCTTAAGGAAGATTTTTTTTTAAGTTGGTTGTTAGAGCTGCATATAGAACTGTTCTGTTTGCTTTGAAAGGTGTGAGTCATTTCTTTGGCTTATGAAATGCATATTTTTTGTACAAGTTCAAATCCTGCTATTTTCCCTGGATGGTGGTGATAGATCATGAATACATGGAATATTGTGAAATTCCAAAGAGGCAGCCACTGAAACCTTTCCATACAATGATATTGCAAATATTGGTAATGAACGTGTCATTGGGGGCTGCAGGAAATAATAGCTGTAGGGGCCACATGTTTGAGACCCTTGGACTAAAGAATATATTTATTGCATGAGTTTCTGTGGGAGAAAATCCCACTTCATCAGATAGTTTGAAGAAGTAGGATTTCTGATGAAATGGGATTTTCTCCCACAGAAACTCATGCAATAAATATATTCTTTAGTCCAGGGGTCTCAAACACGCGGCCCATGGGCTGCACACAGCCCCTAAAGCTATTATTTCCTGCGGCCCCCAATGACACGTTCATTACCAATATTTGCAATATCACTGTATGGAAAGGTTTCAGTGGTGCGGCCCTTGGACTACCGTTAGTAACCCGCATGCGGCCCTCTACTAGTCCTCATGCAGCCCTCGTGGTGATTTGAGTTTGAGACCCATGCTTTAGTCTTTAAGTGCCACAGAGCTCCTTGTTTTTTTAAGTGCTCTGAAAGCATTCTAGAAACGGGGACACCGAGGGCTTGATCCTGTCTCCCTGTCCCCAACCCCCATGCTACAATGGGAGCTGGAGCAGCCCCAGGCCATAAGAGAGGGGTAAAGCATAGCTAAAGCTCACCCAGCAAGACAAACTCAAAAATAAACCCTACGGCTCCTGGTCTGCAGTTCACTCAGGGATTTCCCTAACACCCCCTACATCCCACCCTGAGTTTCCTGACACCCCCCCCCGCAGTTGTCCACTGATAACAATGTTATCAGTTTTATAAGCCCCCCCCCACCTCCTATCCCCACTCTTTTTTTTTTTGAGCCCTGGGGAAGCTGCTTGCCCCCCCCCCCCAGCACTTTCCCCAGTGGGCCAGGGGGCTTCCCCACGTCCCACAGCTGGGCGCCTTTCCTGCACGCCTGCTGGCTGGCCAGCTTCCCAAAGTCCCTTGGGCACCCTTTCCCCTGGGTCCCCGACCCTGACCCCCTCAGGCCACTCACCTGGCTGCCAGAGCTGCTCCTATGCCGGGCATGCCCCTCACTGCCACCATTCTTCTAGCCAGCAGGAAGCTGCGCTGGGAAGTTTAAATTCTCCAGCCCTGCGTATGCTCAGAGGAGATTTTAAACTCCCTGAAACAGCTCCCTGCCAGCCAGAAGAATACGTGCATGGGGCTGGCAAGGAGCCGAAGCTGCAGGCCCTGCGCTGCCAGCAGTGAGGCGTGCGCTGGGGAGTGAGGGCTGTGCGTGTGCCGCTTAGAGGGAACATTGCCCCCCACCCTGCACCGCTGGCTTTCCCGAACTCCCCAGGAACTGCTGCTGCTTCCCATGCCATCCCCAACCCCCTCCTTAACCCCCAGGCCCTGATGCTGGCTCTCCCGGGCCAACCTCCATTCCCAGGGCCCCCTTACCTAGTCAGTCCAGTGACTAGACAGACACTGGGGCTCCCCCCCTCCCCCCCCCCGAACATGCTCAAGGCGGGAGATTTAGAACTCCTGGGCTGGGGCTGCTCTCTGCCCCACATACGAAGCCAAGTGCCCTTTTTTAAAGGGAATTTTAAGGCATAAAAATCTCAGCTTATACATGAGTAAGTTCGAACCAGCATGATGTAGACGCAGAGAAAGGAATAGTTTGAAATAGCCATGCTTTCTAGTTCAAACTAAAAAGTTAGTTTGAACTAGGACATGTGGCTAGTTCAAGCTAAAAGCTGCATTTAGGCCAAGCTAACCGGGAGCTGCTTAGTTCGGACTAAGGAAGTCCAAACTGAGCTTTGTGATGTAGATATTGTAGACATAGCCTAAGTGAATAAAGAAGAACAAACTTCGGTATTTTCCCCATGATACACAACCTAACCATGACAATCTCTGGGAAAGGGTTTGGCGCTCATGGTTTGCATCTCTGAGTTTCCAAGTTTAACCTAGGAGCAAACAGATAGCCCAGAAGAAAAAGATTACCTTGTGATTGAAGGCACTTACTGGAGGAGACCTAGAATCTTATTCTGAACTCCGTTAGATACCCTATATGATATTGGGCAAGTCCCTTAAGTCAGAATTTGAAGAATTTCAGTTGGGCTCCCACAGCAATTGATTCTCAGCTCAAGGTTGTTTAATATTTTTAAAGCTGGAAGAAAATACATAACTCTTCTTGATAAAGTTGTGGATGATATAGTTTGATGAGCTGGCAAACAATGACAAAGGCAAGTCAGTGGTGAAGTGTGATCTAGATTACTTGTTAAGCTGGGTTCAGTCAAATATATGTTGTTAAAGCCAAATACAAGTGATGCATCTAGGAACAAATATAGGCAATATTTGCAAAATTGAAGGCCTGTATCTTTGAAAGCATTGACCATGACAAGGATCATGAGGCCACTAGTGATAACCAGCTGATTGTGAGCTCCTTGTGCAGGGGTCAGCAACCTGCAGCTCCAGAGCCACATGTGGCTCTTAAGCCCACTCCCCACCACCACCAGGGGATCCTGTGGGCAGCCTGCTCCTGGTTCCAGGCTCCTGGCCCCCCTGCCAGGTAGGACACTGCAGCAGATGGCTTGGCCCAGTCCCCCCCACCAGGAGGCTACACCCATTGCGGCTCTCAAAACACTTGGTTATTGAAGGAATTTTTAAAATGGCTCTTCTTATCTTGTGGGTTGCCGACTCTTGTCCTTTTGTGATGCTCCTGCTAATGTGATCTCTGGACCTCACAGTGAAGAAATGTTGAGCAGCAACAGGAAGAGGATATTAATTCTTTACATGGCATTGGTTCTATCATTGATGAAATAATGTATTCAGCTCTGGTGTCAACACTTTAATAGGATATTGAATAATTGGGGAGCATTCAGAAGAGAGCCACAACAGTGATTTGTCATGTGGAAAGGACACTTTACAAAGAGTCTAGAAAGGAGTGAACTCTATATAGCATATGTAATACACAGTTTAAGAGCCACTTTGATAAAAACTATTACTACCTGCAGAGGGAGATATCTCAATTTAGCAGACAAAGACTTAAAATCCATTGGCTAAAAGTTTAAGCAAGAAAGTTCAAACTGGAAATTAAAAAGTTGTATGTTTTCAATGGTGAAGGTAATTAATCCTTAGAACAGATTTTCAAGGGTAAATTCTTCATTACTTTAAACAAATGAGTGGATGTTATTCTACAAGATATGCCCTGGTTCAGCACTGGTTATTGAACTAAATGCATAAATCATTAAGTGAAATTGTATATGGCCTGTGTTATGCTGGGGTCAAACTGGATGTTCATAATGATTCCTTTTAGCCTTAAAGTCTTGAATCTAAGAATAAGCACGCTTTTGATTAAAACTAAAGCAGCTACACTACATATTGGTGACAATTCTCTGTTTCCTCAGGTATACTGCGTGACTACCTAGGTACCTATGATGTAGCATTTTACTTGGCTGGAGTTCCCCCCATTATTGGAGGAATTATATTATGTTTCATCCCATGGGTTCATGAAAAGAAGAAGCTAAAGGAGAAAGCAAAGGCAATTGATGAAGAAACAACTGAGAAAATGCTGGAAAACAAAAGCCCTCTGGTCTCAGGCACATCAGAAAAGCCAAGTAAAGAGTCAGAATCTGTTATTTGATGCTTTATATCTTTCCACTGGACTGCACTCATTCTAGAAAAGAATTTTGGCCATGAGTTGAAAATAGCCTATGATTATTTTTAATGGAACTTGATGTCAAATTGCAGAAAGAAACTGCTAAGGGCCTTTTGTACCACTGAGGAGCTCTCTTAGGAGTCGGTGAGTCTGGTTTCAAGCTACCTTTTCATGGCATCTGAAGATTTATAGTATCAGTGTGCACCTGCTGAACCTGCATTTAAGGAGGTTATTGTTTTAATCCATCAGAGCATGCTTCTGGAAGTGTGAAAGTTGTTTAGTCTGATTCATTGACTCTTCCAGGATGGCTTCAATAATTTTACAATCCATCCAGTAAAGGCAAATTCTTGTGTCATTCTACTGGAATTTCTAGCATCTCCATATGGCTAATTTTTCATTTTTTTTTTCATTTCACTTTAACACTTTATAAAATTCTGTATAATGTGAGTGGTCATCTTTTTTTGACCCTCTCATCTTTAATCTTTGCTGAAATTATCTTGCTTTTGGAAGCTAAATTATTTAACAGATCCTCAGCGTTACTTTCTCTTAATACACCAACATCTTCTGTTTGCATAAACTGGCTCTGGACCACTTTTACATTGGTTGTCCTTTTCTTGGTAGCCAGAATGTAAAATGTTTTAAGGAAAAGTTTGTGACAGTACATACATTAAACACACACAAACTGAAAGATATGAACTCACAAGATGAAATAAATTCAGAATTAAGGCTGTTAAACCATTGTTAGATTATCTGCCATCCCACCCCCCACTGCTAAAGTGATTTTAGTCCTTTTTCAGGTAAACCGTAATAGCTGATAGTCTTAAAATTGCAATATTTTGGGTATAATCATGAGTTGGACAAAGACAAAATTGTATTTTTGTATGTTTTTTAAGAGTTTGTCTCTTTAAAAACAACAAAGGCAGCTTTAAGTACTGCATGTTATTGCGCACCTAAAATGTAATTGTTCATACAAATAAATGGAAATATACATAAAAGCTATTAAAGCAACATTAAGAAATTGGAAAGAATTTCACACTAAGCAAATATGCAGCTTTATTATGGGCTTTTCAAATTTTGAATGCACAATACAACTCCATCTTTTCAAGAAATATAGAAAAACTCTTTGCACAATTATTTATGCTTAATGTATCTTATTATTTGTGTTCTCTGATACTTCTGAAACACCTATTTTTCTGAAAGGTATGTTAAAGAAAATCTAAACAAAATTGAGTGCTTTTCAGTTTGTCATGATTACATTTTCAAATATATTGCTTATGTTTGGCATACAATTTAAATTGGCATACAATGGAACACTTTATATTTATTACCCAGGCATACTCAGTGCCATCTGTTTTAGCTTTCCTGTGTTAGGTATCTCTTAGAAAAAGAGCTATTAAGTATTATCTGTTTACAAATGTTACCAAAATTCCATTGAAAGTTAAGGGCCAGATTTTGTCACCCTTATTCATATTCCATAGTATCATGGATTTATTTCAGGTTCTTCACATAAACAAGGCTGTCAGAATCTGGTATTACAATGAGAAATGGTAAAGTAACACTTACACTTCTTAGGCATTTTTAAAAAACTTTCCCAAGAAATGTACGCCTCCTTATTGAACTTGTGCTCTTAACTCTCCCATATACTTCTGAAAAATCTTTCATTGTAAGTTTTATGTTGCTAGTTAAAATTCCCACAAAATGCTGCTTTCCTTACAGAAATTACATTAGCAACTCTATTTTTGTTCATGTGTTTTCATCAAGGTAGTATTGTTCATGTTTGTGCATAATCTTTACAATGACAAAAAGGGCATAGAAAACTTTGTGGAAACCAGCGTATATATTTCAGTTAACTTTGAAATGAAAAATTAATATTTATCACTTTGCTGACAATTTCAAAAACTGATTTGCAAAAAGCGGCCATCTAGCACTAATGCTATTTGAAAAGGTCAAGAACTGAAGACAGAATGGAGCCATAGGATCCTCCAGGGATCTGTGCTTGGTCCAATGCTGTTCAATATCTTAATACGTTGTCTCAAAGAAAATATAATGCCATTGCTGGAAAAGTTTGCAGATGACACAGAAGTGTGAAAGTGATAAACAATGATGAACAGTGGTTCAGATCACGCTGCAAAGTGGGCCTATTTGAAAAACATGTTTTAATGCGAGCCAATGCAAGGTCCTGTGTCTAGGAACAAAGAATGTATGTCACAATTTCAGGATGAATGACTGTTTTGGGAAGTGGTGACTCTTCTGAAAAGGACATGAGTTGCAGTATGTAACCAACTGAAGGTGAGATGCAATGGCTAAGAGCTAATATTCACCCTGGAATGCATACATGAGAATATTGAGTAAAAATAGGGAGGTGGCATTAGCTATGTGAATGGCATTATTTGGATCATTGTTAGAATGCTCTATCCGGTTCTGGTGTTCTCATTTTAAAAAGAATGTTGCAAAATGGGAAGAGCTACTTGGATAGCCATGGAATCAGTTTCTTTTGAAAGCTTATCCAATCTATGGCATGATAAACAAGAGCAATTGTTTTCCTTTCACAAGTATGCACTGTCTCACAGGATGTAGAGCACAGAGATTTTGAAATTCACACCTGAGATTCTGGATATCAGGGAGCTGATGTACCCAGTACTTGAATGTTGTCTTTTTGGCTTATAGAAATCAGCTTGCTCATTAGGCACACATCCTTCAGAGATAGTCATGGTAAAAGATTCTAACTGTAATAAATTTTCTCTCTGGCATATATACATCTTAATGGTAAATGGCTTTGGCTTCTGAATCAGACACAAGATTTTTTTCAGTGGAATGTAGAACATTAAAAAAAAAAAGTGTTTGTCTGAACAAAGACCCAGTAGTTGAGGAAATTAATTTAGGTGCTTATTTTTCAATAATGACATACGTATAGCACCATTATAATTCCACACTATTTACACATTAGTGTAAACTCAGCTGGCATTTGCAATATGTCATATATTCTTACACGTGAAATGTGTCAAAACATTTTTAAGAATTTCAGAATTGTGCCTAATAATCTTAGACTGGCTCTGTTTTTACTACAGTGCATGCTAATATTGACACTGAGAAGTGTTTGAATGTGTTTGTAAACATTGTATTTTATATATTATTTTAACACCAGTTAACATTCATGTTGCTAGCCTTAACTCTATGCTTTTTAGATCTTGCTCATTAGAAGCATAAGGATTGAATATTTCATGTTATTTGTGGTGCTAAAATAATTGTAATGAAAATCTCAAATTACCCAGAATAAAGTAGTGTAACTGGAGCTTACAAGTGGCCCTATTTAGTATCATGGTATTGTGGTAGGCCTCTGTGTCCTATAAACCCTGATTTTCATTATTTTAAAGTCACCTTATGTTTTTCATATCATGTACTCCTGTCTTGGAGGTTTGCATTTGTGTACATAAAAAAGTTTATTGCTTACTTACCTATTTCTGATTGTATTCTGACTAGATATGCTCCAGTTTCCTTGGATTTATATTTAATTTTAAATGAGACTATGCTGTGACCTGAATCACTTTAACCGTATTTGGTAAATTTTAAAGCCAACTAAACAGTTTAGGAGCATAAGTCATTGAGTTTCAAAGGCACTTAGGCTTTTTTTTTAGCCACTATTCATATTTTCCCTCCCATGATTTAATGAGGATTTTATAAAACATGTCAGCTATATGATTGGAAGATTGTATGTATAAAAGAGAAAAGTAAAGGAGGAGAGACACTGTTGTAAACTAGTAATGTGATGGAATGATCTTCCCTAACAATGTAAAGATTTCTGCAGATTTTGATGCATAAATTAAAGCTGCTGATAAACTCAAACAGAAGTTTGACAGTTTATCACCAACCAGTACTTTTATCTTGCCTTACTTTGGCAGTACAAGAGAGAAATTTTTTTCTTGTGAATAACTTTTAATAAATCATAAAAATTAATTTAGGCCTCTCCTCTATATTAGGGATATAGATTGAAGAAAATTAAAAGAAAAACTAGTTCTCCATTCATGCTGTAAAACTCCTAGGAAGTGGCTCATTAATCAAAACAGCCTTCTCCGCACATATGTACCAGGTGAAGTGGAATTCATACCACTGAGGCACCAAGAGCTGACATTAGGTGTCACTGGCATTGCCAGAGCCTCTCTTTTTCCACTTAGGAAATGACATGTTAGCTGAGACCCTTTCCCTTCTACTCCAATCACAATGACAGGTTTAGTGGAAGATTAAAATGAACTAATGGGAGCTACTAGCACATTTAGCAGCATTCAATAACAGCACAAGCAAGGTACTGTGAATATAATTCCACATCTCAGAATTTGCCCCGGAATCCCTTGTTCCCTGTTATGATCCAGAATCTAAACTTTAATTTTAAAAAAACTGTTTCTATTTCTCATAAATATGAATAGAACACTGTAGATGTGAAATGAGTATAAACCACAGTAGCATTGTCTTCCTGATTCTGCTGGTCGTCTGAAACAATAGTTCTTCGTTGTGAGTTGTCCCCATGGGTGCGCTGCCAAAGGTATTGGCGCATGCCACATCACAGCCAAGAAATCTTTACCAGTAGTCTCTTTTGGAGCTGCACTTGTGAGGCAGCTATCTCGCACCTTCCCCCAGCACTTCTTGAGAGTGTGCGCAGCTCCAACCGCCTCATGCCCTTTTCTGTTGCCTGTGGTCACACATGAAGTAGCGCTTCTCTTCAGACTGCAAATGCTATTCTGACTGAATTTTCTTCCCCATTATTTAACTTTTCAGTTTTTTTCCTCAAGTTTACAACTTCCCTTATGGTTGCTTTAAAAAAAGAGAGAGATGCAAAAAAATGTTGGGATGCCACGTCAGCTTGTGACAGGCATGCAGTGTGTATAAGATGCCTTGGTGAAGGACACTTATCAGAAAAGTGTCCCCACTGCCAAAACCTAAGCACAAGAGCCAAGAAGGATAGGGACTTGAGGCTCAAGCTGCTACTTATGGAAAAATCCTTATGGCTGTCGTCTGACTCTGGCCAGAGAAAGGCAGCCTCTCCAAAACTGCAGACAGCAAAAAGACACTTATCCCCACTGCAAGAGACAACAAGGAGAAAAAGACTGAAAGTCAGTCTCTCCAGCTAATAGGCGTACAAGAGGGGCTAGTGTTGCCTCAGATATATGAAGGGGAAGGCTTGATGAGAGACTGATCTCAGCAAACACCAAGCCTATCTCAAACACCACGGCAGCCAATTTAGACACCTACAATGAGCAACAGCCAGAACACCATTCAAAACCTGGTACCGAAGGGCACTTTGGCACCAGCTACTGTGTGAGCACCAGAGGCACCTTCATTAGAGTCCCTGGCACCACAACCAATAGGCTCTCACTCCAGCTCCATGCAGGCACCGACACAATTGGAGCCAACAGAGACAGCATCTCTATCAGCAGTGCAGGGCAATACAGCAGCACCATGGCACTCTTTAACTGCCATGGCACCAACAGCTTCCCAAAAGAAAACAAAAAAGAGGAAGCATATAGAACCAAATATTGTAGGCTAGTCTTCCCCTTGAGGACAAATGATAGTGGATAGGTCTCCTATCTCCTCAGTCTGATTCCAGCAAAGAGGAATCAGGAGAGGATGAAAGGCACAGGAGACAATCCTACCATTATTTATAAATATAGACATAAATGTCACTACCAGGACATACCACCTTATCCCTGGCATGAACCAAGATGGTATGGCCTCCCTACAGTCTATCCTTCTCAATGACAGACAGGGGAAGAATGGTCACTATAAACCTCACAAGGAAAGCACTCCTCAGCTAAAACCTTCAAGAGATATGACAGACAACACCTGTCATCACTGGGATCCCAATCTCTAGAAGAGGAGGAATCAACATTTCCTGATTCACCATCTCCTTATAATCAAGACCCCTCCCAGAAGAGTTCATAACGCTATCAATATCATCATCCTCAGACGAAGGCAAAGAATTTCAGGAACTTTTCAGGAAGGTCACAGATTCAATGGAGATCCCCATGCAAGAGATAAGTGATTCTCAGCATATGTTGCTGAATATTATCCAAACTAAGTCATCAACAAAAGTAGTGCTGCCCATGGACAAAGCATCACTGGAACCAGCTGAACTAATTTGGCAGACACTGGTCTGAGCTCCACCAATGAATAGGAGAACAGAGGAAATGTAACATACCTGCAAATAACTCTGAATATCTCCTTTCCAACCCAACTTTGAACTCACTCATAGTAAAGGCAGCAAACCACAGAAATAAATAGCAACACAACAAGACTACACCCCATAACCAGGATGATAAGAAGATGGATCTCTTGGGGAAAAGAGTGTTTACTTCAGCATCTTTACAGATGCATATAGCAAATTCAGCTTTATTAGCAAATAACAACCACACAAATTATTTGAAACTTGCTGACTTTATTGAATACATCTCGGAGGAAAAGAGACGACAATTCCATTCTGTTATTCAAGAGGAACAATTAGTCCCTCACACTGCACTCCAAGCAGCATTAGATACAGCATACACTACAGCAAGAACCATTGCCATGGGCATGGTGATAAGATCTTGGCTCCACTCTGCCGACTTGCCATGACTACTGCAGCACACGATTGAAGAGCTTCTCTTTGATTAAAAAGAAACTGTTCTTTGAGAAGATAGATGATGCTATGCATATGTCCAAGGATGACAGCCTCACTACGACTCTTTGGCATCTATGCTTCAAACGTAAGATGCACACCCAGATATCAAGCATGTAACCCAAGGTACCAATATCAATATGATTACACACCAAACTACTGTAGACAAGATTCATCAAGAGGAAGACAGTGTACTCAACGACACAGATAAAAATAACATTCAACCCACAACATCCCAAAATCTTTGATTAAAACCCCAGTTTTGAAACATTGGTCAAGGATCTGCAGGACCACAAAACATTCACAGAGTAAACGGTGATTTATCAACATAGCCTCAAAGACTTTGACCCTCAATGGTCAAAGATTACCACAACCAGATGTATACTAGAGATTGTGAACACAGGGTACACCATCCCATTTACATCAGGACCAAGAACTACCATGCTCCCCCATTCCTCTTCAGAGACACAACTCTCAAACTTCTGTTACAACAGGAGATGCAAAGTCTACTATCTGTAGGAGCAATAGAAGGGGTTCCACAAAGACGGGGAAGGGTTTTTACTCCCCTTATTTCCTGATAGAAAAGAACTCAGGAGGATGGAGACCTATTCTCAATCTAAGAGGACTAAACAAATTCATAAGACATCAAAGATTCAGATTGGTAACACTATCAAGTCTTCCCTGCTCTGGAACTCAGTGACTGGTTCATGGCCCTTGACCTGCAAGATGCATATTTCCATATATCAATACATCCATCCCACCAGAGATTTCTAAGATTCAGGGTTGGAAACAGCCATTACCAATACACAATCCTACCATTCAGACTATCAGCTGCCCCAAGAGTATTTTCAAAGGTGCTCTTGGTGGCAGCTCACTTGCAAAAGAACATTACAATATTCCCATATTTGGATGACTGGCTAATAAAGTCATGTACATGTGTCCAAGCCACAGAAAATCTACACTTTACAGTGAACCTGTTTCAGGAGCTAGGCCTACTCATAAATTGGCAGAAATCAACTATAACCCCTAGACAAATCATAGAATTCATAGGAGCGCATCTAGATTCACAGTGAGCAAGAGCACTCCTACCTCAAAGTAGATTTAAGGTTCTCAACAACCTAATAGACAGAGCATGCGTGTCACCTTCGGTAAATGCCATAACATGTCTTCAGATTCTGGGTCATGTCGCTGCAGCCACCTTTGTAGTGCAAAATGCACAACGGTATAGGAGGCCTTCACAACTCTGGTTCAAAAGAGTTTACAAACTCCACAGGCACTTAGTGCACAAGGTTCTGAGTTTACCACTGATGGTAAAATGATCACTGCAGTGGTGGAAGGAGACATGAAACCTTTTGTCAGGGGTCCCATTTCGACTAACAACCCCTACCATTTTGATGTCAACAGATGCCTCCTTAACAGGATGGGAAGAACATCTTGAAGAGCGTACAACTCAGGGAAAATGGTCCATAATGGAATCTTATCTCCACATAAACATATTGGAACTACAGGCAGTAAGAAATGCATGCTGACATTTCCAGAGCCATGTTCTGAACAAACATAAAAATCATGATGGACAACATATCATGTGTTTTATGTAAACAGACATGGCAGTGCAAGGTCAGCATCCCTGTGCATGGAGGCCATAAAGCTATGGAAATGGTGCATGACTTACAACATCAGGCTTTCTGAAACCTACCTTCCAGGCATACACAACACGATACCTGACACGTTAAGCAGAACTTTTCCAAAAGCACAAATGAGAATTAAATACAACCATTCTCAACAGGAAATTCCAACAATGAGGATACCTGAATATGGACCTTTTTGCCACTGCTCAAAATCGCAAAAGCTCATACTTCTGCTCTTGGGTGGGCACTGGAAAAGCATTTATGGGAGGTGCCTTCCTTCTATCATGAACGGGCAACCTCCTATATGCATTCCCACCTGTCCCACTCATCCACAAAAGGCTGATCAAGATAAGACACAAAACAGTGATGGTGATCATGATAGCCCTGGCATGGCTGAGATGCCCTTGTGTTCACCTTGCTAAACCAGATGGCATTCGACCTCAGATGCCTTCCACTCAGACACGACCTCCTTTCACGGGACAGGAACACAATGTTCCACCCCAGCCTACAGAAACAACACCTAACGGCTTGGCTCCAGAAGAAGCCATGGTTCCGAGAAGAATTAAATTGCTTGGAGCAGGATAAACATATCCTTCTTAATAGCAGAAAACCATCTACAAGGCATACTTACCTTCAGAAATGGTCAAGGTTTTCAATTTGTTGCAGAACAAATGGAATCATTCCCCTTTCTGCATCCATCCCAAATGTTCTTCAATATCTAGTCCACCTAAAGGAAACAGGATTATCTATTAGTTCATTGAAGGTGCATCTAGCATCAATATCTGTGTTACACTCTGGGAAGGAACAGTTTAATATATTCACATCCCATGGTGAAGAGATTTGTTAGGAATACAGAACCCATATCCAGAAATACACACACCCTTGCCTAATTGGGACCTCCAGGTGTTTTTATGTGCCATTACAAAACCACCTTTTGAACCACTGGCTACTTTCATTTAAGCACTTGTTGATAAAGGTAGCCTTCTTGCTAGCCATTATGTCAGCTAGGCAAGTAAGTGAGATGGGGTGCAATGTCAGAACCCCCATATGCGATATTTCACAAGGATAAGGTGACACTGAGACCTCATCTGAAGTTTGTGCTAAAAACCACCAATCCCTTTCATGTCAATCAAACAATAAACTGACTTCCTGAAACCGCATGCCAATACCCATGAGGCACAGCTCCATAGACTGGATGTCTGATGCGCAATTGCATTCTATCTGGAAAGAACAAAAACATTTAGAACACCAAATAGATTTGTGACAATAGCTGACAGATGCAAGGGTAGAGTCCTATCTTCACAAAGACTATCAAAACTCATAGCAAGGATGCATACAAGAAGCTTATATGTCAGCAGGCATTACTCCCCCAGAACACATACGGACTTACTCAACTAGATCAGTGGCAATGACCACTGCATTCCTGAAAAATGTTTGAATTGAGGAGATATTTAAAGCAGCAACATGGGCCTCTTCACACACTTTCATTAAACACCATGCCTTAGTTGAGACCAGATGACAAGAGCAGATGCAGCGATAGACATTCAGTCCTAGCAACTTTATGTAACAGTTACTCCAAAGTCCCTCCATCCAACTGAGGGTATTGCTTGCTACTTACCTTTGGTGGAGCACCCGTGGGGACAGCTCTCAAAGGACAAAGGAAGGTTACTCACTTTGGTGCAGTAACTGGACTTCTTTGAGATGAGTGTCCCTATGGGTGCTCCACCACCTGCCCCCTTCCCTCTCTGCTTCGCACTCAGACGCAAGGTTCCAGGTGGAGAAGGGAATGAGGTGGTTGGAGCCATGCACACTTGGAAGAAGCACTGTGGGAAAGCGTGAGAGAGCTGCCTGGCAACACTACTGATAAAGATCTCTGGGCTGTGATACAATACTTGCCAGTACCTTCAGTGGAACACTCTCTCATCTCAAAGAAGTCCAGTTACTGCACCAAGATCAGTAACCTTCCTTTCTAAGCCACGAGGTCAGCAACATTTGTTGGCCCCCTCACCAGTCCCATCCAGTGTTCCCTCTAATTTTTCATAGGCTGTGTGCACAAAAAATTTCTTTTGTGCAAATGTTTGGAACTAGTGTCCAAATTTGTGTGCATTCCAGTGAGTGTGTTCAAACTTGTGAGTGCAAGGCAGTAAGTGTGTATGATGCAAATAATGTCTAAATTTTATTTTGATATGGTGATGGAAATGATTTTATAAATTACAAAACCTTATTTGAAACATGCTACTTGAAATCGCCTTCTTAAAGTAGCATAAAAATATTAGCGCTGTTGAATTTTTTTTGTGTGCGCTTGATTTTGTTGTGTGCATGGGTTTCACAACCTGTGTGCGCACGCACGCACATGTGCACAGCTTAGAGGGAACATAGGTCATCCCCCAGACACTCAGCAAGTGCTGGGAATAGGGCTAGAAAGGTGCCAGGGTGACGCCACCAAGGGACAGGAGCTGTGCACTTCTTTTTCCTGTTGACCCTCACTCGCCTCCCAGCTAGGGCATGGGCACAGGAGCTGTGTGCTCTGTTTCCCTGGTACCCCTCCCATCCACCCCCAGCTGGGGTGTGGGACTAGCAGGGGACAAGAGTCATGTGGCAAGGCCAGCATGGGGAGCAGTTGTTGTGCTGCAAGGCGAGGAGCCCTGCTTGCTGCTGTGCATAGGCCCATGGGCCAGGTTTGGAATGCATGCTGGGGATCGCCAATCCCTGTTCTAAGCAATATGAACTGCCCTGTGTATCTTAGTGACTTTGAAGCCTATTAACATTTCAGTGTCAGTGTTTCCTGCATTTCACTGAAATATTGGCTCATTTCTTTATCTATAATCCTGAACTTCATAGTGCCAAAAGCCCTAACTCGTCTGCTACCCAGATGCTAAATCTCCATCTTCTCTACCTTTCAGTTTCTAAGACACAATTTATACAATATGGATACAAAATTCTCTAGAAGACTGTGTGTTTTAATATCAAAATAATTAACAGGATAGTCTATTGATCATTATAATGGTCATATTCAATTTAACATCTTCATTCTTAATTTAAATGATGGTGCAAAAATTTTCTAGTCTTCTAAATGCCGCAGAGTTCAAGGACTTTGCCATAGAGTACAAAGCTCCCTGAGCAGAAGATTTTATTCTGCATGCTTATTTTTATTGCACTGTTTTTCACAAGTGTGACAGGCTGCTCCCCAGGTCCAGTCTGGTGTGTCACTGTGACCCCCTGAGCCCCAATTCACCCCAATTTGCCAAGTGACCACTCACTCCTGAGTCAATCCACTCCAGCTTCTTGCATACAATCAGGCCCAAGCAGTGGGTGTATGCCCTCTGGCTACTTGAGGGATGGTCCCCAAGCGAGCACCACCGGCCCAGATAGCACCCGGGGAGCCACCGTCTTACAGGGATTGGGGCCTACTCTCAATCACCGTACACTCAAGTCCATCCATTTAACTAAGAAATGGATCATGCACAGCCTTCTTCACTCACACCTTCTAAAAATCATGCAGCTGGAGATAAAACAATGACAAGTTTATTGATCAGATTATAATTCTAAGTGAGAATATGGCCAGTCATGGCAGAATCACAGTATAAATGAGTCAGTAGTGACCACAAGGAAACAAAAGGTAAAACACGCATAGTAAGCTAATATCTCTACCCAAACTAACCTCATAGTCCAAGTTTATGCTGAAGGTGTGCGGCTGTCAAATGTCTGTACAGCCAGTCTCTGCCTGATGCCAGGCAGGGCTCAGATCTTGCTTGGAGTTGTTTCCAGATGGAGATTCCCAAGGAAAAAGCCCCAGATCCTCCCAACTGTCTCTCTTTGTTTCCAAAACCTCTCACCGAAGTGATCTCTTTGTCGAGTCTGAGCTAGGGAACTCAATTAGCATATCTTTGTTGCCTTCTCCAGGTATTTGCTTGCTTGCTACTTTGGTTGTTTACATGCAGCTGAGAGAGAGTTCTGTCTCCCTCACCCTTGATCCATGGAAAGCATGTTACATGCCGGTGCAAATGCATGATGCTGCAGGAAACACGATACCATAGTAATCACGTAGAATAGGTTATGAGCCTCCATAAAGAAACCCTGTATGGCATAATTGGCATAAAAACATACAATCCCACTGCATAAGTGAACAGAACAATCATATAGATCATAACCCCAGGTGCAGAGATGTGCGTCTAATGACAACAAGAAAGTCCTCAGACCTCTTGATATCAAAAAACATTTTTCTTCTTCATTAGTAGTTCCATTTTGGAGAGTGGCCTGGGGAAGTGATTATTTTCTTTTAGACACATTGTAGAATTTCAAATGTTCATGTTGCATACGTCAAGCGTGTAGATTGGTAATGACTGTGAGTACCAGAAGTGTGTGTGTCATTAACATGAATTGTGGTAAGACTCTTTGGCAATATATTTATCATGAATTTGAATAATTCTTGCATAAGTAATCACTGGAAGAAGCTGATGCTTTGTAGTGCAATACATTGCAACCTATATTCAAACTGTTCTATGTATTTCTGAAACTTTGACCAAAGACCTTCTTACGTCTGTGTTTTGAAACTTGAATTCAAATAGCTGTAGGCTAAACTCCAGCCACTAAAAATTGCACATCCACATACATTTAGCCTATCCCTCCCGAATTAACTCCTGAAGTAGTAGTCCCTGTCCAGTGACATAAGAAGCCAGTTTCATAAAGGAACATGGAAGTTTACTTAGCTTTGTACTCTGCCAAAAATCTGTAAAATGTGTTCCTTGAGTAATGTGAAAGATAACTTGTTTTAAATAGCTTGTGCAATTTCAACTCATGTATATTTATAAAACTTCTAAAATCTATTTTTTCACATTGCTGTGGGCAGAACTGCTTTCATGTATGGTATGATATATATGAAATCACTTAACTGCTAAACTTAAAGGCAGAACAAATTTGTTGTTTCTACAGCATAAAAATACTGTACTATTGGATGGTTGTGAAATTGGGAAGTTATTGAAAATGCTAGTTTCTATGTATATTATCAGTCATTGACCCTATTATATATTCATGCACTGTGTTAGAAGAAATTTCAAAAGGGACACATACAAAAGATTGTTTTTTTCCTTTTGGAACAGCAGGACAGAAATGACTTGCCTTGGCAGAGCTGTGTGGTAAAGCTTGTACAATATCTAATCACAGTAGGCCAGGCTCAAAGACAGCACTCAGATCCCTCATCTTCATGATAACTAAATTTATGCAAAACTTATTTTTTTAAAGTTCCAAAGAATAAAATGTTCCCAAATGCAAGAAACCCAGGAAATACTTCTTGTATCATGTCTCTTATTTCTTTCAGCAAGTCATTTTTGTAGCTGAATTCATCATACAAGCTAATGAAGAAGAAGGTTAATATATTGGTTTCTGCTAAACTATAATGTGTATTATACATGATTTTCATCAAAAATTAGATGAGCCCTTTTTATGTAAAAACTTAATGGTCATGTTTTCCTATAAATATTCAAAAATAAGCTGCAGAAATCTGATACTTAGGGCTTCTGTCTGAACACCTGTTGAAAAGGTTTGGGCAAACTGGGTGTAAACAGCAAGATTTAAATGACATTTTTACTTCGTATTTGCTATGGCTGAACATGTTCTTCCTTGTTTATGTGCATCCATTGCTTCAGACCATCCCAAACTGTGGCTGTACAAACAAGTTGTTTAGCACCTTCAGTGGGAGCAGGATTATGTTGCTGGAGTCCAAGACCAGATCTGCTTCCTGTTGTACACCAGCACAGACTTCTGCAGTGAGCAGCTCAGAGGAGTACAAAATATATATAGATCCCAGTGAATGTTTCTGTTCATAACATAAAAAAAAGCTGTGTGTGAAAGCCAGCTTCTGAAACCTTTTCACTCACTGAGAGTTCCAGAGGGGCAGCTGTGTTAGTCTAGTTCAGTAAAACAAAAAAGGAGTCCCGTGGCACTTTAAAGACTAACACATTTATTTATCACATGAGCTTTCGTGGGGGGAAAAAATCCCATTTCATCAGACACTTTGAAAATGGGGGAACTTACTATCTTCAAAGTGGGATCCTTTCCCCAGGAAAGCTCATAGGATAAATAAATGTGTTAGTCTTTAAGTGCCACAGGACTCTTTAGTCATTGAGTAGTAACTTACTCTGCGAGCAGTGCTGTAATACTCATTGGGGGTGACATGGGCAGTGCTAGGCCCTATGTGAGTAGTGAGCTCTTTGCTTCTTTCTGTTGTTTAGATAAAATGTAGTTTTAAATAGAAGGCATGCAAGCCAAAACATTACCTTTTTTTGTACATGCATGTTGCTTAGACTTTGAACTAGCACAGGAACTGATTAATTCTACCTTATTGATAACTGTGGTTACAGAAGCTTTTTAAAAAGGCCTGCCAACTGCTGTGAACAGTGATTACAAAGTGTGTGAGAGTAAACTCATCTTCCTGCAGTCCTTATCATAATGATTTGTTTGTTTGGAAAGGCCTGCCAGTTAGCTCAAGTAGTCATGGAGCCCACTGTCTGTGCCACCAGAGCCTGTTGCTGCCATCCGTAAGAAATCAGTTGACAATGTAATTAGCAGAAATGCTCTCTTGGACTCAAGTGACCAGTGTACTTCCTTGTGTATTACATAATGGCTACTGCATTCAGCCTTCAAAAATATGTTAACTGCAGACATGATGAATTTCAATATTTTTGTGGTCAAGCAGGACAGATTTCATAGTTAAAAATACCAGTGTTAAGCATATATACAGAAGGAGACTTCATCCCAAAACTCTGAATGTTCTTTTGAAGGTTAACTACTGGGTCTCAATCTCACAAAATTAGATGTTGGAAGATCTCTTGCTCCTGGAAAGAAAGGACATGAGTAATGAGATGGTATGAAAAATGAATGTCTGCTGACTTTATTAGTGAATAGCAAAAAGTTAGCAGAAGTTAGTTTTTTATTTGTTTGTGGTTGGTCAGGTTCCTCATGAGACTATTACTGGCCAATTGTTAAAGAGACACAGTGTCAAACATATTTTAATAACTTAGTAATATTTTTTTACATTTTTATAGTATCTACTTAGACTCATGAAAATGATGTTGATTGCTCTACCTGCTTCATATTTCTCAGTTAATGAACCATAAGCAGACATGGAAATAGGTGATTTTCCTCTTGTTGATGTCATCATGTTTTAAGGAAAAGAGACTGTGAATTAGCAGTGCTATTTCTGCAGATGCAGAACCAGAACAAAAAACTTCTTGCAGGTCAGGGATTATTATTTTTTTGTGTTTAAATTTTCACAACAAAACATCAGATTAAAAATAGATTTTTAGAATCTTCAGAGGTCTCTAGCTACTATAAGCATTTTGAAATGCATTGTGTCATGTTTTGGGCATGAAAATTAGAGTGACCAGATGTCCCAGTTTTATGGGGACAGTTCCAATATTCAAAGCTTTTTAGGGTCCTATTACTCCCCGTCCCCACAACTCTATCTCAGTTTTTCATATTTGTTATCTGATTACCTAACTGAACATGAGCATCCGCTGCAATCCTTTTGCCATAACAGTAAACTGGATAAACTCTTCCACTCTTTACATAAAACCTAATTCAGAAATGACATCTTTAGTAAATAAATGAGTATAAGTTTTTTTAGCAACACTGCTATTGATCTAAAGTTATGTCCCAGTGAGTTGACATAAATGTCAGCAATCTGATTTTATTAATTTCTTTGCCTAATTTATTTTGGATTATGAAACATGTTTATTCACAACTAAACAATGCCAAAATAAGAAATTGCAAGAAGGCCTTTAGTGAGCATCATGTCAATCAAAACTCAGGGCTACAGAATAACTTTTAGTGATCAAAGAAAGAATGTGAAATTATACTTTTGCCATGCTTTAGTTTTAAGTGTTTTTACTATTTTTACATAACATTTTTATATACATTTCCCCATAAATTTTCAAAAGTGTTCACATAAATGCAGTGGCCAAAATTTTGTGAATCTGACAACTTTCTTT
Source organism: Podocnemis expansa (assembly GCA_007922195.1). Taxonomy (NCBI): domain Eukaryota; kingdom Metazoa; phylum Chordata; order Testudines; family Podocnemididae; genus Podocnemis; species Podocnemis expansa. Next base: position 58,501,637 of record ML681979.1, read on the forward strand.
AGGTGCCTGTCTGTGAAGTGAACTCTTTAGAAAATTTAGCCCTTAGTCTCTGTTTAATTATTAAATTATTTAATATCTCATGACTTTTAACCAGTCAAATTACTGTATGTTAAAATGCATAAGTATATTCATATATGCTAACTGCATGTATAAGGCCATGAATGTAAGTTCAAAATCTTTTGATACTGTTAAAATGTTCTTCCCTACCTCCAGATCAAGCACTTTACACCATTTATTAGTGAGATTTACACACACATCTAGAAGGGTGAATGGATCTTTTAGAAATCAAACAGTGTAAGCCTTAATTTGAAGTTGCTTCCATTTTTTAAATACACCTTTCCAAGTGTTGGGATAAAAATCTGTCATGTAAACATCTGTATGATATGAACTGTACAGCTCCGAGTATATGTAAAATGTATTCTACTATTCCTTTAATGTGTATCCAAGAGGGCACATCTGGTATAAAACAATTTGACAACATCATTGAACAGGATAATGAAAACCTTTAGCTTTGCTATTTTATTTTGTAATATGCAATTGAATATAGAAGAAATAAATCACTTCAGCAGAATGAACTGTTTTAACCATTCTGGGTTGATGGACTCCTACAAGAGAAAAATGTGAAATGTCTCCTCATTCAAAAAAAATTGCAATAAATTTTTTAAGCACACTGCATCCACTTGTGTGATTGTATATGTCTGCGTTGAAAATTCCTCATAAAATGATATTCAAGTGCAGTAACAGTACTCCACACGAACCACAAACTGATAAGTTAGAACTGAACACAGCATACTAGTTGCATTTTAGAGGGAGGGTACAGCACTGAACCAAAGAATGTCAGTGGCTCATCATTTCAGCGGTTTAAAATGAAACAGTTGCTGTGGGTGGGGATGCGTGGCCTAACCACTGGACTACAGAAATATATCCTCTTGCAGGCAGCCTCTGAGCATGCTTGTCCGATCAGGCCCTGCATGCAAGTTAAGTGTCTGAATCGTTCTGGGGTTAGATGGGAGATAGATGCCTGGATGCCTAGAGAGAGGGCAGCAGTGTGCATGCTCAGAGGGCAATAAATACAGACACCAAAGGAACTTTTAGGCTGAAAGGAGGCATTGAGTTTAGGTGCCTACCAGGTTCAGAAGGAGTTCTGTGGATCACAGTGAAGCTAAAATCAGGGCCTAAGTGTAGAGTTTGGGCACCTAAACATCCTTTATGTAGCTGGGTCATAAAGTTCAAATGATCTGACTAAACGTTTTCTTCCCTTTCATCTTGCATTCTGCTGACTACTGTCATATTCCACTAGTTTTCCACAGTGGTTAAATTATGATTTGGTGGGCCCTGGACCCCTGCTAATCAGTGGGCCCACTTCCTGCATGTGGAGGTGCCAGCCCAGGAAGGATGAGGACAAGGGATGTGGAGGAATGGAGCAGGGGCAGGAGGTGGAAACAGGGAAAGGGAATGGAGGAGGAAGGAGTTGTCAGGGTGATGAAGAAGGGCATGGGCAGGAGAGGGAGCCAGAGAAGGAGTGGGTGGGCAGCAATGTTCCCCCTAACAGCTGGAGGCAGCTAAGCAATTTGCATTGCTCACTGTGCTGCGCCCCCCAATCCCCTGCAGGGCCAGCCCTCTGGGCCCGATCCTGCCACCCCCCCACTTTCCCTGTAAGCCTTCTCCACAGCCAGCTCACTGCCCTCCTCCCACCCTAGCCTGCTCCCCCAGTAACCTCCCAGCTGGCCTGACCTCCCCCCCATAGTCTTATCCAACTGGTGGGGCAGCGCATCTGTGCCACAGCTCCTCTGACTGGGCACACACTAACGGAGCATGCTCAGCCATTCTGAGCATGCTCTGTTAGAGCTTCTCTGGGCAGGAGTTGTAACTCCCAGTGCCAGAGGAGCTCTCAGCCAGGACTCTGGCTGCTGGCCATGTGTGGCCGGCAGCCTTCCCTGTGCTGGGGAGCTATGATGGGCTGTGTGGCTGCACAGCTTACAAGGAACACTTGCAGGGGTAGGTGGTGGCAGGAGGGGGGGGGTCCTGAAGGGGGGCAGGGGCAGGAGAGGGGGTTACTGAAGGGTGGCAGCAGCCGGTGCAGGGGCAGGAGGAGGAGAAGAGGAGGTGGAGGTACTGAGGGCTGTGGGGGTGGGGTTGTACTGAGGGGGGCTATAAGTGAAGGGGACACTGGGCTACTTTCCCACCCAGCACCCTTCTGCAGCCATAGGGTACTGGAGGAGAGAATCTGCCCCATTGCTTCCAGTCCCAGCCCACCTCACTGCCCTGGGGCCTGTGCTGTGGAGCTGGAGCAGCCTTGGCCCTGCTCTCCCAGCCCCCACTTCTCCTCTGGCCCAAGCCCATCCCCAGCCCCGGAACCTTTACCTCGCCTCCGAAGCAGAGTGGCACCCCACAGGCTGCTCCTCCTGCCCTGAGTCAACACTGACTGAGCATGCTTAGTCAGAACAAGCTCAGGGTGGGAGATTTAAAAACCTCCCAGCCTGGGGGAAGCTCCCTGCCCTGCTGGAATGGCATTCCAGGGCCTACTGTTTTTAGGAGCTCAGTGTTTGGCGGGCCCCTCAAAATAGAAAATGGAGTCAGAACGCTCCGTTCTGGGGCCTGCTATTTTTAAATAGTGGGCCCTGGAAAGTAGCATTTTGGTTCCATTTTCTATTTTAAGGGGGCCTGGAACACTGAGCCCCTAAAAATAGTGGGCCCCAGAACAGCGTTCTGGTGTGTTCCAGCTTACTTTAACCCCTGGTTCTCCAGATGTAACAGTTTGCCTTGCCTTTATTTAATTTCATCTTGTTGACTTCAGATCAATTCTCCAATTTATCAAGGTTTTTTTGAATTTTGATCCTGACCTCCAAATTGCTTTGAGAGCAAACCACTGATAACATCTCTCGGATTACAGTCTGTCAATCAGATGGGCATCCATTTTATAATTTCATCTAGGCAACATTTCCCTAGTTTGCTTAGGAGGATGTAATGTGGGACTATGGAAAAAGCCTAACTAAAATCAAGATATGTCTGCTGCTTCCTCCCTAGCCACTAGGCCAGTAACCAAGAAGAGAGTGAGTGTGGAGCTCTCACTGTAGAAGAGAAGACTGGACAGATCCAAGACCAGACTGATGCCTAGTAGATCTCTAGGAGAGAGAGGAAGAGCTTATTTACTTTGCTTCATTCTTGTTTTGAATTCTGAGTGCCTTGGAAGTGGTAGAACTGTAACTTACCAAAATGGAGAGCTAAATCTCTACAACCCAGAATATCACAGAGATTGGATGGAGCAGTGAAGACTAGCTGGCAAACTGAGGCTGAGTAGCTGCTGAACCAAATAATGCTGGAGTTGGGTGCTCTGGTAAGAATATGCTATAAAACATGGTGGAGAAAGTGGCCAGGAAATTGGCCACTAAAACTGAGGGGAAATTGAAATAAGGAGTCGTGTGGCACTTTAAGACTAACAGATTTTTTTTTTGCATGAGCTTTCATGGGAGAACCTCCCACTTTGTGAAGCCAGTGAGCATTTACTGATGCCCCCACCTACTTTGGAGTAGTTGGAAGTATGGCAGCGATGATGTGCCTTACAATGATGATGCAGTGGCAGCAGCAACACACCCAAACCCTGCTCGTGCAATTGATGGAAAGCCCGCAGAAACAGCAAGAGGCACAATTTGCTGCTCAACAGTGGTGGTAGGAGGCCCATTCCCAGCAACAGGAGTGATTGCAGGCACAGCTAGGCCAAAAAGCTCAGGAACTTTGGCTGGTAGAAGAGGGTAGTTCAAACAAGAGTCCCTGGTCAGGGCCAGAGGATGACCAAAAGGCCTTCTACTGTATTTCTGAATGAGAGAAGAGTCTACTTGGGTGGCCCAAAAGTTTGGTTTCCTGACAGGGTGAGGCACAGGCAGTCTGCTGAGTGGGGAGTGACAAAACAGGCAAAGTCCTAGCCTGTGGTTGAGGCTGACATCTTGGACAGCTTGAAGTGGTCTCTGATAAGCTAGCACAATTTCTGGGAGGAACTGCTCCTGAGGGGAGCATGACCAGAGTTAGTGGCTCAGAAATTATGGGACTTTGCTGCTTGGTGATTATGCCTCAGAGACTAGTTCCACTGAGAAAATAACACATCAGATGGTCCCTAAACCAGTTCTTGAAGGTCCTACACAGAGGAGCCATAATTAAGGTATAATTATATGCAATCTTTGTTTGACCTCCCCCCCCATGTGTATGTTATGATAAAACTTTACTTTCTTTGTTCTATAATACCTCTTTATCTCATTCAGTCCCTTGCCCAGACAGTAGAGGAAGCTGAAGGTTGCAAGAAGTAAAGGGACATTTTTTTCATACTTAATACTGAACTGTAACCTAGGAGAGGGATTCTATCTCTTGACACTGACTGTTTGTCAAAATTACACCACATATATTCAAAGAGGCTGGATTAAGATTGCACAGACAGGAAATGCCATGACAAACACTACATTTCAAACACTTCTACATTCTTTTAACATATATAGGATTTTTGGTTTTATTGACTGTAATAAAGATGTAACAAAATTACATTACAAAACATTGGAAATACTTTCAAATGGTCTCAAGACAGGATATTACCTAATAAGAGTGGTTTCGGACAAGCTTTGCTGCATTAGATTTAACCTGTGGGGCTGTCCATAAATTATATAATTCATTTGGGATAGGTCTTAAATCTTGTGCATTTGTCTAATTGTTCAAAAGTACTACAAGGGATGAGATGGTCTTGGAAAAAAAAAGTTATGTAATTTATGGACAGCCCCTATGATCTGTGGCAGTCTCATAGAGGCCAAGGACAGAATGAATAAGGAGGATGAACTCTCTCTCATGTAGAACAGAGCTGAGGCATACTGGATGATACAGATCTAAAAGGATAGCCGTGTTATTCTAGCTAAGCAAAACAAGCAAGGAGTCCTGTGGCACTTAAAGACTAACAAAATTTTTATTTATCGCATGAGCTTTCATGGGAGAGAGTCCCACTTTGTCAGATGCTGTTAAGATGGGGAAACTTAGAGAATGGTAGGAAATAAATGCAGGCAAGTGTAAGTCATAGGATAAGGTCACTCTGTAACAGCAAATCAAAGCAGTTGTAAAGATTCAAACAGCATATATGGGGAACAGCATATAGAAGAAGATGAGGTCAAAGCGCCTGTTGTAATGAGAAAAAAAATCCAAAGTCCCTATTTAATCCTGAGGAGACAATCAAATTTGCAAATGAATTCCAGTTCTGCTGTATCTCGTTGAAGCCTTGATGTGCTCAAGCAATTGAATAACACAGGACTCCTTGCTTGCTTTGGGTGGTATAGAGAAGACCATGCTGCCCCTGCTTCTAATAGAAAATGAAAATTGTAAGGAAAGTTCCTGTGGAACAAGACAAACAATGAATAGCATTTATGTGACCATGGAAGCTGCTCAAGTACATTCAAGAAGTGGAAACTAGATGCATTAGATGGGAAACTTTATTTTAATTTTGCTCTAGGACAGAATAAAAGGCCCTGGCAGATGTATGCATTTCAGGAGCCAACAGAAACACAATACACAACATAGAGAACAGAGACCTTTTTGTTAAGTAACCTAAGACTGTGTACAATCATCATTTCTCAAGTTACTATTTAGCACAACTTAACAAAACTGTAACCTTTTCTATCTCTGTTCCAGTCTGTTTAAAATAATATTGCATGTATTAAGTAGATGAACATGATAAGCTATTGTTCAAAATGCTAACACAATAAAATAAACCCACACAAATGAAGTTTTTAGATCTGAAAGAGTATTCTGCTACATTCACTTCAGGTTACCCAGGTTTTGGACTCCCCTAGTGACTGGAGAAAATGAGGCAAATTTTAAAGAACTAACTTTGTTTTGAGGAATAGAGGTCCGTCCTTCCTTTCTACCCTGTCCCTCCTGCCCGCCCACCCACCCAAGTGGCAGCACCTGCAGCTTCTTCTGGCTTCAAAGAGAAGCTGCTGAGGTTGAATTTATTTGCAAATTTGATTGCACTGCTTCATGGCTTAATAGGAACTTTGGATTTTTCTCTCATAACAGGTGATTTGACCTCATCTTCCTCTATATGCTGTTCCCAAGTGTTTTGAATCTTTACAACTGCTTTGATTTACTGTTACAGTGTGACCTGTTCCTATGACTTACTCTTCCCTGCATTTATTTCTTCCCATTCTCTTAAGTTCATCCACCTTCAAAGCATCTGACAAAGTGGGATTTTCTCCCACGAAAGCTCATGCAATAAATAAATTTGTTTATCTTTGAGTGCTGCAGGACTCCATGTTTGTTTTATTGAACTAGACTAATGCAGCTGCCCTTTGGAACTTGTGGATACTAAACCTCCCCAAGAAACGTAATGCTATAAGTTGCTTTCCCGTTAAGGCTTGATTTTCAAATCTGTCTGGGCAATAAGATCTAAATTGCATGAACAACTAATGAGATTGTATATGCGAGTATCTCTGGAGATGGATTCATGTTTGCTTAATTGCATTTACTGAGTTTGCACTCAGTCATTTGTAACTGTATGCATGATGTGCTATATTATGTTAACATCAAGCCTGTAATATCCTGTCATAAACAGGATACTGTTGCCTAAGGGAAATTTATTCAGTTATAGTTGTGCTTGCAACCATAGTTGTAACTATTCTGTTATAGCTATAGTGGAATAACCTCCATAGTAAGAGTTCAATTTCCTGTGTGAACACTTACTATGGAAGTTATTCCACTATAGCTATAATAGAATAGTTATTTGGGAACAACTGTGCCAGACTGTTTCTCCACATACACGAGCCCTAAGACACATATCAAATTTTTCCCATCTCTTACTAGAAAATTCACTTTCTCTTAAGGTAAAAGATATGTCAAATGCTAGCCATTTACATTAGGGCTAAGTGCTTGCATGTCTCAGCAAATGTGGAAACCTTGCTTTTGTAAACAATTATATAATATCCGCATGTGCATGTTCTTTGAGTCACTTGCATTTAGTTCCTAATAAAACTAAAGACTTTGGAATGCAGAGTTATAGTCAGAATAACTGTAGATATGTTGTGGTCCAAAATCATATTTGCTGACTTAATTGGGGTGAGCACATGATGAGGATATTCATTTTATATTCATTCTAGCTCATAAAGTGTACAAGTCAGCCAAGTAACTACATTATTTGTAATCTTTCTACATAAGCTCAATGTAGTCTATTTTAAACGGTAGCTTTCGAAGTATTCAGTCAGAAAAGCTGATATTTTCCCTCCAGTAGTCTCTGTTCAGAACCCTTTAAATTTCTCTTCTATAATAAACAAGGAGTCCTGTGGCACTTTTAAAGACTAACACATTTAGTTTTCGCATGAACTTTTGTAGATAAAATACCCATGAAAGCTCATGTGATGATTATATTTGTTAATCTTTAAAAGTGCCACAGGACTCCTTGTTTGTTTTGCTGAACTAGACTAACACAGCTACCCCTCTGGAACTTGTTTTATTATAGTTTCAGTTGTAACTCTATTTCCAGCTATTTAACTGTCTGAAATGTACAGCTTTCAGGCTGAGATTTTCTAGACTTGGACTTAAGCCAAAGAATAAATAATACTATAAAGTTTGACGGGAAAAATGTTTCATCTGTTTCTGAGAGCAGAATGGGAAAAAAAACAGACTTCCCCATTATAAAACATAATCTCAGTTTTTAAAATAACTTGATAGCTGAAATAGCTGAGAAGTAAGATTTAAATTAGTCATGGACATCAGCATCCCTAAGGAGAGCTTTTGAGTTGTTCTGATGTAAAAACTTGCTTTTAGTTTTCTGTGCTATGACCCTTCTGGAGGTCACTTTGTGAACATGGCTAGGTCTTGTTGGGCAATATTGGCTGAGAGGATTTAGTTGGGGTTAATTCTGCTTTGAGCAGAGAGTTGGACTCGATGACCTCCTGAGGTCCCTTCCACTCTTATCTGCTATGATTCTATGATCAGAAAGACAAGGTGGATGATGTAACAAAAGATATTACCTCATCTTCTTTCCAGTGTACTCAAAGCTCTTCTTCAGGTCTGGCCCAGGCAAGGGAAACAAGCAGGTCTTGTCTACACTAGAAAAATAAGATGACCTAACACAGGTCAACTTACAGTCACCACAGTAATTAGTTGGAAAGGCCAGTGTCCATACCATGCTTCGGGAGTTGGTGGAGTGTATCCTCCCCAGGAGTACAAACACCAACCTAAAAGAGGGAGTGTGAGGAGCTGAGAGCCAAGTCTCTCACCTCCCTGCCAGGAACCCTACACACTCCTGGTGGGCTGTTCTCCCCATTCACTTCCAGGAGCCAGCCCTGGGCCTCTCCCCTCCCTGTTCCCTCCTGCAAGCTGAGGAAGGCACTTTTTGCCTTTAAAAAGTGGAGTCCAGCTGCCCTAGCTTCTTATCCCCACACCCTGCCAGGAGCTGGGTGGCCCTGTCAATGTCATGGCTCATACTCTGCCTTGTGGAATAGAGTATGTGAAGAAAAGCACCCAGGTTTCTTGCCGCTGAGGGCAGAGATCAGCTGCTCCGCTCTTAAGGGGACTTTCTTGTCCATTTCACTGCTTAATTGACAAGAATGACAGACTAGCAGCTGCTGTAGGGGATACAGCATCTACACTGGCACTGCATCACCCCAGTTGGGCCACCATGAACCCCACCCCTGGCCTGGGCAGAGATGGTCTTGTGATGTGGGCAGAGCAGAGGCATTACAGTGTTAGGAGGTGTGTAACCCCTAGTTTAGCCTATGCTTGTCTTGCATGTCTGCATTCATCTACAGAACATGCATGTGTTCGGTCTTTATAAATTATTGTCATCACAGATAATTGGTTTTATAGACTTAGTGCAAGTTCATTAATTAGCATAGTCATTTTTACATTAACAGCTGGAATGCAATGTACCTTACAGGCCTATGTAAAAAATTATACACAGCTTGTATAAAGCAGCTAAGGGCGTAGCCCAAAGTTGCATAGAAGCCTAAAAGATAAGCTAATATTAGCTATGTTAGCAGATAGAGAAACACTCTCGAGGTGGACATGTGTCAATCATATGTACAAACCCATCAACCAATAAAATAAATGCATCCTTGCAACTTGTGGAGTGATCTCCCTATATTTGGGTAGAGAAGAACCCAAACTAACCCATGCTAAACAGGGTATAGGACTCACTCTGATTGTTAGGGGTAGCTTCTAGCTGCTAACTTTTCCAGCTTTCTTGACTTCCCTTACGTTTTATCTTTCTGCGAAAAGGAAGAAACAAATTGACAAAGTCAGGCGGGTACCCGAAAGTCGTCTACTACAGGAGAAGCCCAAGAAGGAAAACAACAGAATATCTCTAGTCATCACCTACAACCCACAAGTCAAACCTCTACATCACATCCTCAGGGATCTACAGCTTATTCAACACGATGATCCCTCACGCTCTCAAGCCTTGGCAGACAGACCTCTCCTTGTTACAGACAGCTCCCCAACCTGAAACAGATACTTCCCAGCAACTACAGACCTAACAACAGAACCATTAAAGCAGGCACATATCCCTGCAACTGTAGAGTTTTAGGGAAAATTATAATCCAATATTGAGGCAGCATATTCTGAGCTGTGTAAGGAGTCTTTATTGAAAGAGAACTGAGAGAGGACCCGACAGACAGGTTTCCTTAGCACCTAAACGACCCTCCCATTTATCAATATGACAACCCTAATGACCTTAGGTAGTCCAAAACACCGCATATTCCTCCCCCTCTAATGAAAATGCCCCCCCAAAAGAATAAAGCCTCCCCCCCCCCGGAAAGAATAAGAACTAAACTAGGAGATGAGGGTAGACTGCCCTATCTCCGGCAAACCCCCAGGGAATTATTCTGCCCCATGAAGAGGGGGTCACCACTAGCTAAAGATCCAGCCAATTAGGAGGCCTTCTGTCTCAAGGTAGATTACGGCGAACTTCTGGTGTGCCCACACCACAAGGTGATATTGGTGGTGGTGTGACCACAGGTACCGGGGAAGTAGCCAGAACTGGAGAGGATGTTGTGTCCGGTTGGTCCAGGGAGGCTGAAGCGTTGAAGGGGTGGTTGGAGCAGGAGAGACAGAAACAGTTGTTTCATGCTCTGATGTATCATCAGTAAGGGTGAAGTCAGGTATGTCCACTGGAGATGCATCTTCCGGATGGGTATGACGGAGAAGCAACTGATCTACATGCCGTCGCCAAACTAGGCCACTCACTGCCTGGACAGAGCAGGAAACAGGTCCTGTCTGGGCAATGACTGTTGCTGGAACCCATTTAGTTCCTGAAGCATAGTTTCGAGAGAGAATGGGCTGTCCAATACTGAAGGTGCGGCCCTTTGTTCTTGGTGAATGTCTGCTGACCTGGGCCTGCTGTTGGCATTGAACCACTTGCCGTGTGTCTCGTGGTTTCAGCAAATCAAAGCAAGAGTGCAACTACCGTCCCATCATAAGAAAAGCTGGAGATGCCTTATTCGTAGCCTGCGGAGTGCTTCTGTAGGACAACAAGAAGTTGTCCAGATGCTTCTGAAGAGGTGAACATCGCTTCGCAGATTTTAGAGCTTGCTTCATAGTCTGTACAAACCTTTCAGCAAGTCCATTGGTGCAAGGATGATACAGTGCTGACCTGATGTGATGTATTCCATTGTCCTTCATAAAAGTTTCAAAATCTTGAGAAATGAATTGCGGTCCATTGTCACTCACCAGCTGTTCTGGAAGACCATAATGACTAAAAAAGCCATGCAGGGTCTGGATAGTAGTTTCTGTAGTAGTGGACTACATTACAGAGACTTCTGGCCATTTTGATTGGGCATCCACAGCAATTAAAAACATACATCCTTCAAATGGGCCAGCAAAATCAACATGGATACGTTGCCATGACCTTTCGGGCCAATCCCACGGGTGATGAGGTGCCAACTGAGGTGCGTTCCAGACACTCTGGCATGAGGTACGAGCTCTAGCCATTTCTTCGATGGCCCTGTCCAAGCCCGGCCACCAGAAATAGCTCTGTACAATTTCTTTCATGCACACTATGCCGCAGTGACTTGAATGAAGCTGTTCCAACAAACATGGTCTTAATGAAGGTGGGATAATGACACGCATGCCCCACAAGAAACACCCAGTTTGGGTCAATAACTCTGGCCTTCTAGACATGTAGGAGCGGAGGTCAGGAGAGACCTGAGAGTCAGGTAGAACGTTCCATGCATCACGAAATCCATAACTTGTGAGAGTACTGGGTCAACCCATGTTGCTTTCTTCACTTGAGTAGCTGTGACAGGTATGTTTTCCACCTGTTCAAAGTAAAAGGTTCCTTCCTGACCCTGATTTTGATGGTGTACCGGTAAGGTTAGCCTTGAAAGACCATCAGCACTGCAATACAAAGAGGATTGCCTATACTTGATTTCATATGTGTATCCAGAAAGTATCAATGCCCATCGTTGCATCCGACTAGCAACTGAATGTGGGATGCCTGTGTGTGGCCCCAAAATTGATGTCAGGGATCAATGGTCAGTGACAAGTGTGAACTTCTTTCCCCACAGGTACTGGTGAAATTTCTGAACACCAAAAACAATGCCCAGTGCCTCGCGTTCCATTTGGGCATAGTTAGTTTCTGCCTTGGTCAGGGAGCGTGAAGCAAAAGCGATATGCCTCTCTTCACCAGAAGGCATAATATGTGACAATACAGCCCCAACTCCATAAGGGGAGGCATCGCAAACCAACTGTAGGGGCAAAGATGGATCAAAATGTGTCAGAACCCTAGAGTTTACCAGTGAGCGTTCAGCTTCATTAAATGCAACATCACAGGCTTCAGTCCAGTTCCAGGCCTTTGTCGGCCCAAGATGCTCATGTAGGGGTTTCTGGAGCATCGCTAATTGTGGAATAAACTTGCCATAATAGTTCAATAACCCTAAAAAAGAGCGAAGTTGGCTTACGTTTTGAGCTAGTGGAGCATCCACAATAGCCTTAACCTTGGCTGGAGACTTATGGAGACCATCAGCATCAATTGTATGTCTTAAATATTCAACTGAGGGTTCGAAAAACTTAGATTTGTCTCTGTGAACATGTAGACCATACTCTTCCAGTCTTTGCAGAGTAGCTTCCAAGTTCGTAAGGTGTTCCTCCTCATTTTTGCCAGTAACCAGGATGTCATCCAGATAGCACTGTACTCCTGATAAACCACTCAAAATCTGATCCATTGCCCTTTGGAACAAAGCTGGGGCCGAAGTAATGCCGAAAGGTAAACGACCATATCTGTACAACCTCTTATGCGTTACGATTGTCAACAACTCTTGAGATTCTTCTTCAACATGTATCTGTAAGTGTGCGTGACTCAAATCAATCTTGCTACTTTTTTGTCCTCCAGCCAAAGCTGCTAAGATATCCTCAATGCGGAGACGAGGATATCGTTCTGCACATAACACTGGGTTGACAGTGACCTTGAAATCTCCACAAATCCGAAGGGAGCTGTCGTTCTTCACTAATGGGACAATGGGTGTCGCCCACTGGCTGTGAGTAACTAGCACTAAGACTCCCTCCTTGACTAACCGCTCCAAGTTTTCTTCCACCTTGGGTCTGATGGCAAATGGCATCATCAAACATTTTGGTTGGCAATCAGGCTTTATATTTAATTTCACAGTTATTCCCTTCATGCTGCCTAAGTCTTCACCGAAAACAGCAGCATGTTTCGTTAGAACTGCTGCTAGATTCATTTCTTCTTTAGTCAATTGATGCAGTTGTGACCAACTGAGTTGGATTTTCCTGATCCAAGATCTTCCCATTAGGGCTGGGTAATTCCCCTTCACCACAAACAGTGGTAGCTTTGTGGTCTGTCTATTGAGTTCTACTTTCACATCAATAGTACCCAACAGGGGGACAGTACCTGTCTCTCCAGTACATGTCTTCAAAACAACTACTGTCAGCTTAAGTGGCAGATGTCTAAAGTCCTTCTCATACATAATGTTAGAAACTAATGAAACTGCTGCACCAGTGTCCAGTTCCACACATACAGGTTTGCCTTCCAACACAGGTGTCACCCAGAATTTACGTGGGCCAGCTGTTATAGACAAAACATGGAGGGAATCTTCACCTTCCGACTGAATGTCACTATGATCACCTGTATTCTGCTCTACTGAATGCAGGATTTCCCTCTTAGTCCACCGAACCAACAGCCCATTTTCTCAGGTCTGCCTCATCTGTTTGGCTCATCCTTCCTTTGTTTGCAGGCACGTTCAATGTGCCCTCTCTTACCACATTGTTGACACAGTAGTTCCTTAAACCGGCACTCTGATGCGAGGTGACCCTGCTTCCCACACTGGTAACATTTCTGTCTCCCTGGTGCCCTGTGGGCAGGTTGTAGGGATACTTTACATATGCTGACCCCAATCTGTTGCATGTCTTGGGTGACGTGTTCCATGGAGACTGCAATTTCCACAGCCTTCTGCCAGGTGAGTTCACCTTCAGTCAATAGGCGTTTCCGTGTTGATTCACTGTGCAGGCCACACACCAGCCTGTCATGCAGCATTTCCTCTAACATGTTCTTGAAGTCACAGTGTGCTGCCAGCTTCCGCAGAGCTGCTATAAACTGTACAACTGATTCACCTCCACCTTGGTTCCTTTGGTAGAACCTATACTTCTCTGCAATTACTAGTAGCTTTGGGGAAAAATGTGCTCCCAGAACTTCCGCTAGGTCCCCGTAAGATTTCTGCTCTGGCTTCTCCAGATAAAGCAAATGACATAGCAAATTATAAGTCTTAACTCTAATGACCGTTAGAAAAACTAGTACCTTCTTCTCATTAGTTATATCGTTTGCTATTACAAAATTTTGAAATCAGGCTGTATATGTCTGCCACAAATCTACCAAATGATCAAATGATTCAAGGGTTGTAGTAAGTAAAGCCATGATGCCCTCTTGTGGTTATTGTTTGTCTCTTCACTTAACAGCAGGCAGATCAGCTTTCAGAATAGCCAGCTAGCCCATAGGCAACATATCAGCTTTCACAGCTACAACCCAACCCCCATGCAAGCAGTAAATAAAGTTTTGCTTCTTACATTGCATTCTGGTTTTCCACAGTTGCCAGGATTGTTGAGGATAGCCAACTCCATCACATATCCCATCCTCTGTCACCAGATGTAGAGTTTAGGGGAAATTATAATCCAAAAATGAGAGGCAGCATATTCAGAGCTGTGTAAGGATAGGGTTACCAGATGTCAGGCAAAGTGAGGACATGTCCTCCTTTTTACCTTCACGTCCTCCATCCAACAGGCATTTTAAGAATACATGGTTTTGTCTGGCTTTTTACTTACAGGGGTTAAAGTATGCTGGAATGCCCAGGAACTCCCAATTTTAAGGGGGAAGCATTCCAGGCCCCCCTAAAAACAGAAAAATATTACATTAATACTACATTTTCTCCATGTGTCCTCCAGTGTCCTCCTTTATGTATGTCCCTGTCCTCCCTTCCATGCTTCACCATCTGGTAACCCTATGTAAGGAAAAAACAACAAGGAGTTGTGTGGCAATTGAAGACTAACATTTATTTTTTGCATGAGCTTTCGTGGGAGAAGATCCCACTTAGTCTTTATTGAAAGAGAACTGAGAGAGAGAGAGGACCTAACAGACAGGTTTCCTTAGCACCTAAACAACCCTCCCATTTATCACTGTGACAACTCCAATGACCCCAGGTAGTCCAAAACACCACAGGAACAAACCCCACTGCCAACTTTGTCACATAGCTGCACAAAAGACACTATTACAGCACCTGATCAAACCAGCTGCTCCAGCAAAGGCTCATTCACATGCTCATCCACCAATGTGATGTATGCCATCTTGTGCCAGAAATGCCTCTTTGCCTTATATATTGGATAAACAGGACAGTCTCTGTGAAAAAGAATAAACATGCACAAATCTGACATCAGAAATCACAACATTCTGAAACCAGTGGGTCAGCATTTCAATCTTTGTTATCACTCCATTAATGATTTGCTAATTGCTGTGCTCAGACAGATGAATCTTAGATCAAGGCTTCAAAGAGAAGTTGCTGAGATCGAATTTATTTGTAAATTTGGTTGTATTGCTTCAAGACTTAACATGTACATTGGATTTTTCTCTCATTACAAGAGGTGATTTGACCTCATCTTCCTCTGTATGGTGTTCTCCAATGTTTGAATCTTTACAACTGCTTTGATTTACTGTTACAGTGTGACCTTGTTCCCATGATTTATAGTCCCCTGCATTTATTTCTTCCCATTCTATAAGTTTCCCTATCTTCAAAGTGTCTGATGAAGTAGAATTTTCTCCCATGAAAGCTCATGTAATAAATAAATTTCCTAGTCTTTAAGTGCCACAGGACTCCTTGTTTGTTTTACTGAACTAGATGCCTGCTCCTTTGGAACCTGTTAGTTTAAGAAATGGTAACAGCCTGCTCTTTCTTGCCACTATTACTTAGATTTTGCTTTAACAGTCTAGTAGTTATTTTTGGATTACCAAGCTTTCCACCCTTCTTCTCAAGTCGAGAAACTGGACAGCTTCCTCTCAATCAAGTTGCTGGAGAGGTGTGAGTATATTAACCAAAGCTAGAATATTTTTCTAATAGTTTAAAAATACTGTAAATCTTGGTAGAGTTTAAATCATAAAGAATCAGACTACAGAAGAACATTTTCAGGGGCACTTTTTTGAAGCCAACCCCCTGCCCTCCCCTGCTTGCCACTGAAGCTGCCCATTGGTGGTACAGCTGCTGGAGCCAGCAGGAGCTGGATGAGGACCCAGCAGGAGCTGGATGAGGCAAGATCGCCCCTGCCTAGGTCCACTGCTGGCAGCAAGATCCGACGCTGGCTTGCTAGCACTCACCCGCAGCAGCTGCTCTATCTGCACCGGTGCTGAGGAGCCACTTCACCTTGCATGCCCTGGCCTTTCAACCTACAGCTGGTAAAGCAACAGAGGGGCTAACACTGGTACTTAGCACATTCCCAGAGCCCATGTAAGTAAAGATCCAAAAGGGCAGCCATGTTAGTCTAGTTCAGTAAAACAAACAAGGAGGCCTGTGGCACTTAAAGACTAACAAATCTATTTATTGCATGAGCTTTCGTGGGAGAAAATCCCACTTTGTCAGACACTTGAAAGAAAGTGAATGCACGTGAAGTGGCCCCTCAGAGCCTCTGTAGCTTCAGTGAGAGGAGCCGCCGCTGATGGGTGCTAGTGGGCAATGTTCCCTGTAAGCTGCGCTGGTGTGCTGCAGCCACCAGCGCAGAGAAGGCTGCCGGCAGCGCACGCCGGCAGCCAGAGTCTCTCCATAGAGCTCCTCTGCGGCTGGGAGTTTTCAAAACTCCCGCCTAGAGAAGCTCTAACGGAGCATGCCCAGAAAATCTGAGTATGCTCTGTAGAGCTTCTCTGGCCCAGGAGTTATGGGTGGGCCCTCCCGCTCCAGTCCAGCCCCAAGGTAAGTTTGTGGGGGCTGGGGGGACCGTTGCGAGTGGGGGGGCGAGTGGGAGCAGGGGGGCGTGCTGCCAGGAGCCGGGGGGGGTAGCAGGAGCGAGGGGCTGATGCCGGGAGCGGGGGGGCGATGCTGGGAGCCGGGGGGGTAGCAGGAGCGGGGGGGGTGATGCCAGGAGCGGGGGTCTAGCAGGAGCAGGGGGGTGATGCCGGGAGCGGGGGGGCTGCGCAGTGGGCCCTGTGGGGGGGGGAGCACAGCGAGCAATAGGAGTTGCTCAGCTGCCCTCTCCCCTTAGAGGGAACACTGCTAGTGGGTTATGTTTGGTTGGTGCTACCAGTACCTGACCAGGAGCCACTAGCCGAATAAGGTCTAGGGTGGGGGTGAGGGGTCAGGAAAGGATTTGATGATGTGATTCAGCCCAACCACAGGCTGGCCACTGACAGTGGCTCACCAGGGTGTGTTGCTTCATTTGTTCAGTCTCACCCTGGCCAGTGTGTGTGACCCTGGCTCTCCGCTCGCATGGCAGAGAAGTGGTGGTGTGCATGCCCCAGGAGCCCAGGCACAGACAGAGCATTGCAAGTGGCTGGGCCATACCATGCCTGTCATTGCAGGGATGCAGAGACCCCCCCCCCATGCTGCTGTTTGTTTGCCAGGGTGACCTGGGTCTAGGGTTACCAAATATCCAGCAAAAGGAGAACATGTCCTCTGTCCTCCATGCATTCTAAAAATTGGTGACTTTGCCTGGCTTTTATGTCTGATGAGTAGATTGTTAAAAATAAAATAAAATAAAATAAAATACAAGAGGACCCAATGCGGGGCTTGAAACCGTGAACATGAGGTTAAGAGTCTGCTGCAGAGAGGCACACACAGGAAACATAAGAGCAACCTGTGGAAGAAAAAAAGTAGGACTGGTGTACACGGTTTCCCTTATTCCCAGAGGTTTTTTTCTAATGAGAGCTTCTACAGCTCCGTGTGTAAAGCAACAGCTTCTTAGTCTAAGGTTATGGGTTTTAGCCCTAGGTTGGGTGCTTTGACATTTGGACTATTGCTAAATTGGACTATGTCTAAATGGGGGGGGGGAGACTGCAGTGAAGGCTAGTAAAATGAAAGAAAATAAAGTATACCATTAATAAAACTACTAACAGGGACCAATTAAGTAAACAAATAAAGGAGCACATTTGAAGTGGCTAGAAACAATTTAGGACAATTTTTTTTTTTTAAATTGTAAAATGGGTTGCTGTGGAAAATGAAAAATGAGAGGCAAGTTAACTGCTTTTTTAAAAACTTTTTTTAGAGGCTTTTCAAGTTTATTTTTGCAAATCTAGCTGTTTGGTCTCATGAACATTAATACAAGCATCATGAAAAACTTTTCATCTACTGAAAAAAAACAGTTTTCAGTAAAAGAAAACATTTAGTAACTTTTTTTATTTTAAAATATTTTAAAAACACGTGCCTTTGTGCAATTTTAATGCTACATTCAGTAATCATTACCCATTTTCCATGGCAGAATAGGGTAAGTTCCTTGCATCTTGTCAATTTCGAAAGGGATAGCGGTGTTAGTCTAGTCCAGTAAAAAAAAAACAACATAAAGACGGGATCCTGTTTTACACCCCCTTGCATTTAGTTTCATTCCCTTCTGTAAGTTCAACCATCTTCGAAGCATCTGAGGAAGTGGGATTTTCTCCCACGAAAGCGCATGCAAAAAAATCTGTTAGTCTTAAAGTGCCACACGACTCCTTGTTGTTTTTCTATTACAACAGGGTAAGGCCAGTTCTAGCAATACATTTTCCCCACCTGTCCTCTGATTTTTTTCCTTTCCCTACTTCCCTGCCCTCCTTTTGGTGCTTTGCTGCCCCTGCCTGGCTCTGGCTCTGGCTCTGGCTCGGGCGGGCGGCGCCCACGTGGCCGAGAGGAAGCGGGTTAACCAAAGCGAGGCGCGTGACGCGGCCGCCGTTCTACGCCCCGCCCCCGCCAGCCCGGCTCCCGGAGTTCCACAGCTCCCAGCGTGCACCGCGGTACGGGGCGGGGACAAGTTGCCAAGCCGGCCGGAGTCTCTTCCCTCCCTGACAGGCGCGGGCGAGCCGCGGTGCACGCTGGGATTCGCAGTCCCCGGCGCTGAGGCGCGGGGAGGAAAAGGCCCCGCCCCCGTGCCGGCCGCGCGCATGCGTGCGTGCTCGCGGCGGGCTGGGCTGGGCTGGGCTGGGCCGGGCCTGCTGCCCGCGCGGACCATGGCCGGGGCCGGCCAGAAGAAGCAGGTTCGCTTCGCCCGGCCCGAGGCGGAGGCGGCGGCGGCGGCGGCGGCGGAGCAGCGTCTCGTGCCGCGGGCGGAGGTGCAGGCGGCCGGCGGCGGCGGCCGGGAGGGAGCGGCGCGGCGCTGGTGCATCTCCGGCGTGCTGGGCGCCGCCTTCCTCGGGCTGGTGAGCGGGGCTAGCGGCGCGGCCTGTCCTCTGGGCGGCCGGCCCCGTGCGGGGCCAGAGCCTGGAAAGGAGGACGGGGCAGCACGAAGAGGAGGCGGCGGCATGGAGAAAATGCAGCATTCATGTCCCAGTCTTCTGGGTTTGGGGGGCCCTGGAACGCTTCCCCTAAAAATGGGGCGTTCCCGCACCCGTTAACCCCTCTAAGTCAAAAGCCAGACAAAATCATGCCTTTTTCGAGTGCCTGGGGGCTGGAGGATATGAAGGTAAAAAGGAAGGTGTCCTCTTTCTGCCTGCCGTCTGGTAACCCTAGCTCTGCGGTTCCCAGCGTGACACACCTTTGGTTAATTTGAGGCACGCCACCGTATAGTTTCCGATGGACTCGTGAATATTCATAAGCCAATCCAGAGCTCTTCGAGTAGTTTTTCAGAAAATTGTGTGGCATGTCTGCACAGGCCTGAAGGCACAGCTGTGTGCCACGGCACCCTGGTTGGGAAACGCTGCCCTAGGTGATTGCAAACCTACAGTCTGCCCACCACAGTCCGTCTAGCTCAGGGGTTTTCAAACTTTTTCTCCTCGAGACCCAGTTGAAAAAAATCACGTATGCCCGTGACCCAGCAATTCCATCTTTGAGCAATGCACTCCAGTCTTCTGGCAGTGGCAGCAAGGGGTGCCGCGACCCAGTGCTCGAGGGGCTGCGAACCGGTACTGGGCCGCGGCCCTCAGTTTGACAACCGCTGATCTGGCCCTTGCCTTGTTTCTGCAGCGGGCAGCGGAGTGCAACAGTTAAGGAGGGACGTTGCCATCTCCGGCCGTCCAATCCCAGCTTCTGCTGTTGGGAGGTGTCGGGTGGGACAGTCAGAGCATCTGGTTACGTCCCTGATCTTGGCTAAGCGCCATTGATGCACCTGTTATCCAGGAACACAGCTAACTTTTTTTAACCTGCTTATGCCTTTAGCTGTTGAAACATCTAGTGACAAGGTCCACAGGTTGAAGTGCTTCTTTGTTTGTTTTAAACTTGTCACTTATTAAGTTCGTGGGATGACACTCCCACTCACATTATGTGACGGGTACCACTTTTTCCGCACCATTCAAGTAGGAGTACATTAATGAGAATAGAGAGAGACAATTGACAGAGCCTCAAGTGCTGAGCTAAGTTGCATGGGTTTCCTGGTAAATTCTTGATAGTATTTTGGGCTTGGTTTGTATTGCAAGGAGGTGAAACTATCCCAGGTATTTGGCTTCTTGAATAGGAAAGTTTCTGTAGCATTGGATTGTATAAGCATCTTTGCTTTGTGTAAAACAAACTAGGAGTCCCATGGCATTTCTAAAGATTATCTCGTTTAAGTGCCACAGGATTCCTTGTTCTGCTGAAATAGGCTAATAGGGTTACTTCTCTGTAGTTTGTTTTGTACAGCACTGGGGGCATTACTGGTGGTGAAACGATAGATAAAGTTACGGCCAAATTTTTCTTTTGTCCACCTCTCACAATGAGGTGGCACTCCTTGCCTCAAACTCACTTGGATGGTTGACCAGCCTCTTTCAAAGGTGACTGCAAATGAAATGTAAATTTCACTTTGCATTTTGTGCTTTTCACACAATCCAAAGAAAATGTGTAGGTACATTTAGAGATGATCTCACCAGAACAGATTATTCTGGATTACGTTAGTGATATTTTAATATTTATTATTCATTAGCAGGGTCGTAACTAGGCCGGGGCGAGTGGGGCAAAGCCCAAGGCGCCAAATTTTAGATGGTGCCGGGATGGACCAGCTCCATGCAGCAGCTGGGACTCTCTGTTGTGGCGAGGAACAGGATCCATTTCCAGCCAGCGTGGGTTGATGTGCTGGGCAAGAGGGCAGGGGCAGGGGCGGCAGGGTGCCAGCAGCTGCCAGAGAGTCTGGGGTGACCTCGGGGCTGGCAAGAGCAGCGTGTAGCGTTGAGCCAGGGGCTGGCAGGGCAGCACCGTGAGGGGGGCATGGCTGGCTACAGCTGCTGCACCTGGCTCAGTGTCATGATGCCCCCACAAAGAGTAAGTTGCTGGCTGGCGGTGCATTGCCCTGAGGCGCAGCAGGGTCCCGGGGCCAGAGCAGCACCCCATGCAAGTCCATGTGCAGCAGCCTGGTGGCCGGCAGCCCTCGGGGCTCACCCTCCACCGCAGGCTGGCTCGCTGCAGCTTGGAGGCGTGGAGCAGGACAGGCAAGCTGCAAGGCCAGCATAGAAGCCTGGGACAAGCCCTAGCAGGCCGCCAAGCCAGCCGTGCCCCCCCTCACTGCACGGCCCCATCAGCCCCTGGCCTGATCCACTGCTGCCTACAGGTGAGGGCTGTGTCCACTTCCCCCTAATAATCCCCCAGCCATGTGTGGGGTGCCCCCTTCCCCCAAATAACATCCTGCTCTTCTCCAGCAACTCGTGGGGTGCCCCCTTTCACCCTGCAAACCCACTCTCTTCTGGTGGTGGCAGGGACCTGGATCTGTCCCCAGCTGCTGCTGGAAAGCATCTGGGATCAGGCCCAGGCCAGATAAGCGCCCTCCCCCTGACCCAGGGCCCTTTCAGAGTGCTTGTACCAGGCGCCAAAATCTGTAGTTACGGCTCTGTGCATTAGCAGTATTACCGTGACAGCAGTTAGTCTCACAGTGTGCTTTCCATCTAGCTCCCCTTCCCAGAGACCTCACAAGCAGACACTGGTGGGGCAAAGTGCTGTAGAAGGGATTTGGTGAGACAAGAAGCTTAGGAACCATAGTCCAGGGCCAGAACCCGGTTGTGCTAGGTGCTGTACAAAGACAGATAAAAAGATGGTCCTTAGCTTGAAGAATTTACTATGTAAGTAACCTGTGACCATATATTGTTGCTTAGGCCTTGTCTTACAGGAAATTTCTTACCAATGTATAAGCTAAATTGATAATTAAGGCTTTAAAACCAAAATAAGAGTACCCATTACCTAGGACTGCATTGTTTAACTCAATCAGTTTCTAGAGCTGACTAAATTGGCACAATTTTGGTTTGTAGAGAGAATCTTAGTAACATTCGCATGTCATTTCTTGCTGCCAGTGAGGGTTTATTTTGTTTACCCTTCTTTCCCCCCCCCAGTGAACAAACCAAAAGCCCCCCCCCCCACTGTTTTTCCAGGGTATGGGCATTGCTGTCCTGGGACCTACATTTCAAGATTTGGCTGCAAACGTGAATAAAAATGTCAGTGATATTTCCTACATTTTTGTTGGTCGCTCTCTGGGGTACCTTGGTGGTTCAGTGATTGGAGGGTTTGTCTTTGACTGCATGAACCCTCATCTTCTCTTGGGTAAGTGTGTTCAAATTAGTACTATTTTGTACTGTATGTGAACAGTGTGCTCAATGAATCTCTGATATGTTTTGTGGGATAACCAGCACTACTTGCAGATCAGATGTAATAGTAGCAACCATGAAAGTGGTTGTGTTAAATATATCCCAGGTCAACTTTTGCTTGCCTTATCTTGGCGTGTCATGCAGGTATCATGTTAGCTTTACCCTGCAGCCTTGGAGGATGGAGATTGAACGTACGCTATCACCAGCGTTGTTGTACTCCTTTAAAAATATCATGCATGGCTGCAGGAGTAATGTAATTAAAAACTGTGAAATTCCATTTCTGTTGTCAGTTTCATTCCTGTTTCTTTTTATATTTGTGCTTCTATCAATTTGATGCACAGTTTGATGATGATGTTACCTGTGTAGATGCAAGTTTTGTGAGAATCCCAATAGATTAGGTGCTCTTAAATTGCAAAGGACCATAACTATCAGAATTAAATAAAAGATGCCTTTTGCTCAAACAAAAAGCAGACTTGGATTTTATTTTACTATAATAAATAGCTGGTTTTGTGAGACTGTTTATATAAAATGAATCAAGTCTGATAATGACAACCTCACAAGCTGCATAAGGAAAAATGAGAACAAACACAGCTGAGACTTCCATTTGATCAGCTGATTTGCTGTTTTGCAGTAGTATTTCACATGTTGAGTTACAACTTTACAGAAAAAGATGTAACAAACTCAGCCTGTATTAGAATACACAACACTCACTAGTTCATCTGGTCCCTTAAACCCCTGAAAATGCACATAACTTATGAATAAAATCTATTACAAATTGTATGCTTCTAATTGATTCTCATATCTCTGTCAGATATGTTGCAAGGAAGTGGTCTGAAGACTAATTTAGCTGAAAGTTGATACAGAGAGATGCCTGAATGCAAGATCTTTCATGTTTAATGTCTTCAAAACTAAGGTTTAGTGATGAGAAGCTCTGAACACAGATCTATCTGTAGAATTTTTTCCTAGGTTTGCCTTAATTTTTCATGTATTGTCAATTTGAGAAATAATTCACATTCTTTAAACAAATAGAGAAATGATCAGATCTCATGGGTCAACTCTAAAATTTAAATTAATAAATTCTATTAGCTGAGCTTATTCCTTTATCTCAACTTAATTACTTGCCTGTTCTGGACATGGGGATATAACTTAGTAATGTTAATGTACACTAATCTTGTGCATTGCCAGTAACTGAAGAAAATAGCTCTGTTGTTAACTTGCAGGTGTGATCAGTAGAGCTAGTTGCAGGATGGTTTCAGTTTTGTGAAAAACTTAACATTTGAAAATTAACTTTAGTTTCACTTGAAACAACACTAAAAATTTTGAAGCCTTGTAATCCAGAATGAGTGTTACTCTGAGATCAAAATGTCTTGATTTGACAAAACCAGAATGTTTCATTTTGGTTGTATATGACTATATAATAATACAAAACAATTTTGTAAATCATCATTTCAAAATAAAAAACTGGAACCTTTTGTTCCATAGGTGTTAAAACATCCCATTTTGACATTATCAGAATCTTTTTTCAGTTTTTCTGCAAAACAAAAGTTTCCTTGAATTGACTTGATTTTGTGAAGTGTTTTGATTAACAGGCAAGTTGAGGAAAAAATGGTTCCATGGAAGTTTTTCCAACCAGCTGTAATGAGAACAAATTCAGTTTAACATAATTGGTTGAAATTCAAGTAGTCTGTTATAATACGCAGGTTTAATTATAATAAATGGCCTTTCGTCTCTGTAGAAGTCTTGCTGAAAATTGGTGGGTCAGTATGGATTTCGAATGGTTCTTGTATCTTTGTAGGGTTATCCATGCTGGGAACAGCAATTTGTCTTTTTGCCCTACCGTGGTGTAAGAAAGCACTATTGTTAACAGCCATGATGTCAGTCGTTGGGACTTCAATGGGTGTTCTAGATACAGGTAAGTAAACATGTTCTGTTTCTTGCTGCAGGAAGTCCTGTGTATTGTATGAGTCATTTGTAATTCATCGACTCATTTTGAATCCATATGAGAGAATTGTTAACACTCGTGAGGTGCTAGAGACCCACAAGAGCTGAGTTGTCCCAGTCATTAGGATTTCCAGTTTGTGTGGCAAGCATATTGTGTTGTCAGTATAAGTTACAGCAATGATTTCAGCCCAGAGGGCAAAAGTGGCCTGTGGCTCCCATCCTGCTGACTGTGTACAGGCCTAGGTGGAGTGTGTTGCCACGAGGCTACAAGACCATTGCAGTCCCCTTTCTGCAGCCAGTGGGAGCATAGCAAAGAGCTCTGCCTGGGTCTCTAGGCCCTGTGGTCCCTTCTGGAGCCAGATGGAGGGGAGCCCTGATCTCCTGTCCCCTGGTTGCAGAATGGAACCACTACCTATGGACCCAGTATAGCGCACAGGGCTACACGATGCATGCAGTTTCCCTGCTGCTAGCAAAGGAACAAGAGATGAATGAACAGGCAGCCGCCTCACAGAGCGCCTCCTCTCTGGCTGTGTGTGGGATGGGGGGTGGTCAGGGAGACACTTCTGGCAGAGGCTGGTGGCCCTGCAGGGTTGTTAAAATGATATCTGTGGTCCTTAAGCCAGAAAGACTAGGAACAGCTGGACTACAGTGCCTACTCAAATAATTCAGTTTCAGTGAATTCAGTTTAGTGAAGGAGGCGGAATAACTATGTTTTTGTTTCCTAGCGTGCCTCGTGTATGTATGCTAAATTAAACTCTAGCGTTCGCATCCATTGTCATTTGCCATTAGAGTTATGCTCTCTTGTTTCTACGGTAACAACATCCATACTGAAGACATAAGTGCAGATATTTTTCTGATTGTGTTGCAAATAGTGATGTAAATGCCAGGCTGGAATAATCTCCAGAATGAAACTGCTGATGTATCGCTGACTGTAAGCAGGATGGCATGGAAGGATTGCCAAGGATGCCTCAAGTAACTATTTATTTAATCCATGCGTGTGACTAAAGTTTGAGTAAGCATCTCTGATGCAAATTGTAGGTTATCTGCTGAGAAGAGAGCCAGGCTTGAATGTCACAAAGCTCTATCAAAGAGGATCCTGAGCTTGGTTACTATTTGGAATGCCACAGTACTGCCAATTGGAACACTGTTTTTTGAACAGAGCTAGCCTTGCATTTCTTGTTCTTGAGAGAAAACATCAAAACAGCATGAGGAATGGTACATTCTGTGGCTTAACATTTTTAAGCAGAGCTTCCCTCTGGCTATATTTTTAGTTTGCACATTTTATGCAATGAAACAACTGGGGACCTTTGATCCATATGTTATAAAAGAAGTTCTTTATCGTTTGCTTTTCCTATATATTGCTCTAACCAGCTGACTAGATACATGGTATTAACTGAATAACTTACTGGGAAGAAACCATACTGTATCTTAAGTTTCCTTATTAAGTAAAGTAAATCTCTTTATTCTGCAGGTGGAAATGTCCTTGCATTGAAAACATGGGGAGCAGAGGTTGGACCACATATGCAGGCCTTACATTTCTCTTTTGCACTAGGTGCCTTTGTGGCTCCTATCCTGGCAAAGATGGCATTGGGCAGCTCTATATCTCCTAAAGTCCAAACAGAAGGTGAAAAGATGAACCAGTCTGTTCCGAGTGATATACGTAACTTACTATCTGCACCAGCGCTGAAACTGCATTCTAATGTGAGCTTAATGTGGTCCTACATTGTCATAGGCACCTATATTTTGGCAGTTTCTTTGTTGTTTATTATTCTGTACTCAGGGACAAGTTCAGCCCGCGATAAAGCAAAGGCTTCTTTGCAGAAATGCAAAATTGCCAAATATCACCGTGCCCTTCTCATTCTCCTTTTCCTTTTCTTCTTTTGCTATGTAGGAGCAGAGGTCACCTATGGCTCTTATATTTTCAGTTATGCAGAGATTTATGCAGACATGAAAGAAAATGAAGCAGCTGGCTTGAACTCCCTATTTTGGGGAGCATTTGCAGCTTGCAGAGGACTGGCAATTTGTTTTGCTACCTGTTTATATCCTGGTACTATGATTCTGCTGAGTGTCATAGGTTCCACTGTCTCTTCTCTGCTCCTGGCACTGTTCACTGAGTATCGAATATTCCTCTGGGCTGGAACTGCAGTGTATGGTGCTTCAATGGCTACCATCTTTCCCAGTGGCATTTCCTGGATTGAACAGTACACCACCATACAAGGAAAGTCTGCTTCTCTCTTTGTAGTTGGTGCTGCTTTGGGGGAGATGTTCATTCCAGCAACAGTTGGTTTCTTTCAAGGAAAATTTCCCAATGTCCCTGTGGTAATGTACACTGCGTTAGGAACATCTGTAATGACAGCAATACTCTTTCCTTTTATGTATAAATTAGCCACTTCTCCCAGTGATAGTAAGTTAAAAGCTGATGGTGGGAGTGAAGACCAGAAAGCTTTGTTGTCCAACTTTGGACTTAATGAAGATGAGGAAGATGAAGAGGATGTAGGAGAATGGAATGAAGCAGACTTTGAAGTAATTGAAATGAATGATACAGTGAGAAACTCTGCGGTCAAAACATCTCAGAAGATCCCAGGAGAGTCCTCAGCTAAAGTATCCATCCACCCTTCTTCAGACATGCTTAATTCTTCTCCAGTGATTGCTCTTAGCTCCCCAGGGAGAAAGCAGCTCAACAGAGACCGAGAGAAGAATGATTAGAAGCAAAGCTAGGTTGCTTATTTGAAATGACTGCCTGGCTTTTGTGAGACAGAAGCGCAATCAAATGAGCTGTCTTTGTAAAGTGATTCAGAATTTTAATAGTAGTAAAAAGCCAAGTGTTTCCACCTCTGTGCTTGCCAAATCCCATTTTATGTTTTTTCATTTTAGCATGCAACCACGCATCCTGAAGCGGCAAAGACTATGTATCTTGGATGTACCAAAGAGGGTGTCTGTGGTAATATGATCAAGTGGTGTGTCGTGGAACTGAAAGCAAATTTAGATTAAATTTATAGGAAACATTTCTTAAACGCAAGACTATGAAATAGTCTCTCAAAGAAAGTCTTGTAATGTCTTGAAGGGAAACACTATTTTGACTGTATGTTTAGAATAATCCTGCATTGGCAGGAATAGATTGGGGACATATAGTGATCTTAACAGGTCCCTCTCATACAAATTGGAAGTGAAAGAAAAATCTTGAGCTTCCTGAATCTAATGAAGGGGATATTTCCATGGCACTAAACGTTTGGTTTGTAACGTGAACCAGGAAATTAAGTTAAATGACAAGCTCTTGGTCATGTTAATTCTACGGCTTTGGTTAATGGAAATGTTGCTGACCTCGACTGGGGATTTCCTGGCTTTTATTTTCATGTCATTTTGTTTAAACATAGCCTTCTATGTTTAGCTCTTTTTGAAATCATGGAAATATCAAATGTGTTACACTAGGATGAAATGTCTGTGTAGGCAGGTTTTGAAAAGTGTGTACTGTGTAACTCTTGATTGTTGAGCTGTTACAATTTACTCTTCAATCAGTGTTTGGCAGGGGCATCACTGGTGCCTGGCATGTGGGGCATGTGCCCCGAGTCCCAGCGCCAGTTCCCTGAATGTCTTGGGTGCCCGCCACCTCTCCCAGCCCCGGCCGGGTATCGGGCTGGGCTGGCTGCCCATCCCTGGCGGGTGATCGGGGGCTGGGCTGTCAGCAGCAGGAGCCTGGGGCCCTGACTCTGGATTGGGGCCGGGGGGGTGGGGCAGGGCCCAGGCTTGGGCCCCAGGTCTTTTCACGGGGCAGCGACACTCCTGATGTTTGGCAACAAGCTACGCTGCTATGTGTACTGCCCATGATACCTGTAATTACGGTACATATGCCAAATCTGATTTTCATAAGAGTATATCTTTGTAAACAAGGTTGCCTCATCAATGGTATTTACTGAGATTCTTCATTCTCAAACCAGGTTGTTCAAATTAAAGTTCAAGGATCTGTTCTGACTCTAATGGAAGTCAATAACAAAAATACAGTGGGAGCACGATGAGTACCCTGGGAGCACACACTTCTCTAGAAATGGAGATTTTTTTTTTTTTTGGTCTTTTCAAAAGAGAAGTGTATAAAATTGCCTGTGTGCAAAGCTTAGCCACTTCAACAGCTGCTGCTAATATCTAAACATGAATAGGTTCATTGACTGTGAACTTCCCTTTTCTAATGGTTGCAATATAGCTTGCAATCCAAGTTGAGAAAGGTGCTAGGTGACATGCAACTTGCACAAAAGAAGCAGTTGTCCTGGTGTGTTCTCCCTTTTGCTCAGGTACCATTGATGTTTCAGCTGCTTTGAGATGGTGTATTTGGATGCTGCCTTAAGTGAAGGTCCATGTTTTGCACAGCTGAGGTGGGGTGGAGTGTTTAATTTAGTAAGTCTCGGTGTCTCCAGTGGGAGATTGGTAATACTTTGCTAGGACTGGTGAGGATGGGACTTTGAGTGCTAGCAAATAAACAAATCACCAAGAACAGACAAATTATAGGAAGTATTGCTTAGAATTAATTTGGAGCCTGCTATTGTATGGTAATCAGTGTATTTGAAAATTCAGATTCTGAAGGCAATTTTTTCCTGAGGCTGCATGATCAGAACTTGCTATTTGTATTGCTCTTTGGATAGTTGACTATTGCTGATAACTTACTGTAGTAAGAGATGCAGTTTACTTACATTTTGGAGCTTTTCTGTAATGTGGTACAGAATCCTCTGTTAGAAGTTTGGGTTTATCACTCCCCCCTTCACCATGCAATTTTACTTTCATCTGAAATCTGAGGAGGAGAAAGAGAGCAAGAAACTAGCCATACTGAAAAACTTCTGCTGTTGATGATGAAAGACAATGAAATCTTGAAGATGTTCCCCTTCTCCATTATCCCATAATGTTAGTGCAAATGCTAGTGTATCACCTGTTTTGGTTTGGTTTTTTGTTGTTTTGTTTTTTGTTCTTTGGTTTTTTTCCCCTCTGCAAAAAAAGGGGATTGGGACAAGATGTTCGGATACTGACTGGAGACAAATTTAATAGACTGGTTTAATAGACTTCTTGAATTGCATGTTCAGAAAGGTATAGTTTACTTACCTGAGACTGTTTGAACACTTGTGTTAATCTGACTAGATTTGTGATTTTTTTTTTTTTTTTTTGAGAAACTGTCTTCATAATTTTTGTTCTAGTATGACACCTGCTATGATAGTGCATTGCTGACCTTGGATTAGTGGCTGTTTCAGTTGCTGCATGAAAGCTCTCTCCTTATTTAACAGTGTAATACTCATAAATATTTAAGGACCATATTCTACCGTGGATGCATGTGGCTGCCGGAAAGTCAGTGGAGGCAACTCTGTATATGCCTGTACAGTAGTGGAGTTTGGTCTGCTGATCTTGTAGAAAATAACAGCTGAGTTGAAATGGCAGAGACGTTGGCTTAAATAAGGAAATCTAGGATATGCTTTTGTGCTGGAATCTGAAAAATGTATTGAAATTCTGTACTATACAAAGCACTTACTATTTAATACCTACTAACTGGAAAGTATGAATACTCTAGCAACACGGTGTGCATGATGGCAAAAATCTCACGGATGACTTTGAAAACAAGCTCTTTAACAAAGGTAGTCAGTCTCATACTTCCTACTTTTTAACTTGTATTTTTACAAAGAGGTGTGACAAGTCTGTTATTGCTGCAGGATCCAGAACAAAGATAGAGAAACAGTTACAGCAGACCTGATACAGTAGTGCTGTCAAGGTATGTGTTTTGTCTGAAACAAAATAGCCTTGGCTACCTTTTAGAGATGTTAACTTTTCCCTCGACCAACTTAGCTAGAAAATGTCATGCTAAATTACCTACATTTTAACTGAGTTTTACGAAAAGTGACACGCAAGCTTTGTTAACCATTGCTGGTTTTATGTATCGCTAAAAAGGAACATATACCTGACATATAAAACACAGCATGTGGTTGAATCATCACTTCTGTTTCGTTTTTTTTACAAGCCCTCTCTTAGTGTACCATCTTGTAAGTCAGCGAAGAGTGAAGAAAAGTGGATGCGAAGTCTAGAGCATCTCTTTTTTTGGTGTCTCCATTTATTTTTATTTTTTATTTTTTTATACAGCAAATGGTCATGTGTCCATAGGAATTTTTTTAAAACCCTTCTAATCAACATATCAATTTTTAATAAGTCGGGCAATCAGGAATTTCATTGGTCTCAACATTATATCAAACATGAAACAAAGTAATAGGGGTGTTGCTGACAGACTGGAAGGTCTAAAATTAACTTTTTTATTTTTGTGGTAATGAGTTGGGGGAAGGTGAGCAAAGACAAAATGAAAAACCAGCCTGTAATACTGAAGAGGGATGCAGAGTAAGCAAGGTCATTTTCAAAAATACATGGAGTTAGTATTGTCACTCTAATCAATGCATACTACAGCAGTGGAAACGAAATCCAAAGAGAAACTTGTAGTCCATCATCTTTTAGCCTAACCTATTGAGACTTTCTTAGGTTTATGATTGTAGCTGCATTCTCCACAGTGGGCTGCTCAGTATGCAGAGATTACATTATATGGAGGTTTCAATTCAAGTTCAATGTATACATTTTTTCCTGCATGATGTGTACATCTAAATCTTGTATGATGAGCAGAGGGTTCTCCTGTGATACCTTAAGAGTGACAAAGTGTAATATTGAAATAAATCAGGATAGTAGAGAGCTTTTTCCTCAGTTAGAGGACAATTGATGGAAAAGTTGAAGAAAAATGTGATATGGGGAAAAATCCA
The DNA here is from genome assembly GCA_007922195.1 of Podocnemis expansa. Lineage (NCBI taxonomy): Eukaryota > Metazoa > Chordata > Testudines > Podocnemididae > Podocnemis > Podocnemis expansa. The sequence goes on from ML681979.1 coordinate 58,532,513, forward strand.
GATCGAGGTTATTAATTGTTGACTAATGTCATGTGGATATCTTGAATCAATTTATGCGTTTGAAATTTAGTTAGTTAATCCTGTTTATAAAACATGCCTAAAATGTTCAGATTGGCCACGAGCACCCAGTGAGACGTTTTGCAGTGTTTTTATTAAAGAAGCTATCAACATTCTCTTCACATTTGAGCACTTTAGTTATTATGCAATGAAAATGTTAACTAAAATAATGGGATATGCTTGTATAACAGAAAACCTTCCCTCACTACTACTTGGAACATATTTAATTTATATAGACACTTTTTGTATATCAGGTTATAGTTCCTTTAATGTAAGATACTAAGGAAAGCCAAGCCGGCATGTATGTTAAAAGTTTAGATTGATTTAAAATAAAACAAACCAACCCCCAAAACACTCCAAACAAAACAAATCAGTGTCATGCTGAATTAGGATGTCACAAACTTCCTCTGTTGTCATCTTAAGATCAACAGCTATATGAAAATTGCAGTCTTGTGTTAGTCACTCAGTTGGGGGGATTTCTTGGCTTTTTGTGAGCTGGCAAATCAAGTTACTAGTGTTCACTTGAATTCAAGTAGCTTAAAAGTACATTTGACTTTTAAAAGCTTCCTGGTTGAACTGTAATAGCTGGTAAGTGCCTTCATTTTCAGTCAGTCTTTAATTAGGATCTTAGTGGAATTTGATCAAAATTTTAAGAGGAATTATTTTATGCTAGAAATAACCAGTATTCTCCATATTTTTATTGATTCATTTGACAATCAGCAATAAAGTTGTCTTGTTAAGAAACCAGTTTCCTTTGGACTCTGTCAATTACTGTCTTTAAGACAATGTTCAGTTGTAGGCTTAGTGTGACCTGTGTTATGCTCAGCAGCAGCTAATTGACTTAACGACAGCACTTGCATATACCATTGCAAATCACAGAAAGACTGAAGAAAGAGGGAAAACACTGTGAACATTTGCACATTTGTACAATATGATCTATTCCCCTTACTGTGTAGATGTGTTCAGGTGGACAGCTGGCAGCAAATAGTTGTCTATTAGTATGTTTTCATTGGCCTGAGGATTGGAAATGTCCATTTGAAAAGCAGAATGTAATATGTGTTTAAGATGAAGTATTTAAATTGCAAGGGACTGTGCCCGCACAAATAATGTGAAGGTATTTGCACATTTATTCCTTAAAAGAGACACTGGAAAGCTAGTATCCTTAAGTAGGCAACAGTTGATGTTTTTTCTGTAATTCTAGTCTTGCTGTCGCTTACTGGTTATGCTACAATTTACACTTCCATGAATTCATTTTTTTCTATAGTTTTATCAGTTTGTGGTGGGTTTTTTGATTTAATATATTTAGGTTGAATCTGTTTGGTGTTTACATGACTTTGTGCAACATGAAACTTGTTTGATAAACAATGTTTCTTGAATATAATTAATTTACAAAGAGTATCTTTTTTATAATAAACCTCTGGTTGTGTTTCTGACAACTGTTCAGACCTTTATTTGTTGCAGATTTAAAGCCCATGACCTGTTTCTAGTAATGTAGAAATAGTTACTGTTTCCAACAGGAGCCTTCCAGTTTTGGAATCAGCACTTTTGAATGGAAGACCCTACAAAGACTATGGAAACCTCCCTGACTGAGGATTGACTTCTAGAGCAGATTATTTCCCTTGCATGTGGACAGTGAACTGATGATGGCAAAGGGCCATGTGATGCCTCTACCCAAACCTGCATGTGAATTTGCAGACTGTGATCTCCATTTCCCACTCTCTGAAAGCTAGGTGGGTGGGTGGGGGACTGTCCAATGTGAAAGATGTCTGTCTATTGGGGAAGTCTAAGCAAGTGAACTATAGGAGGAGGTGGGTAGGCTAAGGAGCAGTGGTGCACATGAGGAGTTCATTGAGTGTATTCATACAGAGACATCCAAAGACTGAGGAACCTATACAGCTGGAGAGAACTGCTACACTCCTAAGGGAAGAGAGGATAGGGCTCTGTCACAGACGCTGGCTGCTAGTGACTTCTGGCATCGGGCTGTGCTCCACTCCTCCAAACCTCCCCACCACAGCCATGAAGAGCTGTTATGCTGCCTTGACAATGAGAAATTGCCCCCAAAAGTGGAGGAGTCATATTTCCTCTAAGCAACTAATCAGACATCTGTTAGGAAAATAACAGCATGGTACAGATTATCCAACACATTCTTGGAGTGCACTGGAGACATTTATTTTAGAAGGTGGAAAGAAAGCTACTAAGAGGAATGGGTTGGGAATTTGGAAGTGGAAGGCAGGTTGGTAGAAGCAATCATGAAATTATATATCATTCTAAGGAATGGTAGATGGAAAAAAGGCACAGTAGAACTAATAGATTTCAAGAAAGTGTACTCTAACAAAGAGGGAGTTTGTATGTAAGATCCCATGGGAAGCAAGTCTAAGGAGAAAAACAGTTCAAGAAAGTTGGCATGTTTTTGAAGACACATTGCTAAGAACATGAGCAAACTATCCCATTGCATAGGAAAGATGAGAAGTAGGGCCAAAGGACCACCCTGGCTTCACTGGAAGATCTTCATTGATCTCAAACTCAAGGTCGGATTACAAAGGATAAATATAAACAATAGAAGTTTGTAGTGACATAATTTAAAGGTCCAAGATACAAAATAAGATAAAAGTAGCTAGCGAGAAAGAGTAACAGGAAATGTTCTACCAATACAGTAGAAGCAAAAGGATGACAAAGTTTGGGTTGGCTTGTTATTCAATTAAGGGGGAAATGGCACCACTGCTAAATATTGTTTTTGTCTCAGTTTTCACCAAGAAGTTTAGCAGCCATTGGACATCTAAGTTAATGTATGCTAGTGAAAATGAGGTAGAACAAAGGCTAAAAAAGGGAAAGAAGTTAAAAAAGTCAAGATGTCTTTAAGTCACCACTGCCTGATGAAATACAATGTGCAAGGGAGTGTCTGAGATATCTAAGCTGCTAGAGCTTATCTTTAAAAGGTCATGGAAGAGAGGACAGATTCCTGAGGACTGGAAAACAGCAATATACTTGTTCATCTATAAAAAGGGCAATAAGGAAACCATGGGGAATTACAGGCCCATCACCTTAGCTTCAGCACCCTGAAGGATAATGGAGCAAATAATTAAACAATTTGCAAATACCAAGAAGATAAGGTGATAAGTAAAAGCATGGATGTGTGAGGACCAGATTGTGTTTAACCAATTTAATAGCTTTCTTTGACAAAAGTAACAAGGGGCAAAGAATCTGTAGGAAACTACTGCAGTGCTTGACAAATCCTGGCTGCAAGATTTCAGTGGTACCAATGTTCCCTCTAAGCTGCGCTAGTGGGCAGGCGCGCAGTGGCTCCCCCTCACCAGCGCAGTGAGCATGTGGGACAGCGCAGGCAGCCCTGCCTTTCCCCAGCCCGGAGGAGCCCCCTGGGTCTCCTGTCTCAGCTCCGGCAGGCAGCCTGTGCTGCCTGCGGGAGCAGTGAGAGCTGACGGCCCCTTCCCCTGCCCTGCTGCACATAGCCAGGGAAGGAGCGGGCGGTGGGGGGGAGGGAAATTTAAATGTCTCCCTCTCCTCTGCACCAGGCTGCTTGTGCAGAGATGGTGGCATCTTTGGGGCCTGTGTGGGCCCCAGCAGGTAAGCAGCCTGGAGCCTGGGCAAGAGGGGGGACCCTGAGAGATGGCAGGGCTAAATCTTGGGGCTCCCAGAGGCAGCCATGTAGTGGCCACAGGGACGCAGGGCTCTCTGTGGGGGCGGGGGATGGGAGCTGGGCTGCAGGCAAAGAAGCCAGGCTGGAGCTGAAGGAGGACTTGGGACTTGAAAGACCCAAGCAAAATTGTATTGAGCCATTTAGCATCTCTATCAAGGGTGAATGCTTTGCTTTTCACTTGCTAAAAGGCTCCTGAAAGAAAAGTGATCCTTTAAAATAAGCAAAAACAAGTTGGGTTAATTTCAGATTTATTTTCTTTTCTGTGAGAGATTCTAATTGCAATCAGTTTGTCAAGGTGGGGCTTTACAATGTAACTTTGTATAGACTCCTGTGATGGAAGGAAAGAAATGCTAATGATTAGGAAAATGAAAAACTGAAAGGAGAAAGTCATTTAAGGCAGAAGGAAAAAAATATTGCCAGTGGTGCAATAATTTTTAAAAAAGAGACTTTGTATTTCTATTTCCCCAATAATGTGTTAGAAAAATAATCATTTTCTTTCACAAATCCATTTATGCTCTTGCTTCTTGCAGCTTTGATAAGGTTTGCTTTAACTGTCAAAAATTAAAAATTATTAAACAACCTTTATTATATTCCACTACCAGACACACAAATCTCAATTGTACCTCATTTTGCTTATTTTAGTTCTGAGAGTATTTACACTCCAGGCATGCTAATTATAGCCTCCCTTTTATTGTTGAAAATGATTTGGATTAAAAAAAAACCCCATAAACGCCAAAACTGAGATGTTAGAGACACTTTATATTGAAGGAGGATACTCAGTGTTTAAAGTTTCCTGTATGCCTAATCAATTTTTTGCCATTCATTTAGGGGATTGTTGTCCCATATTTAGCTTTTGAGACGTGTGATTGGGCATGATAATGTAACAGACTCTAACCTAACTCTATTTGATGCAAATTCTTTAGGCACAAAAGATGTGATGCTGTGAGAAACTGTCTTGAAACATGGTTTCTGCCCTTGCCACCTTTAAAAGTTTTGAATTTCTCAGATAACTTTACTTAAGGTGTTGCCCCGAGGGAATCTGGGAAGCGGTTGCTACCTTGTGATTGTGATTTGCAATGCATGGTAATTTAATATGTTTACTGAGGGCAGAATAGGTGTATTTTCAAGGTCGATAGCTAGATATTAAATACAATCCCCATAACATGTCAGTCTCATGATCAAATCTGAAGCTGTCTACTTAATTTCAATCTACGTTTTGGACATTTAGGGCCTGATCCACTTTGAATCCCTTTTACCCCAGTTGGGCAGCATAACAGGGACTTAAATTTCAAAGGGGCAGCCATGTTAGTCTAGTAAAGCAAAAAAAGCATGGAGTCTTGTGGCACTTAAAGACAGATTTATTTTTTGCATGAGCTTTTGTGGGAGAAAATCCCACTTTGTCTATATATGTATTCTGGAAATCTGACAAAGACAGGCAACAAAAACTGAGCAGTGTAGATGATGGTAGAGACTATACAGGCAGCAAGTTTCATTGTCTCACATTTGTTTAGTAAATTAATAAAACTACAGTACATCAGTTTAACATTTTTATTGAAGTTTGAATGAAAAGACATCTATGAATTACTTTTGAACTAAGATACTTAGGCATGTTGATACTTTCAGCACCAAAAAATGGTTGCCCAGGCCTAATAAATTGTTGCTCAGTAAATACCACAACTTGCTCAGCTGCATCATCAGCTTAGAGGGAACATTGAGTGGTACCCAGAAATTTGCACCCGATGCAAGCTTCAGCACTGACGACTCCCTCTGCTGCCGAAACCATGGCAGGCAGCAGCTTTCTTTTGACAGCAGTAGCCTTTTGTGCATGCACTGCTGTTGAAAGTGTCATTGTTGTCATCGGGGGCTGCTTTTTTTTTTTTCCCCACATCACTGCCAAAAATGTCTGAGTGGGCATCAGCTTTTGGGTGGGGGTGAGGGTGCAGGGAGGCTGCACACCTGGGCACGTAAGTTTGTAGGTTGGCCCCTAGGTGTGTGACATTTTTGTTGAGGCCTGAGCTACTGTAAGGTAGGGGCATAACTGGTTAAGAAATTGTTCTCAGAAAGTAGTCATCAGTGATTTGCTGGAATGGTGTATTCAGGGGAGGACCATGATGAGGGCGGGAAGACTAGGGATCACCAAATTTTAGAGGGTGCCAAACCCACCAGCAGCTGCACACTCTACCTGGCCCAGGAGGCATATTCCTCTGGGCCCCAGGCTGGGGATGGGGGAGTTTAAAATCTCCTGCCCTGCCCCTGAGCATGCTCAGATGCATGGTTGTGGGGGGGAAGAAGCCTGTGGCCAGTGGCCACGCAGTAGCAGCTTCTGGCCCGGGAACTTGTGCCACAGCCGTGGGCCAGGTAAGGGGGAAGCGCCCTGAGGTGTTTGGAGACCAGGGCAGCCAGATGGGCAGGTTAGGGTGGGAAGGGATCAGGGCCTGACTGGCTAGCTCAGGCTTGGGGGGGGGGGGACTGGGGTGTGTGGGAAGAAGGGGCCAAATCAGGCTCCTTGCCACCTACCAGTGACAGCAAGGGATGGATCCGGCACCATCCTGCCACTGGGGGTGGATCGGGGTCCAGGTAATGGGAGGGCATGTTTCGGGCTGCTTGCCCCATGCACCAAAATATCTAGTTCTGGGACTAATAGTGTCCTTCAGGGATCAGTTTGAGTCCAGTTGTGTATATTCACTATCATAATCAATGATTTAGATGATGGCATAGGCAGTGCACTTGCAAAGTTTGTGGATGATATCAAGCAGGGAGGGGGTTGCAAATGCTTTGGAGGATAGAATTAAATTTAAAAATCATCTGAAGAAATGGGCTGATGTAACTAGACATTCAATAATGAAGGGAAGGTAGCCTTCTTAGGAAGAAACAAACAGCTTCACACACAAAAAGTGGGAAATGACTCCCTGGAAAGGAGTACTGTGGCTGGCAATTAAGGGGGCGGGGGGGAGTGTCATAGTGGATCATGAGCTAAATAAAAGTCAACAGTGTAGCATTGGGGAGGGGAAGGAAACATCTGGTTGTGGTAGGAGTGTTGTAAGTATAAGACCCGAGAAGTAATTCATCTGTTCTATTGTATGCTGATTAGGCCTCAACTGGAATACTGTGTCCAGTTTTGGGCACCAAGTTTCAGAAAAGCTTGGAGAAAGTCTAAGGAAGAGCAACAGCAATGATTGAAGGTTTAGAGAATGTGAATGAGGAAAGAAGATTTGAAAAGATTGGGTTTGCTTAGTATGGAGAAGAGAAGACTAAGATGGGCCCTGACTGTATTCGACAATGTGCTTAAATTGCAGCAAGGGTGGTTTCGGTTGGACATTAGGAAAAAATTCCTAACTGGCAGGGTAGTTAAGGACTAGAATAAATTGCCTAGGGAGACTATGGAATCTCTGGGCATCTTAAAGAGCAGGTTAAAGAACTAGCTTTAAGGGATGACCTAGATCAGTGGTTCTCAACCTTTTCCAGGTTGTGACACACTTGATTGCAATATTCCACCCCATAAGCCACACCAACCTCCTGCCCTGGCCAAATCCAGCCATCTCCCTGGTCTAGATAATCCTGTCCTGAGTGCAGAGGACTAGCCTAGAAGCCCCCTTGAGGTCCCTTTTAGTCTTACACATCTATGGTTCTACAGTGGGTTGCAACCCCTGGCATGTGCCCAGTTTGGCATGCGGGCTGATTGTTGTTCAGGCTTCCACACAGACCCTGCCACCAAGTGTGGCCTGGAGATTGGGGCAACAAGAGTTGGAGTGGCACAGCACTGCTTGGGGGCTGGTGCGGCTCAGCTTGGGGGAGCCAGTGCAGCGCGGCTCAGGGGCCAGGGTGGCTCAGTTCAGCACGGGGAGCTGGAGTGGTTTGGTGCAGCTCAGGGGGGCCAGTGCGGCACAGGGCCCAGGGTCAGTTGGCCCCACAATGGAGGGGAGCGGGACAACTCAGCCCAGTCCACCCTGAGGGAGCTCAGCCATGCCCTCCCCACACACCAGAAAGCCACCTGCCCCCAGGGACCCTAGCCTCCCCCCTCCCAACCTGGAGTCCCTGGCCCTGCCCCCCTATTTGGCCCCACCCTCAGAACCTGCTGAAGGTGCGGTGGACGGGGCTGGCATGGGGATGGCAGAGGTTGCCAAGCCCAGTTCTATAAGAAAAGGGTTCTCAAATGTAGGCGTAGCCCATGGATCCCACTATTGTGGACTCATGCTTACCTTTCTTGTGCTAACTGAAGGATCCCTTAATGCTGTACGCCAGTTGACTAGTGGAACCGACTTGTTTTAAAAGGCTTCTTGGTACCACTGCAAATATTTATTTAAGTGATGTGCATCATGCTCTTTTCAGGTGGTGTCTTGTTTAGGGCACTTCAGTCAGACTTGTTGCTCTGAAAATGCTCTGGGAGAAGGGGTGAACAATGAGGGGATTTTGGGAGTGCCCACTGGTTACCACTGCACAGGCTGATTAAGGATTCTTCTGCTCCAGATTGAGCTAGTGCTAAATTGGGATAAAGCCACTCCACTGCAGAGTAGGCTGGGAACCAGCTAACCTTGAAAGTGGTGTTTATAAGATAGCAAGTTGCTTTCTGCCAGAGGCACCCTGGGAAAGCATCCAACCCTAGAAGGGGAGGGGTGTGTGGGTTAGGTATCTGAGAACTGGGAGCACCTGCCTGGGCAGCAGCCTCACCCGGGACCCTGATCTATGCAGAGTGCCCAGGGCTGTCCCCACGCTGGAGCAACACTCACCATGGGCCCTCAGATGCAGGGACTAGAGGGTCAGGGACTGCCCCGTAACAGAAGAGGCATGAGCATTTTGAGCCTCTTCTGCCTGCTTGTGGTTCGTGGGTAATGTACACCCTGTAATGCTAAAGTGCTGCACAGCTTATTAGATCACTGAACTCAAGTAATATATCCATGCACCAGGTGTGGTTTCACCGAGTGTACCCAAGACCCTGCTGAGGGAAGGACCTTTTGTACCACTTGGCACAGTGAGCAGGGTGCACTTGATGGCACCCTAACCTGAGGTTGAATGTGGGGCAAGTGAGTATGTGGGGTTAGAGTAGTTCATCCTGCTGGATCTCAGTGGCCAGACTTTTGTACAGGCAGCTCCCCTGGCTGGAGGAGATAGGGATGAAGCTCCCCTCACCCCCACTTGCTTTGGCGAGCAGATGGAGGAGGTAATAGAGCCCTATACCCACAATAAACTATACAGATTGAGAGTGGGGATGGTTGTTCCTGATTGTGCTGAAAAGATTAACAGCTGATGTTGAACAGTTGGAACAGGCTGTTGTCCTGAGAGATGAAAAGTGGGATCTTTTGCTGGCTGAGGCTTTGGCGCTGCCCAGCGAAAAGCTTGCAAGCAACAGGAGGTGGCTGAAGCAATGGTGATCTGCTATGCCTGGGTTTGTCATTGCTGCCTTCTCCAGCAGTAGTTCCCACCCTTTTCTCTGCTGTGGCACACCTTAATACCTTTGATTATTCTGAGGCACACGGCCATATAGTCTTCAAATGAACTCATGAGCCAAGCCAGAGCTCTAAGTATTTCAAAAATTCCACGGCACAAGCGGCTCAGGTCTGAGGGCACACCGTGTGCTATGGCATACTGGTTGGGAAATGCTGTTCTACAGAACCCCTACCCCACTAAGTCCCAAGCAAAGGGCTAGGCCTTGATAGCATCAGATGGGGACCCTGAGATGTGGGATGGGGAAGTATGGGATGCCAGCAATGAAGGAGGGGGGGTGAGAGAAAGAAGTTAAGCCAGGGGAGTGTCCTGCAAAGGATGTTCAACCCCCTAGTTACAAATGAAGCTAAGAGACACCCTGGGGAGCTGCAGTGATCTACAACACCTGCTGCCTGTGGGTAATAGGGAATATGAAACACCCAACAAATGCCCAGTAGCATGTTCCCCTGTGACCTGGGCCTCCTGGGATAAACTTCTGAATGTGTCAAAATCAGGGCAAGGTGCAAAACCAGGGGTCAAACCCCCAAACCACTAATGGGTGGTACTTAAACCAGTCTCCCAGTCAGTAACAAAACATGCTCCTGATTCCCCCACTCTGGTCATCACGGAGCAAAACAAAGCAGAAACAGCCCCCTTACCGCACATCAGTTCCTATGGTTCCCTCTAGCCACTGGGTCTCTTTAAGAAATAGGTTCTCTTTGCGCTGGGCCGCAGCTCCCCCTGAGCCCGGGCGGGGGGCAAAGCCAGCACCCACAGCCCTTAACTGCTGGGGAGGCATTTACCCAGCCCCAGCAGGGGAGGACTGGGGACGTGAGCTGGGCGCCTCGCTCCCCCAGCCCCTGGCCGCCTGGAAGCGGCCAGGGAAGGTGCGGGCTGGGGCTCCCCTGGCCAGTTGTGAGTGGTGAGAGGGAACCGGCACCCCCCCCACCTCACCGCTCACAAGCGGCCAGAGGAGCTCCAGCCTGCACCTTCCCTGGCTGCTTCCAGGCAGCCAGGGGTTGGGGGAGCAGGGCACCCCAGCCGCAGCAGCCACCCAAGCTGGTTGGGTGCCCACCAATGTTCCCTCTAAGGGGAGAGGGCAGCTGACCACCTCCTGTGGCTCGCGGGGCCCCCCCCCCCCAGGGCCTGCGGCGCAGCCCCCCCCCCACCGCTCCCGGCATTGCCCCACTGCTCCCACTCGCCCCCCTGCTCCTGCTCGCCCCCTGCTCCTGGCAGCACTCCCCCCTGCTCCCGCTCACCCCCCCACTCCCGGAAGCCCCCCCAGCCCCCACAAACTTACCTCGGGGCTCCTGGGCCAGAGAAGCTCTACGGAGCATGCTCAGATTTTCTGGGCATGCTCTGTTAGAGCTTCTCTGGGTGGGAGTTTTGAAAACTCCCACCCCAGACGAGCTCTATCCAGGGACTCTGGCTGCCAGCGGTGCGCTGCCAGCAGCCTTTGCTGCGCTGGCGGCTGTGGTGGGCTGCGCTGCAGCGCACCAGCGCAGCTTACAGGGAACATTGGTGCCCACCACCCCCCTGCGCCCAGCAAAGGGGAGCGGTGGGTTTCCCCACCACTTCCCTTTGCCGGGGGCAGAAGGGGTGGTGGGCACCCCATCCAGCTTCACCTGCCGCATCCCCTTGCTGGGCGGTGGGGCAGGTGGGGGCGAAGCGTACTGAGGCACCCGCCCCCCCCACCACAGCACTGGTGTAGCTGCAGGCAGAATCCAGCCCCCACTGCTGGGGAGCTGAGCCACCATGGCCATGGTCCCCTCCCTCTGCCCCTGCGTGGGAGCAGAGTGGCACCATCCCCTACCCCTCCTGGCAGGGTTGTAACTACAAATTTTGGCCTCTGGGGCAAGCAGCCCAAAATGTGCCCTCTCCTGACTAAGGACCTAATCCAGCCCAGATCTGACCCCTGCTGTCAACCCAACCCCAGGCCCACCCTGCTGCTGGCTCCCCCAGCCTCCACTGCCCACCAACAGGTACTCAGAGACACTCACCCCAGCCTCCTCTGCCCACTCCAAGCCCCTGGTTCACCCATTGCCACCCACCACTGATCCCATTCCCACAGACACCTACACTAGCCTCTGCCACCCATTCCCATCCGCCCAGAGATATCCACTCCAGCCTCCCCCCCAAACCTCATTACCTGCATGTACACCCACACCTGAACCTTCCCAAGCCCACTCACTCCACCTTTTCCCACCCATCCCCATTCCCCCCAGAGACTCCCACCCCAGTCTCCCCCACTTACCCCATTACCAGATACAAACCCCAGCCCCTCAATCAGCCCAGCCTCATCCACCACAGCCTTCCCCAACCAAATCCATGCCCCTTGGAGACTCCCATGCCAGCTTCCCCCATTACTGCAGAACCATGAACCCAAGCCTCTCCAACCACCCCAATCAAGACACCCACCACAGCGTTCCCCAACCAACCCCATACACCCATTCCAGCATCCCGCATTCACCCCACTAATCCACTCCAAAAGCTCCCAGCCTCCCCATCCCCTAAATACACACACCATCCTCTGCCAGTTGCACTCCCGCCCCGCTATACCCCCAGCCGCCTCCACCCAATGCCATGCCCCAGCTACTCCCAGACTCCCCCACACCTGCTTTCCTAACTTCCTCCCCTCTATTTATCTCCAGCCTCCCCTCATTCCCCAAAGCTTAAATACACCCAGCCCCCCGCTGCTCTAAACCCCTTCTCTCTCTACTACCAGCCTCCCCAGGACACCTCCTGGCTCTCCTTCACCATGGTTTTGGCTGGTTTGGCTTCTGGGGTTGCCGGGGCTGGCTCTGGGGGACCACTGCCAGGAAGAGGCACCTGGGACCTGTGTGCCTGTCCAGCCCCCTCCCCTGGGACCTCTTACCTGGCAGCTGGAACCAGAGCTGCCTGGATGTGGAGTGGCCAGCATGGCCACGCCGGTTCTGGCCGCCAGGTAAGGGGGCCCTGGGAGGGGAGGAATCAGGACAAGCATGCAGGCTTTGGGCTCCTATTTCTGGGAGTGGCCCCTAGAGCCAGCCCCAGCAATCCCAGGGCTGCTGCTCCCACCCTGAGCATGGGGTTGGAGATTTAAAACCTACCAGGCACAGCCTGCAGCAGCTCCCTGCTGACTATATGCTGTGGCCATGTCCCG
>ML681979.1:58549787-58837472 GCA_007922195.1 Podocnemis expansa
GCAGTTGTTTCGCTGGGGGTCCCAGCACCTGAAGGGGCATCAGCATTGGTGCTGGCTTACTTCTGTTCATCTGTGTCTTTTCATATAGTTTGTTTTTTACCTTGCCTCCAGGTGTTGTGCCTCCTGAACCCATTGACCCTTAGGACCTGGGCTATAGTTTGTAGCCAGTGTCCTGTAACACCAGTGTCAAGGCTTTTTCCCCCACTCTGGCACTCTGAGTGCAGAAGGTGGGGGCCTGCAACAGGCCAGAAAAGCCACTGGCCTTAAAGCCTGCTCTTAAAAGTCTCCAAGGCCTCCAATTCCTGGCCTTGGAGTGGTATCGCTGCCACCACCCAAATGCAAAAAAAAAAAAAAAACCTCTTGAGACCCAGGAAGGCGCACTTGGGAATTCCTCCCTGTGAGGCACGTGCAATCCTCTTTATTCCTCTCTCAGGAAAGTGACTGAACGCCAGCTGCAATATGAGCTTGAACTGGAACAGGGTTCCCTTTAGTAGCTGCCTGTGCAGTCTAAGGCACGGGCACACAAACCTCTTGCCTTTCAGGACACAGAACCAGAACTTGCTTAAAAGGTAAACTCTTTAATCAAAAAGAACAGATGATAAACACAGAGAGTTGCTTCTCTGGGAACTAACTTGGGTAGTTACAGGGTAGTGGGAGGGGGTACATGTGCTCAGCACAGAGAAATCCAAAAAACAAGCCAAAACCAAAGAAAATACCCTGACCGTGTCTAAATAAACATTCCCTGTTCTACCCACGCCTGGTCAGTACCAGACTTAACTTATCTCTGGTAAGGATGTTGCTGGATTCTTCCTCAGGCCCCTCTGGCCTCCTCCTGATCCTTCCAGGCGCTCTGCTGCATCCAAACAGGCCCAGGCCAGGCTGCTGTTACAATTCAAAAACCTGTGCTTTGTTCCTATTGGCTGTCCTGGGACTCACTGACCAGAGTGTTAACCCCTTCTTCCCCAAGGGTTACTACAACCAGCCCATGTCATCAGATGCATGAAGTGGCACCTACACTTGAGAGTGCCATGTACACACAACAGGCTGGAAGCGGCCAGGGGTTAAAGTATAATTTTGCAGGCCCTGGAACCCTCCTAAATTTCTGGGTCCTTTGCATGCATGGCTGCTCGCCCTTCATGCAACCCAACTACTGCCCCCCCCACGCCCATCTCCCCCCCCCCATCTACTGCCCCCCCCCAACTATGGCTCCCAAAACACCTACCCCTTATCAGACCACTCGCTTCCCATGTCTTCCTCAGTCCCAGTCCCCATTCCCTAAGCTCCCTGCTCCTGTCCCAAGTCCAGCACCTCCTAAACCCCCCCCGCTGAGCTGCTCCCCGCCCAACTGGCCCCCCCCGTAAGAGCTCTTGCCTGCACTACTGAGGGGGCCAGGGGAGCGAGGCTATGGCACTGGCCAGTGAGCCAGGACATGGGCCCAAGCCTGGGGCCAGGCCTCATGCTCCACCTGGGCTCAGCAGGAAGGGGCAGGGCTGCCGTAGGCACCGAGGAACGGGTGGCTGGAGTCATTCCAGCCTGCAGACCCTTGAGCCAGCCCTGAGGAAACACCCCACAACATGGTGTTCCAGTGCTGGCTTCTATTTTTAGCAAGTGCCTAAAAGAAGCATTCTGGTGTATGCCTCCGTTTTTAGGAAAAACAACAAGCATCCTATGGCACCTCATAGACTAACAGATTTCTTTGGGCATACACTTTTGTGGGCTCCAACCTACCTCATCAAATGCATGCGGGGAAACTACAGCTGATGTATACACACACACACACACACGCACGCACGCACGCACGCACGCACTGGTGGAGGAGACCAAGTGTTAGCAAAGTCAGTTCGGCGCATTTGGGGGGGGCCTATTCACACCAGCTGATTGACAGGCATGACTATGTGAACAGATGCATCAGTTTTTGTAATGTGCTAACCATTCCAAGGCCCTGTTCAGACCCAGTATGAGTGTGTCAGGTTTGCAGCTTAGGGCCAATGCTGCAGTTTGATGCTGATGTCTGGTTTCTGAAGATCTAGTTTTGGCCTTCACACTATTCCCTGGCCAACTCATTCCACACATTGATGGTCTACTGCATGCTGGCATCCTTTGTGTTTAACCTACTGCCTAGTAATTGAACTGGAGCCCCCCCCGGCGAGGCCTGTGTTATGTAACTAAAAAGTCTTGTTAACATTCTGGCTAAAAAGAAAAGCTAAACTGATGGAGGCTTGCTCCATCTGTAGCTGTTAGCCACTAGTCAGGCATGCAAAGCCACGCTTGTTGGGGGCGCTGACTGGCCCTGCATGCCAGCTCATTCTTTCATTGCTCTGTTCTGGTCATTGATTTTTTTGAGGCACCTGACACTGGTCACTGTCAGGAACTAGGAGTCGGAACAAGCCCCAATGGGTTGGCCTAGCATGACCATGCTGATGGATAAAACTTGCCTTTCAGTGCTACTAGTTGCTAAGAAGGGTTTATCCTCAGGCTTGGCTAATTTGTCACTTTGATTACACCTGAGCTCTGCTACTTTAAATGGAGAATTTGCTGTTCCTGGCTAGAAAAAATGGCTGGGATGCAGCTAAGGCACTTTCCTGCACTAGCATTGAACGATCTTACCTGGGCATGAGATAGCAGTTACCTGATCTAGTGGAAAGATGTGCCCTGTCGCACAAAAGACCTTTTTTTTTTGGTGTGACAGTTGTTGCTTTCCTGGGAAAGTCCAAGGGGGCAATTACGGCAAAGCACCTAATTCCAGTTAGGCCAAAAAACCCTGTCTTTTGAAGCTATGCCTTGAGGAGCAGATCAGTGTCTGCCCTTGGCCTTAAATGGCTGATCTGCTCAGCCTTGGTTCTGGGCTGAAAAAATTTGTAATCAAAAAGACAATCCAGCTGTGTTTTCAAAAAACTAAATAGTGGCAGGATGGGGTTGGGGTTTGCACACTACTAATCTTTTTAGCAAGTGTGTAAGTTCTTTTATTGTATTAATATGCTTAGTGTGTAATCATTTTACCTTAATAATTCCTGTGCTTATGTAGCAGGAGCTGTGCAGTACTTACAACTGCAGCTACTCTACTGGTCATAGAGTGGCAGCAACATGCAAACACGGGCCTGTTTTGGGGGCTATTATATTGTAGGGCAGGGTGCAAGATACACATATCCTCCCAAAAGTGTGGATTAGAAAAAAAATGTTTAGTGCTGGAAGTGTGAGCTTATCCCACAAGTGGTCTTTTTTGCCTTTGTCACATTGACGCCTTTGTTGGACAATTCACTCAGGTTTTCTTGGCTTCTTTTGTTGTACATTTTTTGTCTCTGCTGGGCTATATATCTACATCTGTATCTATATAACATGTGGTGCTGGGAGCAATCAGTGGTTTGCTGTGCATGGGAGCGCTCAATCTCCGCTACTATTTTTTGCTGGTTTCCTCTGTGATGCCAAAAATAAGTTTGGGCACACACAGTAGCAGTGTGTGTGTGTGTGTGTGTGTGTGTGTGTGGGCGGGGCAATATCTATCCATGGGTATGACATGAAGCCACACAATTACAAGCAGTAGCGTCTAACAACTCACAGCACTGGTTTGCCAGAGGCACTGCCAAGCCACTTCACACTAAAGCAAGGCTCACACATTTCGACTATATGCCACTTGCCAGCCACAATGCACCACAGGCTTATGAAAATGTTGGCTGTGTGAATATAGCTATGGTTAAGCTTTTGTCACAGGTATTTTTTTAGTAAGGGACATGTTGTGGGCCGTTAAAAAAAAAGACAACCAAACAAAAAAACCCCCACAGCAACCTGTGACCTGTCCCTGACTTTTACAAACAGTACCTGAGGTTGCAGCTGCTGGGGCTTACGGGTAGAGCAGTGGGTTGGCCACCAATCAGGAGGTGGGTGCCTAGGTTTGGCCTTTGTTCAGTGGCAGTCCCAGGACTGATAGCTGCTCCAGCCCTGTCCTGGAAGTCACAGAGATGGTGAAAAGTCCTGCAATCTGTGACTGAACCATATCCTTGGCTCTACCTGAGCCTTTGAAATTGCTGTACAGTGTGTTGTCACTTGCTAGATGGGTCTTTTGGAAGAAACTGCTTCTCTGATGGGGTTACTTTCATTTGCAGAGCTACTTTGTGCCAACCTCAAGCTGGAAAATTTATGAAATGTCTTTTTTGATATACAAGATAATTTATGATTTAATCACAGCTCTTTACTTGAACTGCATGATGCCCTTAAAAGGAGGCCTAGGCCAACAACTGTTGATTGAGTAACACTTGAGAGAGGAGCTATTATTAACAGTTTCCTTCCAACCCCTGCCATTGTCTTAGCACTGGCCTTTTTTTTGTTTTTTTGTTTTTTTAAATTTAGTGCAGGGTCCTTCTTCCACTGGCTGTTTACAGAGGAGTAGCACATTGTTCTGCTTGGCCTACCCCACAACAGGGAGTACCAGTCAATGTACCTCAATCTTAGCTTGCTTACTCAGGTTGGCTACCATGCAAGCACAACACCCAAGGTGCCATATGCTACCACTTGGACCTTCACCCAATAAATCAGTCTCATGTTGAGCCTGGGGAGACATTGCTCCTCCCCCCATCTTCAAACCCATGAAGTTGTAGCTTTAGGGTTAGTTGAATCCACACGTACCTGTGTTCTGGTCACATATCTGATGTGCTCCAAAGTCTTTACTGTGGAGTCAGCCTGGGGACTGATGGTGTGAGAAACCATTTCCTGGATTTCAGCGTGATTTCCTTTCCCTGGCACAGTGAGGGTCCCTAGCCAGGCATCCCTCCCCTTAAACTGTATTCTGAGATACGGCTGCACAGGACCCACAGGCCTCTGTATAACCAGACATGCTGCAGGACATGGGCGGGGTACTGAGCATTACATTACAGACCACACCAAGAATGTCTATGGAGGAGACAAACTAAGTTCCTGCCCCCTGCCTTTACTTTTATCATTTATTATTATTTTGCTCTTAGCAGGCTCCACACCTCTCTGATCACATATTTGTGTGGGATTATGCTTACACTCCAGTGAGAGAGCTACTGCAACATGACTCGGGGATGATGCAGGTGGCACCAGCCTGGGAAGGGGGATCCTCACGTTTGGTTTCTCACTCATCAATGGTAGCAGCTCCTGGCCCAATCATGCTCCTTCCTATCTGCCTCCCTGCTCAATCCTGAGTGCTGCTGCACCTGCTCCAGCCCTCCTGCTCTTGCCTCCAAATGGAGCCCCTCTCTCCAACCCCTGGTCGCCAGCCTCACCCTCACAGTGCTCCTCAGAGACAGACAGAGCAGCACCAGCTCTGATCTATAGTCTATGGACGATTGCTGGCTAGCCATGGGCAGGAGCAGTTGACTGGGAACATTGGTTGAAAACCCCAGCCACTAATCCCTTCAAGAGTGAAGGGATTTAATTCTTTATCATTTGGCAGTGGGGTGAAAGTATCTTGTGGCCCTGGCCAGGGGGTATTTATCCCCTTTGGCACATGAGGCCTCGGCTAGCCATCTGTCCCCTGCTGGGGGCCAAGGTTTAAAAATGTTGTGGACAAAGTGGAGAATCCAGAAAAGGTTTTTAAAACCAGAGCTAGGAATAAGGGTGAAACAACTTGCCATGTTAAACTTCAGGGAAAAAAAAAAGACTGGAGGGGCTGATAACCATTTTCAAATATTAAGGACTGTTAAAAAGAGGATGGTGATGACTTGTTCTTGAGCTTGTTCTCCACTGAAGGTAAGGTAAAAAGCAACAGGCTTAAAAGAACATTTAGGTTAGATATGAAAGAAATGTTAACTAAACATTAGTTAAGCATTTTGGATACTTTCAGCATCCTCCGCTGCCCTCCCAGCTCACCTCTGATGCAGGGCCAACTGGACAGCTGCTTCTTTGTCCTTACATGTTTACAGGTGTTAAAATATAATTGGGCAGGCCCTGGAACCCTCCTAAATTGGCACCCCCCATGCACCCTACCTACAGCCCCCCCAAATGCCTGTCCCCTACCCCAGGTCCTGCCCACCACCCCAGCTCCCCCCCATCCCCAACCCCACACGCAGCTGCCATGTGGAGGGGACCCAATCTAGGCTGAGGCTTTGGCATGCTCACAGCATGCTCAGTGAGACCAGGGTGCGGGGTGGAGGTTTTAAAACTCCCTGCCCCGCCTAACATGGCAGAACGCCATTCCAGGGCCTGCTATTTTTAGGGTCTCAGCATTCTAGCCCCTAATAATAGAAAATGGAGGCAGAACGCTGGGTTCCGGGGCCTGCTATTTTTAAAAAGTGGGCCCCGGAATGCAGCATTCCGGCTCCATTTTCTGTTTTTAGGGGCCCTGCAACACTGAGCCCCTAAAAAAAAGTGGGCGCCAGAATGACATTCGCCCATGTTTCGGCTTGCTTTAACCTCTGAATGATCAGAAGTTTCTGACTGGGCTTTTCTGTGCGGGATGGAGAGCTGACATGCCAGTTTAACTCTGAAGCCCGTATCACCACACTGCTCATGAGGGTTACCTGACCAGGAATAGGGAATTCATCACCACCCTCTGTAGAGCCTGTAAAGCAGAGACGTTCAACTTGTGTGTGTGTGTGTGGGGGGGGGGTCGTCACACATTGGCGGGCAGGACACTTTACACAGGCCGTGTGTCTGCACAGACTCCCCAACCCTTTCTCCTGCCACTTTCGGAGCAGCATGGGCTCCCCTTTCCCCTCCCCAACTCCACAGGCTCTCTGGACACCTTCCCTTTTCCCCTGCCCTGCGGGCTCCCCTTCCCATGCTGGCTCTTGGACCCCTCCCCCTGCTGTGCAGCTCCCAAACCTCTTCCTTTTCCACTTCCCCTGCATCGTCATGGCAGGCAATCAGCCTCAGTCACAGGCAGGATGGGCTCCTGTCCCCCTCCCCCCTTAGTCATTCAACATGTTGGCCTTTGATTGGCTTGTTCCCCACATTCCCCTTCCTCTTTTTTTCCTTTTATTGTTTGTGATTTGTCCTATTTGCATACTGCCTGACAGTGAACAGCTGGGGTTGGGGGTGGTGTGGTGGCTCTCTGGGAGCCCTGCCCAGCCTGATGTGACTGAGATGCTTGGCAGACCACAGCAGAGCTGTGCTGGGATTGGCTGGTGCACTTCCTTTGCTCCCCTGTGCTGTGACTCTGGTCATGTGAGTCAGAGTGTGTGTGCATGTGCACCTGGCCCTGCACTGTTCTGCTGGCAGCCTGTGCTTGCTGCTCTAGACAGCTCTCAGGAAAAGCCCAGGTTGCAGCTCTGCAGGCTGGAGGCTGTAAGTTTGACACTACTGCTGTAAATGCTACTTCACAAAGGAAACAGCGCTTCAATTTAAGGCAGATGTTTGTAGGACAGCTCTGCCATGCCACAGTGGGGAAAGAAGTCCAGCAGAATGGTACTGTAGCAGCAGAACCAGGTGGTTGAAATCACCATATGTAAGTAGGAGGCAAAGGAGGAAGACTAAGTCAGAACCGAATGAAAATGAATAAAAATAAAAGTTTTAAATAAAATGGTTGGGAGAAAATGAACCATCAATTTGCTTCACTGCTGGAGTAGGAAATCTCATGACCTGAGCTGAAGGGCAAAAACTTATTCTTGGCCTCTCCAGCAACAACACTGGACTACTTTCAAATTCCACTGTTAGAGATTATTAGCCTTTTGTACTTTTGTAATGAATGAGGGGAAAAGCTGTGTAACTGAATGGATCATTAAGGACCTATAGCCTATTCTAAAAGATGATCCCTCTCTCTCTCTCTCAAGCCTTGGAAGACAGACCTCTCCTTGCTTATAGCCAGCCACCCAGTCTTAAACAGATACTCACCAGCAACTACAGATCTAACAACAGAAACATTGAAGCAGGCACCCACCCCTGCAACAAACCACGCTGCCAAGTCTGCCCACATATCTGCACAACAGACACCATCATAGGTCTTAATCAAGCCTGTTACTCCATCAAAGGCTCATTTACCTGCTCATCTACTAATGTGGTCTATGCCATCATGTGCAAGATATGCCCCAACACCTTATACATTGGACAAACAGGATGATCGCTGAGCAAAAGAATAAATGATCATAGAGCTGATATCAGAAATCACAAAACAAAGAAACCAGTTGCTGAGCACTTCCATCTTTCTAATCACTTGATAAATGATTTGTTAATGACTGTCATCAGAGATGTGTCTGGGACATCAAGACTTCAAAGAGAAACAGCTGAACTCAAATTAATATGCAAGCTAAATTCTGTGAAAGCAGGACTGAATCGAGACTACGGGTTCTTTTCCCATTACAAAAGGTAATTTGACTTCAGGCTTCCCATGGTTTGAGCCTGTAAACTGCTCTGATTTGCTGTTACTGTATGACCTGATCCTATGTTTTACACCCCCTTGCATTTATTTTCATTCCCTTCTGTAAGTTCACCCATCTTCGAAGCATCTGAGGAAGTGGGATCTTCTCCCACGAAAGCTCATGCAAAAAATAAATCTGTTAGTCTTAAAGTGCCACACAACTCCTTGGTTTTTTGTTTTTTTTTAGCTTTCTAAAGACTCAGTTACATAGGACAAACAAAGTTATGGACTTGATTACAAGATGATGTTTTGTGTCCTTATTCAGATGATCAACCTGGAAGTTCAAAATTGTCTCTTATGGTCTTAAAATCTATCGATCTCTGACTTTGTCCAACAAGCATCTCTATAGCCAAGTACTGTTTAGCATTTCATAAAACAATCATGCAATATTCTGCTCATAACAGCTTCCTGTCTATGTAACACTTGTAAATAATGTAGTCATAATAGCTGATTTTACAACAGACCTTAAAAGATGACGACAATGAGGAGACAATGAACAGCTGCTTTTCTTTCCTGAGGTTTGGTCTGATTTTAATCCCACATAGCTAAAATACTAAAACCAAAGGCTTGCTATGGTGTGATGGGTTAGAGCAATGGTTCCTAACCTTTTCAGTAACACAGCACACTTCAGTAAGAAACAATTCCATGGCACACCCACTTTTTTTCAGTTGAACTGATTGCTGATAAACGTCACATTTACTTAACATTTACTATGGTTACAGTTTTACTAGAGAGGTTTGCAACATAGTGCCTACAACAAACTAAAGAAAGATCAAATGCATTTCAAATCCACTGGAAAAAAATACATGTAATCTCAATTTTGCCCTTTGGCCGCCTGCATTTAGCATGTTCATGTTTTAGAATTGAAAGACTGATACCTCGCTTTTAATTTGATAATTAATTTTTATGAATTTTATGAGTTGTAATTTGACTAGAATATTGTTTAAGATGAAACAATGTTTCTTTTACATTGATTTTTATTACCTATGTACAAAATTTCACAGCACACTTGGACAGTTCTCATGGCACACCACTATGCTCTGGCATTCCAGTTGAAAACCACTGGGCTAGAGTGACCCAGGAGAATAGCAACTGTATGAAACAATATTACAGTTTTGACGCAACAGAAGAAAGCCAAGTTTGTCAATTAACTTTTCTCTCTCATTCAGCATGTGCATACTATTGACAGAAGTAATGACTTGGACTGCAGATGTGTTAAGTTTGAAAAGATGCATATAGATTTACCGTATTCATATTTTATTCATTTTAATATGGTTTTCCATTATTAACTTCTAAAACAAAATGATTTCCAGTTTAGAAAACGATGCACTGACCACATAATTCCTTTTTCATTTTATACAGTTATACAAATATTCTAAATACACATTTTGTCAAGATGATGGCAAATAAGATTTAACTGTACAGTACATAAAGAAAGAAAATATTTTAAGCATATTTAGAAGCAATAGAAATGTCTATACAAAAGAAGCAAAAATGGAATAAAATTTCTTATATTTAAAGTATTGCAACAGTCCCACAGGTTTGTAACAAAAATGTCTTTGCACAGTTCCTCACAATGCCCCATTAATAGCTAAAGCAAGACAGCGATTTATAGAAAATAATGTTTAAAAATGCTACACGATACTACTGTTTGCACAGTTTGATCAAAATAACAAATCTACTTGGAATCAAGCAAAACTTAGGAGGAAATATACCAACCAACTTTAAAATTATCTGTATAAAATTCATTGCACATTATTTTACTCAGTTGTTTGAAAAGTAAAAAAGTGTATTTACAAAATATTTTGCTGACAAAATTATAAAGTGAATGGATAATATATATAAGTAACACGTCTTGATACTGACAGTTCAAAAACACACACTAATGGTTTCATCGTTTCAAGAGGTTTTCAGTGCTCCTTCCACAGCAACCCACTGGGAAGTAAACTTGACTTCTACTTTGAAATGGATTTACAAGATGTTACACATAGCTATTTCAACATCTGCATTATAAAACAGTATGTTAAAAAGGTGAAAGAATGAAGGAATTTGTACATCTTAAAAAGTGAATAGATCAGTAAGGGTATTTTTTATTTATTTAGGATAATTGTTCATTATTCTTCAGATAGTAAACCAACAGCTAAAATGGAAATCTTGGACTAGATGAACATTGAAAAAGCACCATGCACAACAGTTTTAGTGTGGAAAAGACTGAAAAAAATATAGCACCTGGAATTATGTAACACAGATAATTTAAAACTGGTCAAGAAGCTGTCGGAGATATGGTGCCTTTGATAATTCTCGGCTCACTCTGGATAGCTTGAAAAGTACTGGACAGTTCAGAGAAACACACTGGATCTGTCGATCAAAGCAACCTGTACAGTTCTTGCATATCTAGATGTATTAAAAAAAGCAGGTTATTTTAAATTACATTTGATAACCGAAGACTATTATAAATCAAGCACAGATAAGAATCAGATATATCTTTTTTTCCTTTTAAGTTAAGTTAGGTTGCAATTACCAGCCTAAAGTCTGATCAACAGAACAGCTGAAGCTCTAGCAATGACTGTTGCCCCACAACCACGCTGAAACGAAAGACCAAGAACAGCTGCAGTTTCCACACTATCATAATCTTTCTCCTAAGACTGCTGAAGTGTCAACTATGAGATTAGTGTTTGGGATGTGGACATCATCCAGTCTGAACTGGATTGAGACCAACTAGTAGTTACATGTTTCATTTTCCAAATTCTACTGCCATCCAGTGGCACATGGGAGAAATCAGTCAAATAGTATTACTAATTTTAAAATATCAGGATGTGACAGCTATACTTATGACTAAAAATTGCTCTCTAACAATGAGGACTTAAACAATGCTGGAAATCAAAGGTATTTCAAGACACGATCATATGTAAACAAGCATCGAACCTTTTTCATGTTTTGCTGCTTGAATTACCTGTCTAACCTGTGATATTTTGTTGACCAAAGCTGTAGCAATAGGGGCAAGCTGCCCTGATGCATTTCTAGTGCTCCCACTGCAAAGCTCAATACAGTTGTTACTCTTCTTTTTAGTTCTAACCCTTATCCTTCTATCCCCCCAATGATGTTCTGAACATCTACCCCTCTTTCCAAGTACACTTCAGTGTCCTTTTACATGTTCTATATGTTACACCTTCTTATGGTGTTCACATCTGATTGCATAATTTAAACAACTCTGAAAATTAAATCAAAGGGAAGCAACTTCCTCCATTGCTAAAATCTAGTCAATTCCACGTCGGCATTACCATCATGCCAAAGCGTTAAACAACAAG
Organism: Podocnemis expansa; assembly: GCA_007922195.1. Classification (NCBI taxonomy): domain Eukaryota; kingdom Metazoa; phylum Chordata; order Testudines; family Podocnemididae; genus Podocnemis; species Podocnemis expansa. The sequence continues at coordinate 58,561,407 of ML681979.1, forward strand.
AACAGAATTATGATCACTCTCCCTAATCATGAAATCCTAAAAAATAACAAACGTAGGTAGGTTCTTTTTAGTTACTTCTGGGCGTCTAGAATTCATGTTTAAAGCTTTTCTCAAAACCTAACAAATACAAAACCAGCTATAAATTAGCTCATTCAGGACATTCTCATGGTGATTTTTAAACACAGCACTGATGTAAATTATCAAAAGCTGTTACCATGGCATACACTTAATATAGGCCCCGTTTGCTCTAGACCTTAAGTGTATTAAAATGGTTTTTAAGATGGTCCACAGTAATATTTTATAAAGACAATTTAACTGAGCTGTTCCCAAGGGACCAAACTATTCAAAAGGCATTCAAGCCAGTTTCTAAATTCAGTCTGCACCCAGGCTTTTAAACTGAAATAGATATTGAGTTTTATAAATTATGTGAAACTAGTTAAGATTCAGTGGAGTTCAGTTTTGCTTCTAATTTTGCTGTGTGTTTGTACCCTATGAGTGACAAATTTTGTGCTAAATTGGATATTGACTTTCCCAGACTACAGCTCTTCATGGTTAAAGTAGAAGGAACCACCTTGGGTGGCTACAAAGTACCACCAAACACATTCCCCTCAAGCCACCCACGTTGTTTAGTGCTGCTGTAGCAAGGTCTTTTCATTCTTTTAAAATGCCTGCCATAGGGAATAACTGTCTTTCCCTACTCAGACAACTGGCTCCTGAGATAGAGCCTGTAACCAGCATTGCCCTGTCTCTGCTTCACTCAGTGGGTCTCCACTTTTGTTGGCTCATATATACACAATAATATATGCATTCAGAACTAATAACATTAAGTACAAATACTGTAACAGTGATACAGCCTAAACTGGCTTATTCCACAACCTTGCTCACTTTTCCTAAGTATCCCATAACAACTTGCATTAACTGAAGTAAACTGTGTCTTAAGTAGAGAGGAAAACTCAGGACATACAATTATTTCCTCATAGCAACAACAAGCTAGTTACCCTCTCAAGACTATTTTTCCTAGTACAAACCTAGGAGGTGTCTTCACTCCCCTTAATACCTGGAATGCATGTGCTCAGAACAAAGACAATGGTGCTTCATGAGCTGAAATGTGTGGATTCAGAACAAAAGGAAAAGGGGTGACAACATGATACCAGAAATAAGATAAAAATCTGATTAATTGCATCAACTTCCAGCTGATGTATACAAAACCTTTTACTGGTAAATAAGTAGGGCATAAAAATATGGATATGCACATCTTGCATTGAGGAGCACCCTTTCTGCATAAGGTGAATCCAACATCTCTTCACAGGACTGCTCTTTGGAGACAAGTAGCATATAGAACTTTTCTTGTGTACTATATTAATAAACCTGACATTGGTTATTTGGTTTCTTGAGTATAGCTAACAATGTACCAAAGTGTGATCAAACAGTTCACTATACACTTGATCAACAGCCTCAGCACGGAAAAGTCTACCCTCCCATCAACTCAACAATAAGACTTCATGGGGCTCACTCTGGACCTCCCCGCTGCTGGAGCACTCTTGCCCAAGGACCTCCTCAGAATGGGAGCCTTTGTGGGGATGCTGGAGAACTGCAGCCAAGAAGCTTAGTACATGACCACTACTGTAGCCAAGGAATGTGCAGCTACATTGGTGACATCAAGCGAAGCCTGGAGAGGTGCCTTGGCAAGTGTCTGACATGGCATTATGAGAGCTTTAAATTGTTTCCTTTGACCCTCTGGCAGATGGACATTTTTAGTAGTTTGTAAAAATCATATTTCACCATCAGGGAACAGTAATTAGTGAGCCTAAACTGCAAAGGTGCTGAGGAGTAGCTCTCATGATCCAGAAGGTCCAGTCTTTTTATGGCATTGGGCAGAGTCAGTGTTGCCTGTTCTATTCATTGAGGGCCTCCACAGCCAGGAAGTTGGGTGTAGGGCTGGAGAAAAAACACTCTAAGCCTGTGGATGGGATGTAATTATTTCATTGTCCCTGTCAAACAGAAACACAGTTGTTCCCTTATAAAATCCCAACTCTTTAACAAGTGGCTCAGGGAGTCCAAACAATTCTCAAATATTTAATACCCCCATTACAACTCCATGCACTGCTCTCAACCCCCACTGCCAGAAGAGATCAATGACTAGATTATACTCTGTATTGCTTTGAAAAGTTAGAGAGAATAGAACTATCTTGCCTGAGGCAGGTGGGGGAGGTCAACACCAAAAGAAAATCCAGGGAGGTAGATACAATAGAATTGAAAATCAAAATGGGAAAGTAGGGCAATCAGCTGGGTATCTTAGGTGCCTATACACAAATGCAAGGAGCCTGGGAAACAAGCAGGAGGAATTGGTAGCACTAGCGCAGACAAAGAACTATGACATGATTGGGATAACAGAGACGTGGTGGAATAGTTTGCATGACTGGAGCTCTGCAATAGATGGGTATAAACTGTTCAGGAAGGACAGGCAGGGAAGGAAAGGGGGAGGAGTAGCACTATATGTAAAGGAGCTCTATGACTGCTCAGAGCTCCATTATGAAAGTGGAAACAAGCCAGTTGAAAGTCTGTGGGTTAAGTTTAGAGGGGAGAGCAACAAGGGGGATGTTGTGGTAGGTGTCTGCTACAGACCACCAGATCAGAAGGAGGAGGTGGATGAGGCATTCTGTGTACAACTAACAGAAGTTTCTAGAGCACAGGCCCTGGTTCTCATGGGGGACTTCAATTACCCTGACATCTGCTGGAAGGCCAATACAGCAGTGCACAGGCAATCCAGGAAGTTTCTGGAGAGTGTTGAGGACAACTTCCTGGTACAAATGCTGGAGCAACTGACGAGGGGCCTTGCGCCTCTCGATCTGCTGCTAACAAATAGAGAAGAATTTATCAGGGAAGTAGAGGTCAATGGCAGCCTGGGTAGCAGTGACCATGAAATGATTGAGTTCAAGTTGATGATTAAAGGAAAGAAGGAAAGAAGCAAAACACAGACCCTGGACTTCAGAAAAGCAGATTTTGTCTCCCTCAGGGAACTGATGGGCAGGATCCCTTGGGAGGCTGATCTGAAGGGGAAAGGTGTCCAAGAGAGTTGGGTGCATTTTAAAGAAACCCTGCTAAGGGCACAGGAAGATACAATTCCGATAAGGAGAAAGCACAGCAAATGTGGAAGGCGCCCACTGTGGCTTAACAGAGAGCTCTGCACTGAGCTGAAGCATAAAAAGGACGCTTACAGGAAGTGGAAGCTAGGACAGATGACTAAGGAGGCATATAAAGACATTGCTCGGGACTGCAGGGATAAAATCAGAAAGGCCAAAGGACAAATGGAGTTGCGACTAGCAAGGGATGTGAAGGATAACAGGAAGGGGTTCTACAAGTATATCAATAACAAGAAGAGGATCAGGGATGGTGTAGGTCCCTTACTGAATGGGGCAGGCATCCTCGTGACAGAGGATGAGGAAAAAGCTGAAGTGCTCAATGCTTTTTTTACTTCAGTTTTCACAAGCAAGGTCAGCTCCCAGCCCACTACACTAGGTACGGGGGACTGGGGAGAAGAAGAGAGGCCCTTGGTGACAGAAGGTCAGGTTAGGGACTGCTTAAAGAAACTAGATGTGCACAAGTCCATGGGGCCGGATGAACTGCATCCGAGGGTGCTGAGGGAGCTGGCTGATGAGATAGCAGTACCGTTGGCCATTATCTTTGAAAACTCGTGGCGAACGGGGGAGGTGCCAGAGGACTGGAAAAAAGCAAATATAGTACCTATCTTCAAGAAAGGCAAAAAGGAGGATCCAGGGAGTTACAGACCTGTCAGCCTCACCTCAATCCCTGGAAAAATCATGGAGCAGCTTCTCAAAGAATCCATCCTGAAACACTTGGAGGAATGTAGAGTAATCAGGAACAGTCAGCATGGATTCACCAAGGGTAAATCATGCCTGACCAACCTCATCGCCTTCTATGATGAGATGACTGGATTTGTGGATGCGGGAAGAGCCGTTGATGTGATATACCTTGACTTTAGCAAGGCTTTTGATACGGTTTCCCACAGCATTCTCATTGGCAAATTAAGGAAGTATGGGTTAGATGTGTGGACTGTAAGGTGGATAGAAAACTGGCTAGAACAACGGTTTCAGCGTGTAGGAATCAATGGCTCCATGTCAAGTTGGCAGGCAGTAACGAGTGGTGTGCCCCAGGGGTCGGTCCTGGGGCCAGTTCTGTTCAATGTTTTCATTAATGATCTGGATGATGGGATAGATTGCACACTCAGTAAGTTTGCAGATGATACCAAACTGGGGGGAACGGTAGACACCCTAGAGGGCAGAGACAGGATTCAGGGAGACCTAGACAAACTGGAGCAGTGGGCCAAGAGGAATCTCATGAGGTTCAACAAGGATAAGTGTAAAATCCTGCACTTGGGACGAAAAAACCCCATGTACTGCTACAGGCTGGGGAGTGATCAGCTAAATAGCAGCACTGGAGAAAAGGACCTGGGAGTCATGGTGGATGGGAAGCTGGATATGAGTCAGCAGTGTGCTCTTGCTGCCAAAAAGGCCAATGGCATACTGGGCTGCATCAGAAGAAGTGTTACCAGCAGATCAAGGGATGTGATCATTCCCCTCTATTCTGCACTAGTGAGGCCACATCTGGAATACTGGGTCCAGTTTTGGGCTCCCCACTACAAAAAGGACATGGACAAATTAGAGAGAGTCCAGAGGAGGGCAACCAAAATGATCAAAGGGCTGGAGCACAAGCCCTATGAAGAAAGACTGAAGGAACTAGGCTTATTTAGCCTGCAGAAGAGAAGACTGAGGGGGGATTTGATAGCAACCTTCAACTACTTGAAGGGTTGCTCCAAGGAGGAGGGAGCTCGACTGTTCTCGGTAGTAACAGAGGGCAGAACGAGAAGCAATGGTTTCAAGTTACAGCTGGGGCGGTCCAGGCTGGATATTAGGAAAAACTTCCTTACTAGGCGAGTGGTGAAGCATTGGAATAAGTTGCCTAGGGAGGTGGTGGAATCTCCATCTCTGGAGGTGTTCAAGTCCCAGCTGGACAAAACCCTGACTGGGATGATCTACTGGGAGTGGTCCTGCTTTTTTTGGCAGGGGGTTGGACTAGATGACCTCGTGGGGTCCCTTCCAACCCTATGATTCTATGATTCTATGATCTTACTTCTGAATGTACCTACAAATAATGTTCTGTTTCATCCAAGAAACTTTTACCTTGAGACTTAAATTAAGTGACACAGTCCCATTGGGATACAGGAGAAATGTCATGCCTCCCATTATTTCTAAATAGGAGAAAGATGACTTGTGCCTTGCACAGATTTACCTAGATCCCCTGCCATATCCTTGGTCAGCCTCTGGTATTTATTGTTTTTCTCAGACACAAACACTTCTTGTTACTATTTGAAGTGAAACTGGAAAATCATCAGTTATTTCAGTGCAAAGTGCCTGAGCTTTATGGGCTTCCTTAATTTTTGCCATTTTCACCACAAAAAACATTTAGAACATTCTTGATCTTCTGCTAGGAAGAATAGAGATGGGAGACAAACACTGCGTTGTTGCAAGCTCTCTGTTCTTCAGTGTTGTGCAGCTGTAGACAAGCACGGTGCCAGGTGCTACATAAAAATGTTGGACAGAACACGAAAGCAGCACCTGGTATGATGTAACTGGATTGCGCTTTTTGTTTCAGTTTAGCTTCAGAACTATGAATATTTTTACATTCAAGGGCAACCACTAAAATGTTGCCATGTGATTTTCTTTACCCCCCCCCCCCCAGGGAAAAAGTTCAGCCACTTCTCAAGCTAATTCTGCACTCCTGCATCACGTGCAGCTGAATAAAGACTAAATGGTGTGTCTGCTTTTTACCTACCTTGACCAGTTGTTCCTGCTTACGTTCCAACTCTCGGATTTCTTGACTGAGAATCACTGCCACATGTTGCGGCTGGCTTCTGCATTTACTACAGATCCCATGCTGTGTCAGTTCATCACACACAGGACAGTGTAAGGTAGTGAAATACTGAGAGATCGTGCCTTTTCGCCCGTCCAGCTCAGCACGGGCAGCAGAGGCAGCTTTCTGGATCTATTTAAAAAAAAAAAAAAAAGAGAGAAGTGAGGAATTCAGGTGGGTTATTATATTTATGCCTGAGTCATTCCTTGTATCTTTAAGATGTATATATTTAACAGGATGTGCAGAGCTTGGGCTCATATGTTAGTTATTAACAAAAACTACAAATAAGTCTCTTCAGCTGAAATGTATGATTATCCCTAAGTGATTCAGTATGTGTTCAGCTGCATATACAGAGACCGCACACACACAGTGAGCTGTTTCACAGCCAAGCTCAGCATGAGGGAGCAGCAGAAAGAATCAATAATAGAATTACATGCTAGACATATTCCTAAACAGGAGGAACTCATCTTGCCAAACTACATTCACAAATCTGCTTGGTTTGTATCCCGCAATGGTACTTAGGCGCTGGTCTGACTCATTTCTCAATATGCCCATGACTGCAGTTTCAATTGTTCTTGTTTCACATGTTAGAGACAGGGAGACTTTAAGAAGAATGAAGCACCCCCTCCCACCCAGGCAGAGCACCAGGGAATGAATAGTATTTTTCCCAGGAACTTCCTGGTGCTGTGGGGCCAGGTGGTCTGCCAGAGCAGTATGTTGGAGATATTAGTCAATGTGTCAGTAGATTGATCAGGATATGGGAAAAACGCAGAAGTGAGAATACACCTTGTAGGGACATTAGCAGCATAAAAACAAGACTGCTGTATTCTTTTAATAATTGTATGAAATGTCAAACAATACAACACATTAATAGAGGGGTGCCAATCTCTCCATAGTTAAGGTAAAGCTAACTTTTTGTATAAGTATACACTTTTATCCTCCCTATCTTCAGAAAAAACAAAACAATCCAGCTGACATTTAACTTATTACCAGTCTAAGTAGCACTTAGAATCTCAGCACAGGATAGATTTTTTTCCCCCTGAACATTTATCAGCAAACCACAGAATTTCCAAACATCAGAGTTTAAAATTGCCTGTCTTTCCACTTTCAAACATTTTCCTGCTATTCTGTGTGTGTCATCTGTCCTAAACATATAGATGTAGAAATAGTATACTTTGCTTTTCCAAGAGGCCTTTCATACTTTTTGAGTGGATGCATGCAAAATTTAGAGTGTGAATGCAAAACCAGATACCTATCCAGACTTACTTATTTATTTAAAAACCACATGTAATATATACTACTACTTTTGCATTAGTTTTGGAAAAGGCCAGGAAACACAGCTGGTGATATGGATGGAACCTTACATACATCAGCTGCTGGGAAAACTAATTAATTTGAGTAAGTGAAAGAATTGCAGAGAAGGCTTGGAGATTTAGTTTATACACTGAGGCACCAAACTTTTATCTTGTAAAATGAATTGCCCCACATAAAGCTCTTTGTTTAAAAAATAGTAATGAAATCCAAGCACCACAGATACATTGTAGTATTTGACACTCTTACCCTTGGCAATTCATGATACCAGCTGAAAACATCTATGCCAATTAGTGAGAAGATTCTAGCCAGGGGTGGGAGAATTTGTTTGGTGATGTAGTATGTAGCATTCAACCTCAGGGTGGTATCTTGCAGCACCTCGATGGGCCGCCTCACCAGGCGTATAAGAGGCAATCCTGGCATGCCGTACACAATGACATAGGGTACTCGTTCCCCAACTCGTGGCTCAGAACGATGGTCATATGCAAGCATTCTCCTGTTTAAAAAGCAAACAAAAAAGTCCTCACAACGTATCTTAAAATTAAATACTAACAAGTGAAAGAATTATGTATACAAATCAGGGCATCCAAAGTTGACTCAACTGAAGGTCATATCAACAGCTCTCCCTAAGCCTAACAAGCATAAAAAGAAGAATGATGCAGGCTGTCCTGATCTTTAAAACAGAAACACGTTCCATATTGAAAGCAGGTTCTAGCAAACTATGCTCCATTTTGATCCAAGTAGGTCAGTCTCTAGAAGTAATAGGAGGGTGGCCCCAGTCTATATTTGGTTTGCAGGTCACCATTTGACTACCCCTCACTTGGGCACTTTATAAAAGAGCAGTCACTAAACTAAAATGAACACAAATGTCCCGAGCGCAAAGGGTTTTATGTTCATTAGTTAAGAGCAAGGTTGGCTTTTTGGTATCCATTTTACTTTACTAGCCAAAATAAGGCTGTAAGTTTAATAAATTTTGTACTGAATACTGGGAAACAGGTAAGTGAAAACATGTTTAATTTTTTCACACTCAGCCTACCTCTTGCTGACAAAGAAAATCAGCAGGGTGAAGTGCAAGCTAATGACAAATGGGACTGCTGTTTAATATTCCAAACTGTGACTGAAGAGAGGCTTAATGGTATTAAAGTAAGAGAATCCACTAGAGACATTTTTCTCAAAAATGACTCTAGTGCCAGGGAGAGGCACCAAATGACCTTTGAGATTGAATTCCTTTTTACACGGAACAGAAAAAACAGTCAGTAACAGCACAGGCTTCACTACACTACCTTGACAGTAGGCCTTGTTTCTGACCTAAAGTGCCAGTTCTAGTAGTAAGGAAGAACTGGGTTTCCATGACTATTCAATACTTGATCTGTTTTCTGAGACATCCAGCCAGGATTAGTGCTAACTGTTATCATGGTTTGTGAGGTAGACATCCGCCCTCTGAGAGCTGAGCTGAGAACCATCACACAAAATGTTAAGAGAATAGATAAATCCACAATTAGCACCTGCAGGCTTCTCATTACCTTGTGATTTCTAGGGCTGGTACACAGGCTCCTGGTCTGTAAGCAGAACTTCCTCTATATTCCTTTGCAAAGATGAAGTCTTGCATGCTGGCTTTGCCTTCTAGTAATTTCATGCATTGATTCTGGACATACTGTTTGATCTGACTTATGTCACGTGTTTCAAATAGCAGCTTGATAGAACGCTCAAGTATCTTCAAAGCAAAAAGAATAGATGTGAAAAAATCTGCATCTTCTCAATCAACATTAGCAAAAGGAGTTCATTACACAGAGAAATATTTCAAAATATATATAGTATAACTTCAAAAAGTCATTTGTTTAACAAAAATGTGCATAAACTTGTTTTTCTATTTTATAAGAAACCTGTGTATATTACATCTGTGTTTTTATTTTGCAAAGCAAAGAAAAATTTAGAGCACAAATATATGGAAATTATAAGACAAACATACAGCAAATAACACTACATCATTTAGGAAGTGTTTTCTTAATTTTGAAATAGAATATTGTGTATGATGTCTTTCAGTGTTCTCCTTCACTCTCCAAAGGTGCTAAATAAATGCAGCACATGGACAGCTGTTTCTCAGTTTGAGATTAACAATATTTTCCAATCTTCTTTTTCTTTTCTCCCAACACATTTTTTAAATACAAGAATTATCCATCATTTACAGAGTCATTAGCAAGGAGAATGCTGTGGCAACAGAACTGAAAAAATAACTGATGTTTTGGCCTTCATCAAAATAGATCAGCAGAAAGATTAATAAAATGTTCCTGGGGTACTAGACAATATAACAGGTGTTCTAGTGGAAGTGGCTATGTGAAACAGTTGCTTTCATTCTAACACCTCCATATTTAGTTACTCAATTCTTTGGTATTTTTGCCTTACAAGTTCACATTTTTCATGCCTTGTCTCTGCCTGAAGATTTTTTTTTCCAACAGCTGAAGAGTTTTTGAGTATGGATAGTGTGAAAAAAAATACTTGCCCACTGTAAAAATATTCTTGCCACCTTTTTCCATAGAGTAGCTCTACAAAAAAATAATCTCAGGTTGAAAATAAAATATCGCATGGAAGTAGCTCTTACTCAGTAGGGCAATTTCCCTGTTTCAGAGGAACCTTGTTTTGATTTGACTGAGCATGAGCAAGTGATTCTTTTTTAAAAAAATAAATTCGAAATTTGAAGTTGGCTAAACTACCTGAGTAGTGAGAAGTGTGGTGCAATAGCTACTATTTGGCAAGGACACCAGGGGATGATAGAATTCCCCCTGAACAGCTTGAATGATGCAAAGCATTTGAGAGAAGAGAAGTCCTAAGGATGGCCTTCTGCAGACCTTGTAAGGACCTGAGGGAAAGCTTATATAGGCTCTAATGAATGAATGAGATAAAACATTCTGCATAGTTTAAGGTGCTGAAGGTCTGGGTGCTGGTACAGTGGCATGTTATAGTGTCCTGTAACACCATTCAACAGTCCTCAGTTTAGTTCAGAAATCCAGGTTTTGCACTACTTGTGCAGAAACAATGGACAAACCCCCAAAGAATAGAGACTGATGATGTCTTCAGAGCTAGAATTTTTATGGGAACAGTTACTGAAACGATTTCTAAGGACTGCAGTGAACCAACATACTGTGTTTGTAGCTTACAAGAATGTGCATTTTACCTTGGAAACAGCAGGACAAGAATCTCTTCGAACTGTCTCTATGCCTTTTGCATCGAATACCGGGTCCTTTTGATCCAGTGTTTCATACATGTATCCCACATACCTCTTTTTGGTTTGCAAGACACATGGCAAATACACCTGTAGTGTTACAAACATATAGCCTCTTTATACTGGCATTTACTGATAACATAACAGGCTTGCATATTTAGAGGTTCTTCTAAGGAATTGTTAATTACAATTTTTTTTTTATCCTTCATCACAAACACAAATAAAAAGTAAGTGCAGGTTCAGATTGTCATTCCATACTTAACTCACCTTATAATCTATCAAGATATTGCTGCATGAGATATATAAACTAAGAATCCTATAACATTCTGGCACACAAAGTCACATAGAGTGTAACAGTGACAACCATTATTCTGAATTCTCTTGCCATTCTAGTCCTAAAGAAATGTTACTTACCTTACAGTGACTGGGAGAAATTTGAGATGTGTTTTCCCTTTACTCCATTGTGGGTGTGCACAGTCTCCATACACCAGACACTGAGATTTGTCATTAACAGTGTTTTTCGATCTGCATTTGTGCCGTACACCACCTCATGCTCCAAATCGGGGGGGAGGGGAGGGCCAACTGCCTCTCCAGTTCCTTCCTTACTGCAAATCACCTTAAGAAATGATCCCAAGGAGAGGGGAAGAAGGGGGGAAGTGGAACACACATGGGAAAACACATCTTGGAAGAACTCTAGCAAGTCTACAAGGTTAGTAATCTTCCATTTTTCTTCAAGGGATGATTCCTATTTGTATTTCATTGTGGGTAATTCACAAGCAGTGCTCACTGAAAAGGACAGTGCACAAACTGCAGGCACATTGTACTGAAGGACGTATCTGCTGAAAGATGCTTGTTCCAGTAGGAAAAGTCTAAGAAAGCTATGCACAGAGCCCACACTGCAGCTCTACAGATCTCCAGGAGGTGAACACCCTGAAGACAAGTCCCTGAGGTAGCCTCAACTCTGGTCAAATTGGCCCTCACACCTTGAGGGGACAGAGTCTCTAAGTTCACAGTAAAATGGGATGCAACCTGAAATCTATTGAGAAAGTTTATATGAAAAGATTGTTTTCCCTCTTCATCCACTCAGCAATGGAAAGGAGTAGTCTAGATTTCCCAAAGAGATTTGTCCTACCAAGTAGAAAGCTAAGCTAAGGCTCAATAAATAGCCAGAGAAAGGAGCTGCTTGTTTTCTCTGGTGACACGAGGTCTGAGAGAGAAAAAAGGTAGGTATTTCACATGATTCAGTTGGAATTCTGAAAGAACCTTTGGAACAAACTTAGGACATAATTGTGAGAGGTGGATTTTGCCACCCCCTTTGTGTTTTCTTTTGCTGTGGCCGAACTTCAGCTTGTCTTATGGAATGTGGCCTGTTAGGCCTCTACAATTAGATGGTGTTATCTCTTGACAGCAGGGAGTAATGGCCTTCAAGAAGAATTATTGTCAGTATCCAAGCTGAGTGGGACCAGACCTGAAGAAAGTGATAAAATAAACTATACATTACAGCTGTAAAACTCGAGTTACAGCTGAAAGACTTATGAGTTCCTCTGCTGACCAGACCAGTGTCAGTAAGTTTCTATGACAACAAGCGATATGCTAATTTTCGGGGGTCCAAGGCATAAAGCCAGGGTTCTGGCTTAGGCACGTTGGAGAAGCGATAGGCCAGCAGCCTGTCGTGTTGCCCGGGGATCTGGCCACCCCCTAGGCATCTCCCCACTCTTCACAAGCAAGAGTGTTAAACCCCTTGACTGATCACCAAGGGAGCCTGCAGTTTTTTCTCTTTTGACAGATCTTTTTCTTTTCCTTTTGCTTTTTGAATTCTTTTACTAAGTTTTCAATTTTCACCTGTTCACCCTGGAGTGAGGGCCATAGCTCACATCCGAAGGGGGTGGCAGGGGGTGTTCAACCACTGCAGCTGGTCGCGGTGGGCTCTGATTTCTAAGGCCACAGATAGGAGCCCGAAGGCTGTCCCGTGAAGCGCTTGGTCGAGCCACTTTAACACCGGTCCAGCCAAGTGGTTGGAGCTTGCAGTTGGTAGACGCCAGACCGGTGGGCTGCTGAGTTGGAGGCAACAGACAGGAGCCCGAAGGCTGTCCTGTTGGTTCGCAGCCAGAGCCGTCTTAACACCGGGCTGTTCTATCACATTTTGCTATCTTTCTCTTAAAGAAACAGGTCTGCTGTCTGTCACTCCAGAGATAACATCCAGATGTGGTAAATATACTCTGGTCAAATTTGGGATTTAAATTGGGAAATGCTTTTTGGGAATGTGTATGTGTATTATTACTGCTCTGAACCTATTAACCTCACAGATCAGAATCAAGCTGGTGTTCCACAATCAAATTGGGAAACAGCAGTGTGAAAGAGTGTGATGAAAGCATAAATCCACTTGTGTTCCCCACCAGGTACCCCAGCTGACCCTTGTAACTCCTAGCTGCAAACAGCCCATGGCTAGCCTCACTGGGCAGTGATCCATGGTGTCTGGAGAGCCAGGGGGAGAAGCAAGGTGTTCGTGCTGTCCTGAGCTGTGTGTGATGTTTCAGTGTGTGTATGTGGTAAATAGCAAAGCTCTTTTTGCCTACAGATTGTGTGTTCTATCTCTGTCTCTTATAAACCCCACTCTGTTAAATTATATCAATCAGGATTGGAACTGGGGGGGTTTAATTCAGGGTTAGGCACAAGAATGGGGATAAATGTTATAGTAACATTTGTGCTCTATTTTCTGTTTATTGGGCAATTAATTTGTACCTAGAAGATCTTTAAATGCCTTTAAAAAAATAGAGTTCTAAAACCGCAGTTTGTATGAAATTTGATAAGTGTAATTTAATAGGAATTGCAAGTTTTAATTTTTGTAATACGAATATTAGTAATTGAATAATGTTAACCTCTTATTTAACCTTTTTTTTCCCCCTCTTCTTTTTTGTAATTTTATTTCTCTCAATAAAAGTCACATAGAAAGTAGTTAACCCAAAAAATTGTGGTTTGGTCTCTTGCCTCTTGATTGGGACTCCTTCTTCAAGTGTGGGGATTGTGCCCCCTACACCCACTCCCCCACAACAATAATCTCAAAAAAACACCCTTATGGAAGACAATGTACTGAAGGTCTTCCATAAGGGCTTCAAACTCATCCATCTTCTAGCAGAGGGGACTGAAGTCACAAAGGCACCTTTATAGACAGACAAAGAAAGGATCATGAGGCTAGAGTCTTGAACAGAGGACTCAAGAGTGCTGATAGTAATACATGGAGATCTCAAGTTGATGTGGGTTTTAGTACCAGAGGAAAGGTTTAGCAAGGGCTTTCAAAACTTCACAGTTATAGGGTTGGTGAAGAATGCAGTTTCCCACTGGAGGATGGAAGGTGTTAACTGCTGTCAAACGCATATATAGCAAGCTGAGATAAACTCAATGTCTTTAGAGAGCAGTAGGTAGTCCTCTCTGGAGATAATTAGTGACACTGGCACCAGATAGAAAATCTACTTTGCAGCATAACATTTCCTCAGAGATTTTCCTGCTATAACTGTGGGTGGATTCTACCATCTCCAAACATGTCCACTCCAAGCTTGTCATATAAAAGTAGGCTGGGTTGGGGTGGGTGGTCTTTTCTTACCCTGGGTCAAAAAAAAAAAAACCTGGATGTGTGGACATGAAGCCACCTGCATAATGTTGATGAGTCAAACTAATTAAGAGAAAGCAGAAAGCCTACAAGGGAGTGGAAGATAGGAAGGATCGACAAGGAAAGTTACCTCTTGGAGGTCAGAACATGTAGAAATAAAATGAGAAAAGCTAAAAGTCAAGTAGAGTTGGACCTTGCAATGGGAATTAATACCAATAATAAAAAGTTCTTTACCCAAACAAATAGGAACAAAACAAAGGAAGAAGTAGAACTACTAAGCATGAAGAAGTGGTGGAGGTTAACGATAATGGCCAAATTATCTAATCAAATATTTTGCCCCTATTTTTAATGAAGCTAATGATGATCCTGAGGACAGTGGTAGAGTGGCTAATGGGAATGAGGATATGGAGGTAAAAGCCAAATTCACACTGCTTAATGGGACTAAATCTGGGGTCCAGACAATTTCCATCCAAGAATATTAAAGGAAGTGGCACATGAAATTGCAAGCCCATTAACAAGGATTTTTAATGAATGTGTAAACACAATGTTTGTATTATACAACTGGAGAATTGATGACAAAGTTCTTATTTTTAAAAAAGAAAAAAAATAATTAATCTGGGTAACTACAAGACTGTTAGTTTGACTTCAGTAGCATGAAAGGTCCTGGAGGAAAAAACCCTGAAAGTGGTTAAGGGTATTGAGGTTAATGGCAACTGGGATAAAATATGACATGGCTTTACAAAAGGCAGATTGTGCCAGACCAACCTGATTTTTTTTGGAGAAGATAACAGATTTTTTAGAAAAGGTAATGCAGTGGATTTAATTTACCAAAACTTCAGTAAGGCATCTGATATGGTTCCACACAGAGAATTATTAGTTAAATTTGAAAAGATGGGGATTAATAGGAAAATTGAAAGGTGGATATGAACTGGTTAAAGAGAAGATTACAACGGGCATACTGAAAAAGCGAACTGTCAGGCTGGAGGTAGTTTACTAATGGAGTTCCTCAGAAATTGGTCTTGGGACTGATCTTACTTTATCTTTTCATTACTCACCTTGGCACAAAAAGTGGGAATGTGCTAATAAAGTCTGCAGATGACAAAAAGTTGGGAGGTGTTGCCAATACAGGAATAGATCGGGATATTATATAGGAAGATCTGGATAACCTTGTAAACCAGAGTAATAGGAATAGGAGGAAATTTATATAGTGGAAAGTGCGGGTCATGAATTCAGGGACTAATAAGAATTTTTGCTATATGATGGGGACCCATTGCTTGGAAGTGAAGGAGAAGCACCTGGCTGTACTGGCTGATCACAGGATGACTATGAGCCATCAATGTGATATGGCCAGGAAAAAGCTAATAGGGTCTTATGATGCATTAGAAGAGGCATTTCCAGTAGAATGGGGAGCTGTTAGTACTATTATACAAGGCACTGGTGATACCTCATTCAGAATAGCGTGTGCAGTTCTGGTCCCCCATGTTTAATGAAGATGAATTCAAACTGGAACAGGTGCAGAGAATGTCTACTAGGATGATATGTGGACTGGAAAACGTACCTTATCAGAGAAGACTCAAAGGCCTTGGCTTGTTTAGCCTAACCAAAAGAAGGTTGTGGGGAGATATGACTGCTCTTTAGAAATACATCAAAAAGGGATAAATACCAGGGAGAGAGAGGAACTGTTTAAGTTCAGAGTCTCTTTGGACACAACAAATTGATAGAAACTGGCCATCAGGAAGATTAGACTTGAAATTAGACATAGGTTTCTGACCATCAGAAGTGTGAAGTTCTGAAACAGCCTTCCAAAGACATTATGGGTGCAAAAAAATCTAGCTGGCTTCAAAACTGAGTTTGATAAATTAATGGAGGGGATAATTTGATCGACAGCTTAGAGTGACAAATGACTGATCTTTGACTATTGGTGGTAGATATTGCAGTGCCTGAGATGGAACATTTGATAGGGTGGGTGCTGAGTTATTACAGAGAATTCTTTCTTGAGTATCTGGCTGGTGAGTCCGGCCCACATGCTCAAGGTTTAACTGATCACCGGATTTGGGGTCAAGAAGAAATTTTTTCCCAGGGCAGATTGGCAAAGGCTCTGGGTTTTTTTTGTCTTCCTTTGTAGCATGGGGCACAGCTCACTTGCTGGTGGACTCTCCATATTTTACAGTCTTTAAACCATGATTTGAGGACTTTTAATAACTTAGTCATAGGTTGGAGGTTTATTGCAGGAGGAGATGGGTGAGATCCTCCAGCCTGCACTGTGCAGATGGTCAGGCTACATGATCGTATTAGTCCCTTCTGACTTTGGACTCTATGAGAATGCAGTTTGGGTGCTGGTAGCTCTCAAGGAGCCCATCAAAACGACATCTTTGTGGGAGGTTGAGACTGGCAGGAGAACAATGGAGAGACATTCTTTTGCACTGCCTTCTTGCTAAGCTTGCTGGGAAGCTCATAAGCAGTCTGTAGTAATAGGATTGAGAAGCAAAACATTTTTGCATGGAGGTGGTCTGGAGTACTTTTTCTGAGGCGCAGGAGTGAAAGCTTGCAAAAGAACATTTGTGGGTGTGCAGTGGTTCATCCATTGTGTCACTGAACAGGTTTTGTCTTCTGAGGAGAGGTCCTGCACAAAAGCTTTAACTTTCTTTGGAAACACAGAAGATTGAAGCCATAAAGCTTGTCTCACGACTTTCAAAGGTGCCTTGGAAGAAGAAATTGTATCTTCTTCTGAAGCTTGGTGGGATGATCTAGCCAGGGGGTGTCGCTGGCTCCAGGCACACAGGGCACATGCCCCAAGTCCTGGCGCCACTATCCTAAGTACCTGGGATGGCACCTGCCTCTCCTGTCCCTGTCCCTGACCTGGGATCCAGGCCGGGCTGCCTGCAGTAGTGCCTGCTTTTCCTGGCTGGGAATTGAGGCCGGGCTGCCCTTGGCAGCACCTGCCTCTCCTGTCCCCGTCCCCAGCCAGGGATCTGGGGCCAGGCCAGCAGTGGCAGGAGCCTGATGCTGGATTGGGCCCAGGTGCCGAATCAGGGCCAGGAGATGGGGCCCGGGCCCAGGAGGCGGGGCCTGTGCCCCGGGTCTCTCCTTGTGGCAGCAACGTTCCTGGATCTAGCTTATCAGTATATCCCGTTGATAATGGCCAAGAATTGTGGTCTAAGTTCCTGTGATAGTTTGTCAGTGAATACAGAAAAATAATTAATAAAATCTTATTTAGACACCAAGACTTGAGAATTCACTAAGTGGAAATGTATGCTGGCTGAGGTGAAACTCTTTCTTCTGAAAAAAGTCTAATATTTTGGTCCCCTGTCAGAGACATTAGAAGTAGACTGGTGCAATCTATTATGTTCAGTGATGGCTTGACATGCACAGGAGACTACGGTGAAAAAAGTATTTTACTCCTTTAGACAGTATAAAGAACTTCTTCACCATCCTTTTGGAGTGGGGAATGGAAGTAGGTGGGGTATGACAGATAATCATGGCCAGCACTAATATGGCCTCATTAACTGGAAGGCTGTCTTGCTAGGAACCTGCAGTTTGAAGGATATTCAGCAATTTCTGAATGGTGTCTTGAATGTTCTACAGGGGAAGCTGCAAGGCATCTGTGATTTTTCTCAGGAGGCCCTTCTCAGAGTGCTTTAGAGGGCTGGGGGTTCTCTTCTATGAGATGACTTCTGTCTGAACTGCTCTGATCTCTTAAAATTGGGAGATCTCAAATACAGATCCCAGGAACCCAAATAGGGCCAGTGAGAGGGATCATATGCATAAGAAGGTGATTTGCATGGGGAAGGGTACTGCTGGTCCTGAGCCAGATAGTGTGCCCCGGGAATGAAAAGATGCCTGGGAAATTCTGGAACACCTCAAGGCCGATCTCACATCATGGTATGACCAGTGGAGTCACTGATTTCAGTCTCAAGCTCACTGGGGAAGTTTGAATCCTAAGATTCCACAGTCCTTGTAACATGCTGGTCAACCGAACTTGTGAATGGTCAACTGACAGCATAGGTATCTCTAGTGGGTCACCTGTATCAGTGAATATTGGTGACTCTAGGTCAGAATACACAGCCAGATTGCTGAGGATAGTATATCCAATCACAGATGATGGAGAATGAGAATGGATTCTGTCTTTTGGCAGAGCTAACAGTGCCATTTAGATCAAATGATGAGTGTTGGTATCAATGAATCCTTTTTCTTGCTGAGGGACTATATTATTGCTACAGTTGATGACAGTCCCTCTTTTTGCTTTCCAGATGCTGGTCTGGCTCTTTCAGCAAGTCAGCGGCTTTAGAACTCTCTTGGCACCAATACGATGGAGACATGCTCCCCATGAGCTCCTGATAAAATACATATTGGAGCATGGAGTCTCACCAAATTTGGAGGGCATAAGGGAGGAAGTCCTCTTCTTGGATGAGGACTAGAGAGAGGATTTTTCACTTTTTACGGGAGTTCTTGCTCTCATTCTTCTGCCTCCTAGCATCATGAGGTCTCCCCTCTGATGTTCCAGAGCTAGGAAGTACTGGGCTTTGTAGGGAATTTTGCCGTACCTCTGTCCAACATA
This sequence comes from Podocnemis expansa, assembly GCA_007922195.1. NCBI lineage: Eukaryota > Metazoa > Chordata > Testudines > Podocnemididae > Podocnemis > Podocnemis expansa. The sequence continues at coordinate 58,580,034 of ML681979.1, forward strand.
TAGGAGATCTGATGCCCCATGGTTGAACTAGAGCCTCATCTAGCACTCCAGGAGATATCTTCTGAGCTGGGACTCATGAGACTGCCAATGTGGAAGGCAAAGCAACAACAAAGATTGTACTTAGTTAGAATGAGAGACTACCCATTCAGTATAAGAAATGCCATGGAAGTCACTAACTGAGAACCAGCCATGCAGGATTTGAATTAAGTTTCTTGGGCATTTTAAGTATTCCAAATGATGGAGGAAGTCCCCCACTAATTAACACAACAGCTAGCTAGATCTAGAACTGGTAAACTACAGAAAGAACCTGAATTTCAAGCAGGATTGCTAGCAAAGCTGTGCATGCTGGAGGGATTCCATCTGAGACTACAGGCAGTAGAAAGGAACTGAAGAGGCTGTTGATCTATGGTTTCCACTATCCTCTCAATTCAGAGTAGGAGGTGGTACAGGCATGGACAAACACCACTAATGAAAAATCTTCTAGTCTCAGTTACATGGAACACATGCACATCCCACAGACAATTACATATAGGGACTACCATGCAAAGAACAACCAGATTCTCAATGTTATTTTATTGAATTGTGCTTTCTCTCCCCCTCAAAAATAAATTAATTTAAAATACTAAATGAAAGAAAAATCCCAACAATATACTGGCCTTTGAACTGAGATAACACTTACCAATCACAATGTCAATGCAAGTGAATGAAGGCATTTATGATAACAACGGACTGCTACTAAAGATAGTCTCCAATGCTCTTTTGAACGTGGAATAGTATTGGAATTATTTTGACTCACACTGCGTGGATGTTTGGGGTTTTTTGGACTCAATATATTTAAGTTTTCTTTGCAGACTTCCTAATGACTGTAGATGCAGTTTTAAGGATTACTGACTATATTCCTGAAAAAATATGCACAATTCAGTTAAATCACTGATCAAAATAAAAACCTTATTAAACAGCTCAACCCCAATGTGCTTAAAGAAAGAATATTTCCTACCCATATATCTGGAGTACAATCTACTTTCCTCTTACCTTTTCAAATTTCAATTTTACTGGTTTTGGGTTAGTAGCAGTTACAGCTTCAGCAATTTCTTGGCCAATCTTAAAAGACTGCTCTTTAGTGGCTCCTTTCAACAGTACAAACATGCTAAAAAGATAAAAGTAGAAACAGGAAATAAGAACACCATTATTTCAAAATATATCCTAGAATGGGTTTACAAGCTGCAATACATTTGACAGCATCTTGACTGGGAAACAGGGACATATGTGGCTGACAAAATTTGTTGAGATTTTCCACCACTTTACTCACTAAAAAGTCTTCTGCTTCTCACAGCAACACATTCCTTTCAATTTTCTTTATAGCCCTTAATTTTCTTGCCTATCTACGTTTTCCTGGTGGTCTGTGCATCTCAGTTATTTCACTGAACAGACTTCTGCATTTCTGGCTCTAACACATACAGCCCAGACCCAAACGCCCTGACATCAGGGAACACAAGATTTTATGCTTTGAGAAAGCCTATACTGACAGTGGCAAATACAATCTTCCAGGCTTGATTGAGTGATCTGTGTAGATGTGTTCAACTGCATCCCCATAAAGGCATTTCCAGTTGGCTTAGTGAAGTACGTAGGGAGCTCTTAGTAAGTCATCAGGAGATACACAAGGTATTTTACATACCTTGCATATCTCCCATTGACTGCCGCCAAAAAGCGTGGCAAGTATAGACTAGGGCTCTACCTCATCTGAAAGGCTAGGCTGTGGAAGGCTGAGTTAGAAACAACAAATTCCACATGGGTGAGGGATAGATTGTAAATGATACAAATAGTTTATTTAGTATGAATTTAGTAGAGAAGTCGCTGTGCAGAAGATATCAAATTGGAATGGAATTTGATGGTTTGGTGAGCGGCTGGCTCTTATTTGGAGGATGACATCTTGTGCTCCTGAAGCTCTTTAATGTGTGTCCCTGGGGATGTTTCCTTTTAGGTGTAAACACATCCTCCACTGGAGATTTCTATCAGCAGTAGTCATCTTTGTTGCACATGCACCATCCTTGACACACAGTGTTGTTAGTGCCTCACTTGGTGCACATGCAACCTGACTCCCTCTGTTCCTTCTCTACTGTAGAGTCCTTGCTTTGAGCCCTGAGGTAGAGGGAGGTGGATGGGTTGTGGAGCATCCATAGAGTGACAAATTTAAAAGAACCTCAATTACTGCACAGGGTGAGTAAACTTCTTTTCTTAGAGTGGTGTCCCTTTGGGTACTACATTTCAGGTGACTGTAGATCGGTGTCTCTGATTGGACAAAGGGGACTTCGGGAGCTCCTCAAGTGAACAGACGACAGTATTTCTAGGCCTATTGACATATCTGATCTGGAAGCCTGACTGATGACATAATGTTTTAGAAAAGTATGCTCAGAGTCCCAAGTATCTTCTCTGCAAACGTCTGAGACTGGTAAGTTATACACTCTGGTTGAACATTTTGACCTTTTGGTGGGCTCGTATGTTCTTTTGGTGGTATGCACCCTGAGATCCATTTTGATAATCTCTGGGTGGAGACAGCTGTATCTTTGGATTGTTCCACTATGGATACAAAGAATGTAGAGGATTTTCTGAAGGATTTTGTTCTGTCTACTCTACATAGAATGTGTGTGCACGTCTGACATCTAGTGTATGTAATAATGTGTCTTATGCATTACCCATGAGGTTTTGGAAACAGAGGTAGGTGGACTGCTTGATTTATGAGAAAGACTAAGGTGATTTTTTGGTACAAATTTTGGGCAAGGTCTCAGAATAACTTTGTCTTTGTAAGAGATGGTGTAAGGCACGTACACAATGGATATCTTAATTTCTCACATGTGACAGACTGATGAAATGGGCGCTAAGAATGCCACCTTCATGGACACATGTATAAGCAAGCACATTACTAAGGGCTTGAATGGAAGCTTTAATAGCACCTCACGGGACTAACTTCAGATCCCATGATATTGTGCAGGCATGGTATATTTGGGTAGACGGTCTATGTACCTATGAAGAAATGTTTAAGTGTTGGGTGAGCAAACAAAGTATCATTGATTTTATCCTGGAAGATGGTGACAGCCATCAGGTGAACTTCAACTGAATTCACTGAAAGTTCTGATTTCTTTAGTTTAGGATTTATTTGAGTACAACTGGGATTAGTATGGATGCAGTGCTAATGTGTTTGTTTTGACACATGTTGAATCTACATTTCTGAAGGTAAGTCTTTGTGTTGCTAGTTTTCTACTACTTAGTAGTACATGCTTAACTTGTTCTGAACAATTTAGTTAGTTGTGATGGAACTATGTAGGAGCCAAGTCTTCAGGTGAAGCTTCTTCAGATTTGAATAAAGAACCCAACTGTTGTCTTGGGATAGAAGGTCACTACAGTGGATCAATGATTGGCGTGCACGCTGACATCTGAAGTAGAGAATACAACCAGGTTTGTCAGGACCATGTGGGCGCTATCAGTATTATCTTTGCCTTGTCAGTGCATGTTTTGTGGAAATGAGTGAATGCAATGCATACGGCTCTGAGTTTCAATAGATTTATGTGAAGGCATGTTTCACTTTGGGATCATCGACCTGGATCGTATGATTTTCTAGGTGTGTAACCCCCAGTCTTATTAAGGATGTGCCTGTGGTAATCATAACAGAGGTAGTTCCTGTGAGAATGGGATTCCTGCATGCATACTGGTGAGTTGTGCTCACCATTGCAGAGAAATTTTTACTCTGTTTGGCGTTATGAGTTTTTTTTTGGTTAGGATCACAGAATATTAGGGCTGGAAGGGACCTAATGAGGTCATCTAGTCCAATCCCCTGCTAAAAGTAGAATTACTCCCGTTAAAACATCCTGGCCCGTGTTCTGTCCAACAGGGTCTTAAAAGTTTCTGAAGATGGACATTCCACCACCTCCCTAGATAACCCATTCCAATGCTTCACCACCCCCTAGTAAGAACGTTTTTCCTAATAGCCAACCTAGAGCTCCCCAGCTGCAAACTGCATCCATTGCTCCTTGTTCTGTCCTCCGTCACCGCTGAGAATAGCTTAGCTCCCTCCTTTTTGGAACATCCTTCCAAGTAGTTGAAGGGTGCTATCAAATCCCCTCTCAGTCTTCTCTCCTGCAGACATATAAGACTAATTCCTTCCGTCTCTTCTTGCAAGTCATGTGCCCCATCTCCCTAAACATTCTTCTTGCCCTCTGCTCAACTCTTTCTAATTTGTTCACATCCTTTCTGTAGTGGGGAGCCCAAAACTGGACACAGTATTCCAAATATGGCCCTATCAGTACTGAATTTAGACTGTGTTTGTGTGCCTTTTAGACAATTCTGAACCACCCCTATAAGCAGCACATGTATAGGTGTGCTTGTTGCATTACAAATATAGTGGCCACTATATGTCCTAAAAGTTGCGTGATATTTTGTTCAGGCTGTTCTTCACAGATGATATTAAGTTGTTTAAGGCAAAAAACCTCTTCTCTACTAGCAACACCTTGGCACTTAATGAGATCAGGTGGGCTCCTACAAATTCCAGCTGTTATACTAGATTCAAAATGGACTTGTTTATTTTTAGTCCTATGTCTTGGAAAAGTGACACTGTTTGCTGAGTTACTTGAAACAAGGAATCTGGTGGCACTTTTACAGACTAACAAATTTATTTATCACATAAGCTTTCATGGGAGAAAATCCAACTTCGTCAGACGCTTGACGACAGGAAACTTACAGAATGGGAGGAAAACAAATGCAGGAAAGTAAGTCATAGGATCAGGTTAGACTGTTACAGCAAATCAGAACAGTTTAGATTCAAACAGTGGAAAACAGCATATACAGGGAAGTGAGGTCAAATCACCTGTTGTAATAAGAAAAAAAATGCCACAAGACTCCTTGTTTGTTTTGCTGAACCAGACTAACATGGCTCCCCTTTGGAACTTGAATACCTTGTGTTTGATTCTCTGCTTTTAATCAGGCAGTAATCTAGATATGGGATTATTGTTACCCATTGCCTGCATGGATGTGCTGTCATAGTGAGCATCTTCAAAAATACCTTTGGTGCTGTGCAAAGGCCAAAAGGTAGTACCTTGTATTGGTAATGGCTTTCTCTTAGTGCAAATCTGAGGAATCCTGTGCACCAGATGGATTGTTACATGGAAATAGGCATCTTTCAGGCCCCCCCCCCCCGTGATATTACAGTAGATAGTGTGACAATCCTGAAATGTATCTTTACAAACTTATTGAAGTCTTCTGAGACCTAAGATGGGTCTCCATCCCCCGTTTTGTTTCTGGATTAAAAAAGTGAAACTGACAGTCCCTCCTATGTTCTGGGGGTGGATTTTCTAATATCACCTAGACATAGAAGATGGCTTACTTCTTGTTGCAGTAAGTGCTCGTGAGATGGTCCCTGAAGAGGGACCAGGAAGGGCGCTGGGTAGCAGGGACAGAGGTAAATGGGATGGAATACTCTGAGCATACGATCGCTATCATTTGTCTTAGTAATAGACATCCATATCTGTTTGAAAGGGTGCAGTCGATGTCTGAATTGAATGGTTGGTGTCATCAACACTGGGTAGTAAAGGAAGTTATTTAAACCCTTGATCAAAATTCCAAAATTGTCATTTCATGAATGATGGTTGTGATGTTGAGATTTGTTGATCAATCTGCCTTTGTCTTAGTTTGCAGCACAATTTCCCTTTATCAAAGGGGAGGGCCTCTATCATGGCCTGTAGCTTTTTTGGCAAGCCTGTAGAGTGGAGCCACAGTGATCTGCACAGGACTACCATCTTAGCTGCTGTTCTCACATTTGTGTCAGCCATGTGTAGGGAAGCCTTTAATACAGTTCTAGTCACAAGATGTTCTTTGTCTATGAATGACCTAAATTGCTCACTTTTTGCTTCCCGAATATCATTAATAAATTCTATGATTTTGGAGTAACTGTTGTAGTCATAATTTGAGAGCAACGTGGAGTAGATAATTACACCTAGTTGCAACATAGCAGAAAAATATACTTTGCAACCAATTAGTTCTAGCCTTTTCCAGTCTGTATCTTGTGTTGCAGACTTATATACGGACTGTTTGCCCCCACTGATTCATCGCCTACATAACAAGGGAGTTGGGCAGAATGTGAGTAAAAAGAAATTCTGTGTCCTTAAACAGAATGTAATATTTTTTGTCCACCCTCTTACAAGTGGGTTAAATGGTTGCTGATGTTTACCAGATGATGTTGGCCAACTCCAAGAGAGCCTTGTCAATCGTAAATCAATTTTTGATAAGGCAGTGAGAAGAATTTGCAACAGCTTGTCATATGTTCTGTGACCTCCTCAAGTGGAAGTTCCAGATTTTCTGTTTCTCTTTTAACTAGTTCCTGAAAGTGTCTGGAGTCATCTGCAGTTGCAGGAGAAGCAGGTATTAATGATGATCTGTACCATGATTGTCTATGATGTCTGCTATGGGACCTATACTTTGGAAATTCAGGAGTTGGTCTGACAGGTGAGGGGTGTTGGGAGGAGCCGACTCCTTCCTTTCTCTCCTCCTGATATCAGCTAGAAAATGGTTTGGAAGAGAGAGAGAGAGCGAGAGAGAGAGAGAGAGAGAGAGAGAGAGAGAGCCTTGTCAGGTGCAGTGCGCACTGAGGTGGTATCTATGCTTAACTGTAATGACTGTGGTGTGGATGTTACATGTATATCTCTCTGATGGCAATTATGTCATTTTGATATGTGTTTCTGTCCTGGTGCTAATGTTGGTACAGTGGTTTTTGTTTGTGCCATAGCCAAGGTATTGGTTCTGTCATCATGAGCAATCCCGCAGCTGGTGTTGAGTTCAAGGACGAGGCCAGAGCTGGAACTGTTGCTGTAGACAATGGCATAACCACTGGCAGTGCAGTGAGTCTTTTAGTGCTACTGAAGAGGTGGCATTGGAGGAATCTGAGGCCTCATCTCTGTTTAAGCTTGACACCATTGGTATGGCTAAGAGAGATTTTACCAGTGACCTCTTCGATTTTGCTGGTTCTCTCTGAGGAGGAGATGAAGCTTGTTTCCTCAAAGAGTTTTCTGTGACTTGAGCTCTTCCAGACTCTGAAAATGACGTTTCTTGGCCAAGATCTGAGGCAGTTCTTGAGGTTTCTATTAAAATGAGTTTTAGGTGGATATTCCTGTCTCTTCTGGCTCTAGACTTCAAGTTTTTATATTATTTTAAATTTTAGTGAGCTAGGCATAACGGTAGGCTTCCTGATGTAAAAATCTACTGTACGCAAAAGAGAAAAAATTTTTTTGTTTCTTAACTGGATAAACAGGGAAAGGTAACTAACCAAATAAACTAATATTATATAAAGAAAATCTAATTGCTAAAATCAGCGAAACGTATGAACTACTGAGGGTTCCATCTCAGACAACAGACAATAGAAAAAGAACTTTAGCGGTTTGGGTTGCATGGGCACCACGTGATGTGTCAATGATACTGCTAGACGGCAGCACATGCACAGCAAGACAAATGCTGTTCATAGAAATCTCCAAAAGAAGACATGCCAACACCTGAAATGGAGCATCCCCAAGGACACCACTAGAAGAATTTTAGCTTTCACCAAAAAAATATGGATTCTGTGAAAATAACCTGATAAAACACTAAGCACCAAATGCAAACCAATGTAGTAGCATTTCCAGACAACCTGAAAATAATAATTGAGCAGTGTGAATTGTCATCCTTCCGCAACGCACAATCCACAATTCATGGCATCTCATTCTGGCTTCTTGTTTCAGTGGGCAGAACTTCAGCGAGAATACCACCTTTTATCTCTATTTGACTTTTGCTTTTCAGAGAGATCACAAACCAAACCAGAAAAAACAAGCCATTCAGAATAACACCAGATTACAGTTTGAATGCTACTGCTATTTCTCATCTCACATTTTAAAATGACTTAAGTACAATAATAGATAAAGACAGAGCCCCCAAATAGACCTTCTGTATATAGAAAATGACCATGAGTATCAAAAAAGTAGCATATGTTCTAAATAGAGGAAATCTGCATAATACCTTTAAAGACCAGAATAGTGGTTAAAGGTCCAATAAATATATGCATATATTAAAGAATCCTCCAAAATTGAGTTAGTTCTTGTCTCATATCTGACTACAATGGGTAAATCAACAGGATTTGGCTCCTTCTTGACAGTGCCCCAATTCTCATTATTTGAGAAAAAGGAAGGACCCCTGCCCTTTTTTTTTTTTTTTAAAAAATTAAAAAAAAAAAAGAACAAAAATCAGGAAAATAATAAACATACTTTAAGTTAACCCAGGCAAGAGATGAAGAACTTTGCAGCCTGCCAGACCATAGCTATGTCTCAAAATCACTTTCATAGTTAAGCACCTGTGGTCATGGCACTACAGCTAAAAAGTTTTGAGACCTTAAGAAATCTGCTAAGTCTGGAGGATAGGTTGGGTGTGCACATCCTTCCAAAACTTCAGAGGTGAAACTTGCCTAAACCTGTGCCAATACCTTTGCAAAGGGAACCAAACACTTTTTACTGCTGGCCTTCTATATCTAAAACTGTCAATACAGATGAGAAGACATATGATGAAATGCATGGAAGAAATGAGATCTCAGTTCCCAGCACCAAAACCTTAACATCTGATATCGCATTAGTAAAGGACAAATATCAAAGGGTCAAAATTAATTTTTAATGGCTAATGTTACTATGCTGATACTAAGCACTACGCAGAACAGGAAAAGACTAGACACTTCTTTTGTATCAGGCTGTAGTTACTTTCAGTAACTGAAAGAGTCCTCTCCTCTTGCTCATTTTTACTGTTGTTATGAACAAAAGTCCTGAGCAGCATGCTATCGTTATTTTAGATAAGAAAAGCTCCTTGTCCCACACTCTGTAAAATTATCATATTGATCTTTGGCATGCTGAAAACTTTAATGGAATTTTTCTTTACTGAAAGGCCAAACAGAAAATGAATTTCTTAATGTGTATATCTGCTAACTGGACACATCTTAATAGTATTTTTAGTATATGTATTTGCAGGACAATATTATGAAGTGCAAGTTGGGGTTTCATTTTAAAACAGAAACAGTACCCCCAGAACAGCAACCCCCCACCCAGTGTTCAAGGGTCAGTGGAATGAAAGGGGGAGTGTCTCCACCCTGCTAGCAGCAGCTTGGGAGCTGCCATGGTAGCACAGGTAACCCCATCTGACAGCTTTGCAAGGTGGGGGAGCCATAAAAATAACTTAATCTGAACTGAAACATGTACTAATGTTTAATGTGACAGGCAAAAATAATTTATTAAAGCAATAGAAAAATAGATCCATGGAGACCTGACGAGTTTCTGCACGTGGATCATGGTGATAGCCTCCTTTGTGATGTGGAAAGGAAGATCATTGTATCTGTGTAAAGTCTGACATAGCATCAGAAGAAGCAGACTATTAATCACCTGTCAGTATCACCATATACAACCCGAGCTCCCCATTTTTTCGTATCATTCACCAGTTTTATAGCTCGCTCCAAGGTCTCTCTGGCTTTATGGACAATACTATCCCCAATCTGCAAATAAAGATAAAGGAAAAATCTTTTCTGTTGTATTACTGCATTCAAAACAATCCCTATACAAATCAGGCTCACTCTGAACTTCATCATGCAAAGTAAATGACTGCATTTGCTGGCTTAAAAATAAATGAACGATAGAAGGAAAATTCTGAAAACTGACTTCCTGTAAACAATATAAACCACCAAAATAAGAAAGAATGCAGGAAGGAGCAACAGAAACGATTACAGAGGTGGAAGGATTAATTTCAGAGGAAAGATTACAGGAAACAGGTTTAGTTTACCTGAACAAGTATAGGATAGTTATAACCTTTTACAGACACTTGAGAGGTTTAAGTATCAAAGGAGGAGGATTGGTTAGAGCACTCAGAGAGGCAACAGCTAAGAGTACTGGAGTTATTGTGCTAAGGAAAATTTAGATTGGGTCCCAGGAAAAACATCACAGGAATTTTTATTCCTTAAGTTAACGTATCTCCCTAATGAAGTGATGGAAGCCCCTCATTTAACTAATCTGAGAATGTTTGGTAGAGAACAAATATGCATTAGCAAAGAAATGGACATGATGACCTAAAGAGGTCTTTTCTTCTCTAATTTCAATTATTCATTAAAAGTAGAAGCCTCTTGGACAGACAAACACATGTAACGTCAGTTTATAATGGAAGTAAATGGAGCAAACGCAGCTGTCACCATCTTTTTTTCTGTACACAGAAGAGATAATTCATTTTGGTCATGATGCTTTCTTTTTCTAAATTGAAGCTTTAAGAGTGAACCAAGTGATATACTGTCTCCTTAATACCACATACAACTTTCAGGGTATGTCTATAGTACCGGCAAAAGTAGGCTTATGTTGGTTGACTTTCAAGGTCTGCAGTAATTAGTGCAGTGGTCCACATCCACACTAACCTCCTTCTGTCAGTAGTGTACGCCCTCAACACGAGCGATTCCGTTAAGAGGAGCAGTGTGGAGGGCTGAGGGGCTGGGCTATCAGCTCTGCATGCAGCTTTCTACCATCACCCAAGCTACCCCCAGGCTCACAGTGAAGAGCACCTGTGCAGCAGTCAGGCTCCTGGTGCAGAATCTCCCATACAGCAGTCAAATTTACTCCTTGAAGGCAGTTAGGAGCATTTGTGCAGTACCTGAGTCCCCTCTGTGGAGCCCCGGCAGCAGCCCAGCTGGGACTGGGGAGTTGTGATACATCTTGGTTCTGAGTGGGGAGGCTGGGCAGCAGCTTGGCTGGGAGCCAGATCTGGAGTGCGGGGGCACCAGCCTGGCTGGGAGTGAGAAGACTGGGAGCATATGGGCTCTAGCTGGAGCCCCCCACCTAACCCAGAATCACAGTCAGCTTTCTTGTCAATTTCATGTCAATGACAAGAATGACAACCAACAACTGGTGTTAAGTAAGCTGCAATGTCCACATAAACACTGCGTTGCCTTAAGTACACCAACATAAGCACTATGTTTCCTCTGGAGGTGGAGTTATGATGTTATTTGTGTAGTAAGGCACTTAACATTGGCAGGAGAAAGGCTGCAGGATGTATGCTAATCTACTTAGGTCTGCGTAAGCTGCTTTACATTGACCTTATGCTGCAGTGACCAAACTTTAGTGTTTAAGGAAACACTAAGTGCACACTGAAGAACAGTGAGTCTATCTAGTACTTACTCAGCCAAAACACCTCATTGAAATCACTGAGGAGTTTGCTTGTGTATGGGTTTTAAAGATAGGGTTATAAATGTCTAATTATAGGACATATATAATTTATTTGTAAGTCACTGTACTATAAAAAAACCAGCAGAATTAATTGCAATTTATTTTAATAAATGTTGAAAATAAGTTATGTAGAATGTACTTTCTAAATTACATTTTCAAACATTAGGAAATACTACTAAAACAGGTTTTTGGGGTTTTTTTGGTAGTTTTTTGATTGTACTTGTACTTGCACTTTTTCTTTAAGAAGGAATGAAACAGTTCCACTACATTGTTTTACTTTGATGACTGGTACTTTAGTCCAATCCATCTTTATGAAAATACTAAGTATTTTGTCTACACTAAGAAAATGGATTTCAAAGTATTAAGTTGACAACTGAAACTAAGGTGTTTGGTGGTGGTTTTTTCTTATTAAGAAAAAACAGCACTTAGGGGAGCATTTAGATTAGATGTTCATTTCAAGCAATGAGATTATGTTATCCAGTGCTGCTTTATTAACAGTCTCTCTCCTCAATCCCTTTTGCATTTTATTGGCATCCCTTACCTCTGTGCATGGCATTCGTCCAGAAAAATGAGCAGCAGTATAGCCAAATGTGACATTAGCTATCAGTTTAAGACCCAGCTGACGCGCCTCAAGCATTCGAGTGATAGCTTTGTCATGCTTGTAAGCCTTTATTGATTGCTTCACCATTATTCTAGTCTTCAAAATTTCTTCCAGCATTCTTGGCAACACACCCTTTCTTACTGAGGGCTGCCAAAAAAGAAATGAAGAGAAACAAAAATGTTTAAAAACCCAACTGAAACAGAAGCAGAGAACAGGAATTAGTAGTTATCTTTTCACACAAATATACATTAATAGTGAGCTGTGTGGGGATATGGTAGTGATTATCATCTATAGCCTTATGGATCCATTCATAATTTCATTGGGCTAGGGTTCTAATCCATTCTTGTACAATTTTCACTGATGTGTAGTTTCACCCGTTTTGCCTTGATCTCCATGAGCCTTCACTGATTGTTTTTTATTTCCTGTCAAAATTCATATAGTCTTGCCTGGTTGCAACAATGTTTCTTATTGGTAATGTTGCCTCAGCCAATTTCTATTAAGTTCTAATTAATTACTTCCCATCTGTACCAGTACCCCAATATTTGTATATGATCCCTGCCAATCTTTGTTTCATTTTAATTGCTTCACATTGATGGTCTTATCTTAGCATTTACAACTTTGTCACATTAGTCCTGCCAATCTCCATTTAGTTTTAGTGGATTGCAATAAGTATTTTCTCCTAAACTGGTTGTGGCTGTTGGGGAGAGCCTTGGACTCGAGCCACTGCCTTTTGGGGTTCGCTTGGCTGTAGGGGAGCAGCTCTTTCCCCTGAGCCATACATCCCCAGCCTGTACTGCTATGTGAATTTGTCCCTATTTATCTTTAAGCTCTAGTTATACCACTACCTCTTCCCCAATTTCTGTAGCATTCCATACTCCATATTGTAAATGTAGAAACTCCATTTTGTAACCAATGTATCCCATCTTGTGTAAAACTGAACAGGCTATAAGGTGTGGATGGAGGGTGGATATGTGTGTGAACTAGCCCCAAGCTGCCAGCTTGTTCTGATCAACTAGGTGCGAACCAGCCTCAAGCTGTCAGCTCGCCCAGCTGAAGTGAGAAGCCCACCGTAACTGCTGAAGAATGTGAATACACCCCTAAAAACAAAGGAATGAAGGATCCACCCCAGAAGCAGACACCCAAGAAAACGAGCTGAGGGTCACGTCCACAACTGCCTGGTGACTAATGGTCCCAGAGCACCTGGAGTGGCGTGACAATGCTATAAAGGTTGGGTGAGATCCCAAATCAAAAAGGGGGAACTGTTCTGCATACCACCTGGAAGAAAGGAGAGTCGGTGTATGCCCAGTGAAGACCCTGCTCCTCCTCATGCCCAGCTTCCCTGGCCCGGCAGCTGCTATGAACCCCAGCAACAGACACTAACATGGACTCCAGCAGCAGTACCATCAGGACTGGTAATAACACAGACTGCAGAACATTGTATGGTATGCTTGGGCTCGTGGATGAGAGAGAGAGTGTGTGTGTGTGTGGGGGGGGCATAGGGATAAGTTAGTTATCAACTTTCTCTTTATTTGTAATAAACATGGCATATTGTCTTTTCCTCCTAAAAAGATCTCAGGTACTCATTTGGTATAGCAGCTGTTCTAAGAATCAATATTCCGGCTGATTTTGTCTACAAACGTAAAAATCTGACAGGAAGGCAAAGTTTGTGTGGGGCAGCATTAATTTTATTTATTTGAATAGGCAATGGACAATGTGATATGTGTACTTGTACATTTATTTAAAAGATTTATTAACTGGGATGGGATTTGAATACTTAGCTATCATTTGTTAGCATTTACATTTTCAGGAATATTTAGAATTGTAGCATTCCTTGGAATACTTACCTTTTAACTAATTTATTTCTTTTTTTGTTTTACATTAAATATTTTTCCTGGTGCCAAGCCAAAACAGTCTGGGGCCATGAGTTTACATTAAAAATGGTCAGCTAGGTCTACATTTAACATGAAATGAGAACAGTGAAATTCATACTAATTATCTTCATCTCCAAGAGCACAGGCCTTTCTGAGCAGTGGCAGAACTGTTATACATAGATGATTCTGATTCCAGTAGGAGGTAGAAGTACTGATACATCACTGAATTATTGCACTGCATGATCAAAAATATAATTTCAGTAATAGAAGAAATGAGCCATTACTGAAATCCTGGTAAAAGTAAAAATATGGCAACTACCATATTTATTTTTTGAACTGTCAAAATTCCAACTCTGTGATTTGAAATGGCAAGTGTTGGAAGGCAATAGATTGACAAACAAAACATATTTTTGTATGGTGCTAAAGCAACAATGTGTTTAATCTTGGACTAACCAACAAACCAGAAGTGAAAAATGCCCATTACACTGCAATCATTACCTTAACAAAAGCCACTCCATTGGGTGACACTGTAATATCATGCCGAATCTGGTAAAGTAAGTCAGGAGGTACTCTGAGGGATGTACAGCCGAATTTAAATTCATCAAATCTAGTAAAGAAGAAGTAAGGATACAACATGATCAGTTGATTTACATTCAAACATGTAGAAGTGTGAGTCTATACTAAAATATTAATAGCACCAATATAAAATGGTATGGTTACAGTCACAGACTATGACACACAATTTAAAATTTCTTAGTTACAAGTGATTTTCTTTCAGAGTAAAGGAGCACTGTGTGTCCAAGTTCTATGCCAGAACTAATTTGTTAATCTGTTCTGGACATATCATCATGGTAACCATGGGCTAATTTCTCATTAGCATGGAATCTTGATTTATACTCAGCTAGAAATTTCATGTTTTTCCCTGGGTAATCTATATCATACTTCTACAAATTGTTTAAGATTTCACATTAAAAAATTATGTCACTTTATGCTTATACCTGGATATCATTTAGAATATTTTCCGACTCTTCCAAACATTGCTCCACAAAGATATTTACAATTAAAATGAGCAGCAGTTTTTTAAAAATTAATTGGTGTTTTGGTCTCTAAGAAAGGGATGTACTGTACAGAGTAATTAAGTCTTCTCTTAGATTAGAATTTTTAAAGTAACAGTAAAGAAACCTACATCTTTTATACTAAAAGCAACAACATATTGCCATATATCCTGTACATACAAAGGAGGAATGTTAGTTCAGTTTGGAAAATGTCTACCTGGATTTAGATATCACATTTTAATTTCTTGGACTAAAACTGTTAGAGGAAAGATCAGATCCCTCTCAGAAGTGGAGGGGGCTGATGATTTCTTTAATCAGGTTGCTTGTTTCTACTTATACATCCAATCCAGCGGGGAGTAGCCAAACCCCACCTGGACCCATATAAGTAAGCCCAAAATCCAGGGATTCACAAGATATATATACACCTTTCTAACATACAAATACAATACACATAATGCAACAGGTTCCTTCATGCCTTAATCACTAGATGGCTTGACCATCCTTAATGTGCAGGCTGCATGACTGGATTGTATTTAACATACAGCATATAACTAGCCTGCTCATGTTTGTTGTTTTTGAGTTATTTGACTACCAAATACAGTCGTGACCAATGGCATGTTGAAGGTTTCTTTGCACTCCCTGTTACCTTGCTCGAGCAACTTGTTTACCAGAGCAAGGTCTCTTTTTATTTCTAGTAGAGCTATCGCAGTAAACTGCCCTCACTTAAGAGTAAACTGTTTTCACTCAACTTTCCTTTGCTACTTGTATCTTGGTTCTTTCCAGAAAAGCTGTTTGTTTACACCTTAACGTCTTAGCTTGCAATAACAAGTTTGATTTCTAAATACAGTGGTGGGCTACTCAGTTAATATAACAAATTCCTTATAAAACTTATGAATTACAGTCAAGTACAGTGGCAAAAATTTAATATTTTATATTCATGTGCATACAGTATTGCCAAAATAGAGAAGAGACCAATAAGATTCTACTGGGACTTTGATTCACCCGTAGACAGTCACAGTCCAATTTTCAAAGAATATGTTAAAGAATAAAACTCATGACTGCATAATTTAAAAAATATTAGTGAAGCTTAGCACTATTTTTTACTGTAACTGTTTCAGATGCTATTCATGCTTAACTTCCAATGTCTTCAATAGAAGAGGGTTTTCAACATATTAAAAAGATGCTCAATTCCTTTCAGGATCAAAATTTACACAAGCAAGAAAATGAACTTACTTTCCTAAGTTTTCAATGTGTCCCAAGCAGGTTGAAAAACAGTAATTGTATGCTATCACTATAGAAGGATACAACGATTGGAAATCTAGTACAAGAACAGCGTTACTGTAGAAGCGGGACTCTGGTTCCATTATTAGGGGAACACACTGCGGGGCTTTCATTTGAGCTCGCTGCTGGACACTAGGCGTCACAGTGATGTAATTCATTGGTTTAGCAATGCGCAGCATCATTGACTCCACACGATACTGCAGAACAAAATTTTATATATATAAAAATTAAAGTTCACACTTCTAAAGTGCAATATACATGGTAAGTAATAAACCAATATGCATATGCATTTGGGTTGTGCTGCCTTTAAACCATAGATAGCAAGTTTTCCAATAGAATATAGTTACACTAATTTTTAATGTACACTTTTCTATCATATATACTGGAATTCTTTCTTGTGTTTCTGTGTCTTTTAAGGGTAAGTATTGAAAACAATTAACTTTCAATGTGCACTTACTAGCTACAAAATGAATGCCCAAATCAATAAATGACATGCAACAATATATATATGGTTATGGCCATATGCAAGCTCTTGCCCGTATTTTTGTCAGGTTTATAGATGGTTGTGCAAAAGCAACAATAAGAACACGCGACTCTTAATTTGCCATTTTCAACAGAAAATTGTTCAGGAACCTAATTCCATAATGACAGTATCCCACCAAACGGCTTTTATTGTTGGATTTAATAATAAATACACAGCTATTATGTAGCACTTTATGATGAAAGGTAATTCACTCTGCTTTACACAAGGTGAAAAAGTCATAGGAAAAATGATCTGCCTACATGCACTCATCAGGGTCAGTGGTAGTCAGGAACAGAACTCAACTGTTGTGTCTAGGCTACATCCACACTGTTTGAATTGCCCTCATTAACACTTACCCTCCATATAATAATGTGACTCACCCTTCTTTGCATGTTTATATGTACCTAATAAACTACAGTTTCCACTGCATGCATCTGAGAGTTCTAGCTTTCGAAAGCTTATGCTCAAATAGATTTGTTAGTCTTTAAGGTGCCACAGGACTCTTCATTTGCTTTTCTGATACAGACTACATGGCAACACCTTAGGAATAGAATTGTAGCCCATAGGACTAGCCTGCTTGCTTTCATATGTATCTTTTCTTATAAAATTATTGTTTCTTATTAATTTAATTACTTTTTAATATGATAGAGTTAGAGATGTATACTAAAAATACTTTGACTGTAATGCAAGATGCCGACAGGTAAGTGTGTACATATGGTTATAACCTCTACGTTAGGTAAGTCAGGAGGCATCAACATGGGGCATAGGCTACCTCAGTTCATGCCTTCATAGACTTAACTGATTGACCACAACATACTTAGGCAGAAATAACACAGGTGACAATGAGTGAACTGTTTGGAAAGGATATAGATGTGTCATCAATATGCATGAACATGCCAGCCTATGAAATATGTGCACCCTGATGTTTTGTGGGTGACAAAGCAAAAGCCTGGATACGGAAGAAGGGCCCATCGTGTTCCGGTTATAAAGGGCAACCTGCCATTTTAAGGAAAGCATCTCATGCTGTGTCTTACATTTAATATTATCTTGGTCCCAGTGATATTGTCTTGCTATAGCTCTTACCTCTTGAGCAATTCCTAAGCTCTCAACCTCCCACTCGAGAACTTAGAAACCTGGACATCAGCATACAGGGACGAGACTGGTCCTTTGTCTCTTTCCACCAAGTTATCAAGGAAGGGTGTGAGTATATTAATCCAAAAGTTTTATAGTATGTCATAACACATTCATCTCTAGAATAATAATATTGCATTTGTAATTCTGACTGATTATTACCTATTTGATTTTCATTCTATTTTATCTCAATGGAAGTCTTTAAGGCTATATTTTTGTTGTTAACACGAGTGCTCTTGTCATACATTCTGAGGGTCCTTCCAAAACTCTGTCTAGCCTAATTCTGGAACAAAACTCTTATAATCTTTTGTTCAGATCAAATGGTGAGCCTATAACCCATTCTGTTAAGAACCTAAAATCATGCAACAGAACCAAAGACAGCCTTCCAACTTGCAAGACCATTCCTATCTATTGGATCATATTGCCTCATATATGTTGCTTGGCAATTGTAGGCAAATTAATAATGCATGGCAAAGTTGAGTACTTCTACTCTCCCCAAACTAACATGACCACCACCACCAGCAGTATGAGAGTTATAGCTAGGCATAGGCACTAACATTATAAAGAAGAACCTCAACGTTCTTTCCTTCTTTCTATAAGTGCTCTGAGAGCCTTTGAAAGGTCTATAAAAGTGCAAAACACTAACACTAAAATCTGGATTTACTTAGAAAATGAGAGTTACTTGTAACCAGAGTTCTTCAAAATGGCTCAGTGCAGTCATACTTACAGGTATTGTGCTGACTATAGGGGCTTAACAGTGGAACCATCTCTAAGCGGTGTCTGTTAAGAGTGGGCACTTTCTTCCTCCTCCCCGCCCCCTCAACATCTCTGAACACACCAAGGGCAAGTCTACGTAAAGGGGCTCAGAGGCACTCTACTATCTCAGTTCCTTCTGCCACCAACCGAGACACACAGAACAAAAGTATTCTGAGACAGTGGAAAGTGGATGGGACATGCGAATTTGCAGACTCGTTTGGAAGAACTTCAGTTTCAAAGTAACGTTCCTTTCTTCTTTGCATGGCTGTGCATAGTCCCATTTATGGGAAAGTCTGGATAAGCAGTGCTGAAAACAACTTGGAGGAGGAAACAGAGTCTTAATTAAACAGAGACTGAAGCAACATTCTACTGAATTAGCATCAGGCTGAGAAGTTATATCAAGAGCAAGTGTATACAGAAATCAAGATGGCAGCCCTGCATATTTCAGAAACAGGGACTTAAGGCAAACAAACCATGTTGTGACAGCTGTGGTGGAATGAGATCATACTGTCATAAGTACAGGAATACATGCCCTCACTATCCTCAAATTCTGTTGCAACTGCTGTCATCGCAGAACACTCTCTTCCCATCAACTGATGCTGGCTCCCAAATCTAGAAATCCATGTGAAGCTACCTGATGAACAGCCTGTGTAGTAGCAGTTGCCCAGTATCATCCCCCCTCCCTTCCACTTCCTCCTCCTCCACCCCCTTTGTTGCTGCTAAGTGGGGAACTGCTGCCATAGCCACATCACAGCTGCTCTGGTGGTATGGTGGCTGAAAACCAAAGCTGAAGTCACTCAGCACAGACAGCTCAAATAACTTTCAAACAGCCTTTGTAGGTTGTGGTTGCCATCACTGTGGTGTGGAGCATTGTTTTCCCTATGCTAGAGGACAACAATTTTAACACGGCGAATACACCCAGAAAGAAAGGAACTGTGGGTTGGAAAATTCCAAAGGGGCAGCCGTGTGAAGTGGGATTTTCTCCCACTACAGCTCATGTGATAAATAAATTTGTTAGTCTTTAAGTGCCACAAGACTCCTTGCTTCTTTTGTGGACTAGAAGGAGCGGAATCATGGAACCTCTGGAGTTTGACCCAAGTCCTGCTTGTCTTCCACTATGTCAAGGATTGGCGACCCAAAAGACAAGAAGAGCCATCCCCCCCTCCCACCCATACACAAGTATTTTGAGAGCTGCAACAGCTGTAGCTTTCGTCCGGCACAGCTGCGCCGCTCCGCCCCTCCCCCAGCCTGGGTGCAGCCCTTTCCCCCATCCAGGATGGCTGTTGTCCCTCTCTCTTCTGCATAGCATGGCTGAACTCCCTCCCTTTCTCTCTGCCTGGTCTGGATGCAACCCTGACTTGTGCCCCCTGGCCCTTGCCAGCCCTGTGTGGCCAGCCCTCTTGGCTCCCAGCATCCCTCACGCCGCCCTGCTGGCCTTTTTGCTCCCAGCAGTCTTCTCCCCTCGTCCTCACATGCAGCTGGCCCTCCTGGTATTATCACCCAGCCCTGGGACAGCATCCCCCCTTCCCCACACCCAGCCCGACAAGGCTAAACTTTGTGGCTCCTGGCATTCCCCCCCGATCCCCTCCCCACAAGCCTGGCTGGCCCTTCTGGCTACCAGAGGTCCCTCCCCACTGAAGCTAGCCCTCCCAGCACTCCTGCCCAGTCCCAGGTTGGTGACCCCACCAATGGTGGACCAAGGCTATCTGGTGCCTGGAGGACCAAGACACATTTGTCTCCCTCCCCCCCTGTGCAGCCCCTCTCCATACAGAGCAGGAAGAGTCCCAGTGGCTGGGACCCCTCCTGCTCTGCATGCAGGGGGGATGTAGAGGGCAGAGTGGGCATGAGGCTAGGGGAGACATATTTGAGGGGCCCCCCAGGGTGCCAGGCTGCAGGGGGGCACCTGACCAGCCCAAACACCAGAGCCAGATTAGAGAGGATCCCGGCTCAGGCCATCCACTTTCAGGACACTGGCACCGCCCTCGCCCTCCCACCACACAGGACAAAGTTGGCCAAACTGCGACTCTTGATGCTGTGGTGGGGGAGGAAGGGGCAGCTGGGACCAGAGCAACTGCTTTGCCTGTCCCTGGCCAAGGAGTGGTGAGTGGCCAGAGTGGGGCTGCTGCTTTTGGGGGCGGCGCCCTGGAGCAGGCCAGTTCTGCAGCATTCAGGCCACTTCATCCCTGGCCCCACCAGCACAGAACAGAGGCTGCCTTGCTCCCCCAGATCCTGGATTGGGCCATTCAGTCCTGGGTGGGTCACGCCAGGGTCCCGCACCCAAAAGCAGCAGCCCTGCACCAGCTGCTCTCCGTGCACCCTAGGAAGGGGCAGTGGGCTGGGGGCAGGTGGGGCAGTCGAGTGCGACTCTGCACCAGCAGTGGAGTGGCAGGTGGGCAGCACGGCCTCTGGGTCAGGCTGCTCTCTGCCCCCTCAAGCACTAGGGGCTGCAGCCTAGCCACCTGGACACCTCTGGCTCCTGTGGTGGGAGGGCAGGGGCAGAGGCAGCACCAGCATCCCAAACTAGGCGGCCTGGACCCCTCTAATTTGATCCTGGCACTGGGGCCAGCTGAGCACCCCCTGCACCCCAGGGTCCCCAGCACTGCATGGCAGCAGTTAAAAAGCTGCATGCGGTTCAGGAGCCGCAGGTTGCCACCTTCGACCCCCCCATCCCCCAAACGATGTATTCTACAGTGCATAGTGGGAAAAATTCCAGAATGCTCATAATAATGAAACAAAGACCATGGGATACTGGCCCAGAATGCCATGCAGACAAGCCCTCAGAGTGATGAAATGCCAAAGTTCAAACTGCCTGTGCCAGCCTGACTCTGACCCAACATATATCCCTTACAGTCTAGTTCTTAATGATAGAATCACATATTGTTTTGTTCCTAGTGATCCTCTGCCTCATGTGGCAGCGAGGCTGAAAGGTATATAGTGGATATTTCTCTGTTCATCATCTAGCCCTGTACCATGTATACTGGATTACTCAAGTACAAGGGCAAGGGTCTTCCGGAACAATTTGCTTGACAGTAATAGAACATTATGTCCTGAACAATATGTTCACTAAATGAAATCATGGTCCCCACAAAGTATGTTTTACTCAGAGGCAAGAGGTTCTGCACAGTTCTGCCTCATCAAAATGTGATTTGGAATAAATTTCACATGCTTCTGTGTATCAAAGAAAGTCCTCTCAACTTTTTCAAGCATGATGAATGAATTTTTCTCAAAATCTTTTAAAAGAAATTTCACTTTCAGGATGAGGCCAAACATGGAAAAGTTCAACCCTAAAGGTAAAAATAAAGCAATGGCAAAAGTTCCTTTAGAATGAATCCATGTTTGGGCAACTATAATTATAGGCACCACTACACAACATGTCCACAGAACAAAGCATTCAAATGTGGTCATATTACCACTGTTGGTGAATTTCCTGACTATCATAAATTTAATATTTCAACCATTGTGTTGCACAATCCTGTTTTTTTTTTTTAAACTGAAGACGAAGTTCAGCGAAAGCACAAAAACTAAGCACACATTTTCCTTTCAATAAGTGTAAATAAAGTTCAAACTCACCTGTGAGCCTCTTGTTAGTACATGCAAGAACTGAATTCCAAAAAGCCTTGCCATTTCACTGGTTCTACCAATCAAGTCCAACTGTTCTAACATTTGGAGATTTCCTTGGACCCGGCAAATATAGTGATCAACCATTTTCCATCTGTGGAAGCAAACACTTGTGTTATAAACAGCAGGCAGCCAGGAAGTTTGATCATGCACCAAGATTGCTCTTTTTTTATCGAAAAAAAAACCCCATCTACTTTGACCAGGTATTACATATGTTTCCTGGTTTCCCATGAGACATTTTTACATGATTCTGTAAAAATCTCATAAGCAAACTTATTCTTATGAATCCTAAGACTTACAGAGTATTCTTACTAGTTCTTCATACTGCATAGAGTGCTAGGTGCTGTATAAAACCTTAAGATGCAGTCCCTTCCATGAGATCTTAAATACTGTATAGCACTGCTTTTTGCTTAAATTTGTCAAATACCTCCTTGACTGATATGCTCTATCAAATTATTATGGTCAACTGTTGTAGACAATTCTGATGGTTTACACTATCATGGCCAACACTTCTATAAGACTATAATATATTTGTACAAAGTATACCTTGTGAGGTTTCATTTGAAAACTCAATCTGCTGAACATTACTGTCCTGGTAAAATATTAATCAACATTATATGTGAAGTTATAAGATTGTTGAATATAATGTTTTACTATTATAATATGATCCAAGAGTTAAAAGAGGAAGCCCAAAACAGATTTTCAGAGACTAAGACATACTGACACCCCAGACTTCTGTTAAAAAGCAATCACCTGCATAAGCAGCCATTCTCCACCACTGGGAAGGTGTGAATAAACAATTTACAATTTCATCACAGGGTTGGTTCAACCCTCATGTCCATAAAAGACTGCTTGTCACCTCCTCCCCAGTGGCAGATAATCCTCAAAGAGGGAAGTGTACAAGATGAACAAGACACCCAACACAAACGGCCTCTCTCCTTCTTCATCCCAGCTCATGACATCGAGGACTCTAAAAGAAGTACACTAAGGGGATGAACGTGTCTCAGACTGAAAGGAGACCCAGTCTGTGAAACTGACTGCAAAGTGTGACAAGGAAAATTCTTCTTTTAAGTGTATTTAGCTTGCTAAATTAGTTACTAGTTTGTGCTTTACTCTTATTTTTTTGTAAACATCCTGACATATATGCATCATCAACTATAATAATTTATAGTCTATCTTAATGTAATTAATAGACCTATTTTATTGTTTAAAATATTTTTAACCAATGTGTTTGGATTTGAGTGCATTGGGAATTCCATTGAGATAACAAGGCTAACATACGTATCATTGTCCTTCAATGAAGTGATGGACCTTCTGTGAGCTTCAGTTAGTGTACTACAAGATGCACATTTCTGGGGAACAAGGCTGGGACTAAAAACTTGTGAATGTTGTCCTGTACATAATTCATGAGTGACTGGTCAGAGTGCTCGTCTTTAGCTAGACGTGAGTTTCCATGCTCAAGGCTATGTGAAAACAGTAGGAGTAGATGTTCTGACAGCAAAGCAATGTGAAAGGTAACACAAACTAGACAAGTAAGGGGACACAGCTGTTCAACAGTCCAGATTTATACAATGGGTAATGTCACAACAATGGAAGTTGGATAGTAGGGATAGCTCATTAGAAGTCCTTTGATAAATCTATATGCTAAATTAAGTGCTCTATAGGAAATAATGAAAGACATTATTACAGCAGACTATACCTAATCACATATCTCAAAGCTACAGCTCACAATATTGTCTGGTGTTTACCACAGTTTTTTTTTTTTTTTTAAATAAGCAAATATAAGAAAGCCACGCTGCACTAAGTTAGTAAGCTTGCTTAAAATATTCTCATAGCAATGGGTCATCAGATCTTGCATTACCTGTATATATCTGTCTTGTTGTCAAACCAATCAGACAAAACTCGAGAAGTAAATAGAGGAAAACGTTGATGAAGAACATGAAAACCCACATTTTCAAATGTGTAGTTGGTCAGAGTCACCTAAAAAACACAAAAGATTTGTGATAATGATCTCATATTTACGTAATACCTATGTTTATATAATGCTTATATAAAGCTCATCACAGACTTTGACAAACTTATGATCTACAAATAGGAACTGTATTGCAGTTACCCAGCAGGTAAAATCATAGCAAAACAATGATTCATGATAGAAAGGCTATGTCCACACAAGTTTTAAAGCAAAACAATGATAGTTGTTTTGCTTTAAAAAAAAAATTAGGTCCATACGACGTTTTGTTGTTTCAATATCATGAGCCCCATCCTATCGAAACAACAAAATTTGAATCGAAACACTAAAACCTCATAGGAGGTCAAAACAGCCATTGAAGCAAAACAGTTGTTGTTTCAATTCAAACTCTTTGACCTCCTTCCTCCCAGGGTGCCAGACCCCCCCCCCCCCAAGCACCCTGGCCAGGGAGGGAATCAGGACGCTGGCCAGGGAGGGGGTGGGCGCGGGGTGGGGGGGCAGGGGCAGGGATCGCTGGGCACCAGCATCCCCTGCTGCTGGCTGAGTGGTGGGGGCAGGGATCACCAGGCGCCCCGCATCCCCCAGCGCATGCAAGCAGCAGGGGATGCGGGGTGCCCGGCAATCCCTGCCCCCGCCGCCTGGCCAGTGGTGGGCAATGCTGGGTGCCTGGGTCTCCATTCCCCTGCCACTCAGCAAGCGGCAGGGGATGCATGGTGCAGGGGGATCCCTGCCCTGGGGGCTTTTTCCCCCCTGCCACTGGCTCTGCCAGGGGGTCAAGTTGCCACACCTCCCATGTTGGCCCTCTCCTGAACTGAAATAGTCCTGTGTCTGGACTTGCTATTTCAATTTTTTGTTGTTGTTGTGGAACTCTTAAATTGATTCAAGTTGAATTGATTTAATGATTTTTATATTGATTTAACTTAAATTTATTTAAGTTAAATAGATTTAACCATGTACGTGTGGACACAGGCAAAGAGAAGAATATCTTTCTCCAAATGTCAAAAGAGTAGCCATGGTAGTCTAGTCCAAAAAAACAAATGATTCTGGAAGCATTTTTAAAGACCAACAAGTTTATTTATCACATGAGCTTTTGTGGGAGAGAATCCCACTTTGTCAGATACTTGAAGAAGGGGAATGTACAGTAAAGACTTACAATAAATTCCCCATCTTCAAGCATCTGATGAAGTGGGATTCTCTTCCACAAAAGCTCATGTGATAAATAAATTTATTAGTCTTTAAAAGTGCCACCAGTTTCCTTGTTTGTTCTTCTCCAGATGGAAGTAGTAAATAGATTGCAATTACTAAACTAGAACTTCCACAGGACTGCGGTTATAACAGGAACCTAATGAGCAGGTTAAAATGTAACATACGATAAAACAACAAAACGGTGATGGGACATGCTAGCTCAGAAAAGTTCCACAGATGTCAAGTATTTCTTTCAGTAAAAGTACCATGCCGCCTATCTTGACAGCAACTGGTAAGCTGTTCTCAAGATACATCATGGACACAAAGAAGTGAAAAGTAATAATGTTAAGAAACATTACTGGAAACCAAAAGGCAAGAACTTTGATATTTTACATTTCACTGATACAGTATCCCATCAACATCTCAAAACATGGTATATAGCTGTATCTGAAAATAACTCTATCTAAAAAGGGAGAAAAAGCTGCACAGCAGCTTATATGGAAATCATCTTATACTATAGCACGAGCCCTTCTATAGAATATCTTAATGAAAGGCTCTTTAAAAGTTCACAACAATTAAACATAATTAAAAACCAGTTTCTCTTTCCTTTAATCTATTTCAACATATATTTTTAAATCTTAATTTTACTTTACCTCATTTCGCATCATTCTCCAAATATTTAGCATAATTCGTCCAACGATATTTATTTCGCTCATGGTATCTGACCCATATTCATCTTGCTCAGCTGCAAATCTGTTCTCTTTCTTGTCATCTAATGACATGAAAAGAGGACACATTTAGAAAACTTATATTGCAAGCTATTTCTCTGAGGAGTTCTGAAAGCTTCCTCAGAAAACAGCCTCAACACATTTAAAATGTATAGTAGCAGCCCTCAAATTCAAAACATGAATGCAAGTAAATACACACACACACACACACACACACACACACACACACACTTTTCCCCATGGCACGTTAAATATGTTTTTTGTTACCAAAAAAATCTTTAAACTAAATTCACATTCCATTAATTTTTCCTCCGGGATATATGCTCATGAGAGAGACAAGCTTTTGAGTTACCCAGGACTCTTTCTCAAGTCAGGGAAAGCTACTCACTATGTCATAGCTAAATACAAGATCAAAAAGATAGTTTAGCATAAGTAGTTAGCACATATTCTAAGGGAAAATTCAAGATATTACTTCACCCGCTTTGTCTGTCTAATATCATAGTACTGTCATGGCTATACCACTGCAAACAGAGACAAAGAACAAGGTAACCTCTTTACTCTCAATTTTCTGAATCTTTGAAGTGCTACAGCATCACAGAAGAGCAAAAAGTGCTCTTGGTATCTTTCCCAGCATACACTTTGCTCTATGACCGTAGGGCCACAGAACTGGGATATTTTTCCCTAACGTTTATAGGGATGTTTTAAAAGTGCATCACACACAATTTAAAATCTCAACATGGAACATGATGCATTTATTATAATATATCTAATTTTAGAACTATTCTCCCAAATTGTATTACATCCATCTGGCTCTTTTAAACTAGCATAACAGAGCAAAGATCATTCTGGGACATTTTCTTCACAATTCTACATGGACACACATACTATTTTTGTTTGTTTGCACAGTCTTGTCTCACACTACCAATTTACCAAAGATGTTCCTGCACAGCATCATAGTAGCAAACACGAGACAACATTTCTGGCAAAATAAAGTACACAACCCTGTACAGCTATTCTTAAAGTGCAGCATCTATTTCCTCAACAAGATATGAGTAAATTTCCCTTTGAATGACTCACAGGAGACAATTTATTCAATACATTCCACTCTGAGTATCCAAGTAAGATCATAGAGAAGACAGAAAAGAAAAATCTGCACATTCTTGCTGGCTTCCCATAATATAACAGAACATAAAGGAGCAACTCATTCAATTGTTCACACTCTTTCATGCATGTGTCATCTCAATCAACAGCAGTACCATGAATAAAATCCACAGCTCACTGGCAAACTTTAGCAATAGACCTAATATGTAAAACACACAAAACACTGACAAACCTCATGGAGCCTTTCATACACGTTATCTACATGCTCCCAAATGCGCACACCTGCATTCACGTGCAACGCGCACTGGGTAGAGAATAGAAAAGCATTCTTTCCCAACTTTTAGGTGGGAGAGATGATGCGGATCTCCTCTCAATCTTTCCCTCCAGTTTTGAGCCTCTAGCAGAGGGAATGCAATGGATGGGAGGGGAGGCCAGCTACAGTGACTAATGTGCTGCTTTGTGTCCTTCCTCTGGGGCCACCCAATAGTCTATGAGCAGAAAGTAATTACATTTGGAAATTCACAAAGGTGAATGGCAGAGGCAGCAACAGATTCAACAGGCAGCACAAGAGAGAACAGCTTAACTTCCTTTTTGCTAGCTGAATTTAAAAGAAAGGGCAGGAAGAGTCATGGGCCTGAATTACACAGAAGGAAGTAGAGGGTACTTGACAGCTCTCCTCTCAAAGTAGTAGAAGACTAGGTTCTAGTTGGAGCACAGGCTCCTGGGGACACTGGTGACAAAAAAGGAATGGCAATGTGGAACATGAGTGGGGAAAAAAGAATGGAACAAAGATGAAATCAAGATCCACGGCCAGGTGGTCATGCAAACGGAAGACGCAGAACACTGCAGACACACATGCTTACTTCTATGCTAAGGAGGCACTTCATCTACATAGGTATTGCCTAATCTCCCTACAACTTTTGGGCCCAGACCCCTCAAAAATAAATCATCACTGAAGAAAACCCAGACGTCTTAACTTCTGTGGCTGTACCTATGTTCCCGCGTAATAGTGGCTATCTGCCAATCAAAAAATAAAGAAAGAACCTGGTTTGTGTTTACCTTTTAATTTATCTACTGATATCAGAAGAAGCTATCTAACAGTCTATAATGTAACCCACCTGGTACACGAGAGATCATCTGGCATAAATCAACATTTAGTGCAGCAGCCCTCTGTAAGAGGTAACCCCAGGAATGCATTTGGACTTCATATCCTAACAAAATGTCTGGGTCATATCTAAAAAAGGGGAAAGACAAAATAAGCTTACAATATAAATACTTTTGTGTGTATGTGTATGTATGTATGTGTGTGTGTGGCAGCTGCTTGATCCCGCTCAGGGTAAGATCACCAGTAAGACCACTCACTTACTCCTTGGAGATTCTATAACAAAATATATTTATTATGAACAGTGTTATTGACAGAGTATGTGCTAACCTTAATTTTTAAAAAAAAATAAAAACCAAAATATGGATCTCACCAGGTTTTTGGAATGCAATATTGTATTGATTGTAGGTGAAATTTGACTAATGTGGCAAGACATGTTAGCAACTAAGCTGTGATTCAGTTGTGACCTAGAAATGTCAAAAAATTTGTTGTAGCAGTCTGACATACAACATGAACAGATTAATAAGGTGAAGTTCTTCTATACTGATGCCTTTAGAGGAAACTGGTCCTGAATCTGTCTGCAGTTTTGGTACTCTTCTTAGACTAGAGTAGAGGAGGGAAGCTTACCAGCTAAAAATACAAGACTAGCCGTCAGGAGATCAGAATTCTATTTTAGGCCCTGTTAGACTTCTTGTAGAAACCCGGGCATGTCTCCTAACCATTCCGTACCTTTTTCCCTTCTGCAAGGTGAAGATAATCATCCTAACCACTGCTGCTTGCATCTTCTCCCCCAAACCTCCAGTTCTATAGGTTTAATACATATTGCTTAGTTACCAATATGTCACAATTATTGTTTTTTATTTTTATTAATCAAAGGTTATTTCACTGGAAGATTTGATATCAACAGTCAATTCTAAAAAATTACTGTAGGCTGTTTTACCTGAAATATGGAATCAGGCACCCCAAAAAAAAACCATGTGAAAGCAAGATCATTCCCCAGGTGTGTGCTCCTACTGCGAAAGTCTGGACACAGAATTACTGGCATTCTTTTAAAAATGCCCTGTTATTTTTAATAGAAATATATTGTTTCATATGAACCATGTCTTATTTCTATTTCTTATTGTGAACAACAGTGGGATACTTCTGAAAGGTATTCCAAATCCCTTCGAAGTGGGTCGAGAAGTCTGAGATAACATCTGAACCTATTAGCTTTACATCATCTCTTTACCAAAAGTTGGGCTCCTACATAAATGGATGCAAGTTCTACCTGAAATATCCTGTACATACTATTTTTATAACATTTTGGGTTACCCCTTACTCCTCCTGTAGAGTGGTGGCACTGATTTGATTTTAAGACATTTAAGATTTTATTATTTTTGTAATTTTCTAACAGTTCAGAAATCTTTAACACTTAGAAACTAAAACCAAGTTCTTTCATATACACAGCAAACCATAGTTTGCCACTTGTCTTTTATACCACAAGGCTCTTTCCTTCTGAATTTAGGAAAAATAGATCAAGATGTTTAAATTCTGCTCTCTTTTCAGCTTGTGATGTTTGGCTTGCAATAAGTGAAAGGAAGGGAAAAATCACAGAAATTCTTCTGAGCAAATGGATGAAATTAGCTTGGAGTTCCTTACAGCAAAAGAAACAAATGCTAAAAGAGTTAATATAATTTAATGTTTTGGAGAGCATAACACCATTCTCAGTCAAGGTTTCAAAATTATAAATATTTTCCACCTAAGCTATGGGTGAAAAAAAAAAGATTTTTTGATGGTCTTAAACAATGATAAATTAGTCCTTACCGAATGACCTACTTTCACATTAATTCTGGCAGCTGAACTACTTTAATAGTTGAATTTCTCAATATGAGAATTGGTTACTCAATCTAGTGGCTTTTCTTGAAGGGAAAGAGGGCAATTCATTCAATTTAGTTTGGTATTTGAAAACTGATGTTGCTTTGTCGAAACTGGGAAGAACAGCAGCTTTCACCCAAATCACTTTATGTCACAATAAAGCCAGGGTGGATGAAAGACTTCCAGAAATGCCTACATTTTACACTAAATAGTGTCCATGTCTCTAGGCGGTTGCCCCTCCCTTTGAGTCAGTGTGGTACAGAGGGCCACCACAGAGTTAGAAGGCACTGAGCAATAGAAGGGGCAGTTTTAAGTATGAAACGTAAACCAATTTCCACACCACTACTGGTAAATGAAGATTCCACCGATTTTTTTCTTGTATGAGTCAGAGTGTTACTTTCTTGACAAGAGGTTCCAGTGGACCACATTATCCCTGTATACAGCCCCCTTTTGTTGCAGTTGGGCACAGTATTTTCTTCACTTTTTTGCGCTAAACTGTTTAAAGTTGTGTGCATTGTTAAAATGCTGTGTGTCAGTGCTGAGGAACATTTGGCATATCAGATTAAGGCCGTCAGGGCCTTTGGATCTTTCAGAATGGAAAGTTATACAAGACAGTAGTAGACTCAATTTCACTATGAAACCTCATATATGTGGAATAATTTATTAATATTTTTGAAAAAATGAGTATACACATGCAAAACATCCCAGTATTAAAAGTCAAGTTACGAAGTCAAACATGCAAAAGTAAGAAATGCCAGATTTACTGTTGCTCATATGATCTTAATTCTGCCTCATTGTGCATCTATCCCATGCACTGAATGACACAGAAACACTGTGAAAAACAAAAACAAAAACAAAAAACCTGATCTAATAACTGAATAACATATCATCAATTGGTGTGGGAAGGATGGACTATTGATTCAGTTGCTAGCCTTGGATTCAAGAAACCTTGGTTTCATTCTCTACATGAGTGAATCACTTACGCCAGGTCTACACTACCTACAGAATTCAGCAGCAGTTGAAGAGAGAGATGCAAGCTATGTACAATAACTTGTGTATCTTCGTTCCATTTTGTAACGCCTACTTACTGTGGCACCGCTACTGCACTGAGTTGACGGGAAATGCCCTCCCTTTGACTCAGCACTATTCTTCCTGACAGTTACGATTTACTAAATCAACCTCCAGCTACCTCTGGGTTTGACTGAGCATGTTATGAAGTACTCAGGTACTGCAGTAACAGGGGTCATACCTAATATAGATACATAATGCATATGCACATGAATTAAGTTTTCCAGGAGACCATGGACTTCTTATTTCCCAGCTTTGGAGTGCTTAACTTTGCAAATGACTATCAATCTTTGAAAGTAAGGTTTTGCATATGTTTTTGTAAAGGAGTAAGGTAAAAACAAATTCTGTTATCTGAATGCTGAATCTTCATCTCTCCAGAACTCTCAGCTACTATCACTGGAGTTAAAGGACTACTGCTCTCTAATATAAAAACACAAGAGGCTGTTATGCCAAAGGGGACATCAGCTACTTCATGCTGGGGGTGGCTGATGAAAGAAAAGTCCAGCCCAGCCCCTCTCTCTTCTTCCAGCCAGCAGGAGAGAAATCTCCTGCTCCACGTGGTATTCCCAGATAGAGGCACAGGCCACTGAGGCCACGCGCTCAGTCTTGGAAGAAGATAAAGATGATAGCCCTTTCTCTCCTCATGGTACAATTGGCCCAGCAGCCCCCTGGAATACAGTGATATTGCTCTGCTTTTAGAAGGTTTGGGTTTTAGATATTATTTTGGTAGGTTCTGAAATTTCCTAAGGAATATGAGTGAAGTGAGGGAAATGGTGACTTTTAAATATTTATCATCTCAGTAATAGCTCAATAGTTTTTAATGTGAGAGAGAAGAGGTGCTTACTTAGCCTGAGTGTTCTCCTTCCTGGTATATCAAAGATCTACTGAAAACAGCTGAGGAGTTAGCATCTCAAGGACAAGGGCACCAGAATTCTTTATAATGGAAAGTGTTAGATAATCTAGCCACAGGCAGCACTACCATCTTTCCAATACTTCTAGTGTAGACAGTGATGGCATGACAATGAATCTGTTATCTATTAATCACATCCTTTTTTTGCCTACACAGTTTAAGTGGCAGAAAGATTTTCTACGTCACTAACTGAGCAAAAGAGTTTGTGAAATGCTGATATACTCTACTTGTGTCAGACAAGAGTTTAGATTCTGTTTTTCTTTGAAGAGATTGTATGTATAGCCAATACCATGGTTTCATGGCTGGCACATTGTTTGAGAGATTTACAGCTTTTAAATCGGAATAGATATTTTAGCAGTCTAGCACAATACAGTGGGGACCTGTTAACATACGACCAGTTAGTGCGCGGATCTGGTTAACATGCGTTCCGGTCATGTCCCCCAAAGCCAGCAAGTTAATGCGCGCTGCTTACAACCAGAAGTTGGCCGGGGCAGGAAACACGCGGAGCGAGCCTTAGTAGTGCTGCCTTTCTGTTTTCATGAGTATTGTGGAAAAACACACCATGCTTGATCTCTTTGTCACAGAACATTCAGTATTTACAGTATTTTTGATTAGTGTGATTAAGTGTAAGAGAGACTTTAGTTTAGGCTTTAGTTCATTACATGCAATATTGTAGATACAGTATTTTAGTGTAGGCTTTAATTCATTACGTGTAATAGATA
This sequence comes from Podocnemis expansa, assembly GCA_007922195.1. Taxonomy (NCBI): domain Eukaryota; kingdom Metazoa; phylum Chordata; order Testudines; family Podocnemididae; genus Podocnemis; species Podocnemis expansa. The sequence goes on from ML681979.1 coordinate 58,612,758, forward strand.
TTTTAGTATAGGCTTTAGTTCATCAAGTCCAATTGATATTTTAGTATAGTACAGTACAGTATAGGCTTTAGTTCATTAAGTGCAATAGATACAGTATTTTAGTATAGTGTAGGCTTTGGTTCATCAAATTCAATAGATCCCTGCTGCTCCCTCCAGCCCGAAGACTGTGTCTTCGGGCTGGCTAGGGTCCCTTGGTGCCAGCTCTGTGCTGCCAGCACAGATTTGTGCAGGGGCGACTGGTTTCTTCTGCGCACACATGCGCAGAACTTGGGGGAGCACTGGTCCCGTTTCCATGCGGTCTGCTTGACGCATGGGCGCCGGAGCTTGTCCCCCGATGCCCGCGTGTTAACGAGTCCCCACTGTATATGTTTTTACTCTGTCAATACTGTAGATTCACTTTAAAAGTGCCACAGGACTCCTTGTTTGTTTTTCTTCAGAAGAGGCACTTCCATCTAGTATTCTTTGGGAACGTAGTTGAACAATTCCTCTGATTACTAACAGATAAAAATGCTGGACATGATGCTAAAGAAAATCTCTCTCATCGTTTTTACAAAGAAAACTGAGAAAACGTTTCATTTATAGCTCATTATGATGCTTTAATTGTTCAGTTTAACCTTTGTTTTTCATCCTACCCCCACAGAGGCTTATTTTGTCTTGTAAATTCTGTTCTCAAAAAGCCCACACTCTCTTCCTCACTAATCAAGCAAGCCTATTAAGAGAAACAGTGTTCAGGCCAGTTTTTGCACCTGCTAGAAATGAACAAGTTCTAGTACTGAAAGCTGTTAGTAAGGAAAATAGTGAGTTAGGCAATAGGCCCAGCACAAGACCACATGATCTGAGATAGGCCAGTACAGTGTACCTTTTGGCTAGTATCACTGGCAAAAATAAAAGAGTAGATATCAAAACCATCTTGCATGCTGTTGTCAGTCTTTCTGGAGAGATGGAAAATAGCATTTTTACTGGCTGGATTTAAATATGCAGTATTAGTAACATCCAATCATCCTTGCTGTAGAGGGAAGAAATATGATCATTTTCCTCTCTAGATCGAAAGGGTCACTCAGTACTGGTTTTGCTACTATCTCATCTCCTCTTCCTCTCCATTCTGTAAAAAACATTTAATTTTATTTCAGTAAATCGTTTCTTCTTTTCCTTCGTTAGCGTAAGTTTTCCCTCACTGCTCATTTTCCTCCTGATGAAATTGAGGCCAACAGAGGAAAGAGTGCAGGCTGGATCTACAATATAGACAAAAGAGGCAGTTGTCTAGGGTAGCAAAATACTGAGTGGAGAGTAACTGCAGAACATAAATCTCTGGAGAGCTTTTCCCAGTTTTTCTTGGGTAACAAAACCGATAGAACTGGTCCCCGGAACATAACAGAAGATTCTTAGAAGAAAACTCAGCAAAAGAAGAAAATGTTACTGACTCAGGAAAAGCTATTATTGTGAAGATTATTTTAAGGAAGATGCAAAGAATTTCTCCTCCTTGCAACTTGATGTTAAATTTTCTTGATTCCTGAAATGCTACTAAGGGCCTAATGACAAATAAATATAATATGATGTTTTTAATTTAAAAACTTGCAGTCCTCTTAAAGCACTATGTACAAGACTCAAGTGCCAAGACGTATTGTTTATTAGAACAAAACCTGCTCCATTTTAAAAAGTGATTTTTTCCCCACAGTCTTCAAAAAGATTATGTAGTCTTATATCCTGCTACATAATATTTCTTATGTTCTCTCAGAAGCTATTCCCTGCTTTTTTACGTTGGGAGCCAGAAGAGGAAGGAGGTGGCGGCAAACGGCTGGTGAATCACGCAGCAGTGACTCCACTGACTCTGTCCATGCTCGTCCTATTCCTGATTTCCCTAGCTCTGTGTCATGTGTAATTCTCATCCCAAATCCTGCTTCTCTGCAACTGTGCAGCAGAACAGTACTTTTTCATTAGTTTTACGCATCTCCCTGCCTGCACTAATTTCTCTTTCATGGGAATCCACTGCTCCATCAGGCCTGGTAAACTGTTGAATTTTTCCATCTTTTTTCAAGTCACTGAGGTAAAATATCTTGCAATTTCAACCTTCCCTTACCTTGTCTGGAAGCCCACTTTAGAGCATCCTGTAGTGGTTTGCCCTATTGAATTTCAGGCACAGCTCTCTCCTGCATCTGGACTCTGAGACAAGAGGTTCTCTTAGTTCTTTTCAGCTACACTTTTCCAGTTTTTTCCCCTCTTCCAGCACACTCGTCTCCATTTGATAGAAACAGAGTCTATTGAGAAGGGATGGGAATTCCTTTAGCTTAACAGAGATCCCCATCTGTATCAGAAGAAGTTGAGCCATCCTAACTGTAACTCCAAAGAAGAGGAAGTTATTCATCTTGTGCAGTACTGATAGTTCTTTGAGATATGCCTTCTTACAGATGCTCCTCTGTAAAGGTATCTGTGCTCCTGTGCCTCTAACCAATGATTTTAGGTAGCGGTGTCCATTCAGTCTGCACATGCACTTTCCCTCCCCTGTGGTCTGCCTCAAGGTTATCTAGCATTACACAGGCACCACTGCTCAGTTCTTTATCTACGACAGAGCCTCTTGCAGGGCAAGAAAATGGTTGTGGAGCAACCATAGGGACACAAACCTTGAAGAAGCATGGTTAATGCACAAGGTGAATAACTTCCTCCTCTTCTTTGAGTAATGTTCCAAAGGGGCAGCCATGTTATCTACTAAAGAAAAAGGAGTCTTATGGCACTTAAAGACTAACAGATTTATTTATCGCATGAGCTTTCGTGGAAGAATATCCCACTTTGCCAGACACTTTAAAGAGGGAGAACTTACAAAATTGGATGAAAATAAATGCAGGGGAGTGTAAGACGTGGGATCAGGACATACTGCAACAGCACCCCCCCCGCTGGGTGCTGTTTCCTAGAGATTGAATCCTTACGCTCTGATTTGCTGTTGCAGACCTGATCCCATGTCTTTCACTACTGTGTTTATTTTCATCCAATTCTGTAAGTTCTCCCTCTTTAAAATGTCTGATGAAGTGGGATATTCTCCCACAAAAGCTCATGCGATAAATAAATCTGTTAGTCTTTAAGTGCCACAAGACTCCTTTTTATTTTCTTTGAGTAATGTTTCTATGAGTGCTCTGCTATAGGTGACTTCACAGCAGTATCAAAGTGGAATCTGTTATTACAGAGTACTATGGAACTGATGGTGATTGTGGAGGCCAAATCTCCAGTGTTTGCATAATGTTCTGCAAAAGCATGGGCAGAGGCCCAAATCTCTGCTCTGCAGATTTCTGAGATGGTGCATTTTTTAAGGCATGCAATTTAGGTAAAAACTGACCTTGTGGAATGTGTATGGAATTCAGATGGAGGCAACAGGTTATACTCAATAACAGCAATTAATGCAATCAGAGACCCAGTCAGTCTTAGGGAGAAGCTTGGGATGTAATTTTAAAAGTTACTCCGTCTTCAAAAAAGATAGCATATGAGGGTTATGCCATTACAGCTGTCTTTCTCCTATGCATCTAGCTGAAATGACGGCAATTAGAAAGGCTGTCTTCATACACACAGGTATGAGAGAGAGCAAGTTGCCATGGGCTCAAAGGGAAGTCTAGCCAAAACTCTGAAAAGTAGGTCAAGATTCCAGGTTGGAGTGGGTAGCTTCACACAGACGAAGAGATTCAGAATGCCTTCAAGGAATCTACTTGTCAACAGGTGAATGAACGCTGAGCATCTATCTACCAGATGGTAGAAAGCCGTCATGGTTTTGTCTCTCTGGTAAATGTTCCAGAAATGCATCAAAATTTCTCATAATTAATAAAATCATACAGGGCCACAGCAGCTTGGTGGCTCGTGACTTTAAATTTCAATGTTGCCATTTGATGGGTACATCTCCCTCCCAAAGAGATCTAGCCTTTTCCAATCCTGATTGCATGAAGCTGACTTGGGATGATGTTGCTTGTGCCTTGTGCACTAACTGCATCCACTACAATGAAGCTGGATTGAGGATGTTAAAAACAGGAAATCTGGCTCTTTGAAACGGATGTAATATTTTTTGTAGTTCTCTTGCAGGTTGGTGTGATGAAAGCTGATGTCTGCCAGATAACTTTAGCATGATCTAGAATCACCTCATTAATTAGAAGGGTAATTCTGGACAAGGAGAATGTGTGCAGAATATCCAACAGCTTTTGATGTGTATCTGCCACCTTCTGTAAGGGAATTGACAGCTCATCCACCAGACCTCTTAGTAAGCTCTTGAAATCATCAACTAGTGATTTGGGAGGAGGGCAGCAAGTTGGAGGATAACTTTAGAGCCTTATATGTTAAAGACCGTGAGAGGTTTGCTAGAGAGGTACTTTCCCTTTATGCCTTTCCTCTTGTTCCTCAAGTCTCCTCCTCCTCTGGTTCAGGAGCTCTGGACAGCGATGTTGTACGAGACTGTATGGCAGACTCTTTCTGAGAGACAACACACTCACGAAGTATGGGATCTGTATGTCATGCAAGGATCCCAGTACAGCCACTGAGGAGGGGGTGTCCAAGAGAGGCCATTTCATGATTGTGGGTGGGCTCGATAAAATTGAGGATGACGTTTGTATTGTGATGGTAGGCCATGATGAAAGGCCAAGGAAATAACGCCCTCCTGGTCACTGTCAGATGCATTACTGGGTAAGTGGCACGGACCAGTGTATTGGTGTGACATGGCCCAGTGCCTTAGCGATTCCAGGTGCTGTGATGTACTCTGTAGCAAATTTCTGGTACCAAGTAACAGGGATTATGGTTCCTCATCAACTGCCAGGTCTCTCATAATGTTTGTGGTATGCTGTCAGTCCTGATTGTTGTGAAAGTGCAAAGTGTTCCCTATATGGGAGCTTTGCTGCATCCAGTACCAAAGGTTTTCGCGGTGCTGCTCCTTTAGAGGCAGCATGGTACAGTATCTCTCTATTCTTAGAGGGTGATACTGCTGCCTCAGAGCTTGAGCCCTTGACATCTCTAGGCACTGCAGCAACAACAGAAGCAACCTGATGCTTCTGGGTATCATGTTTCATAGCTGCTGGTGCCAAGGTGGCCAGTCATGCTAGGGAACTCCTCTGGCTTGCCAATGACAGTTCGTAGGCTTGGAGCCCTTTTTCTCAAGCCTTTTTTTTTTTTTGGGGGGGGGGGGGGTCAACTGGTCTTTTCTGTTACTCTATTCATTTTGAAGTTAGAAGCTGAGGGGATTTGTCCATGGTTGGCACTGGAGTTCCTTGAAGGTTGAAGGGCCTTTTCTAAAAGAGGAGTTTTAACTTCAGCTCTCTGTTCTTGTGAGACCTTGGATTTAGCTGCTGGCAGAGGGAGGACTTCTGAAGGATACGGGACTTTCCCAGGAACCAGACACAAAGAGTGTCTGTCCACTATAGGGATCGACTGTTTGCAGGAGAGGAACCTCTTGAAGCCAAAAGAGCAGGGCTTGCCCATTGGTAGGAGAGGAGCTCATGCCCTTGTACAGTGAAGAAGGCAGAAGAAAGTTCTTTTTTCTCTCTCTTTTAAAAACACTACTACTACTACTTTATTATTATTATTATTATTATTAGCAAAGAACAAGAGAGTCTTCTAAACCAGGGATTCTCAACCTTTTCACGGTGACAACATAGCTGGGAGTCTTCCCAGCTGTGTGTGACACACCAAGCAACCCTCCCTATAGCTTGTGTCTTATTCCCAGACTCTTGCAGCCTCCAGAATGTTGGCAGCCTGAGTGCTGCCAGCTCCCCTCACCCTGCTTCGGGACTGAGTAGTGTTTGGGGGGCTGGTGTAGTCTTTTGTTAACAAAATCTGCTGAAACATGGTTTTCCACACAATACCAGCACCCTGCACCCAGCTTATGAGCAAGATGGGGGGAGCCAGCAGGCACTATAGCTGGGAGCCTCCTGGGGCTGCAGAGACCCTTGCAGCCTCGGGACTATTCTCAGCCCAAGTGCTGCTGCTGCCAGCTCCCTTTGCCCTCTTCTGGGGCTGAGCAGGGCAAGGCGAGTCTGTGGCACTAGGGCTCAGAGGCTGCAGTGTTCAAGAGACTCTTTCGGAGCACAGCAGCCTCTGTACAGCTGAGCACTGCCACAGATAGCTTGCCTCGCGTTGTTCAGCTTGGGAGCAGGAAATAGCAAGCTGGCAGCTGTGGCGCTCCAGCTGGGAGCAGGGTGGTGTGATACCAATTTCTGGTGACACACTTTTGTATCATGATACAGTTGTTGAGAACTGCTGTATCCAAACACCTCTGCGATGGAAGTCAGGAATTCCTCCAGACAAGGCAGGAAATGTCAACTAGAGGTTTTTTCTTTTTTAATCCAAATGGGATAAAAAGGAAACACTAACTACAAAGGAGGACAAAGGAAAAATTCTAGTACTACTGTGCTGATGACAGAGACAAGGAAGGGACAATTTCTTGCTCCTCTGGAAGCCAAAGGCAGTAAAGGATCTGAGGTAAGGGGAGGTGCCTCACGCTGCTCAGCCCCGAAGCAGGGTGAAGATAGCCAGCAGCGCTCAGGCTCCCAATGCTCTGGGAATAAGCCATGGGGTAGGGGGAGGGTCACTTGGTGTGTCATGCGCAGCTGGGAAGTCTCCCAGCTATGTTGCAACCCTGAAAAGGTTGAGAACCCCTGGTCTAGAAGATTCTCTAAGTTCTTTCTGTTAATAATAATTTAAAAAAAGAGAGAGAGAGAGAGAGAGAGAGAGAGAGAGAGAGAGAACTTTCTTTTGCCTTCCTCACTGCTAAAGGGCATTAGCTCCCTGTCCCCTTCCCATGGGCATGCCCAGCTCTTCTGGCTTCAAGAGGTTCCTCTCCTGCAAAAAGAATGCAGAGTGCTAGATAGCCCTGAGGCACACCACCAGGGAGGGAGAACATATGTGCTGGCTGAATAGACACTGTTATCTAAAATCTCCATTTAGAGGCACAGGGGCATAGATACATCTACAGTGGAGGATCCACAGGGAGAAGTAAAAGAAAGAGCCTAGAGTTCCTGCATTTGTGTCTCTGTGCTAGTAAATTGTCTTCACTGGTTGCACAAAGTTGAGAAAGGGCTACTGTATAGCTGGTTATCTGTCTTCTTACCCTGTTTTAAGCCCACATCCCTGTTTTTTTGCCTAAGCATCATCGCCACACCTTAGCAGTTAACACAGGACAGGTCTGAGAAGGCACTTGGGACACCATGAGACAGTTCCCTCCTCTCCCAAGACTGCCTCCAGCACACCAAGGAGAACCTTAGTAATTGTGTTTTTCCATGACTCACTCCCACTGAAGTTTATTTTCCAGTTCCTCTGACAGTGCACCCTTTCAACTGTGTCTGTTCAGAGATAGTTTCATGCACCTCCTGAATCTCAAACCTCATGTTATTCAATATCTCAATAAAAGTCTAGACTGAGAAGAAGAACTAGCTGGTTCACTCTCTTCCTATATTCTTCTCTTTAGCTGTCTCCACAAAAAGTTAAGCCATTCAGATACCCTAGTTGTAAGCCTTCTACTTCGTCCAGACAGATCAGACTCCAGCAGTCTCAGGCCAGCTGCAATCTGTAGTAAAAATAACATTCTGCCAAAACTCTCTCTTCTGTAATTCTATTAGCATGAAGAAAGAGGCAGTTGCAACTCAAAAGATATAGACACCATTTCTAAGAGCACCTTTTGAGGTGGTGAAACTTCTTGAAAACAACTCTGAAAAACTTATCAAACCTTAATAAAAGAATGTCTAGCCTAGCCCCAGCAAGATGCTAGAATGTGTTTCAGATCCTTTTTTGCTGCAGATCACAGCTTTCAGTAACACCAGAATTGTCAATGTTTTCACCCAATGTATTCCACCAAGGGCAGGAACTGAAAAGAGGGCATTATGCCAGAAAGGATCCTCTCCAAGACAACAAAGACCTGCCAGCTCATGTTTGCCTTCCCTTTGGCAGAAGATTCAAGAAATTCTCAAAAATATGGGCTGGTTTCATTTCAGACAGATGGGCTCTCAGTATTATGAGAAATGATCTCAGTAACTTTCAGGCACCATTAATTTTTCTATCATTTCCTTTGCCAAGACCTTGTGAAAACCAAAAGGTATATTAGATAGTATCTCAAAACCTTGCTCCTTTGGCATAAGTATTCCAGTACTAATAAAGGAGGCTTTGGCTTATACTCCACCTTCTTTGGGGTATTCAAAATACCCGGATATTTTCAGCAAAGAACATTTGTGCTTTATGATTCAAGAGAAACACCTAAGATTTCTTAAGGATCACAGGCCTCAAGAGGCTTATCTTCATATGGCAATATGTCCCATCACTGAAAAATATCAATACTTTACTATCAGGGATGACCGCTGTCAGTTCAAGGAAGTGTCAGTGTTGCAGCCTTTCATCTGCTCCACAGGCTTTTACCAAACCAATGGTTATCTTGGTGGTCAATCTGAGATGAGGGTATTCAGATCTACCACTATGGGGATTATCTACCACTGTAAATGCAACTGTGTAAGGTTTAGCTCACTACTCTTGCTGAACCTTTTGGAGCAAAACTGGAGGAGATGAATCTGTAAAAGAATGCTCCTGTTCTATCACAAGAACTCTTAATTCTGGACACCAATTTTCAAAACTGACTTTGGACTAGTGATGTTGCCTGAAGGGAGGGGGAAAAAAAAACCTAACAGAAGTTAGGATCTCATTGATTTATTGTTGTGCATGCTATAAGTTTCAACATACCCTGTCCCTCCCACTTAAGTCCCTGCCTAATACGAATGCAATGGATCTGCAAAAAACAGGGAACGTAATAGTCAGCTTCCTTTGACATGTTGTTTCTGTATTCTGAACCAATCATGTAGAAAGTGACAAAACCACTGCAGCTCATCCTCAACTGTCAAGGCAGAACAAGAAGCAAAATCCTAAAATAGAGATTTGGAAGGTTCTCGTGGACTTGGAACATCTGATCTCTTCTTCAATGTCACATACACATGCAGTGAGATCAAGAAATAGGACAGTTCGCTTGGCTATTGTGAGATGGATCTGCAAGATGGGAGATGAACCAGCAAGCCTCTGACTCCTTGGAAATGGTTCTTCCTACAAGTAGATTTATTGCCTGTCCAATTCACCAGGAAAGTAATAAAATCTGTTCCAGGCATTGGCAATCCATAAACCTATTGCTACAGGCTGGGGAGCAATCAGCTAAGTAGCAGCACTGTAGAAAAGGACCTGGGGGTCATGGTGGATGGGAAGCTGAATATGAGTTATCAGTGTGCTCTTGCTGCCAAAAAGGCCAATGGCATACTGGGCTGCATCAGAAGCAGGGTTGCCAGCAGATCGAGGGATGTGATCGTTCCTCTCTATTCAGCACTGGTGAGGCCACATCTGGAATACTGTGTCCAGTTTTGGGCTCCCCACTACAAAAAGGATGTGGACAAATTAGAAAGAGAGGACAACAAAAATGATCAAGGGGCTGGAGCACAAGCCCTGTGAAGAAAGACTGAAGGAACTAGGCTTATTTAGCCCGCAGAAGAGAAGACTGAGGGGATATTTGATAGCAACCTTCAACTACCTGAAGGAATGCTCCACAGAGGATGGAGCTCAGCTGTTCTCAGTAGTAACAGAGGACAGAACAAGGAGCAATGGTTTCAAATTGCACCTGGGGAGGTCGAGGCTGAATATTAGGAAAAACTTTCTTACGAGGCGAGTGGTAAAGCACTGGAATGGGCTATCTAGGGAGGTGGTGGAATCTCCGTCTTTAGAGATGTTTAAGGCCCGGCTGGACAAAACTCTGCCTGGGATAATTTAGTGGGAGTGGTCCTGCTTTTTTTTAGCAGGGGGCTGGACCAGGTGATCTCATGAGGTCCCTTCCAATCCCATGATTCTATTTAAAAAGTGTTCTCATTAAAGCTCCTTTTCAGCACCAAGGAAAACTTCTGTTTGTTAATCTTACTGCAGACAGCTGTACATATTCCTGTCACATGTAAAAACGTCCAGTACTTTTGCTTAATCCTTTCAGGGGTCACTTCAGCAAGACAAATCCTCTCTCAAGCACTTTTACTCCCTCCTCTCAATAAAGCAGTAATTCTGAAGCTTGTCATTGATTTTGCGAACAAAATCCCACAGGCTTCCATTTAATTTTATCAGTATTTTGATACTCTTTCTGCTGAAAGTCTACTCACACTGTCAATGTGTCTAAATGGTAAAATTCTATTTCACAGAACTATAGAACAGGAAATTTGATGCCCTGATGGTATATGGGGAAGGAAGGACTAAGGAGAATAGTGTAAGACAGGGGTCTCAAACTCAAATCACCATGAGGGCTGCAGCAGGACTTGCACATTAACCCAAGGGCCACTCCACTGAAACCTTTTCATACAATGGTATTGCAAATACTAATAGCGATAGTGTCGTTGTGGGCCACAAGAAATAACTTTAGGGGCTGCATGAGACCCTCAGGCCGTGAGTTTGAGACTACTGGTGCAAGGCATTGGAGCGCTCTCTCTCTCTCTCTCTTTATATATGGATCAAGTCTGTTATTTTCCTGGGACATAAGTTAGCTAAACCAATTTCTAAGACTAAACTGCTGACTTGAACAGGCGTACATCATGTGCAAAGAGAGAGATGCCCATATGAAGAAATCTGCCAGGCAAGCTTTCTTCTACAAAACAATACAAAATCAGTATATTTTCTTCATCCAAACATACTTTCAAATGTGCAATGTTGAATCTCCCTTTGGTGTTCTTCACCAATACATCAAAACTTCTAACTGCTTTATTATCTTTGATATGTTGTTCACATGCTGCCATTTGATTGTCTTTTTAAATTTTCTTCCAGTTCTTGCAGGGCTTTTTTTCTGCCTTTTTAACTGCTTACTACTTCCAGTTGTTTCTCAAGGTGGATGGAGCATGAGATTTCCAAGAAAGGTAAAGACTAAAATTAGTTTCCTTACCTGAAATTATGTCTTGTCTGAATAGGTATCCACTGCTCTCCCAGAATCCACCCTACTCTCATTGCTTTTAGAAGCCTTTTTTTGGATTCTGGCTACTTAGAATGGTCAATGTTGCTTTCCTAAGACATTTTCTGATTGGAGAGAGAGAAAACAAAGTGTACTCTGCCTGGTACATATTTCGTCTTGAGAAAGTACTCCAGCCAGATAATTCAGGGTTTAGTCCAGGCGTGGCCAAACTGCGGCTCGGGAGCCACACGTGGCTCTTGAATGAAAAATTGTGGCTGCCGGAAGAATGTCAGCAAATCAGTTTAGGAAAGCAGCCCCAGCCTAGGAGTTCAGGCTGAGATCAGGATGGTGGGGAGAGTGCAGCGTGATCTGGGATGGCAGGGAGAAGTGAGGCATGGTCAGGATTTAAAAAAAAAAAACTCACCACTAGCCTGCAAGTCTTCTACATCGAGCAGCAGCTAAGTTTTTACTGTATAGGTCTAATTTTCATGGTAACCTTAAGTAATTGTTAGAATCTGACATTAGTAAGATTGATATTTGTCCTCTTTTTATAATAAAATTAAAGTGTGTAATGAATTTTAAACTTATTAATTTTGGAGTAGGTGAAAGTATATGGCTATAGCCTCAGTGCGGCTGTTGAAGTTTTAATAATCAACTTGTGTAGCTCTTGAGTTCCATAAGTTTGGGCACCCCTGATTTAGTCTCTTAATTTTTCCTTGCAACTAATGACTTTCACAGCTTTGGCTTTGGGGAGATATATGCCTGCAGTTTCTTCAAGCACTTGATGAAGTGGGATTGTCTCTCACATAGCTCATGCGACAAATAAATTTATTACTCTTTAAAAGTGCAACAGGACTCCTTGTTTGTTTTGCTCAACTAGACTAACATGGCTACTCCTTTGGAATGTTGCAGTTTCAAAGTTATTCCACTAGAGGATGTTGTGAAACAGGCCTTCAAAACTCAGAAGAGAGGAAAAACCCTACAGCTTTTCAAGTCTAGTAGAGCAGGGGATTCCCATTCAAAGATGACAAATTTATGTGTAAGCAAACTACTGTTTATCTACAGGTTATGATCATCTGCCCATATAAGTTTCTGTGTGAAAAGTATTTTGCCCCAAAGAACCTAAAAATCTTCTTTCCTCTGTTAGGATTTTCTATCATTATTGTTGTAGCATCTAACATTTTGAGAGTTCAAGACTGAAATGTGTATATTGGATTCTAGGATTAAGTGCAAAGCTTATAAATTATAGATTATTGATAGGGGTATTTAGGTTGGAGGCTTTAACTCAATGGAGTAAGATTATCTTAATAGGCCTGATATAAGAGGAAAGGAAAAACAGATATTTTTATTCAGGAGATCACCATGCATGTCCAAACTAGAAATGAGCTTTTGGAGAAAATCAACAGCCATCAATATTTGAGAGACTGGCAGGGACTGAAAGAATTAAATCTGCTGTACCACACCTGAAAAATGAAAGTAAAACATACAGATATGCTACCTTTTTACAATATTCACTACTTCCCGGAAAAGAGCTCTCTCATCAGCAGCATAAGTGACATCTAGTCCTGTAACTCCAGATCTTGTCAGCAAAGGCGCCTGGTCTCTGCTACCTAGAAAACAAGTAAAATAATAATTAATTATTAGGACAAACTCCACAACTCCAGTCAGTCTCTTTTATCCTTTCAAGTAACTCAAATCCTTTGAAGAGAGAAAGTAAGTTCTTTCTATACAAAATACATTAATATCTGTCTTATTACAAATAAAAACTTACTAATACAATTATCCTTTTCTGGATAATTTTTGTTCTTAAAGGTAGCTTTTAGGCAAAAGAATTCCTTGTTTTCCCTTTGTAAATTGTTCCACTGAGAAAGTTTTCTAGAAATTCCCAAAGATAAACAAATTTCACACAAGGAAAATATGTCAGCATTTCACATCCACAAATAGCTAAAAGAAAGAACTATATGTGAAGAAAAGTGTTAAAAGAACTGTACTACAGCTTATGTTTTATATTCTTGACACAAAATATCTATTTAATTAACGTCATTATACTTTTTTAGACTAGTTCTTTGCAAAGTGCTTTGAACGGAAAGAGCCCCATACAACATAACACAACTATTAAAAACACCAAAAACTCTCACTATTAGAAATAAAAATAACCAATCAGAGAGCAAGTTTAATGGAGCAGATCAACAACTGTATCTAGAAAACTCCCTTACGTAACAAATCATAATATCTTTTATTAAGCAAGTGAACTGGAGTTTTAAAAGAAGTTTGATATATGATGAATACATTCGACCATAAGTTCAAAAAAAATGGTGCTTTTTCAGAATTAAAAATACAGGCTGTCACTTAAAATGCAATAACGTAAAATTATATGCAGCTCAATCTCAAGTCACTCTTCAAGGACCTCAACAAGCTCTTCACCAGGAAAACAGTGAGAGCATTTAACAATAAAAGGAAAAAAGATCATCAATATTTAAATGAACTATGTCATTTTATCACTAAATGAATTCTGCAGATTAATATGTCTGATTTTTGAATATACTACCAGTCTTAGTCACAGTTTTCTTCAAAATTTTTTGGAGCAACTCCTAGGGAACAATAAGATCCTCTCATGACAACAGCAACTATTTAGCACAAGGAGTTAATTAAAACATACTAACAGAGAAACTAACATCAGAATAAGCTAATTAGAAGTAATATTAAGGACTTCACTTAAACCCATAAAATTCCTGTGATACCTTGACAAAGAAGCAGGTGAAGGATGGAACTGTTGCCTTAAGATTAAATTTCCTCTTTTTTGGGAGGGGAGGTGGGTAGGTTTTATGCCACACCTTTATTGTTAGACAGTATTTTGTGGTTTAGTATACACGTGTAATGCCAGTTTTCTTCTTTAATTCCCCAGAATAAATCTTAAAAGAAACAGGACGTTATTTTAAATAGTCTAAACCAGTGGTACTCAACCTTTAACAGCTGGAGAGCCACTTCACCATTAAATGGAGTTGCAGATCACCTTAAAAATCAAGTACCAACACTGTGATCTTTGTGTCATGATGTTTCCTCAATGTCTGATGATGATGCAGTGTCACGTCATCATCATATATTGATACATCATGACTTGACACATCATCCCCTCTCCAAGCAGCATACTCTCTCTCTTTCTGTTCATCCCCTTCTGGCTGCTGGGAAGAAGGAGTGAGGGGTCATTCCCCATTCTGCCCCCCTGCTGCTGGGTGGGAGGTGATCTCTACTCTTACCTGTGGGGGGATCCCAGCAGCTCCTTTTCTTTCCCCCTATGGAAGGGGGAACTTCAGCGACTCCCACACTGCTGGTCCATTTGCTCAGTGCTCCCCGCGCTGCCTGACAGAGTGGAGCGCCTGTAGGGCCATGAAGAGCCACATCCGGCTCTAGAGCCACAGGTTGAGTATCACTGGTCTAAACAAAGCCAAAAAGGTACAATACAATAAGGGCCCCTGTTTAGATCCAGAAAGGATCAGATAAAACCACAAATATAACCCTTAAGTAAAATATTGAACATACTGTCTTGATTTAACATTTTATATTTGTAGCTAGTCAGCAATTTGATCAGGATACTAAGGCAAATTTTCCTCTTTACACCTCTAGAACACTGCAGGAGCTTGCTCATGAGTACACAAACATAGATCTTATGCATACACGTATCATGTCTGTGATTTACAACCTGTGTGATGGTTCATAGGAAGACATAGGCAGGAAAGCTCTACCTATATTTAACACAGACTTTCATTCAACAGCCATAAGAAGAAATTAAGTGAGTTAAAACAATACTACAGAACCATACTTGATCATTGCTTGCTAAATGCTTGATTTTTATAACACACAGATTTTGGTAAAGTATTCTAAGAAAAAGAAAAGAAATAGGAACCTTGGCTTGAGCTTGTTCTGTCTTTATCAATCACTATAGCACCAGTGATTTCTCTTTTATCAGTATTTGGCAGTGCTGTGTCAGATGAGATGCAGAAGAATAAAGCACAGATAGGATCAAATTCAGGGTCTGGCTCCAAGTCTCGTCTAGTTCGAGCATGTAACTCCATACTGATGAGTGTAAGGTTTTGGACCTACATCAAAAAAAAAAAAAACCGAAAAAAACAACCATGTAGAAGTATAAATTTTGTGGCTTTCTTCAAACAATTAAGTTTTACACAGCTTTAAAAGAAGTAGATTATTCATACAAATGAATCATTACAAGGGCCCAATGTATTATTATAAACTACTTGCATGTCACAGGTGAAAATACAGCTCAAAAAGCCTGCATTTTTAGAATCTGTTTTTAGAAAATAATTGTTTTGTACAAGATTACACATAAACAATTATATCTTTAAACAAACTAGTTTGGAATAATTAAATAAATATTGAATGCTTGTTTTCTAATATATATTGTCTCCTGGTCTTTTAAGTCTTGACTAAACATTTCAAATCACAGCACCAAAACCATAAAAGCTACAAAATCAATATTATTAAATTATAACTTTCACTTCCATGCCATTTTCCATCAGAGAACTCAAACTGCTTTACAAATATTGAATTTAGTCGCAACACTTGTGTTCCACTTCAGCTCAATTATTACAGCTTTGGAAACAGCCACAGAGAGATAAGTGATTTGGAAAAACCAGAGACACTCTATAAGAAAGTCTTAAATAAAATGCCTGGGACCTCAAGACCATACTTCCAGTTAGCTGGAACATACAATATTTGGTAATTCTACACTCTAAAACGGATTTAGGGTGACTACATATACTTTTAGTATTTTCTCTGGAAATCTTTGAAAAAAGAAATGTGGGTATTTGTCAATAAATTTCTCACTCATCCCATATAGCAGGGAATCTAGCTTTTAAAAAAGAAAAAGCTTAGATGTTTTAAGAAATAAAGTTTAATCTTTTTTCTAGACTGCACAATAGAAAGCATCCGAAAGACCCACAGATTCCTCCTTGTCACACATGGAGTGTTTCCTGTCTGGGAAACAGCATGAGATAGTGTAGTACTCCTTTGTTTTATAAAGGAAGATCATTTCAAGTAGTACAAAAAAAGTCAGGTTGCCTGTTTTCAGATTAAGAGGAAAAAGCTGGGTATGGAATAATCAGTGGACTGACAGTCAAGTAAATCTAGCAGGTATGTGAAGACAAGGACAAGAAAACAGAAGAGTACTGGGCACAAGAGGTAAATGCTTGTGGGTGACACAGAGGGAAGTAGCAAAGGGTTGAAGGAGATGTGAAAAGGAGAAACTAACTACAGCTCTTCCTCTATTTTCTCAGTGCCTTCGATATTAATACATCATGTCATGTTTCTTAGCACTTGGATATAATGGTTACAGTTATGCTCCATATATAAATCTGGACTAAACAGATAGAGCTATAGTACCAATCTGTGAGCAGACTTAGGTAAACAGGAGATTTGGAATATTTTTTCCAAAACCTGAGAAATGAACTTAAATTGTAAGAGAATGCTAAAATTAAGCTGAAACTGAGTGTGGTTCAACTAGTCATCAGGACAGCATGCTATACAGCTCAGTACGCATACTATGCAGTTCTTGCTATTACCCGAATCCTGCCTCATGCACCTTCAG
This sequence comes from Podocnemis expansa, assembly GCA_007922195.1. Classification (NCBI taxonomy): domain Eukaryota; kingdom Metazoa; phylum Chordata; order Testudines; family Podocnemididae; genus Podocnemis; species Podocnemis expansa. Next base: position 58,629,257 of record ML681979.1, read on the forward strand.
TCACTGGGATTTTTCAGTAAGAAAGTTAAAACAACTTACTAAATCAAAATGCATTACTGAGTTTCTTGGTAATACTTCTTTTGCAATACTAGGCATCTAGCCTTTGTGGTTGTGATCCTTCCATTTTGAAATAAAACTGCTCTGCCTTTCTGAGCAAAGACAATTTAAATGTCAAGTTTAGTTTAAAATAAATAATCAGAACAATTTAGCATCCATCAAATGCATTCTATCTATTGTTAGGCACATTTCTAAGGATATTCCCATCAAAATAAGACTGCAAGATCTAAAGGGACAAATAACTGATTTTGTTTTGTTTTGTTTTTGTTTAGAACTCAACATAGGGCTTAAATACAACAGAAGATTGTTACAGAAAGTTTAGATGCTCTGTTGGTGAAGATCTTCCTCAGAGGATTGAACATTTTCCAAAGTTTTCCACAAAATTTCTCATAGTTTCACCAGATTTCTAGTGGTTCAAAATCATCAAGAGAAGTTAAATACAAGATGGCAAGATACTCCTCATCTATTTGTAACTTTTAAGGCCAGAATGGACTATTATGATCTTGTGGCCTAACATTTTGTATAACAGTAGCCAAGAAATTTTACCCAGTAATTTCAGCATTATTCGCATAACTTCTGATAACTACAGCATAATGAAAACAAGAATCTTTAAGGGTTAAGTGTCCCCTCTATTAGTGTCTCTAAATCTTTAATATGGGGCAATAATTTAATTTTGACAGTATTTTTATGATATGTTATGCTTCAAAACCTTTTTAGACTACAAATGAAGCAGCCATTACCAGCTCTTCATTTTGGTTAGCTTTTATTTCACTCATTAAAAATTTCCTAAAGTAACCGGCAATGTTGGATGCTGGAGTTAAGTACTGAATAAAATATTTTTAAACTACCAGGATTTTTTTTTTTTTTAGCTAGAAGTGTGATTATTTTTCAAATGTTACCAAGCTATATTTTAATTGTCACATTTGTATGCATAGAAATGGAACAAAATCCCATCTTGAAACTAGATTGTTATTTTATATATTACCATAGTGTCCAGGACAGTGGTTGCCAACTTGTGGTCAGGAACCAAAAGTAGCCTGTGGCTCTACTCCTGCTGGCTGCACAAGGGAGTCACTGCTTAAGGACCCAGGCAGAGCACGTGTTTGGCACTAAAAGACCAGTGCAGGCTCCTTGCTGAAGGCAAAGGGATCAAAGATCAGCACTCTTCTCTCCATCTGTAGCAGGGAGCACAGCAAAACACTCTGCCTGGGTCCCTAGATGCTGGGAACCCTGCTGGAGCCAAGGGGAGGGAAGATCAGTACTCCCCTTCCCCAGCTCCAGGAGAGAACAAAGTGCTCTGCCTGGGTCCTTATGTGCTAGGGTCCCTGCTGGAGCCAAGGGTGTGGCACTGATCATCCCTTTCCCCACCTGCAGAAGGGAGCCACTGCCTAGGAACCCTGGTTTTGAGCAGAGGACTACAGGATGCATGTGGTTTCCCTGATGCAGTCACAGAGATGGGAGATCAGTGAGAAGGCACCCTCCTTGCTCAACTCCTATCTAGCTGCAGTGGGATGAGAGGCCTGGTGGGGAAGCAGGTAGCCGTTTAGTATTGTAAAATTGAGATCTGTGGCCCTTGAGCCAAAAAGGTTGGGAACCACTGGCTTAGGAGCTTTAGTCACTGACCAGGAGCCCACTTTGCTAGGCACCTACAAACAACAAAGAGACTTTTCCTGCCCCAAAGGAACTTGCAAACGAAGCATAAAACAAGAGATAACAGATACATACAAAGAGATGGGGAAGTAGAAGGAATCAGCACAGTAGGCATTGGTCTCTTTCACCAGTAGTGTAGGCATTAACAAGTTTTTTGAGAGGATCACATTAAACAGAGGGATCAGAGGAGGAATCTGAAGGTAGATAATAAGGTAGTTTTGTGGATGTTTACAGGAGGGTGACTCGTAAGTGCAACCAGGGGCATAGCCAGCCCCTGATTTAGCTAGAGAGTGGGCCCACTATCTGGTCACATGATGGGAAGCTGCCCCCTCTCCCCCCAAACAGGGCAGAAGCACCAGCACCAGTGCCTCGACTCCACTTGCAGCCTTAGCTGCAGCGTCTAGCAGCCACAGCCACGACTACCGTGCCCTGCAGCCGCGAGTAGAGCAGAAGTGCCTCTGTTGCACTTGCAGCAGCAGCCTCTGAGTGGCTCTGCAGCCACAGTGGAGAAATTTGTGCCACTGCTGGGTGCTAAGTGTAGGCCTCATGGCAAAGTGGGTGGGCCCTGGCCCACCTGTGGCTACACTCCTAAGTGTGAGTGCCAGTATGGGAGAAAATGCAAAAAAGCTTGTTTGAAAATTTAATCAACAAGAGTCAGACGTAGCTTGGATGTGAAGACGAAAGGTCTAAGTTGAAGATGATACCCAGTATATAGGCCTGCATGACAGGCAAAATGGTAGTGTTGTCTCCTATAATCAAGAAAGGAGAGCGTGAGGAGGACTTGGCAGGGAAGATAAGGAGACTCTGTTTTAGTTATGTTGAGCTTTAATGGATGGCTATACATCTCTGAGGAAGTGTGAGACAAACCAGATTTCAGTCCGGACAGGAGACAGATCAGGCATAGAGAGAGATCTGTGAGTCTTCAGCATACAGTTGGTAGCTGAAGTTGTATTTACAGAAGAAATTACCCTGAGATACAGTGGCAAGTGAGAAGAGAAAGGGACCAAAGCCAGAGCCAGTAAAATCCCCACAGAAAAATTGGAGGGTAAATGAGGAGGCTACTGGGAAGGACCTGTGAAGTAGTAATTACATTTTAGCATAAGTAATAATTCAAAAACATTTTGGCTCCTATTCACCATAATCCTTATGCACTTTAACTTTTTTAGAGCTACTCACTGGCTTACAGTTAAGTACTAAAGGGTGACAGAACCAGGAGAGGAGGGGGAAGGGTGTGCCCTTTCAGTGGATTATGTCGGCTGGTTTGAGTTTCCAGACTCACATGTTGTTCTACACATTCTGGGAAACAATGTTCCCTGTAAACTGCATGCAATCATGCAGTGTGGGCAGAAGCAAGAGCAAGACATGGAGGGACTGAAATGTCTGCTGTAGTGCCAAAGACCAGGCTGGTAAGGAAGTAATGCCATCCACAGCCTCAAAAACAACTCTGACATTATCATTAAGGAGGCTGACAAAGGAGGTGCAGTTGTCATCATGAATAAATCAGATTATGACCAGGAGGCTTATAAACAACTCTCCAACACAACCTTCTACAGACCACTTTCCTCTGACCCCACTGAGGAATACCAAAAGGAATTACAATGCCTACTCAAGAAACTCCCTAAGACAGTACAAGAATGTATAGAGACAGAAACACCACCAGAACCATGGCTAGGGATGTTCTATCTACTACCCAAAATCCATAAAAAAGGAAACCCTGGACGCCCCATCATCTCAGGCATTGGCACTCTTACTGCCGGCCTATCTGGCTATGTGGACTCCCTCCTCAGACCCTATGTTATCAACATCCCCAGCTATCTTCAAGACACCACGGACTTCCTGAGGAAAATACAGTCATAGAATCATAGAATCATAGGGTTGGAAGGGACCTCATAGGTCATCTAGTCCAACCCCCTGCCAGAGGCAGGACCACTCCCACTTAAACCATCCCAGTCAGGGTTTTGTCCAGCCGGGCCTTAAACACCTCTAAAGATGGAGACTCCACCACGTCCCTCGGCAGCTCATTCCAAGACTTCACCACTCTCCTGGTAAAAAAGTTTTTTCTAATATCCAGCCTCGACCTCCCTAACCGCAACGTGAGACCATTGCTCCTCGTTCTGTCCTCTGTTATTACCGAGAACAGTCAAGCTCCATCTTCCTTAGAGCATCCCTTCAAGTAGTTGAAGGTTGCTATCAAATCCCCCCTCAATCTTCTCTTCTGCAGACTAAAGAAGCCTAATGCTTCCAGTCTTTCCTCATAGGGCTTGTGCTCTAGCCCTTTAATCATTTTGGTTGCCCTCCTCTGAACTCTCTCTAGCATGTCCCTGTCCTTTTTGTAGTGGGGAGCCCAAAACTGAACACAGTATTCTAGATGTGGCCTCACCAGTGCAGAATAGAGGGGAAGGATCACATCCCTTGATCTGCTGGTGATACTTCTTTTGATGCAGCCCAGTATGCCATTGGCCTTTTTGGCAGTCCATTGGAGAACTTCCAGAAAACACCATTCTGGCCACTATGGATGTAGAAGCTCTTTACACCAACATCCCACACAAGGATGGATTACAAGCTATTAGAAGAACCATCCCAGATGATGACAGAGCACAGCTCGTGACTGAACTTTGCGACTTTGTACTCACCCACAACCACTTCAGATTTGAGGATCATTTATATCTCCAGATCAGTGGCACTGCTATGGGCACCAGCATGGCCTCACAATATGCCAACATCTTTATGGGCGACTTAGAACAACGTTTCCTCAAGTCTCATCCCAAGACACCTCTTCTTTACCTGCGCTACATCGATGACATCTTTATCATCTGGACACACGGCAGGGATGCTCTTGAAGATTTTCACAGAGATTTCAATAATTTCCATGACACCATCAAATTGAGCCTGGAACACTCCACACAGGAGATCCACTTTCTTGACACTACAGTACAAATCAGGGATAGACATATCACCACCACCCTATACCGAAAACCTACTGACCGGTATAGTTACCTACATCCTTCGAGCTTCCATCCTAAACACACCACACGAACCATTGTCTACAGCCAAGCCCTAAGATATAACCGCATCTGCTCTGATCCCTCAGACAGAGACAGACATCTTGAGGATCTCTATCAAGCATTCTTGAAACTACAGGACCCACCTGGGGAAGTAAGAAAACAAACTGACAGAGCTAGACGGGTTCCCCGAAGTCATCTACTACAGGAGAGACCCAAGAAAGAAAGCAACAGAACACCACTAGTCACCACATATAATCCTCAAGTCAGACCTCTGCAAAAGATCATTAAGGACCTACAGCCTATTCTAAAAGATGATCCCTCTCTCTCTCAAGCATTAGGAGACAGACCACTCCTTGCCTATAGGCAGCCCCCTAATCTTAAACAGATACTCACCAGCAACTACAGATCTAACAACAAGAACATTGAAGCAGGCACACACCCTTGCAAAAAACCACGCTGCCAAGTCTGCCCACATATCTACACAACAAACACCATCATAGGTCCTAATCAAGCCTGCTACTCCATCAAAGGCTCATTTACCTGCTCGTCTACTAATGTGGTCTATGCCATCATGTGCAAGAAATGCCCCAACACCTTATATATTGGACAAACAGGACGATCGCTCCGGAAGAGACTGAATGAGCACAGAGCTGATATCAGAAATCAAAGAACAAAGAAACCAGTTGCTGAGCACTTCCATCTTCCTAATCATTCGATGATGGATTTGTTAACGACTGTCGTTAGAGATGTACCTGGGACATCAAGACTCCAAAGAGAAACAGCTGAACTCGAATTAATATGCAAACTAAATTCTGTGAAAGCAGGACTCAGTCGAGATTATGGGTTCTTTTCACATTACAAAGGGTAATCTGACTTCAGGTTTCCCATTCTTTAAGCCTGTAAACTGCTCTGATTTGCTGTTACTTTATGACCTGATCCTATGTTTTACACCGCCTTGCATTTAGTTTCATTCCTTTCTGTAAGTTCACCCATCTTCGAAGCATCTGAGGAAGTGGGATCTTCTCCCATGAAAGCTCATGCAAAAAATAAATCTGTTAGTCTTAAAGTGCCACACAACCGCTTGTTGTTTTTTTACTGGACTAGACTAACACGGCTATCCCTTTGGAAAAAGAACTGAGGTGACTGGGTCAGGGTTGGCAGCAGCTACTACCAGCAGCTGGCAAGAGATACAGGTACAACTAAGTTCCAAAGGGGTAGTCATGTTAGTCTGGTCCAGCAAAACAAACCAGGAGTCTGGTGGCACTTTTAAAGACAGACAAATTTATTTCTCACACGAGCTTTCCTGGGAGAGAATCCCACTTCATTAAATACTTGAAGATGAGGAACTTACAGACGGGAGCAAAATAAAACAAGACATCCCCACCACCCTAGTTTGAAGCTGTTCACCTCTGCCTCGCCCATGCAAGTTTTCATAGCTCCCTTCACCCTCCATGCACAGTACTCACCTCACACCTCCTCCTATATCTCCATGCCGCCATTCAAAGTAGGCTTCTACCACCTCTGTAAGTATGCGTTTACATGCTATGCTGCATAAGGATCCTTAGCCTCTCTTTTTTTAGTAAGGACAATATAAAAAATAAAAATTCAACACAGGAGTGTGACTGAGTGGCTAACAGAAAGTACTGAGAGTCAGGCTATTAAGTGTTGTATTCCTGCTTCTGCAACTGCCATACTTTGTAATCTCAGACTAGACATAAAAGGGAGAGCGTTAACTTAAAAAACATCACCCCCAAAATGCCACTTCTCAATTTGTTGTTTTCTGTTGTCACAAACAACATGCACGATTATTATAATTGATAGATTAAACAAGGGATTGTCAACCTGTGGCATGTCTGCTGTACCCCATTTGAGCAGCAGGCATGACCCCTGGGTAGAGCCGCACTAATCTTGGCTTCAAGTGCCACGCCTTCCCCAGACACACCTTCCAACACCACCCCTCCTTCCCACTCTCCCACATGGACAGGGCTGGATTAACTGGCCCAGGGGCCCTGGGCTGCCCCCTCCTGCCTGGCCTCCTCGCCACATGGGCTGGCTCATGCCCCAATCAATGGGGAGGGCCCTGAAGCCGGAGGGCACTCCCACCCTGGCTCTGCTCTGATCAAGCTGCCGAGGGCTGAGAGGGGTGGGAGTAGGGGAGGGGCTGGCTGGCATGCAGCATGGGGGCCTTCAATGCAGCGCCCAGGGCTGCCATGCTGGAGCAGCAATAGCCTCACTGAAAGCCTGCTGGCCCGACCACCCCCACCCCCAGCAGAGAGAACAGGGGCTGGCCTGGCCGAGGGGGTCGGTCAGAGTGCAGAGCCTGGCCTCTGGCGCCAGGGCTCCACCTCACACCATAGCACTGGTGCTGAGAGCGCTCCTAATTTGGAGATCTTCTAACAAAAGTTACTAAAGAAGCTTTACCAAAAATAACAAACCTCGATCAACAAGGACAGAATTTGAATTCAACAGTATTTCTCCCATCAAACCCCACCCCCTTAAATAAAATTATCAAGCATGAATAAAATAATTCATCTTTGGTATTGCAGAAAGTTACCTCATGTAAAGCTTTTGCTTCCTGCAGATTTTGTACACTGACTTTGAAACCATAAGAGTTGTTTAAAGATGGTCCTTCAATCTGAGAAGTTTCTTTCTTTGGGGCACTGAGGGCAGCAAACTGATTCTATTGAAAGAAATACATACAGCAAAAAAAAAAAAAAAAGATGAATGCATTTATTTTTCATTCTTCAGATGACTGTTTTCATATTTAGTGATCTAAAAATAAAAGTTACTTGACAACAATTAGAAGGACGCTTTTGTTTAGGCTTTGTCCATGTGACAAGTTAGGGTACATCTGCACAGAAAAGAAAAAAAAAAAAATCCTTGCCACAGCAGGTTTCAGGCCCTGAGTAAAATGATTTGGGGTTGGCACTATAGATTTAATGATAGCTAAACAGATGTTTCGGGTGGAGTCCAGGTTCCAAGGCTTTGCCTAATATCTACATGACTGGTTTTATTTTTATTTCCCAGATCACAATAGCAAAAACCAAATAAAAGTGACAACAAATTCAAAAAAAGATTAAAATAAGTTTAGGTAGCTTGTTTATCTCGACAAATGGACTATTTTTGTTTCTCAGCTTGAAAGGGCACTGAAATGTAACCTAGTAAACATGAATTTTTGTTTCCAATTCTTATTTACCTTCACTTGTGTTGTTAAAAGTACTCTTCGAAGAGTGTCAGAGTTACTTCCCCTTTTATGACTCAATTTCTGCATCTTTGGTTCTGTAAAAACATACAAAAATGAAAATCTATTTCATTTCCCCCAAAAATCTTCTCCAGAAAACTTATCTACGAGAAAACAGGAAGTTCGTCTTAATATGCACAAATAGATAACTACCTGTTCAAAGAACAGCTCTAATAGCATAGTGTGCCTTACATACTGTATGAGACAAAAACACATGGTTATCCTGAACAGCCTTAAAACTGAAGATATTTCATATTTATACTCTAATTTTGAAATAACTGTTTGTGACATATGCCAGTGATTTAATTAAAAGGACTTCATAACTCAAAACCAGCTTACATTTAAATTTCAATTATGTTGTTCATGTTTTAACTATTACTTTAGAATTCTTATTCCAGTCATATTACCAGACTCTTTAAGGTGTTCTGACAAGCAATTCTCAATTAATAATTGAATAAATTATTTTAATTCAATGAACATTTTTCTTTAAAAAACAAAACCATGTTTAAATTGCCTTTCTTATAGAGAGATGGTTATTTTTCACTTATTTCAAAGTACATGAATGTCTTTTCCTCCTGTCTTCAGAAAATGTTTTTGTACCTTTCCTTACTCCACCTGCCTTAATATTTACCTGTAGATAAAGGAGTTAACTCAAGTGATTCAGCTATTCTTTCTTGACATTTTCTCTGTATAATGGGTGTGCTATGAAGGCAAGCAGATTCAGAATTTCCAGCTCCTTCTCTAACCAGAAGTGGAGACATGCTGAAGGATGGCTGACCTTCATCTTTGTCATGTTTCTGTACACTTTCACTGCATGCTGCGTCATTTTCTTCCACCGGAGATGAAAGTGTCTTCTGATTCCTCCAGTCTGCATCTTCTAAACTAGACTGTTTGGAATCTGGGGATGCTGCTTGTTGCCAAGGAGGAAGCACTGGAGAGTCTGGTGAACTATAATTGATATAATAATCATCATCCTCTTCTTCTTTATCAGGTTCTATTGCTGAAGAAGCAAGCAGGAGATTCCTGCTTTCAGGTGGAGTTTTACTGGCTTCTAAGGTATTCATAGGCATCTGTACAGTATTAATACATTTATCACAAGTTTCCTTGGTTTGTATTGGTGTAAGATCTGCCTGTGAAACAGGAGCATCTTTTTTAGGCACAATAAGTCTGTTATCTTGCAGGCTAGGTAAAATGAAATTCTTAGCTGCTTTTACTGTTTCAGTAGGCTGATCTTCAGGCAAAGTAATGGGTCTGAAATTCTCAACTGCTTTTTCTGTGTCAGCAGGCTGATCCTTTGACAACTTCTTGATATGCTCATACTCCTCTTTGGCATGAAGCCATGTCTGGATTTGTTGGCGACTCGGTGCACATTTACAAGGCATGATGACTATTTTTTTATCTTCACAAGTTTTATGGCTATTACTTTCTCCTTTGCCAGCTATGGAATGACAATTACGTGGTGGTGACCCTGATCTCGGACTCTGAGTCATTGCTGAAAACGCAGTCTTCCAGAGCCGTAGTCCTTCCAATGAGAAATCTCCCTCAAATTCAGGCAGATCATTTGGAAGTCTAGTTTCTACTGTGAGAATTCGTCCTCCAATCTCCCTGTAAAGAGAATATTTTAAAATATTATTCTATTCTAAACTGGAACTTTACTGAGATTAACTACTTTCTATCCTTCTAGTAGAGAGATGGGAGTCTGAATCTTTTCTGCCCCAACAATCCCTTTCCAAATGGCTCTTGCTCTACCTTTTATGATCTATATTACATATCCTGTGACAATGACCAAACACTCTCCTGAATCAGCAAATCAGTGAAGCATGAAGATGATAATTTCTTCTCCCACAGAGACAGAGAATGCCACTTCCACACAGCTTTCAACTGCTACTGGGTTCAAGCACATGTGAACTAACCAGAGTCTTTAAGGTCATGGACAGCAGTTTAGTATAGTATTATTAAAATACTGGAAACACCACCTTCCACACTCAAACAAAATGACATTTTGACTGCAAACATATTGTTACTGACAAAGACAGTAGCTTTGGGTGCTGGAACAGACAATATTAAAACATGACATAGTTCCAAGAGGGAAATGGAAATTCCATTAGGGTAAAGAATCACAACCAAAGAACCACTAACCTTTCCGATTCTAATGTAAAACGCCAGTGAATTTCTGGAAGAAGCAGCTGCCAGTACACTTAGTACACACTTAGTAAAGATAATATATGTATAGCTTCAGGACTGTGATAAAGCCTCCTTTTGGTACACTGTGGAAGTATGACCAATTTCACTACTGCATACACCACTGCATGGTCAACAACTGTCATCAACAAAGGGTATAGGATGTCTACGCATTTATCAGAATTATAGGCATTCCACAAGTTGAAAACTAGGACGAATCCTGATAGCTATCAGCTCCAGAAAAGGGGTGGTCAGCAGGTGAACCATGAGTCCCAAACCATCAGCCAATTTTGAACAGACCATGAAATACTTTTATTTATTTAATGTCATCATCGTTATTGTAGTTTGAAAATTTTCCCTGGAATCTGGACCTTACTTATACCTCAACAAACAATAACTGACAACAAGTCACATGGCCAGATGTTTTCCTGCTCAAAGGGAGAAGGGAGTCTTGCTGTGAACATTATTGGCGAAACCAAAACTGGCACACGGAATTAGAGTAGATGATGGTAAGGGAGGGACAATTATTTTATTGCACTTAACTACAGAATTAAAATGAAACCTTGGAATTTATGTTCATCACAACAAATTTTTACTCATCTGAGTGTGAAAAATTTCTATATTACCATAAAATTAGCTTTTATTAATACATGTAATTAGACTTGAAATTATTACACATATACAAAGTTACCTGGGCTTTTCTGGTGCATCAGAAGGATTGCTGCAAAATGGTTCTTGGTAAATTGTTTCTGCAAGTTCATGATCCAATAAAGTTGCCATAATTTCTTCACGACTTGGTGGGGACATAAGAGGTTTAAGAATGTGAGCTGTACGAGGCGTAAAACTTCCATTCTTTGACTGTGAAGGTGAACTGGTTGATCTTGGTGAACTATCTGGAGTTGGAGTTAATCCTTCATTGTTTCTTGAAACATACAATTCTAAATCCTCAGAAGCTGCATCCACAAGCTCACCATCAGGAGAAGACAATACGGAAGTAAAAGAAGTATTAATTGAATCAAGAGGCTGAGATGGTTCAAAAGTAGTTTCCTTTCTAGTGCAGCTTTGAATAAAGTCTGAACAGCTTGGTTGTGGAAGACTAAGAAATATTTCTTTATTTACTGGATTTCTACTCAACTTGAATTTCTCATTTACATAGTCCGCAGCCTGTTTCATACAGAAAACATCTATGGATGAGCTACTTCGAGAATTTGAAGGATGAACATTGTTTTTCCACTGACTGTGGCAATGGTTCTCATTGTTATCCATAGTGCTTTTCTCAAAGAGTTCAGGGCTTAAAGCACCAGATGTTATCCATGCGCTTGGGTCTGAAGAGTGATGTTTCTCGTCCTCAGATTTTTGGCTATTATGACTGAAAAGTTCATTCTCTGCTGCTTGTCCAGGAAAAAGATCCTGAACTGCATCACTCAAAAACTTCTGTGGCAGACTTTGATCTGCTGGGACAAACTGACTTGCAGAGTACAAACTACAAAATCCAGTCTGTCCTATGGTATTAATATCAAAATTGTAATTATGGTCTGGCGACAAGCTGTCTTCAAGTGAGTAGCAGCTTTCAAAGCCTGGATCTGAAAAAAAACCAGGGCTGTCATCAGATACAGGGTGGTCATTCTGATTAGTGTTCTGCTGATTTAAAGAACCCACTTTTAAAGGTCTGAGTGGTTTTTCTTTAGGTTTTGTATTTCTGGGAACGCGGGCCTTTCTTGGTGATGTGACTGACCGTGATCTTTTAATTCCTTTATGCTGTTCAGGAGAGCAAGAAATATTTTTGTTTAGCTGAGGTGTAAATGATAATGGCTCTTGCATAATATCTGCATGTTGTGCTTTTTGCTGTCTCTTTTGCAGTAACTCTTTTAGAACAGCTAATCCAGACTGTCCTTCACTGAATGCTGATGGGGCCACTACAGTCCTATTTTTACACTGGGAGATAGTTTTTGCTAGCAAGGTAGTTTCCGACAAGGACTGATGTTTTGTTCTTTCAGGTTTAAAATGAGACATATCAAAAATAAATCCCCTCTGTTTTTGCTCCCATCGTAGTTGTTTTACTGGACTCCTCAAAGAAGTTACAAAACAGTTCTTAGGCAACTGAAGGGACCCATGGCTTTCTTCAGATGACACAAGTATAGAGGAGTAAGGATCAGCATGTTTTGATGCTTCTGGTATGCACACAGTCTGCTGCTGATTACTGTCTTTACAATGAAAAAAATTAGTGGCATGCAAATGATCTGTTTTCATTGTATCTAGGAAGCTATGAGTTTCATTTAATTTTCCAACTGATGACAAGTATTTATTCTGTGAATTTGTAATCTCTTCTGTCTTTGTAGGTGTTTTGTCTTTAGAGATGCATATATTCTGGGTTACCTGAGATGAGTGGTTAGATGCATCAAATACATTATTATGAGTCAAACTAGATTCCTTCATTCGAAACACAGTATTTTGACTCTTAGACTTTTGAGAGTTTATTTTTATTTCCCTTCCAGATATCACAGGAGCAGAAATGACAGATGAATGAAGATTTTCTCGTGGAGTAGTCAAACCTAGTAAATCCACGGGCTTATTGGTTTCCAGCATAGGATGAAAATAGCCAGATGAATTTGCTTGTACATCAGCTGTTGAGGGGAGCTGTGTTGATGGTAGATGACCTGTTGAATAGCCAGTTAGAGGAACATTTTTCTGAGTAAGAAGTGGCTGCGAGATGCCAAAACTGTGAGTAATTTCAGGCAGATCTTGATGTTTCAGCACAAATTTAACTTCTGCAGCAGAATGAGTATTTCCTTTTTCTTCTCTAAATGTCATACACTTTCTTGATGATATTTTTTCAGCTGTTTTTTGTCTCTGTTTTGCTCTAGGTTTCTTCTTTCCATCATCTGGTGTTTTATTAGTCTGATTAATCTTGTTCCTTTTCTTAGTAGCTACAGTAGTAAATTTCTTTTTACATTTCTTAACCTGAGGTTTTGCTCGACTATTTTTTCCTACAACGGAATTAACAGTCTTGCTGATGTACATGTTAGGACCCTTAGTACGTAAAGCTTCTTTGTCTAGTTCATTCAAAATTTCTTCTGCTTTTGGATCAGTGGGAGACCAGCAGCGTGGGGGAGATGCATTTATTGGACTTACACTTCTCTCAGAAAGAAAACCTAATTTTGACATAACGTCACTATAGTGACAGTCACAGTCTTCAGCTTCAGCATTATAAGATGGTGAAGGGGGGGAAAGGATTGCATGAGTCCTTTTTCTGAATGATAAAGTTCTTTTAATATTTTTATTACTAGCTTTCTGTGGTTTTCCAATTTTTTTCTTAGCTGACTTATGTTTTGCTTTCCTTCTGTGACTTTTCTTTGGTGTTAATGGATAAATAGGGTATTTGGTTGCAGGGGAATCAGGAACTTTTGGCCAAAAGTCCTTTAAAGGTGCAAGCTTTCTGTATAGGTTCATCTTTTCTTCTGTAAGTACCACTTGTTCCTCGCTAGAGTCTATTTTTCCTATTTTAACAAGCATATTTTTTCTTCCTCTAAATCTATTAATGATAATGTATTTAATAATAACAGGTGGCAATTTTTTAGAGAGTTTTCTACGTTTTCGAGATTTCTGAGACCCATCCAAACTTTCACCACTTTCTATAGGCTGAGGTAGGTTAATTTTTGAATTGTGCATGACAAAACTTGATTCACTGTCTTCAGTCTCATAATTTACTTTTCGTTTAGTTCGGAGCGTATATTTATTCCCACATAATCCAAATGACTGCTCAGTTTCCAGAGATCCATCTCTAAACTGACAGTCAATATAACTGCCATTATTTATAGGTATTTTGTTTTCAAAAGCACCATGAGGAACTTGAACTAAATCACTAGGTAATGCACTATCCTTATCAGGAATGCTACTGCAAGCTTCATCTTGCATACAGCTGCTCTCTTTCTTGGATGCAGCATCACTAACCCCTGCAGGCTCCTGATGATTGCTAAGACCTAGTTTCTTTTTATTCAGCTTTAACCTGGATTGTCTGTTGCCCTGCTGTAATTTATACGTCACAGGAGCTAATTTTTGTGGTCGGCTGAGACAATTAGAAAGAACAACACTAGGAAAAAACATATAATGTGCTGCTTGTTGACTGAGGCTTGGTTTTTCTGTCTTATGTTCCTGAAATTCTTCATACTTAATTTTAAGTTTATTAAGGCTACCTTCTTCATCAGTGCTACTTTCAACAGAATGCCCCACAGTTCGATTCCCTCCTAAGCAAGACACTAATTCACGACTTTCTGTTACTGGTGAAGGGAAGAAGCTATTTATACCTGTGCTGCTGGATTTTTCATTTACTTCAGAGGGCAATTTATTTTTAGCGTGGCTTAAATCTGAAAAACTGAATGTGTTTTTACTCAACATACTATCGCCAATGTGGCAGCTCATATGCACAAAAGAGGCATCCTTCTCTATCTTTCGGATACCGGTGTACTTTCTACTTGGTATCTGTCTGCTCACTGATGAAATGTCGTCTTCATATTCAAAAATATTATTTTCACATGAAGAAACCGGGAGCATATCTTTTTGATTACTTTCCTTGTGAGAGTTTTCAGAATGGTTGCTATTGCTGATTGATGTTGGACATTTTGCAGTGTAAGTGCTTTCTTTTGTGAGAGAATGGACTGAAAGATCAGGTCTTGCTTCAGTGTTGTTTGGTTGTGAAAGTTCTTCTACTAAATCTTCATTGTTCAAAACATGGGAAGCAAGGGCACTTGTGTGTTTACACTGAAAAGTAATTTTAGCAGAAGATGGGGGTTCTAGTGTAGCAGCATCTTTGTGAAACATTGAGGTCTTTACGGACATTTTACTTGTTGCAATTATGGAGGAGTGAGTTCGAGAACTTTCATTATTCAAAGGATTGTCTGGAATGGAAAACAAGCAATCATATTAATTCCCCACTCCTCATTCAAAATATACACCTATCTTAGGTCATTAATCATTATAAAGATACCTCTGACGAAAGGAAATTCCAAAAGAATCCAAAACATATTTCATTTATGGCGAAGACTGTTATAACTATGATGCATGAGCTGCCACACCAGATCAGATTATTTGAATAACTAGTGCAGTAGTCATTCTGCCACAGTCACACCTAAATAGTATACATATACACACGTACCAGATTTTCAAACCCAGTGCTAGAAGTTAGGCTTCTAAATCCACCTATTGATAACTAAATGCAAGCAGCCTGATTTTCTGTCCATGCTCACTGCCTTTGAAAATCAGACTACTTATCAGAATGGTTAAATATAGCACTAGAAGCTTAATTTCAGATTTTGAGATGTTAGCTACAGACATTTGCTTTGCTCCTATTTCAGCCTGCATAATTTATTTATCTATGTATACCTGCACATGGTTCAAGAAATCATAAACCTGATGAAAGACTTGTTTGGTTATAACAAACAAACAAGGAGTCCTGTGGCTCTCAAAGAGTAACAAATATATTTATTCCATGAGCTTTTGTGGGAGAAAATCTCACTTCATCAGACCCTTTGGATCTTGGTTATTTGGTTATTATTCAGATAAAAAGATAACAATAGGGATACAAATTCTATTCGAGTTCCAAAGGGGCAGTCATGTTAGTCTAGTTCAGCAAAAGAAGCAAGGAGTCCTGTGGCACTTAAAGACTAACAAATTTATTTATCGGATGAGCTTCGTCAAAGCATCTGATGAAGTGGGATTTTCTCCCACGAAAGCTCATGCAATAAATTTTTTTTTGTCTTTAAGTGCTACAGGACTCCTTGCTTCTTTTGCTAAACTAGACTAACATGACTGCCCCTTTGGAGCTCAAATAGAATTTGTATCCCTATTGTTATCCTTTTGTCTGAACAACAACCAAATAACCAAGATCCAAAGGATCTGATGAAGTGGGATTTTCTCCCAAAAATGCTCATGCAATAAATACATTTTTTAGTCTTTAAGTGCTACAGGATTTCTTGCTTCTTTTACATTCTATTCAGGAGAAGAACACTCTGACAGGTCATCAGCCGCATAACTGAAGAGTCTGCCAAAGGGTAATTATTACTGTTAAGAGGTAAATATATGGCATTCAATTTCTCTCTCACCTGTGACTGAATACTATTACTTACGGATTTGCAACACACTATAAATCTTCCTGGATTTTTTTTATAAATAAACTTCTAAAATGCAAATGATTCCAGAAATCATATTTTTAAAAACAGCATTTAAAAACAAAATTCCTGCCTTATTGAGCATATACAAATTGCATTAATTTTAAAGAGTTGTGTACACGTGCATGAAAGCAAAATTCGCAGCCAAGTGAGTCAATTAATAACCAGCTAAATTTCAGGCTGAGAAGTATGACGTTCTAGAGTTTGAAATTAATCTGCTATTTCAAACTTGTAGTCAATTTAGTATAACTATATTAAAAAATTTTGCAATCACTATATTGATTTCAGAATATAAGAGACACAACCAGGTGAAGTAATATCTTTTACTGGACCAACTTTTGTTGGTGGAAGATAAATGAGTTATATTACTTCAGACCTGAAGAAGAGCACTGTCTATTCTGAAAGCTGGTGGTCCAATAAAAGATCTTACTTTGTCTTTCTCTTTAAGTAAAAATCACTAATTAAAACAAAACTAAAGCAATACTACTAAGATCCTTCTGACACAGGATCAAGCATTTGTTTATGATATATATGCATTTGATATTACAGTGTCAATTTATTTGTAGATAGATAGACAGACAGACAGACAGACAGACCGACCGACCGACCTACTAAAAGTAAGATTATTTACATATTCTCTTATCATCAAACTCTGACTACCCGCACTGTGAATTAAGGTAATTTCAGACTTTTTAAAAAAAGTTTTTGCAGATGTACCAAAGGTAAAGGGAGATTTTTTCTCTTTTTAAAATTCTGAAACGTGAAACTTCTTTCTTGTTAACAGAGTTGTTCCTGCATCAGCCTTGACATTAGATAGTTCTAAACTCAAAGTTTCAGAATATAGATATGCTCTAACCTCTCCATTAAGACTAATTAAATAAAAAACTCTATACTCAGACTAGGACACAAAACAAAAGAGAAAAAAGCATGAGGGAAGGAAGGTACCATTGGCAGAACCATAAGCCTTTATGCTGCATCTTTTTGTAAGCCAGTTTACATTATTTAAGGACCATTTTTGCAGTACACTGAGCACTTCCCTCCCATTGGCTTGTGAGTTGAAGGTAGTTACATCTCCCAGGAGTGGTATGCAGATCAGGAAACTACTTATGTACCAAGCAGCAACTCAATTTTTAAAGCAGTTTTACCATTTACTTACCACCATTTTCATCTGCAGTTCCATCTAACTGAGGTATAGAGAGATTAGCTAGAAGCAGACTGTTACCACTCCATTCCATTTCATCTTCTGAAGATGAATCCTCCTCTTCAGTTGAGCTTCGATGCATGCTTTTGCTAACTGACCTAAAGAAAATTAAGCAACCCTTCTAAGTGTAGCGTATTTTAGATTGCAAAAAACCTCTGGCTGTACGAGTTATGGTGGCATTGCCTTTTCATGGATGAGAGGGAACAAAGTTTTTGTCAGCTGTTTTGCTGAGACAAAAGAATAATGTTCTGCTGTGTTACTGTGACATTACCATACTGGTAAGTCAGAAAAACGTAGACAACATCAGTGACACCTGACAGCTTACCAGGCTAGAAAAGAAATATAGATGTTTTGATTTTGTCTCATACTGATTCCAATTTGAGAGTGTTTGATAGCAACTGAAAGTCTGAAGGAAACTGAGTGGTCTGTGTGAGATGGGCTGGTGATCTGTTTAGTTTTCAGAAAACAGATGATTACTTTTATTTAAAAAGCCTTTTTTGGATTACAAATACCATAAGAACAAAAGAATGAACTTACTGAATCAACATTAGAGTTATTAGAATTAATATATTAATGTTCATAAAATGCTTTTAGTTTCTTGTATGGAACTGAAAATAATTAAAGGCCTGACCAGCACGTGGGTGAAGAAATGCTGAATATAACTTCCCTGAAGGACTATCAATATTGAGTTGACAAAAGGGGTCAATATAGAATGATACATAGAACCTACTACTGGTGGTTCAAAAAAAGTGTGCTTCTTAAGATACAGTCATTGACCCCCATGGTGTCTGGGACACATGATGCCACTGATGGATTCCCATGTCATTTTCCACAAATGTACTTCCTAAAGAGTCACTCCAGGCGCATTAAATGTTAAACCTAATCTGTAAGACTCTAAAAGCTGATTATAATGGAAAGCATGACAGATCCGGAACACAGATGCAGAAAAAAGCTATTTTAAACATGTTCTCAACAGCAAAATAAGAGTGTTGAGTACAAAAAATATTTATATAAAACTTTATCATCAAGTGTCATCACTTTTATAGCCATATCCAGCCTAGATCTACATGGAGCTCCCGTAATATATCAATAGTTAAGTCACTTTGCTTTAGAGTTGCACATTCATGGGGAGTTGAAAACATGAAGAAATATATTTGAGAGAAGGACAGATGTTTCCTTAAAGAAAGGAAAAAGCCTTTCCACAAGGCAAATACACACCTTTTTTTTGCCCCAGGTTCTTCAATGCTGCTGTCCCATCTTTGGGACATTACCAAACTAAGTTCCATCTCCTCCTTTTCAGTATGCGGTTCATTTTCCTCATCATCACTGTTCTGGAGATTTCTGTAGCTTCCAAGAGAATGATTTTGAGATAATGTTCTGTGTCCTCCCATTTGATACCCATCATCCTCCAAGCCAGCCAACAGGTGTATCATGGCTTGATCAGAACTAGTGTCAACTGGGAAAAAAACCAACACCACACACATATACATAATTTTACCTACATTTTCTTCTTCTTTTAAATGAACATTTAGTAGTAGTTTCTCAGTAAAATATTTTTGAAATATAGTTCCTATCAATCATTTTCAATCAATTAATTAGACAGAAATGGTAATGGATTTTGGTGGATGCCCCAGAAATCCAGCTGTCTTCATGCTCACCTTATCTTCTGATCTCTGATTTATATCATCCTCCCTAACTCTTCAGGCTCCAATCCTGATAACTTCACATTTGGTTCCTTATGTTTTTTCCTCTGTCTCTGGTTCTGTTAAATTTATTTTGACCACACTCCCTTCTCTCCAATTCCTTCTACCACCTCATACCCAGTGAAAAGGCTCCCTCCCTTCATTTTAAGACCTGAAGCCATCTTCTTTTGCTCTTCTCTCTCCCTCCTTCTCAGACTAGGAGATGCAAGGGACTTCATGAGGTCATCTAGTTCAACCCCTTGCTAAAGGCAAGACCACTCCCACTAAATCATCCCAACCAAGGTTTTGTCTAACCAGGCCTTAAACACTTCCAAAGATGGAGATTCCACCACTTCCCCTGGTAACCCATTCCAATGCTTTGCCACTCTCCTAGCGAGAAAGTTTCTCCTAATATCCAACCTCAATCTCCTCAGCTGCAACTTGAAACCATTGCTCCTTGTTCTGTCCTCTGTTACTACTGAGGACTGCCTAGCTCCCGCCTCCTTGGAGCACCCCTTCAAGTAGTTGAAGGTTGCTATCAAATCCCCCCTGCTGCTCCCCCCCCATCTTTTCTTCTGCAGACTAAATAAGCCTAGTTCCTTCAGTCTCTCCTCATAAGGCATGTGCCCCAACCCCCTAATCATTTTTGTTGTCTTCCGCTGGACTCTTTCTAATTTGTTCACATCCTTTCTGTAGCATGGAGCCCAAAACTGGACACAGTATTCCAGATGTGGCTTCGCTAGCTTTGAAAAGGGGAATAATCACATCCCTTGATCTGCTGGCAACATTCCTACTTATGCAGCCCAATATGCCATTGGCCTTTTTCACAACAAGAGCACATTGTTGACTCATATCCAGCTTCCCATTCACTAGAACCCCCAAATCCTTTTCTACAGTGCTGTTACTTAGCCAGTCGGTCCCCAGCCTGCAGCAGTACAGAGGATTTTTCTGGCCTAAATGCATGACTTTGTACTTATCCTTGTTGAACCTGATGAGATTTTGTTTGGCCCAATGGTCCAACTTGTGTCTGGCTCCCTGAATCCTATCCCTGCTCTCCAGTGTGTCTCTCAGCTTGGTGTCATCCATGAATTTACTGAGTGTGCAATCTATCCCATCATCCAGATCATTAATGAAGATGTTGAACAGAACTGGCCCCAGTACCGACCCTTGGGGCATTCCACTGGTTACTGGTTGCCAACTAGACATCAAGCCATTGATCCCTACCTGCTGAGCTTGATGATCTAGCCAGCTTTCTATCCACCTTATGGTCCATTCATCCAAACCATATTTCCTTAAATTGCTGACAAGAATGCTGCGGGAAACCATATCAAAAGCGTTGCTAAAGTCGAGACAAATCACATCGACAGCTATTCCCACATCCACATATTCAGTCATCTCATCATAGAATGCAATCAAGTTCGTCAGGCGCGATGTGCCCTTGGTGAGTCTATGCTGACTGCTCCTGGTCACTCTATTTTCCTCCAAGTGCTTCAGAATGGGTTCTTTGAGGGCCTGCTCCACGATTTTTCCAGGGATTGAGGTAAGGCTGATTGGTCTGTAGTTCCCCGGGTCCTCCTTTTTCCCCTTTCTTGAAGATAGGTACTATATTTGCTGATTTCCAATCATCCAGGACCTCCCATTGGCCATGAATTTTCAAAGATAATGGCCAGTCGGCTCTGCAATCACATCAGCCAACTCCCTCACCACTCTCAGATGTAGTTCATCTGGCTCCATAGACTTGTGCACATCCAACTTCTCTAAGTAGTCCCTAACCTGACCTTCCATCACCTAGGGCCACTCTCCTTCTTTCGATTCTGTGTTACCCAATGTAGTAACCCAGGAGATGACCCTGCCCGTGAAGGCTGAGGTAAAAAAACATTGAGTACTTCAGCCTCTCCACATCATCCGCCTCTTCTCTTCCTGTCTTGCCAAATCAATTCCCATGCTGGCAACTCATAATGACTCCTCTCTAGCTTCAATTCCCTGCTCAAAACACTCCTCTCTCTCTGTCCTCCTACCACACCTCTGCACCCTTCTTTGTCCAAGATCTTGCCTGTTCTTTAAAAAAGCAAAATTGACAGCACCCAAGAAAAATATTCCTTTCTTGTTCCATTTCTAATTCTTTCTTCCTACTCAGGAGATCTATTTTCTACCGTTTGCCATTAAGACCACAAGCTATACCTCTGATCCCATCTTCCTGCCTCTCCCATATCTTTAAAAGTTCTCAATCCTCTGGCTTCTTTGCCTCTACCTTCAACTACAAAATGATAAAAATCCAGTCACCTGTACTTAGGCAGGATTAAGTAAGCCTAGGCCAAATCTGACTAGTATTTGGCAAAACTGTCCTTAAAAATCTTCAGTGATGGGAATTCTACAACCTCTCTTGGCAATCTAGTCCAAATACTTAACTACCTTTATAATTCAAAAAGTGCTGCAGATTAAGCACACTGCTTCTTGTACTACCTTTAATGGATGTGGAAAACAACTGATCTCTCTAACAATTCTCAACATACCTGAAAACTCTTTATCAGGTCACTGCTCCATCTTCATTTCTCAAGACTGTTAGTCTTTAAGTGCCACAAGACTCCTTGCTTTTTTTGCTTTCCTAGACTAACATGGCTGCTCCTTTGGAACCAGGTTTATTTTACTAACCTTTCCTCATAAATCAGATTTTCTAAGCCTTTCATCATCATTTTTGCTGTCCTCTGAACTCTCTTCGGTTTGTCCATATCCTTCTTAAAGTACTGGACACAGACTCCAGATGAGGCTTCACTAGAGCCAAGTACAGAAGAATAATTCCTTCCAATGTCATAGATACAACACTTGTGAAAACACACCCCACCATGATATCAGCCCTTTTAGCAGCTGCACCATATTGTTGACTTGTATCCAGTTTGTGATTCAATATCAGAACCTCTTCAGAAGTACTATCACCTAGCCAGTTATTTCTTACTTTCTAACTGTGCATTCCATTTCCTTAAGGTCAGTGTTTTGCAAATGACTATACTGAATTTCATTTCTTGTTTATTTCAATTCAAATTCCACTAATTTATCAAGATTCTTTTGTGGCAAACTGTCTTGGGGCAAAATTTTTTCTCACCCCACCACTTGCCACTCTAATTCCCACCCTCCAATACCTTCAGGGAGGTGGCCTGTTAAAGTCAACCGATGAGAGCTCCTCCTCACCCCCACCCCAGGATAAAGAACAGTGGGAGCAACATTGACAGGAAAGATAACAGACCAGCCAGGCACCCTCTCTATCTGACCCAAATTTTGGGACACCAGAATTTCCTTAAGCGTCCCCACAGCCTCTAGAAACATATGGAACATGAGCTCCTAGCACCTTTAGCTAGTTGACTTCGAAGATGACAGCTTGGATTACAGAAGCGGCAGCAGCAGAGCAGCCTTTACAAACTAACTGGATTGGTGAGAGATTATAAAAGATGAAACTGGATAGCAACCCTCTAAAGTGCAAACTCCTTGGGTCAGTTCTTCAGTGCCAGATTAATGCCATTCAGGGCCTAGGGCTATAAGATTTTGTGGGGTCCTTGGCCAGCCACCGGCCAGCCTGGGGGCAGGAGAGTGGGGTCTCTGGCACCCAGGGGGCCATATGTACATTGAAGCATGCACTGCCCATCAGCAGCAGTGGGAGGGGTCTGTAGGCTCATGTCCTGCTCTTTCTCTGCAGTGGCCGTGGTGGGGTAACAGTGACAGGCTCCCAGGGCTCCCTCCTTACTCCCAAGCCAGGATTGGAGGACACCTTGGCTGCCTGAAAGCTGAGACAGCTTTGGCAGTGGGGCTCCTGCTCTCACATTCTCCCTTCAGCCTCCTGTCCTCACAGTATCTCCCCCACACTCTACTCCAGCCTTCTTCCCCCAGCCTCTAGCCACCCTGTTTCTCTGATTCCCTTGCATTTCCTCATCCACTCTGGCCCCTCACATCCCTGTTCCCCATTCTGGTCCAGTCTTACCCCCTGACCCACTCTAGCCCCCTTATGGCTCTGGCTCCCAGGAGTTGAATCTGAAGCAGGCTGCATACCATGCCCTGCAAACAAAGACAGCTGGGGGCTGCTTCCCAGGGCAGGTAAACTCAAGTCAGCTCAGCAGGGAGCAGCTTGGAGATAAATCCTCCCCCTGCAGCTGGGAGGTGTGAGCAGGAGGCTATGCTATCTGGAGCAGGGGGGTGGGAAGCTCTCTTCTACATTCCCCCCAAGCAGTGCCTCCCTGGAAGCTGGGGCTGGATTTTTGCGGGACCCTGGGCTGCAGCCCCTAAAGCCCCTTCTTTAATCCGGCCCTGCCCTTCTTCCAGGTTTGGTATAGCACTAAGTATACCAAGGGAATACAACAACAGCCCAGTAGGAAAGAATGTATTGCTCATGCGCTGGTTATACTCACTGAAAACTGCAGTCTGATTTGATCTCTGAGACAGTGGTCGAAAACTCTGACTATTTTCCATGATGTTTAAAATTGCTTCTTCATTAATAAGTGCATCCTCCTCTTTATTAGTATCCCCATTAGGTTCTTTAGAAAAAAATTAGATGAAACTTGAATGAGTAATATACATCATTTCAATATGACAGAAAAACAATTTTAAAAATCAGTATTTGTCTATTAAATATTCATGTACTTATGAATTATTTTATAAGGTTTCTAAAAAGTTTCTGTGATTCAGTCTACTACAAACATTTTGATCCCCAAAATATCTTTGTGGTGGTGAAAATCTTATACCTTTCGGGTCATATCTTGTGGTTTCCTTCATATTCTTTGCATTGCTCAGGCAGCACAAAGTAAAACTAGCTCAGGTATTCTACTGACCCAGGAGGGGACCCAGTGAATATAGAGAGATGACACAGCCAGCTCCTAAGGACGCCTGGCGTGGGATTGAATTTATTGGAGTACCAAGAGTGAAACTGAGAGCAAAGTTACTGTTTAGTTCAAACCAGCTAAAGCAAAGAGCCAAATCCTGCTTAACTTATTCATGCAAGTAGTTCTAGTAACCTAAATATGGGGAATGTGTAAAGCATATTTGGCCCTAAAATTAAATGTCACCAAAATACTCACCTGTGTTCAGCTTCTTATCTTTATGAACTTCCACCATATTGGCTGGTGAACATGGAATTGCATTAGGAGAAAGTACCTCAGAATGTAGTGTTAACTCAGCAGAGAACTCCTCTGATCCATTACTGTAGTCCACTGATCCTGACAATGTTCTATTTAATTAAAAATAACCCTTTAAAATGACTGTTCAGGTTAGCACAAAAGATATAAATCAGGGAAAATGGCTGATCACTTACACAGAGAAGTCATTTTGCTTGAGGATTTCCTTAAGCCTCTTTTGAAAGATTTTTTCACTCTCTGTTGCAGGCACAAATTCACGATCTTTAGGATTTTAAAAAAAAGTTTTGTTATTTGGATCTTTTATTCTGACCTATCGACACAAAGTGACTTGCGTATGAGTGTTGCTAGGATGATTGCTTATATTAGCAATGAACTAATAATCTTTTGAAGAATATATTTCCTTAAATCCACTTCAAATTTGAATGTGGCAGTAGCAACCAGAAATTAAAGAATGAGAGGACAATCATCAGCAATGCACCTACAAAGGAGTAAAATCATTAGGGAAACAGAAATACTACACTAGTAAATGCCACGCATTATTTTAAAATAAAGACTGTACAGTTGTAACTAACACTGTACAAACACTTTTAACACATTTTTATGAAGAGACTTGTTCTTTCAAATAAAGGAAAGTACATTCAAACTAGACTACTGCATAAACAGACAATTTCCTTAAACAGGATGAATGCTCCATTGACCATATCCTGCAAATTTACAGCTGCTCAGCGTCAATGGTGTCACAGTGTGGTAGATAGTTTCGGCCTCCACTTCGAGACTCAGAAATACCATCTCATAGAGCTAAAATGTTCTTTTTCAATATGGCATATATACACATATGAAATATGTTTTAAATATAAACAACCTTAATATAATTTTCACCAATTAAACTTCTGGTTAGTTTTTAAATTATGGGTGCTTTTAATTTTTTTAAAAAAGGGCTGTCAAAATTAGTTATTATGTTAAATACAAACCACTAAACAACTTTTCCTTTAATTCTGGCCAGTTAGGGTTTTTAAACAGACAACTTGAAAACATTTATGGCAGTGAAAGATAATTCTATTTTTAGATGAGACAGAAAAAAGCAGAGAAGCATACCTATCAAACTAGATTAGATACAATTACTTTTCATTACACTAAACAGACACATACAAAACTGTAAAGGGTCATTATGGTTGCAAAGTCAAGCACTCCAATGTTATGAAATACCAGAATTAAAGTTGCCTATGCATCCTTAATTTGGACCCTTCATGTGTATGCATTATGGTACAGTCTTTAATTACATCACCACATATTTTTCTATAGCAACTCTGCGTCATTTCATGAACAGGATGGAATTCTCAATGCCACTGAACTCTGAGGCAAATAATTATTGTTATCCTCTCCATTCCATGGGTGGCCCAATGCATTATTTAAAGTGTCATCCAAACCCTGCACTTAATACAAAATTATTAAAATTTCCTCATAGGCTTTTCTACAGTGCTTTCACCATTCTGTCTTACTTTTTTGCTACATGCATAAAAGTATCTGCCCAACACCTGTCAAGTCGAGTTGCATTATTAAACAGGGAGAACTGAAGCACAAAGTGAGATTAAGATCAACATTTCAAAAACATCCACTGATTGGGTTCCAAATTGAGATGTGCAATGGCCTGATAATTCTGAGTACCTGCTATTATATAGTATTTTACACGTTCAGAGAACAACTCCCACTGATGTCAGTTGCAGCTGAGAATACTCAATAGTTCTGCAAATTGGATACTAGGTGTCTGAAGTGGGGCACTCAGAAGGTGAAAGAGAGAGATACTGGCCACGTATAAAAATTTTCATTTAATGTATATGACTTGCACGTCAACACACACAGAGACCGTGTGGCAGAAGCAGCAACACAATCCAATTCTCCAGAGCAGCATTTGGCTGCCTAAACAATGAGAGAATCTTTTTTTTAATTCCAGTCCCCCACCTCATTCACTAAACACCTCCAAATTTCTGCAACAAATGAGGCTGGGGTCCTCCAGACAACAAACTCGTTCACTACACAACCCTGATTAATCCCAAGAGTGCAGATTTCCCCTTGCAATTAACTTAATATCACCAAAACAATGTCTTTTCCCCCTAGCACCTTTTTCTGAGAAACAACTATATTATTTTAACTGAAACTTAATTCTTTCCCCACCTCCACCCCGCCCCCAAAAAACATGCCAAGCAAAACAAAACAGTCTTAGGCAGGCACCACTAGTGTGGAAAGCAACAGTCCGAATGGTTTAAGCATGATAAAGTAATAAGCAACTGAGTACAGGGTTTTAAAATGGAAAGTGACAGGCAACTTTAGGTATTACTACCTGTGCTCTATATAATAAATTCTTTAATTAGTCTGATTTTCTATCAAGTTTTCATATTTTAAAATGAAAATAAAATACAAACATTGGATAATGCTCTTCCAATAAAACAGAAAAAATAAACCCTGAAACTTAATACACTAAGTACAGCTCCTTATCCTACTCTCCTTGCCTATAAAAGTGTTCTATAGAGAAACTGTGCACCACTGCACACTTAGTTTACCTTGTGACTCAGGTGGACTAATCTGAGAAGATTCATTCTTCTCTCTCCGACGCTGCTTCTCATCTTCCCATATTGCTTGCAAACCAGGATTCCTGCCAATCTGGGCTGAAATATGCCAGAATACATCAGGGAAAGGTTGTCATGGTGAAGAAATGAATTCCTTTAAAAAAAAATCTGACGACTGCATATTTTTCTACTAACAGCTTTTGCCACATCAGTCCCCTACTGTTTACTACAAGTTATCCCTTGCCCAGACATACAGGTGTAATGTAAAATTCTGGTATAATTCCTTGATTTATTCCTGTGCAATCCTTGCTTTTGAAGGCTCTTAATTACTAGTTGTGTGAAACGAAACTGTAGCTTCTTTTGGCATCCACACCAATGTTAATTCAGAGCAAGATGTGAAAGAACCAAATTAACTGAAATTTTACATTCTTTTCTTACAGGCCAAAAAAGGCTGCTGAGCCCCATTACTAACATTCTGCACTGTTCCTGTGATGTTACGCTAGTCTTGTAATCACCTGCTTTCTTCTCTCTCCAATATCCATTTTACAGTTCTTGTTTATCGTAGTTTTGTACTCTGCCCATCCCTAGAGTACTTGAGCACCTTATTATTTATATTGCACGCAGTATCTCAGATGCTCCATCAGGGTTTAGGCTTCATTTTGCTAGGCACTACAAAGATGTAACAATACTAATCTTTACCCTGATGAGCACTACACACAGAACAATTAGCAATTCACCTTCAACATCCAATCGATTTAAAATATCAGCAGCTACTGCATCCACCTCCAATTCGCAAGTACTTTGTGGTTCAACACCCTCCAATATTAAAGAGCTGTAATGAAAGATATATCGTACTTTCAGATGGGGTAATTCTATACGATTTTTCTTGCAAAATTTTTAAAACAAGTCTCCCCTTTACTTGGAATGATAACCAAAATACTTACGGAGGAAAAAATTACTTTGCTAATTCAGTCCATGCAACTATCAGTTATTATTGCCATTCACTAAGAATCTTTAGACCAATTTCAAATTTGAATATATTCAAATCTCCAAATACATAGATATTTTTAGGGGAGGGAGTGAAGGAAGGAAGGGAAAGTCCCGTTTCTGAAATGCTGTGTTTAAATGACTCTCAAATGTGAAAATAACTGAGCCCATATTTGAATAGAATTCGCTTTTAAAAGACAATATTTTTACTGATAACTTTTGGGATGCAGACTCCACTATTATCAAACAGAAAGTAGCTCCTTTTCAAATGCAAGTTAGGCAGAGGAATAGCCAGTAAGCAGTTCTCAATTTGTCATTTTTCATCCAAAGCAAGGGCATAGCCATGGGGGGGTGCCTCAGTGTGCCAGGGCCCACCCACTTGAAGATGACACCTGCCCACCACAGGGCCCAACAGCGGCATGAACTTGGCCGCTGCGGCTGCAGAGTTGACCAGCAGCCAGTGACTGTGAGTAGAACAGAGGTCCTCTCCTCCGCTCACGCCAGCTGCTACCCAACTGCACAGCTGCAACAGCAAAGTTCACACCACTTGCGGGTGTTGTGATTGGCAAGATTAATCGCTGTGCTCCTTTCCCTCTGTCACAGCTGCACGTTAGCCAACAACTGGAGCATCTTGGGCAGCTTCCATTCACATTACCAGAAGCTGCCTTTGACCAGGCCCACCTTTCAGATTCAGGGGTCTAGCCAGAAACCAACAGCTGGCTGATCTAGAGTAACACCATTCTCTTCACTCTTTTTCATCAGCTTGAACAGAATTCGTGTTATTAGAATCCAGGGCCCAGAAAGGACTAAGCAGTAAGAAAATTCTCCTTTCTGGGTAACGGTTCCAAAGAACAGAACAGTTAGGGATTGGGTCATGATTTCCATTAAATGTAAAGGAAAACAAGGCAAAAAGTTTGACTTACAATTGCAGACATCATACAAATAAAGTGCTTGTCTGGGACAGCTTAAGAAGAAACAACCTAATAAAGAGAAATTACCATGGCCCCAAACCAAACTATGCAAACTAAGGACTACTAGCTAGGAAGAAACATTGCATGAGGTTAGGAATGGATCCTGAATTATTCCCTGATGGTTTAGACACCTTGGACAGACCATATCCACGTTCCTGTTGTGCTTTCATTGAACAGATCTATTTGGACAAGGCTCCACAAAGCCACCTGCACGTGGAACATGCCATCCTCCAAGACTTACCACCTCAGTGAATTACTTGCTGAATGAGTGAGTCTATTTGTATATTTTCTTTCCCTGGCGCATAGAGAGACTTGATTACTCTTATCTTGTAATAGGATTCTGCTGCAGAATCAAACTTGGAGCATTCACTTCTTGGGGACCAAGGAGTTGTGGTATCCCTTGGTGCCATGGCAACAGTATGTGGGCCATCACTGCTGGATTCCCTTTAGAAGGCACCACCCACTGCTTCAGTGTCACAGCTTCCTATAGGCTTGTACCATGAAGGAAGGGGCACAGTGCTTTCAATGAGCTCCCTGGCTGCCTTGAAGGTCTCTGGAACAGAGGGAGGCTGCAAGTCTTCCTCTTCCATATCACTGGTCAGGAAGCTTGTTGGAACTGAGCTTGATGCACCCTGTGCTGGGGTGGGAGTCGAAGGTACCATGGCAATGGTGCTGGTATCTTAGTGGCCCAACACAGGTTGCATTACACTACTGCTCTTAAGTCCCAGTGGTCTAGGCATGGTTGACTGGCACCTGTCTGAACTCTTCTATTTCTTCTTGGGAACGGGGGAGTAAGACCAGTGCCAAGTAGCCAGTGAGGCCTTTGGTGCCAGCGATCCCTTCAGAACTTGGGTCCCTCCTCAGCACTGTATCCCTAACAGACACTGGTGGACTTCT
Organism: Podocnemis expansa; assembly: GCA_007922195.1. NCBI lineage: Eukaryota > Metazoa > Chordata > Testudines > Podocnemididae > Podocnemis > Podocnemis expansa. The sequence continues at coordinate 58,658,974 of ML681979.1, forward strand.
GATGTGCTCAGAGAAAGACAGGCAGCTATCCTTATGAAGAGAAATTTTAACCTCTGGCTCCTTTCCTTAATTGTTTAGGGATGAAAGTCTCTGCAAATTGATCAGCAGTCCCTTTGGCGTACATCTCCTAGAAAACTAAGGCAGAGTGCTGGTCACTCTTGGACATGGATTTTTACAAGTCCCACACAGTTTAAATCCAGGGGACTAGGGCATGCTTTAGCTCAGGGGTCTCAAAACGTGACCCATGGGCTGCATGCGGCCTCTAAAGCTATTTCCTGTGGGCTGCAATGACACTATTGTTACCAATATTTGCAATATCGTTGTATGAAAAGGTTTCAGTGGTGCGGACCTCAGACTAACATACTAGTCCTCATGGGACCCTCAGGGTGATTTGAGTTTGAGACTCCTGCTCTAGCTCCTGGAGAGAATAAAGACCTTTAAACGTTATCTATCCTAATCTAAATACTCTACTTGTAAATCTAAGTACTTAGCACCTAATCACTAACACTTATTGCAACTATTTACATAAAACTGCTTGAAGATGACTCTTGCAAAGCAAGAGGCAACAGATTTCAGTTGACTGTCACAAGCAGTATGAAGAAATTTAGTGAGAGAATTGGCAAAGCCATGTACAGGTGCTATAAAGGTGCAACTCCTGTGGGCTCCACAAACAACCCTTAGGTATCACTGGGGAAAAAACCTTCCACCAACTGTGCACAAGGCACGCACAGACCTGACTGCAACTGACATGAACAAGCACTTGAAGAAGAATTAAAGCAGTATAATTAATATCAACCAATGTGGTTTTATGTAAAATAAAACAAAACCTGATATTGCTTTTTGAGATCACAGGTTTGGTTAACAAATCATATACCTAGATTTCTAAGGGCATTTGACTTAATATGTATAACATTCGGATTAAAAAGTCAGAACTACATGAAAATCAATAAAGCATATATTAAATTGGTTCAAACTGGCTTACTGATAGATCATAAAATGGATCATTGTAAGTGGGGAATCAATATCCAGTGGGGGGTGGGGGCACATATCCAGTCAGGTCCTCCAAGGATTTTTGTGCATCCCAATGCTATATTCTATTTTTACCAATGGTTTAGAAGAAGAAAGCGTATAATAATTGCTGGCCAAGTTTGCAGATGACAGAAAAATCAATCAAGTGGTAAAAACTAAGGACATACGGGTTACACAGAGGTATCTGAATTACATGATAAATGGGCTCACTTGAATAACGTGTTTTAATATAGCTAAAGGCAGGGCCACCTATCTATGAACCAAGCATATAGGTCAATCCTATAGAATTGGAGTCTTTATTTAGGAAAGCAGTGTCTCAAATGGATGGAGGGTTAACAGTTGCCAAACAATCGAACTTTAGGTCCCAGAACTATGTTGTAACTAAGACAGCAAATGTGATGTTCAGACAGATGCATAATCAGGGGAATGCTGAAGTGAAGGAAAGGTGCTATTATCACAGGCTATAGCACTACTGAGACCATTACTGAAATATTGTGTCAAAATTTAGAGAGTAAACATTAAGTTTAAGTTAGATGGTAGATAAATAACAGCTAAGGTATCTTCAGAATACCATGATAAACCTAGTTTTCCTGCTGTGCCTCCGTTTCATTTAAGCACAGCTTTCTAGTGTAAAGCGGGGATATATACCATAGACCCTACTATCTCCATCTTCTTTATACTTTAACATATGCACATAGATATAGGGTACTATATTTCACGAGTCAGGGATTTTAATGCGACACTAAGATTTTTATGCTTCAGAATATATCATCTTCAAAAATAAATTGCTTTCAACACACTTGGATCATTCTATGATTAATTGTACTGACATAGGATTATCAAAATCTCTATTAAAGCCAAAGCTGTAAGACAATTTTCCACATAGATATACTTCCACAAAAAGTAGTTCAGGGACAATTCCAAGCTATTATCACCAACAAACTGCAACCAGCATGGATTAGAAATGTTCTCTGATCCCTGGCCCAGGACCATGGCTTAGAAAACTTTATTAGACATTCAAGTATTTATAACAGATAGGAAAATTATTTCTAGCTTTGGTAGGTTGTGAAATATAAGACCTTAATATTTTAACATCTCTTATTTCCATTTCTTTCCCCCAAATTTGCAGCCTTATTGCTTGTCAGTTAAGAAAAACTTCAGTAGTTCAGTAGATTTGTGTTTTTGCAGCAGTTCCCCTCACAGTCTAAAGGCTTTTCAAGCCCATTCCTGTTTTCACATCCAAACAGTTCACATGAGTTAAGAGGAGGAAAACATCAAAAACAAACTGTTTCTCTCTAAATCAGGTATCTTTGCCACATTACATAAATAAGCCTTTATAGTTCCCTAATGAGAAAACTGTTTATATGGTCAATTTGTGCATAGGACTCAAGCAGTCTCTTAAATTACTTTGGCCTTTTGTTGCAGTTCCCATTTCTAGCAAACACAGTGTTATCTTTTAAAATTTTGTTGAAATACTGCAGTGTCTCCCATCCAGTGTGCCATAGCACCATCAGGCCTCAGCAAGTATGCCCTGCCATTTTTAAAAAAATTCCTCAGGAATTCTGTATTGGCTCATGAATATTCATGACTTCATTTGAAAAATATATGGTGGTGTGCCTCAAAAAATTGAAGGTATCAAGGTATGCCACAGCAGAGAAGAGGTTGGAAATCACTGAAATACTGACAAGTTTCAATTGGTGATATTCAGTAACTAATATGTTTTCAGTAACATTAGTGACATCCATACTTCAGAATAAAATTATTCCAATTAACAGTGCATGAAAGACACTGTTCAATAAACTTGTTTAACATATTTGCATGAAACCCTGAATTTTGAAATTAATGATTTACCACCATTTGAAATTTAGCTGCCTACATTTTTTAAACTGTCTATAGCTTTAGTTCTAGCTGCAATAATTCTCAATACAGATACTACCAAGTGAGAATTGAAAGTGGATGTAAGAGCTGATTGAAATCGGAGCAGTGAGCAATATCTCACAAACTATCAGAACTAGAAAGCTATAATCTCTAATTTTTCCAATGGCATATGGAAGTACTCCTCAGCCATAGATTGCAACCTCTGAAATGGCATGGGGGAGCGTCATCAAGGGCAAAAAGGAGGATTGTAAGGTTTTGAAAAATTTATTACAGCTCTAAAACAAAGGAAATAAAGTTTAGAGAGCAACTTCTGGGCAACTCAAACCTTCAAAGTTTGAGATGTCAAATTTACTAGTTGTAGGAGTAGTTGTATTATGTAGACTTCTACTAATATATTTTTCACTCTTATTTTTATAGAAAATGTCAGAGAATTGTGAGAATTTTCAACTTTGTATAAGGGCTCACCAATCTGTAAAGGATGAGAATACTGATATATAGTATTAATGAATATCTGTAGCGGTTAGTGAAATATCATAAGTTATCATAGTTATTAGTTCCGTCCCTCATTTTGAAACTGGACCAAGAACTCAAAATATAATTATAGGGTTGGAAGGGGCCTCATGAGGTCATCTAGTCCAACCCCCTGCCAAAAAAGCAGGACCACTCCCACTAAATAATCCCAGCTGGGCTTTTGTCCAGCTGGGCCTTAAACTTCTCCAGAGACAGAAATTCCACCACCACCCTAGGTAGCCCATTCCAATGCTTCAGCACCACTCACCTAGTAAGAAGTTTTTCCTAATATCCAACCTCAACCTCCCGAGCTGTGACCTGAAACCATTGCTCCTTGTTCTATTCTCTGTTACTACTGAGGACAGCTGAGCTCCATCCTCCTTGGAGCATCCCTTCAGGTAGTTGAAGGTTGCTATCAAATCCCCCCTCAGTCTTCTCTTCTGCAGGCTAAATAAGCCTAGTTCCTTCAGTCTTTCTTCATAGGTCTTGTGCTCTAGGCCCTTGATCATTTTTGTTGCCCTCCGCTGGACTCTTTCCAACTTCTCTGCATCCTTTTTGTAGTGGTGAGCCCAAAACTGGACACAGTAATCCAGATGTGACCTCACCAGTGCCATATAGAGGAGAATGATCACATCCCTCGATCTGCTGGCAACACTTCTTCTGATGCAGCAATAGTAAGCTATTGACCTCAAAGTACTGTAATGTTCAGTTCGTGGCCAAACTGAAAATCGGTGGATTCAGTCATTTACACTGCAAAAATTCCTATGGCTGGCATTTCAGTATCTTTCTTTACTAACCGAACAGAAAGCACATTTCCTTTTCTAGGTGAAAATGCGCCCCCAACACATACACCAAATACCTGTTCTATCAGAGTGAGGAGTACTCTTGAAAAACTACTTTAGGAGCAGAAGATTCACTTTTCTGGAGCACTTGTGGCCAGCTTCTGAACAGACATCTGAAGTTCCTCATGTTTCAAATGCCATATTTCTTGGGCAGACTGACTGATGACTAAGACCAGTAAGTATTTTATTTTCCTGACACAGAAAATTTGCAGGGCTTTCAGATACCTTTCCAGTTATTTCAGCTTATTTCTTTTCGAAGCCTGGCTTTGTCACCAACTGCTGATCAGGATTGTCACCTAGGATTACTGAACCGCTGATCACTTCGTAGTCTTTCTGAAGGTATCCCAACCTAGGTTTCAGGCCTCTGACAGTCAGCTTTCTCTAGGCAGGAAACCACAGTCCTCTCTGGACCAGGGACTTACACAGCAGACTCTTGCAACTCACTGTTATTATCTCAGCAGGTCTGAACTTCGTACAAGATTTTATTGCAGAACCTGCATACCTGTTCTCTCAGGGACAATGACAGAGTTAACCAGTACCCAGTCAGCTTTCATGAAACAAACTACTATTAATGCAGACCACAAGCATTACAGAGATAACGCATCTTAAAAAACAAACAGCTTATTCAGGTACGTATAGCTTATCAGGCAGTAACCATCTTATATATGAAGACTCTGACAGGATTTAAAGTACTTCATGCATGCCACATGGCCTGCCTCTCTCAGTCACATATCTAATATCAGTTTTTGGATTGATGGTGAGTGACTCGCTGAGAAGGACAGTCTATTTATTCAGTTTACAGTGCTTTATATTCAGGCCTATTTAACCAAGTCAAATCAGTATATGATATTTCCTTGAGGGCAGAGGGGGAGAGAGAGACACTTCCAAAGACTTGTTACCTATGTTACGGATGTATATTAATTATCCACCCACTGTTTTTAGCTCCTGAAGCAAATCTTTTTGTTCTCCTTTTTACCAGGAATACAATCACTAAATAAAGATATGTAGAACATTTAGAAAGTTGATAAAGTATAATATTTTTAACTATTTCATGTGTTCATAGCATCTGCCACAAGGTCAATGGCCAATGATCTGTCCTGTGATCTGATTCAGTGGCATCGCTGGTGCCTGGCACACAGGGCACATGCCCCGAGTCCTGGTGCCACTGCTCTGAATCTTTTTCATGCCCCCTGCCAGGTACGTGGGGCAGGAAGGACTGGCCATGGGGGCACCTGCCTCTTCCTGCAGTGTATCCACTACCTGGCCGGCCACAGTGGTGCCTGACTCTCCCAGCCAGCAATCTGAGCCAGGCTGCCCACAGCAGCCACTGCCTTGCCAGGCCCTGGCCGGAGTCTGGCCGGAGCAGGAGCCTGAGGCCCCAACTCTGGATTGCGGCTAGGGGATGGGGCCGAGGCCTGGGGAGTGGGGGAGGGCTGGGCCCCGGGTCTTTCCCCATGGTAATGGTGCTCCTCATCTGATTAAAATAGGATGGATGCGTAAGGGACAAGCTAAGTTGTCTGACAATTTTCCTAAATGTTCTTAGTTCTTGAATATCTTCGTGAAATAGATTTGAATCTGGATTTCTCCCGTCAAAGCAATTCTAATTCTATATGCTACATTAGAATCCAGATGGTTCTAAAGCAGGTCAACAGTTGTCACTGTACATCATTTAACTTATTTAGTAATATTCTTTTGAAAGATGAATGATGTTTTTGTGTTTCAGACACAGATTCAGAGGATCTGGGTCTTCCTGGCATAGCTAGAGTTTGTGTTACACGATTTAACTCCCTGTCTGTAAAATGCGATACTATTTCTCCCTCATCCATGGTATGCTGAAAGAATAAATTCATTAGTGGAGGTGAAGTAGTTTAATATAATGGAGTACAGATTACCTAGAACTCTGGGAATCTAGACAAGTAGATGCGATATAGTGAGTCAACAGCTGAAGCTGATGCTGGACTTGTCGATTGCCAGATTCTTGGTTAACCAAACTTAAAGAAGCTCATATAGCAACATGAAGGTAATATGTCTTTTCCATTTTTGTGGGTCCAGATGATCTCTGAGTCTACGCAGGCACTCACCCTTCTTCTCTTTTCTTAGGAAAGCTAACTACTGATGAAAATAGCACTCAAAGGGGAGAAAGAAACTAAAAAAAAAAAAAAAAATGAGGGAAGTGTTGAAACCATCACATGTGATTCAAGCTCATTGCACTTCATGCAATTAGAAGAAACTGAAGAGCAACTGAGGCCACTCTCTTTCTAGCCCTGAAATCCTTCTTCCAGTGAGAGGGAAGGGATGAGTGGCGTCAAAACGCAGCGCTCACCAGAAGATTCTGGAAGGGACAGATCAGAGGTACCTTGAGCCCTACAAGTGGCAATATGCAGAAACCACTCAAAGATGATTAAAAGGCATGATTTCAAGCTCTCTGAAAATGTGAGCAGACAATAGTGGTGAAATAGTTTAGAAGGCAGCTCAGGGAATGAATCTGCTATGGTATTTTACATAGGTCAAAGTTTCACAAGGTATTTCCACTCTCTTTTTAATCTTCCTTTTCTGTGGCGCACGCACGCACGCACGCACACACACGTTTCTGTAAAACTGCTGCAGCCATCTTCACAAGCAACTGATTAAAGGCTGGAAAACTCATGAAAGACAAAGAGTGCAAGAGACTTCAAAGCTCTGAAAGTTTCCTACAATGCTGTCAGCAACTTAGCTAGTCTACACTTAAAACTTACAGCAGCACACCTATACTGGAACAGCTGTGCTGCTCTAAGAGTGCTTCTGTAGTCACATTATGTCAGAGGGAGATAGCTTTCTTGCCAGAGTAATAAAACCACCTAAACAAGCAACAGTACCTATGTTGGAGGGAAAGCATCTGTCACGAACATAGCACTGTCCACACAAATGTTTATGCTGGCAAAGCTTATATCACTCAGGGGGATGTTCTTGTCACATCCCTAAGAAACGGAAGTTTAGCTGGCATAAGTGCTCATGTAGACCAGTCTTTAGTGTAATTTGTTGGTCCATTATCCACATCACTATAGGGGTGATTACAAGAATTTGAATTTATCAATGGAAATGTAAATATTTTCTGAAATAATTCAGAGACAATGTAGAAATAACCAATATTAATAGCTGGAAAGTTTATTTAAAAAAAACCCAAAACCTGACATATGAACTTTGCATTTGTACTTCAAGTTTTCTACCAATGAGTTCTTATAACCAAGCAACTAAATCCTGAAAAACAGATGATTGTTAAATAAGTCCTCTTTGTACAAAACTAAAGTAACACAATTATTATCTACATTATGACTAATTTTTGCTTTCTTTGCACAAATAAAAGTGGTGCCCTGAAATAATTAAAACAAAATACTGGAATTCAGAGGTAATTCATGGCTGAATACATTTAACTGCCTTTAAGTTTCTGTCTTCTCTACATAGTATTGTATCTTTTTTTCTTATTTTAAATTGTTTAAACATGCTCACCTTGGTATTTCATCCTCTTCCCACCAAAAAAAGGTTCCAGTAATGGAATTTTCTGGCAAATGATTTTTGTAACATACAATTCCACTTGAAGTATCACCTAAAAGCAGAAATATATAATGCAGCACTTGAGTTTTACATTACTTCAAATTTTTATTTGCACACTTAGTTATCCTTTTAAAGTTATAGTTTTGTACTACTAATACAAACGCTTTGAAAGAAGCAAAGAAATGCTTTACAACATTTGTGCCATAGGCTTCAAAGAGGAACCACATTACCCTTTACCTTATTGATAACTTCCCTACACTATGTATAGCTTCACGTGGACACACACCACAAAAAGGCGAACAAATATTCACAGCATACTATGACAACATTAAAATTAAAGCTGTAAATGACTTCCTTTTTTTGCTTTTTTTAAGTGAAAGCAATTTAGTGAAATTGCTTCAAGATAAATTATTTGTTATCTATGATCTAACCTCCCAAAGGATTCCCAAATGCCTGGTGCCTCAGCAAAGCTCCCAACAAAAATCAGATACCAGATAAAACTCTAAACATTACTTAGCACTTTTTGTCTTTCCTATTCCCTGTACTGAAGGAGAATACACAATGTATTCCAGATGCACTGTCAATAACAGTAAGTAGAAATCTGCAGTGAAAGCAGATGCTGTCTGACCTGCAGATAAAGAAAGGAGTGTATAAGTTTGCTCAGAGGTCTCAGTTTAAGGAACTGTGCTCCAGGGTCAAGCTGGGGAAGTTCCCTCTGAAGATTTACTACCTCCCCTGTGGTCTCCTTCTGGAGCTTAACTCTTCAGATGAAGGCAAGATGAAGCACACACAGGTAGTGTCACTAGAAGAAAGGAGCCTGACAACGGCAAAAACACACTCTAAAAAGATTAGTCAAGTCTCCCACTTCCACACCAAAGATCAGCTTGAACTTTGGATTTTCTCAGCTTTTATTGGCTTGTGTTACACACCAACATAGTTTCTTGCATTTAATTTACCTCCTTCAACAATAGCAACAAGAAAAATCATCCTTGGTTGTTATCAAAGACCTATTAGTGATCCAGGAGACAATTATCAGTCCCGTGGTTGAATACATACTTAAATGAATGTAAATACATCTTCCAAAATTAGCTGCGGGTTCATGGATAGTCTCCATACAGCATTTAGAACCACAGCTTCATACATGCTTTCAAATACACAACTATAGTTCTCAGTAAGCATTTGTGTGTTTTAAAGATGTAAGATTGAATCTGCTAAGTAAGTATTTAATAAATTTTTTGTCTGTAGATCATGTACTAAAAAAAAGTAGGTTATTTTGAAAATGTATTGCCTTCTAACACTTATGGTTTTAAAGCATTCCTTACCCTATGTTGTGCTGTGGACTTTTTGTTTGTTTGTACAAACTCACTTTGCCAATAAACAAAAAAGGCAATTTTTCACTAATATTCCAATACGAGTCTATTTTTAAGAAGAAGTTATTTGTGAAGCTATAAGGGCACCTAACAGCTCTTTTCCCACTCCTGGAATAAATTCTACCACCTACAGTAATGTTGAGAGTGAGCCCCTTTGAGTGCACAGAAAAAGAAGCAGCAACTGATGAAGAGTCTTGGTCTTCAGCAGGTAGGGTAGTGTGCAGGTTCCCCCTCACTAATATATCCAGCTTCCTACAGTTTATATGCTGGCAATCTGAGAATACTTTCACTGCTCTCACCATGCATCTGACTATTTAAACAATCAAATTTCCAAACTGAGAGAAGTGTCTGAGGAGTAGGGAGACTGCTTGTGTAAAATCAATCATCTTGATTTGATTCCCACAAACACAGTTAGGTTCAGGACTGACACTGGATTCACTAATCCCTGCCATGACAGGGAGGCAGATCAAGAGGGCTAGCTAGCAACAGTTATTTTTTGTTCATCCTTTTGGTGATGAATTAAAAACAGCAGACCTGGCCAGGAGCTGAGAGGTTAGGCAGAACCTGTCTGAATCAAGAGGCAGAGAAAGAGACCAGAAAATTTCTTTCTACAGATAATGAAACTAGCCACAATCCTTCAAGCCTACTTACAAGCCAAGTGTGACATATGAATGTTGTTTTTCTTTCCCCACCTTTACACAGGTAGACATCTGGAGGGAGGAGGGAAGAAGAGAGCGTTCCCTATGTCTTATTTGCCTGCCTCTGGGAGGCAGGGGTGGAGGAAGGCCTCTTTTGGTATCTTGAGGAGGAAGTAGATACCTGACCCTGCCTCTCCCCTATCCTTCTCAACGATGAGATATAAGCCCCCCTCTATTATTCAGCCTTGAATTATTCCACCTATTCTCCTTAGCTGAGCTGCAGCTGACCCCCTGACTTCCCACTACTCAGAACATTAAGGGTGTGTCTATACTGATGGCAGCAAATTCACCACTATCAGTTTGTCCTTCTGGGAGTGGACTGCGGTGAGCATGAACTCATCACACTGCTCCCAGAAGTCCTGGGGGTCAAGGGGTGTAGGGGAAAGCTGACCGTGACCAATTTGCGGTCAGCCTTCCCCTGATGCGTACTGGCAACTTAAAAAGTCGCCACTGGTAACGCAAGGCATTTTACATTCCTTGCGTAACCAGTGGTCAACTGCCACCGAAAAGTGCCCAACTGTAGACTAGGACTCAGACAGAAGAACATCAAACAAGCAGGTGGAATTATTCCAGAGCATAGAAAGGGTTCCAAGTGCTTTTAAATATCTTTAATATAGATACATATTAATGACTTCATGAAAGAATGTGTCTATCTGAATCAGGGTGGATAAAAAGTGATGTATTTAAAAAAATAATAAAAATCAGAATTTTAAAATTTAAATTGAATTATTCTGATTTTGTTACTTAAATTGTAGGTTTATATTTTTAAAAATAAACCCATTTAAAATTAAATCTAAATTTAAAACAAATTATCTTCAGGCTTAAATTCATTACAATCTTTTAAAACATAATTCATAAGTCTCTATCAAAAAATTTGAGTTAAAGGCTGCTTTTTAATATAAAGGAAGACTCAAAAGGGAAAATACCTGACTCTTAAAGTCAAGCTGCATGAATATGGCACAAAAGATTATGTACTATATTAAGAGCTTGTTTTGTTTAATAAAAATAAATTTTATATGCTATTGTGTGTTTAATTATATTCTAGTTTACATCCTAATGCAGCTTGACACAAATAATGAGCAAAATAACTACTAAATAAGAAATAAATCATTCACTATTTTCTAACATACAAAAAAGTATAATGAATAAGAATCTGAAAATACTAAGTTATACAACTGCTTAAATATATAGCTAATAGCATACCCTCTTGGGTAGTAAAAAGATGTACCAATTCTAATGTAAAGAATCTATTTAAGTTGTAAATTAACATGTTTTAATGGTGATTCAAATTGATACTGAAATTGAGGCTTTCCACTTGGCAATTTAAATTTATCCATCCATGTGTGCACACACACAGGCATACATAAAAATAAAAAGGGAACAATAATTTAAAATCTTGTAGGTCTCTACTTACCATTTGTGGTGTTAATAATTAACAGTTTCTTTAAACTCATTATTTTGCTGCTCCAACAGAAACGTATATAACTCTACATTTTTTGTTTAAGAAATGCACCAAAAATGGACAACAGTTATTTTTCTAAATGGCTCGAAATCTCTGTCACTGTGTCCCTCTCCATCAAAATACTACAAGCATTTATGTATCACATTATGGATTCATCATTTGCAAATCCTATTTTTATGTTTTGGGAACATGAAGTTACACAAAAGTACAACATGCCAAACTGATCTTTCAAAAGTGATTTGAAAATACCTCCCTTTCACAGACATTTGTGTTTCAAATTTCAGCCAGGATGAAATAGCAGTAGTATAACTAGAAACACATTCATTAAAAATTTTGTCAGAGGATTATAACACAACCTAGTTATAACTTCATGAAGTGTCACTGCAATAGAGAATGAACCATGAAGGACCTAGGGCACAACTGAAAGGATGAATGCCAAAAGTATTTAAACAATGTAATCAATCAATTAACCTCTACATGAATTATTCAACTGAAGAAGATCAACTGTGGTACAAGCTGAAAAAGCTTCCTATATAATTGTGGACTGCAAAACTAGTGCCCACCTATTGTGACTTGACATTCAAATCAACACCTGTCACAGGTAGCACGCATGCCTTGGTAATTACACAACACCCCTATTTCTGTAAGTGGCCCTTTCCTCCTCCCATTTTGCTTTTCAAGCTCAGAAAACATGCACAAATTAGAGCTATGAGAGAAAGCTGAAAGTGAATTTTCATGAAGAAGGCAAAGTTATAAAGAAATAACATACAGTTCACAGGTAATACACAACTGTAGTTAAACCAGAACAAACAATGGAAAAATAGGAAACCTTATGTTTTTCTATTTGGAAGTAATAGTTTGAACCTAAAAGACAATTATTTATGATTTAGTCTTGAGACATAAACACCTTACTTCTTCTCTTTGCCTTTCTGAATTTGACAGCAGCCAGGTTTATTAAATTCATTCCATACAGGTTGTAGTCTATAAATAGTTGCAAGAGGTAGGGAATATGGGCTTCGTGAGGCTGGTAAAATTTATTCATTATGGCTCCACCTTGTAGAAGCTCACATACTCTAAAGTTAAAAACAAATTGAAACATGTTGAAAAGTTACACCAACTTATTTGGTTTATCAATTAAAATCACAATAAACATTTAAGTTGCATAATATATTTGATTTTACTAATATTATAAAAGCTGCAAATTTCTTACTAAGTTTTAACAAGTGTTCTTAACAAATGTGGTCTGCCCTAATAATAATCTGATACCTCAAAATAAGCACAGAGGAACTGCATCCTTCCAATAATAAAAATTTCTACTGAAGTCTCATACCACTTAGCAATAGTTCTGAGGTCTGATCCAAGGCCCCAGAAGTTCAGTGGAAAGCTTTTCATTAACCTCAATTGCCCAAGAATAGTTGGATATCTAAATGTTATTTGTGACTGAAAATCTCCCCTGCAGTTCTTTGCCATATTTACAAACAAGTCATAAATGTCTGAAAATTAAAAACACTGCATTCATAATTTAAGCATGAACTTTTGTGATGCAGCAAACACCTGTACACAAGCATGTTCTTGAAACATCAGTACAGTAAAATAAACATATCTATCTCTGAATAATTACAAACATAAGCAATTTATCTGAAGGTGAGAATTATCTGCATTTGTAAAGGGGTGGTGTGAAATTATTTGTATATACAATACAATGAAATGTTGATTAAAAATCAAAACTAGGAAATTAAAGGGAGAAATTATGATAAAATAACTCTCTAAATACAAATGATTAATAAATATCTCAAGGTTTCAATATATGGTTCCCACAGCAACTGTACCTCAGCCACATTGCACATATACAATATATTAAGACAAACTTAACACCATATGAAGAAGCCTTGAAAAATTTTGTTATCCTACTGACTCAGACCAAATGCCTTTTTGGGCAATTATTAACATAAGAACAGCCACACCATGTCAGGGCAATGGTCCATCTATGACAATGGCCAATGCCATGGCCAGTGGCAACTGGAGGCCCAGGGGACACCTGGAACACGGGACTGCATCCTTGACCACATTGGCTAATAGTTATTGATGGATCTATCACATTAGTTTTTCATAATCATACATACAGTACAAAATACTACATAGGTCCAGAGGATTTCAGTTATGCTTTTAACTAACTATAAACACTGATTTTCCTGTAGTTTGTGCAATTAATCACAATCTGAATGTTGTCTAACTGGTCTTTATAAACAACAAGAGTTCTGTGGCACCTTAAAAGACTAACAGGTTTCTTCAGGCGTAAGTTTTCATGGGCTTCAACCAGTGTTCCCTCTAATTACTCATAGACTGTGTGCGCAAACAATTTCTTTGTGTGCGCAAAAACATTTCTTTGTGAGCGCCAATATTAGCACTATTGAATTTTTTTGTGCGTATTTTTTTGTGTGCGTAGGTTTCATGACCTGTGTGCGTGCGCACACGCGCACAGCTTAGAGGGAACAGTGGCTCCAACCCACTTCGTCAAATGCATGAACTGGAAACTACAGTTGAGAGGTATATATACACATTCTGGAGTGGACGAGGGCAAGTGTTAGCAAAGTCAATTCAGAGAGCAGATGGGGCCTATTCACATTAGTTCAGGGGTCGGCAACCCAAAAGATAAGAGCCATTTTTAAAAAATTCCTCCAATAACCAAGTGTTTTGAGAGCCACAATGGGTGCAGCCTCCTGTTGGGGGGTGGGTGGAGCTGGCACAGGGTTCCTGCCACAGGTCCCCTGGGGCAAGGGGAGCCTGGTGCAGTCAATCCCCAGGCTTCCCCATGCAGAGGCAGCCTTAGGCAACTGGGGGACCCAGGCAAAGGCCCATTATGGGATCCCCTAAAGGGCCTCCTAAAGGCCTCCACTACCTCCCTCCCTGTGGCCCCCAGTCCCCCTCCAGCCATAACCCCCCACCAGGACTCCTTGCTTGTTTTGCTGAACCAAACTAACATGACTATCCCTCTGGAACTCGTAAATTATTCTTGGGTATGATATTTTTAAAGATCTTTCTATCGTGAAGCTTGTAAATTGATCATCTTTCACTTAATAAAAATGAGCTAATACTGAACTACAAAGTTATGCGCATTAATTAACAAATAAAAAGTGGTAAAATTAATGATGGCTCAAAAATAACTAAACTACTACATTTAAAATTCTGGCAGTCAAATCTTACAAATTTTTCATATGGGCTTGGGTTTACGTGCACTAAAAGTTTAATACAAATAAATAAAAAGTGAAAAGAAGGTTTCTAGTCTGTAGCTGTAAATGAAAAACATCAGATTTCAATGAAATTCTCTGAAACACTCAAGACTCTGGCCACCTCAAAAATATTAAGTAGTAAGGACAAAAGAAGCTAAAAAATTACTTACCAAAACAAAACGACACACAGCACAGACATCACACACAGCTGCAATGATTGCTTGAGGGCAGCATTGCATTTGCATGTAACAGTGTACGTGGACCTACCTGATAATCTGGGCTAACCAAAGTGAAAGGAAAAACTGTCACACACGCAAAGGAAATGAAAAGGAAAAGGAACAGGCAAAATCTCAAATTGGGATTAAAAAATAGCAGAATAAATGGCCACACTGAGGAACTAAAAGATGAGACCACTGAAAAATCTGCTATTGTGCTTGCTCCTGCTTTTTAGCATGTCACTGTGAAGGTGAAGGGCAGATAATGATGAAATCTACAATTCAGACTAAGCACAGATCCTAATGATAGTTTGCCTTTATAAGCCAAGACTGAAAAGTGCTGTAGTTTCCAGCGCTACTGGGCCTGCTAGATGGGAACAATCTCTATATTTTCATTTCTGCCCACCAAATTGAGGACAGGGCTCCTTACTGCTCGGGGACCCTAAGTGGTTGCCTGCTTCACTTACCCCTAAAGCTACCTCTGCTCCTGTGGCAAGGGGGGGGCAGAGTCAGGAGCCATAAGGGTGCAGCCAAAGAGCTGCATGCAGCTGTAAAGACACAGGTGGCAGACCCCTGTACTAGTTGACTAAAAGGAGAGAATGTGTGAAGAGGGACAACTACATTTTGTAACGTGCTAACCATGCCAAGTCCTTGTTTAGACCCAATCTGATTGCGCCAAGCTTGCAAATCAGCTCTAGCTCCACAGTTTCACACTGAAGTCTGTTTTTTTGTTGAAGTATGGCAACTTTCAGGTCTGTTGCTGAGCGTCCAGGGACACTAAAGTGTTCTCCTACTGGTTTACGGATGTTGCCATTTTTGATGCTCAATTTGTGTCCATTTATCCTTTTGTGCAAAGACAGTCTCGTCTGGCCAACATACATGGCAGAGGGGCATTGCTAGCACATGATGGCATATACTGCATTAATGGATGTGCAGGTGAACGAGCCCCTAATGGTGTGGCTGATGAGGTTGGGACCTGTGATCATCATGTGCCAGCAATGTCCCTCTGCCACGTACACTGGCCAAATCAGACTGTCCTTGCTGTACTTCAACTCCAAAAACAGACTTCAGTGTGAAACTGCAGAGCTGGACCTGATTTGCAAGCTTGGAAAAAATCAGACTGGGTCTGAACAAAGATTTGGAATGGTTATCTCATTACAAAAAGTAATTGTCCCCGTTCACAGATTCTCTCCCTTTGATCAACTGGTGTGAATAGGCCCCATTTGCCCTAACTGAATTGACTCTGCTAACACTTGCCCTCCTCCATCCTGGCATGCGTATATATACACACCTCTCAACTGTAGTTTCCTCTTCATACATATGACGAAGTGGGTTGGAACCAACGAAAGCTTATGCCTAAGAAATCTGTTAGTCTTTAAGGCACCACAGGACTCTCATTGCTTTGCTGTACACAGACAAATACAGGTACCCCTCTGGAAATTTAAACTGTTCATTGAATTTAATGAACATGAAGTTATATTAATGATTTATATCATATTATCTGATTTTTCAAGATAATTTTAAATTCTATGATTGGAAACCAGAATTTAAAATCTTCATAACAAGTATTTTTATTTATGAAAATTCACATCATACTACTTGAAAGATGACTATGGTAAATTCAGTTCTGTTTCAATTCTACTGACTTAGTCTGCATTACAGCAAGAATGATTTTGACTCAATATATGTAAGTCTGCATAGACAATTAATTGCAGCTACTTTTCATATTTTACTTCCCTTGCAAAGGGTATTCCTTAAAATTACTCATGTGTTTTAAAATTAGATATGCACTTATATACTTTGCTGAACTGAAGCAATAATTTCTGATATAGTTCTTTGCTTAAATGTATATGTTTCTTCACTATGAAAATACATGGAATAGTTCATCTCACATCCCTTTTTGGTTCATAAGCCACTGTAAAAGCCATTGAAAGTCCTCTTTTACTACAGCTTACCTTTTCTTCATTGCAGGATTGTAAAGATATATCTTCATAAACTCTTTCTCCTTTTCATGATAACCATAAAAAGGCCTGGAGAGAAATAAAACAAACAAAATTACTGATTACTCTTACACTGTAACAACATTTACATTTACACACACCCAAACAAAATCAACATTTTAGAATTCAGATTGCTCAATTGCAAATTCCATCAAAGCAATTGCTAAAAATCTGGGAAATTACATTAAGGTAAAATTTGCACCCAGGACAATCAAAAGTCATGTCTTGTCATCCCCAAAACTATTGTAATCCAAATGCACTAAACAATAAATTATTTTTCAGTTCAATGCAAAGACATGCCTAAGGCATACATCCAATTCCTCAAAATCTTAATTCCAATCTAACATTTTCATAAGGTACTAATAAAACACTGATTCTTCCTAAACTGAAAGTATGGGGAACTGTAAAGTATCTTGCTCTTGATCAGGTCAAAGTTTGATACACACCCTACGGGGGTTAAGGATATAAAAGAGAAGTGGTGGAAGGGTCAACCGTATCACCACTCCATACTGATCCTAGCAGAAATTTCAATCCAAGAGTCTTGGCAAGGTGGGTGAACCTAGAAATCCTGTTCAGTTGGATCACAGAAGGTTTATGTGAGAGAGAAGATGCCAATTTTGGTCTTGAAGCACTTTGACAAGCATCACCCCCTTTGTGCTTGTTGGGGAAAGGAGAAAGAAAAATGTCTCTGGGAATCAAGATGGTGGTGTCTTTATTAAAAAAAAAAAAAAAAGAAAAAAAAAAAAGAAAACTTTGGGGGAAAGGCTGGAAAAGGTGCCTTGGAGAATGAATGATGAGTCCCAGGGTAAAGTAGTATAGGGAAAGAATAGAATGGGACTGGGTAGGCAAGGAAGCTGGGGGTAGGATATTAGGGTGAGATAGCTCAGGAGGGAAACTGGGACTGGGAGTGAGAATGTGTGGAAAACTGGAACTTTCAAAAATAGCCCAGGATTGGTTGCATATGGGACAATGGTACTGTGATGAAGAGCCTGGGAGGGAAAGGTGGAAACTGGGACCAGCTAAGTGAAGGGATGGGCAGGGAGACAAGACTGGAGAGGAAGCAGCTGGATGGGATGAGTAGAAAGACTTTTGGGGCATAATAGCACACTGCTTTCCAAAACTTAGAATTAAATTAAGATTGCACAGTCTCAACATTTTTTTTGCTATCAGCAAACAGCTGTGAAACACACTAGTGACATTCCAAAGGGTAGTGGATGATCCACATAAAGCATGCTAACCTACTACTTCTATTTATTACTCTTAGCCTAAGTGGCAGAGCTCTGTGGAGTGGTTCTAAAAGTTCTACTGCTGCTCATGAGTGAACCATGTGGATTATGCCTTATGGCAGACTTTTTTTTCCAGCTTCCTTTCTTCATAAAACCTGGAAAATTACATATACCATTAATTGAACATTAAGGTTACAAACTTAAGCACTTATGACTTAGGAAATGCCTGCATTAAGGTTAGCAGTGCAATTTTTATTTGGCCCCACTGTTTATATGCATGATGACAGTTTCAGTTGCACAATCACATTCTATTTTTCTCCACAGCACTCCTGTCTTATTCAGCGCACCAAACAGATCTTGCCCTGAAGATGAATTAGAGTTGTTTGGTGAAGGACTCTGATGCCTGCAGGACCACGCCTCATTTGTTGCAGAAACGGGGAAAACACACAGTGAATGAGGAAGGGCTGTGCTGGAAGGAAAAGGAAGGTCTCCTGATTAAAGAAGTTTAATGCCACCACGAGGAAACTGGATTTTACTCCTGCATCTAGCACCGTTCTTGTGGTGGCAGGCAAGTTACAACTCTTCAAAAGTGGTCACTAACAATGTAATCCTCATTTTCTGAGTGACCAACTTAAGACTCTGCAGTCTGATTTGAAGGAGTCCTCAGGATTCACAACTGCAACTTAAAAGTCAATAGAGCGGGAGTGCTCCATAGAGTTAATACTCTGAAAAAGCAGATGCTAGGCACCTCAGATTGGATACTCAAATTTAAGGACACTTTTGACCTTAAATGCTCTGTGCCTCCCTCTCCCATTTGTAAAATGGAAATATCAGATTGTCTCCCAGCACTGTGGAAGTCAATTATTGTTTGTTAATTACTCACTTCAACATCTACATTGCTTTGTAAACCAGGGCTTACAATTGCTGAACCCAAGCTAATGTGTCCATACTGCATGACGTGTACCTTGTGATTCAAGTCTCTGGCTTGAGCTACATTACAAAATGATAGGGTTTGAACTCAAGTCTCAACAGGATGTGGCTTCTGAATCTCTCCACCCACCAAGATCCTAGGATATGGATCATACATGTTTGCTGACCCAAGTAAAACTGATTTGTGCATGGATGGAAGAGGAGCTAGAATTCAAACCCACGCCAGCACTCAGGCTTAGAGTGCAGTGAAGACATACCCTAACAATTCTGTTTTCTGAGCAGAGCGTGAATACTGTAGAATAAAAAACAACTGGGACCAAACACTGAACATGGGTTAAAGTATAATTTCGTGGGCCCCAGAACCCTCCGCATCGGTGGGCCCCTCAATCTGTCCCCAGAACCCACCCCCTTCCCCAATACCCACCCCCAGACACACACACCCCCACACACAAGCAGCCCCTCCTCCACTGCCCCTGCTGTTTGCAGGCTGCCTGACTGGCTGGGAGCTGCTTCCCAGCCATAAGCTGCTCCGCCCTGCAGAGGGGAGATTCACAAACTCCCAGCCTGCCTCAGCTCTCCACTAGTTGGGCTTAAGGTGGAGCCACCGGAACGCTGCATTCTGGCTGCTCGTGCTATTTCTAGGGGGCCCTCGGAATACAGCGTTCCGGTGCATTCCTCTATTTTTATGGGCCCCAGAACACTGCAAGCCTAAAAATAGGGGGGCCTGGAACTGCATTCCAGTGCATTCCCCCTTACTTTAACCCCCTGTCACTGAACAATGAAAACAACTAAAAAATCTACAATAGCTGTTCTTTCAGTAGCACCATCCATCTTGCACACTGAATAACGCTGGGATCCTTCTAAAGAATTAGTATGTGAAGACTGGTGATGACTGGATGCCTGATGTATGGGAGGGCAGTAAAAATAGGACAAGATCAGAAGCTAAAATAGGGAAAGACCAAGTTAAAAATTACTTCAGCAAATTAGATGCCTTCAAGTCATCAGGGCGTGATGATATGTACCCTAGAATGCTCAAGGAGCTGACTCAGAAGATATCAGCCATTGGCTATTATCTTTGAAAAATCATGGCAGACTGGAAAGGTCCCAGAGGACTAGAAAAGAGAAAATATAATGCCCATCTATAAAAAGGAAAATACGGACAACCCATGGAATTACAGACCAGTCAGTTTAACCTCTGTAATAGGAAAAACAATGGAACAAATACTTAAGGAATCCATTAACAAACATCTAGAAGAGAATAAGCTGTTAAAGGATAATCAGCATTGATTTCTCAAGAACAAATAATCCTAAACCAACCTGATAGCCTTGATGGGGTAACAAGCCTTGCCGACAGAGGAGAAGAGGCAGATGTAGTATTATCTAGGCTTTAGCAATGCTTTTGACACAATCTTGCATAACCTTCTCATTAACAAAGTAGTGAAGTACAATCTGTATGGAGCTCCTATAAGATGTACGCATAACTGGTTGAATAACCACTCCCAGAGAGTAGTTATCAATGGTTCACAGTCATGCTGGAAGGGCATAATGAGTGGGGTACCGCAGAGATCGGTTCTGGGTCCAATTCTGTTCAATATTTTCATCAATGATTTAGATGATGGCATAAAGAGTACACTTATAACGTTTGTGGATGGGAGGGGTTGCAAGTGCTTTGGAGGATAGGATCACAATTCAAATGATCTGGACAAACTGATGGAACAGTCTGAGGCAAACAGAATGAAAATCAATAAAGACGAGCTTGCGAACAGGGGGCCTGCTAACAGGGGAGTTTGAGAGGGAAGGAGTTGGTGAAGCCCTGAGAAGGAGGCGAAGGCAATCCCCTAGCTGAAGCAGCAAGGATTCAGGGAGACTTAGATAAATTGGAACAGTGGGCCAATAGAAATCTTATGAGATTCAATAAGGATAAGTGTAAAATCCTGCATTTGGGACAAAAAAACCCTATGTACTGCTACAGGCTGGGAAACATTCAGCTAAGTAGCAGCAGTGTAGAAAAGGACCTGGGGGTCACGGTGGATGGGAAGCTGGATATGAGTCAGCAGTGTGCTCTTGCTGCCAAAAAGGCCAATGGCATACTGGGCTGCATCAAAAGAAGTATTACCAGCAGATCAAGGGATGTGATCCTTCCCCTCTATTCTGCACTGGTGAGGCCACATCTAGAATACTGTGTTCAGTTTTGGGCTCCCCACTACAAAAAGAACAGGGACATGCTAGAGAGAGTTCAGAGGAGGGCAACCAAAATGATTAAAGGGCTAGAGCACAAGCCCTATGAGGAAAGACTGGAAGCATCAGGCTTCTTTAGTCTGCAGAAGAGAAGATTGAGGGGGGATTTGATAGCAACCTTCAACTACTTGAAGGGGTGCTCTAAGGAAGATGGAGCTCGACTGTTCTCGGTAGTAACGGAGGACAGAACGAGGAGCAATGGTCTCAAGTTGCGGTTAGGGAGGTCTAGGCTGGATATTAGAAAAAACTTTTTTACCTGGAAAGTGGTGAAGTCTTGGAATGAGCTGCCGAGGGAGCTGGTGGAGTCTCCATCTTTGGAGGTGTTTAAGGCCTGGCTGGACAAAACCCTGACTGGGATGGTTTAAGTGGGAGTGGTCCTGCCTCTGGCAGGGGGTTGGACTAGATGACCTATGAGGTCCCTTCCAACCCTATGATTCTATGAGAGCGAAGCTTGGGTGAGTGAATTACTAACTGTGTGTTTGTGTCTTTCCCTACAGGTGATTTCTGTTACTTGTTAGCTACTGTGGGAACTGGGACTGTGAGCGTGTGTTTGTGTGATTGGGGGCTGTTTGGATCATTGTTCCCTGCTCACCTTTGATCACCAGCTTCCATGAGCCATGTGACCACTCTTCTCCTGTGTGTTTAACAAGGGGCAAGGGCTGACCTAAGCAGAGAAGGCCTTAAAAGCCAGTGGCTGAGCAACCAGAGGGAGCTTGCGAACAGGGGGACTGCTAACAGGGGAGTTTGAGAGGCAGGTTGAGGAGGAGTTTGGTGAAGCCATAATGGTGAAGTGGAGCCGCACTGCTTGTGCCAGCACCCCTTCTGTATCCTCCACCTGTGCCTGTAGCCAGACAGGCATGGATATCTCTACCCAGATCCTGGTGTGGACTTGCAGGGACTGCGGCCTGCAGTTCCCTGTCTCCGACAATCAGGCTGGGGACATGAATCAATGCGACAGGTGTCTCCTGGTGGAATCTCTCAGGAGGCAGGTAGAAGAGTTACGGTAGGAGGTGTCTAGGCTAAGGAGTATTCGCACCCTGGAGAAGTTCCTCGATAGCATCCATGAGGAGAGATGCAAAGAGGAGGACACTCTCCAGGTGCCGAAGACTACTGCTGCACCACTGGAGAAGGATGGGATGCCTATGGCAGAGGGAGGACACTGGCAGCTGGTTATCTCTGGCAGCAGACAGTGCTCCACCCCTGCTCCCATCTCTCCCTCCACTGTGGTGAAGAACCGTTATACAGCACTAGAGACAATGGATGAGGTGGAACAGGAGATGCCATGCACCCCTGAAGCTGGTAGGATCACAGCCACCACAGCTAGGAGGAAACGTAGGGTTGTGGTGGGTGGGGACTCACTTCTGAAGAGGATGGAGGCACCCACCTGTCACCCTGACAAAGCCTCATGGGACGCATGCTGCCTGCCAGGTGCCCGCATCCGAGACGTTACAGTGGGATTGTCGACAACCATCCGCCCCTCTGACTACTACCCCATCCTTCTCATCCATGTAGGAACTCAAGATCCTCGGCAGATCAAAGGTGACTACAGGGCTCTGGGAGCCCAGGTGAAGGAGTTCAGAGCACAGGTGGTGTTCTCCTCGATCCTTCTGGTCAAGAGTAGGGGCCTGAGTAGAGACAGATGCATCCTGGAGGTGAACACCTAGCTGCAAAGATAGTGTCGTCAGGAGGGCTTTGGCTTCCTTGGCCGTGGAATGCTGTTCCAGGAAGGACGGCTAGGCAGAAATGGACTCCATCTGTCGAGAAGGGGAAGAGCATATTCGGACATCGACTGGCTGACCTAGTGAACAGGGCTTTAAACTATGTTTGAAGGGGGAAGGAGACCAAAGCCCACAGGTAAGTGACAATGTGGAAGACCTGGGGGAAGGGATGAAACCTGGGGGGAACAGGGACTGTAACACCAGGGATAAAAGAAAAGGTGGTTGCAACATGGGGGGGGGGGGGATTAATTAATTGTGTTACATGTTCTAATGAAGCCCTAATACCTGAGGCAGGTGTGGGAGGACAATCCCAGGAAAAAATACAAGGAGGTAGATGTAATAGAACTGAAAATCAACTTGGGAAAGTAGGGCAATCAGCCTGTTATCTTGGGTGCCTGTACACAAATGCAAGGAGGCTGGGAAACAAGCAGGACGAATTGGTAGTACTGGAGCAGACAAGGAACTATGATATAATTGGAATAACAGAGACATGGTGGGATAGCTTGCATGACTGGAACTCATACCCATCCATGGCAAAGTTGTTCAAGGAAGGACAGGCAGGGAAAAAGTGGGGGAGGAGTAGCATTATATGTAAAAGAGCTCTATGACTGCTCAGAGCTCCATTATGGAAGTGGAACCAATTCACTTGAAAAATCTGTGGGTTAAGCTTAAAGGAGAGAGCAACGGGGGGATGTTGTGGTGGGTGTCTGCTATAGACCTCCAGACCAGGAGGAGGAGGTGGATGAGGCATTCTATGGACAACTGGCAGAAGTTTCCAGATCACAGGCCCTGGTTCTCATGGGGGACTTCAATTACCCTGACATCTGCTGGGAGGCCACTACAGCAGTGCACAGGCAATCCAGGAAGTTTTTGGAGAGTGTTGAGGACAACTTCCTGGTACACATGCTGGAGGAACCAACTAGGGGCCTTGCACCTCTTGATCTGCTGCTCACAAACAAAGAAGAATTGATTGGGGACACAGAAGTTAATGGCAACCTGGGCAGCAGTGACCATGAGATGACAGAGTTCAAGATGCTGATTAATGGAAAAAAGGAAAGAAGCAAAACGCAGGCCCTGGACTTCAGAAAAGCAGATTTTGGCTCCCTCAGGGAACTGATGGGCAGGATCCCTTGGGAGGCTGATCTGAAGGGGAAAGGTGTTCCAGAGAGCTGGTTGCATTTTAAAGAAACCCAGCTAACGGCACAGGAAGATACCATTCTGATAAGCAGGAAGAACAGCAAATGTGGAAGGCACCCAGTGTGGCTTAACAGAGAACTCTGCACTGAGCTAAAGCATAAAAAGGAAGCTTACAGGAAGTGGAAGCTAGGACTAAGGAGGCATACAAAGATATTGCTCGGGACTGCAAGGATAAATTCAGAAAGGCCAAAGGACAATTGGAGTTGTGGCTAGCAAGGGATGTGAAGGATAACAGGAAGGGGTTCTACAAGTATGTCAATAACAAGAAGAGGATCAGGGCTGGTGTAGGTCCCTTACTGAATAGCACAGGATGAGGAAAAGGCTGAAGTGCTCAATGCTTTTTTTTTACTTCAGTTTTCACAGGGAGGGCCAGCTCCCAGCCCACTACAATGGGCATGGCAGATTGGGGAGAAGAAGAGAGGCTCTTGGTGACACAAGGTCAGGTTAGGGACTACCTAAAGAAGCTGGATGTGCATAAGTCCATGGGGCTGCACGACCTGCATCTGAGGGTGCTCAGGGACTTGGTCAATGAGATAGCAGTACTGCTGGCCATTATCTTTGAAAACTCATGCCAAACAGGGGAGGCGCTGGAGGACTGGAAAAAAGCAAATATAGTGCCTATCTTCAAGAAAGGCAAAAAGGAGGATCCAGGGAATTACAGACCTATCAGCCTCATCTGAATCCCTGGAAAAATCATGGAACAGATTCTCAAAGAATCCATCCTGAGACACTTAGAGGAAAACAGAGTGATCAGGAACAATCAGCATGGATTCACCAAGAGTAAATCATGCCTGACCAACCTCATCTCCTTCTATGAGGAGATGACTGGATTTGTGGATGCGGGAACAGCTGTTGATGGGATATACCTCGACTTTAGCAAGGCTTTTTATGCGGTTTCCCACAGCATTCTCGTCAGCAAGTTAAGGAAGTATGGGTTGGATGTGTGGACTGTAAGGTGGATAGAGAACTGGCTAGATCAATGATTTCAGCGTGTAGGAATCAATGGCTCCATGTCTAGTTGGCAACCAGTAATGAGTGGTGTGCCCCAGGGGTCGATCCTGGGGCCAGTTCTGGTCAATATTGTCATTAATGATCTGGAAGATGGGATATATTGCACACTCAGTAAGTTTGTGGATGACACCAACCTGGGGGGAACGGTAGACACGCTGGAGGGCAGGGAGAAGATTCAGGAAGACCTTGACAAATTGGAGCAGTGGGCCAATAGAAATCTCATGAGGTTCAACAAGGACAAGTGCAAAGTTCTGCACATGGGATGGAAAAACCCAATGCACTGCTACAGGCTGGGGAGCGATCAGCTAAGTAGCAGCACCATAGAAAGGGACCTGGGGGTCCTGGTGGATGGGAAACTGGATATGAGTCAGCAGTGTGCTCTTGCTGCCAAAAAGGCCAATGACATACTGGGCCGCATCAGAAGCGGCACTGCCTGCAGAACGAGGAATGTGATCATTCCCCTCTATTCTGCACTGGTGAGGCTGCATCTGGAATACTGTGCCCAGTTTTGGGCTCCCCACTACAAAAAGGATATGGACAGATTAGAAAAAGAGTCCAGCGGAGGGCAACAAAAATGATCAAGGGGCTGGAGCACAAGACCTATGAAGAAAGACTGAAGGAACTAGGCTTATTTAGCCTGCAGAAGAGAAGACTGAAGGGGGATTTGATAGCAACCTTCAACTACCTGAAGGGATGCTCCAAGGAGGATGGAGCTCGGCTGTTCTCAGTAGTAACAGAGGATAGAACAAGGAGCAATGGTTTCAAGTTGCAGCTGGGGAGATCAAGGCTGGATATTAGGAAAAAGTTTCTTACTAGGAGGGTGGTGAAGCATTGGAATGGGCTACCTAGGGAGCTGGTGGAATCTCCGTCTTTGGAGATGTTTAAGGTTTGGCTAGATAAAACTCTAGCTGGAATAATTTAGTGGGAGTGGTCCTGCTTTTTTAGGCAGGGGGTTGGACTAGATGACCTCATGAGGTCCCTTCCGACCCTATGATTCTATGAGTGCAAAGTACTCCACTTAGGAAAGAACACTCCATTGCACACAGACAAAATGGGCATGCAATGGCCAGACACTTAGTGAACACCTTGACAGCTTTAGAATTCCAAACGTAGAACACTACTGCTAATGCTTGGGACCTGATGAAGTAGAAATACATGTCCTGCAAGTCCAGTGCCATAAGCCAGTCTAGAACTTTGAGCAATAGTATGATGAAAGGAAGCATTACTATCCTGAATCTGAGTCAGTGTACATGTATGCATTAAATCGCAGGTCTAGGCTAAGATGAAGACTCTTCTGTTCTCTGGAATAAGCTAACACTGGAACAGCAGCCTCCTTCCCTGAATTCCTGAAAAAATTCCTCTATGGGCTCCTAGATAAAGCAATGATACCACTTCAGTTTAAGAGAGACTCTCGTTAGAGGGTTCCTGAAAAGGGACAGTGAAAAGGGACTGTGTTGTAGACAGGTGATAATCTCTAGTTGCTATAGCATACAGCAAAGCAGCTTCCAAAAGTCATGCTCTCTGAACTGGTTCCAGTCAGGTTTCAATTGTCTTATCAAATTTCACAATGAGGCATCAAGGCAAAATTTGGGGTAAAAAGCAAAGAGGGTTGATGCCACTTGTTTGACCTTGGATGTTTCCTGGCATGATACTCCAGATGCCTGAAGTAAGACAGGATATGCGGTCTTTCCTGGTGTGATGACTGAGGGAGATATGTTTTTTGACAGGGTGGGAGAATACATATTTCCAGTGAGTATAGGGCTGCTTTGGAACCTTTCAGAACATGTAGGATGCTATCAGTCAGTTCAAGGAACAACTCCAAGCACTCCAAAGACTTCAGTCGCGGTTTGTGAGTTGAGAGGGATAACCAACACTTGGAGCCATGTGTCATCACCACAAAGGTCTTAGACCTGGCCACATTGTCAAAGGCATCCACTGCCACCTTTAGAACAGTCTTGGCTACAAGCTGAAATTCTTCTGAAAAACTTTCAGCTCCCCTCTGATTTTGTGAGAGCGCTAAGCTAGGATTGGTTACATCAGTGGTTCCCAACCTTTTTCAGGCCAGGGACCCATTTTTAACTAACACTAACACACACACACACACACACACACACCCCCACCCCTACCTTTGTGGCCCTCCTGGCTGATCATGTAATCTGGCCCGTGCCACTCTGGCGGTGCCCCTGGGACAGCTGGTGAGCGGCACCACTGCCACCATGGCCCACGCCGCTGGGGAGCCGACCCATGCTGGCTATGGCCCCCTGCCTTTGCCCCTGCCAGGGAGCCACTGCAGCCTCATCCCCCTGCTGAGATCCAGTGCAGGCAGGGAGAGGCAGCCCTCGCAGGGTACGTCAGGGCTGCAGCTGGATTCCTGTCCTGGTAGGGAGAGGCTCCATGGACCCCCTGCAACATGTCCACATACTCCCAGGGGCCCCAGACCCCAGGTTGGGAACCACTGGTATATATAACATATGCAGGCCATGTTTATAATAGAAAGTGAGAAGCTAATCAATGAGAACTAATCTACCAGGCAAGCTAAAATAATAGTCAAGATCTACTGTTATAAAGGAAGCAGAAGTTAGGCTGTGAATGCTGGTAGAGTCACAGCAACTGGCAAAAACACAGCCAGCATCATAAACACACATTCCTAAAGAAGCACTAGGTAAAGAGTGCACACACAAACACACTGAAAAGTATCAGAACATCCCAACAATCCAAAGATAACAAGGGCTTACTGATCCCTCAGAATGACAATATGATAGACAAAGCTGTTTTGATTGAACCATCTTGTACAAGCTAAAGGGCTGCATCTTACCACATTAGAGGTGGCACCTACAAATATCAGAATACAAATATCCTAATAGCATCAGCCTGGCCAAGACAAGTCTGGTACACCCAACTTCTTGTTCTTCTTCGAGTGCTGCTCCTGTCCATTCCTCTGCAGGTGTTTGCATGCCCCATGCACAGCACACCGGAAACTTTTCTCCTAGAGTACCCATAGGGCCGGCTGTAGCGCCCCCTGGAGTGGCGCCATTGCCACTCCCTATATAGCTATCAGCCGACCTTTCCCTCCTCAGTTCCTTCTACCCAACTGTCTGAGGGGAGGTGGGAGGGATTGGAATGGCCAGGCGCACACCTCTCGAAGAACACCGGTTACCAGTAAGTAACCTCTTCTTCAAGTGCTGCTCCTGTCCATTCCTCTGAATGTGAGTATCTACCCTTACCTGGTGGTGGGAGACATCACAGACACACACACTGCAGCACCGCCCTTCCCACTGCTGCATCCTGTTGCGCTTGATGGGTGATGGCGTAATGCTGCGCGAAGGTATGCGGGGAGGACCATGTTGCTGCCTTGCAGATATCTGCGATCGGGACTCCCGCTAGGAATGCTGCTGATGCCGCCTGGGCCCTTGTCAAATGGGCAGTCGCCCATGGCAGGTGTTTACATCCCATCTTGTAGTACTCCTTGATGCAAGCTGCAATCCAAGAAGCAATCCTATCCTCCTCCAACCCATGGGGCTTAGGATGGAAAACCAGCAGGCAAATGTCCTGGTTTACATGGAACTGCAACACAACCTTGGGCCTAAAGGCTGGGTGCGGACGTAACTGCACCTTGTCCTTGAAGAACAGTGTATACGGAGGCTCTGCCACCTGGGCTCGCAGCTCCGATACCCACTGGGCTGACGTAATCGCCACCAAGAACGCGACCTTCCACGAAAGGTATAGCAGCGAGCATGTTACCTGTGGTTCAAAAGGGGGTCTGGCAAGTAGTGACAGGACTAAGTTTAAGTCCCACTGAACCGTCGGCGGTTTCGCTGCCGGATACAACTTAGACAGGCCCTTCAGGAACCTCTTCACCATAGGGAGGGAGAAAAGCGAGTCATGCTCGGGGGTCCGACGAAAAGCCGCAATCACCGCCAGATGGACTTTAAGAGATGACAATGACAGCCCACTCGATTTCAGGTGCCATAAGTAGTCCAGCGTGCACTGAATCAAGAACGTGGCCGGATCCTCCCGTTTTCCAGGGCCTACTGCACGAACCTGCACCACTTGGCGACGTACGTGGCTCTTGTGGAAGGTTTCCTGCTGCCACATAGTATCTCCCTCACCGGAGAGAAGCACATCTGCTCACCGTTCGTCAGCCACGAAGGCACCATGCATGGAGGTGCAACGGCTCCAGGTTGGGGTGGAGGAGCCGCCCGCTGTCCTGGGCTAACAGGTCCGGCCTGAGAGGCAACTGGATGGGGCTGCACCTCGACAGCCTCAGGAGGATTGAGAACCAATATTGTCTCGGCCACACCGGGGCGACCAGTATGACCTGCGCCTTCTCCTCCTTTATTTTCTGCAACACTCTGGGCACTAGCGGTGTCGGCGGGAACACGTACAACAGCCCGAGTTCTCCCCCAGTGGACCTCGAAGGCGTCCACCCTCGATCCGGGGCTGAGTCCCCTGAACGACCAGAACTCCCTGCACTTGGTATTGCTGTGCGAGGCAAACAGGTCGGGATGGGAATAGCCCCACCTCCGGAAGAGAGACTCCACCACTTCCGGGTGGAGAGACCACTCGTGGGCCATGAATTTCCTGCTGAGCTCATCCACCAAGCAGTTCCGAAGGCCCGGTATGTACGACGCCATTGGGTGAATCTCGTGGCGAATACAGAACTCCCACAGGCTCATAGCTTCTAAGCAGAGCTGCCGCGAGTGCGTGCTGCCTTGTTGATGTAATACATTGCTGTGGTGTTGTCCCTGCGAACAGACACTGTTCGGCCCCGGAGACTATCCCAAGACACCATGCACGCCAGGTGCACTGCCTTGAGCTTCTTGATGTTGATATGCAATAGGGAGTCCGCACGCTCCCACAGCCCCTGTGTTCTGAGGCGGCCCAAGTGTGCTCCCCATCCTATGTCCGAAGCATCCGTCACTAGGAGAACCAACGGCTGGGGAAGTCGGAATGGAATCCCGGAGCAGAGGTTGGACTCGCAAGCCCACCACTGAAGGGATGCTAGCACTGACGCTGGCACGGTGACCACTGTGTCCAGACTGTCTCTCGCCGGGCGGAACACGCTTGCCAACCACAATTGGAGCGGGCGCATGCATAGGTGGGCATGGGCGACCACAAACGTACAGGCTGCCATGAGGCCCAGCAAGCGAAGGCATTCCCGTGCAGCGGCCAGGGGAAACTTTGTTAAAGAGTCCACTGCCTGTTTGATCACTTGGAATCGGGCGGTGGGGAGGCTCACCCCTGCGGACACTGAGTCGAGAACTGCCCCTATGAACTCTATCCTCTGTGCAGCAACGAGCACCAACTTCTGAGCGTTCACCAATAGGCCTAGGTGATCGAACAAGGACTGTGTCAATGCTAGATGGGACAGCACCTCCTGATATGACCTCTCAGTGACGAGCCAATCGTCCAGATATGGGAAGAGGGTGACCCCTTTCCTTCTGAGGAACGCCGCTACCACCGCTAGGCATTTTGTGAACACACGCGGAGCTGCTGAGAGACCGAACGGGAGCACGGTGAACTGCAGATGCTTCTGCCCTGCCATGAAGTGTAAAAACTTCCTGTGCTTCGGGTTGATCGCGATGTGGAAGTACGCGCCCTGTAAGTCGAGGGCGGCGTACCAATCACCCAGATCCAGAGAGGGAACAATTGAGGCGAGGGATACCATGCGAAACCGCAGTTTCCGAAGGAACCGGTTGAGGCACCTCAAATCTAAAATTGGACGTAAGTCCTCTTTTGCCTTGGGAATAAGAAAATAGTGGGAATAGAAACCTCTGCCCCTGTGGCCAGGGGGCACCTCTTCCACCGCCCCTTTCTGGAGCAGTGTCTGAAATTCCTCCAACAGTAACTGCTGGTGGGCCTGGTCCCGCAGGGAGTGACGCAATGCCAGGGGGGCCAACAGGGGTAACGAAGAAAATTGGAGGGAATAGCCCTCCGGAACTGTCCTGAGAACCCAGCGCTCTTTTATAATCTTGCATCATTCTGGTGCGTAATGGGACAGTCTGTTGACAAACAGGGGAGTCTCTGGATCCTTGGGGTTTGGTAAATCGCCCTCGTGCTGAACTTCAAAAGTTCTTCTTCTGGCCTGAAGATTGGCGTGAACCCCCTTGGCCGCTGGGCTGGCGACCGGTGGACCTACGGGCCCCTTTACCCTTTCGCCTGTCATCCTCCTGGCGGCGGTGGTAGGGCCGCGAGGAGGGAGAGGAAGGTTTAAACTGTTTCCTCTGGCTCGCTGGGGTATGGAGCCCCAAAAACTTAATCAACGCCCTTGAGTCCTTCAAAGTCTGGAGGCGGGCATCCGTCTGTTGGGAAAACGGTTCGGGTCCTTCGAAGGGCAAATCTTGTATGGTGGCCTGGACCTCTTGAGGCAGTCCCGAAGCTTGCAGCCATGAGCTCTTGCACATTGTGACCCCGGAAGCCACGGAGTGGGCTGCTGCGTCAGCTGCGTCCAAGGCCGATTGCAATAAGGCCTTGGAAACTACCTTGCCTTCTTTGATGGAAGCCAACAATGCCGCTCTGGAGTCCTGCTCCAGCGAGTCGCTAAATCTTTCCAGGGCCAACCAAGCATTGAACATGTACCTACTGAGGATAGCCTGCTGGTTATCTATCCTCAACTGCAACGCCCCACCCCCCCTTGAATAAACTTTGCAGCCAAAAAAGTCTAGCTTTTTAGCATCCTTGGACGTGGGTGTCGAACCTGGGTGGCCTTTCTCTCGTTCGTTCGCCGTGGCTACCACCACCGAGCTTGGGGTGGGGTGGGAGTAAAAATGCTCATACCTCTTAGAAGGAACAAAATACTTCCTCTCCACCCACTTGACTGTAGGGGGGATCGAGGCCGGGGTATGCCACAGTGCTTTAGTGGTGTTCTGCACTGTTTTAATAAAGGGCAGAGCAATGCAGCTCGGGCCTTCTGGGAGAAGGATATCCACCATGGGATCCGCGTCCTCTATGATTTCCTCTGCCTGGATGTTTAGGCCGGTGGCTACCCGGCGGAGAAGCTCCTGATGAGCCTTTGTATCGTCCGGGATGGACGACAGGTTTGGCCCCTGCCACTGCCTCGTCCAGGGGGGATGAGGAAGACTCCTCAAGTTCGAGGCCGCCCGACGGCACCCTGGATTTTGTGCTGCGGCCTCCACTCGCCAGGCTGGCCTGGTCCTGCTCATCCCTCAATGATTCCACATCCGAAGCCTTGCCAGTACTGGGCGAAGCGCTGACTGAAGTGGACGCATGAGGTCTGACGCTGGAACCCGGCACGGGGGCTCCCAGAACAAAAGCTGGACCCTGCTGGACGGCCCACGGAGTCCAAAAAGGCCACTGTACCGCAGGCTGCCAACCCGACCATTGGGGGTGGAACGGCAGTGCCGCGGGAACCTGCTGAGGCTGAGTGCCGGTCCCTTTATGTGAACCTCGCGGCGCTGATTATTCCACTGAGCTTGTAGATGGCCTGCTCCATGGAGACCAAGGCGGTGCCAAGGAAGACAGCACAGGGGAACAGCGCTGACCTTCTCTGGACGATCACGGTGCCGGTGGGTTGGTGAAACGCTGCGGCGAGCAGAGACCGGGGAGTGAAATCGAGGGGCTCCAGCCGCTGCCACCACGGCCAGCGGTACCGGTGAACAGTGCCGCTGTGAAGGAGACGGTGCCTGGCCCGACACTCAACTAGCAGTGGGGGGGTCGGTTTCCCCTTGTGATGGTACCAACCCCGGTACGGGGCCCGGTGCTGGGGCCCTCGGGGCCGACTGACCCGACAGTTCCTGCGCTGCCACAAAGGCCTCCAGCGTAGACGGCAGAACCAAGTCCTCCTCCAAAACGTTCCTAGTGGGAGAGGAGGTCGACGCCAGGCTGAGCAGTCTCTCTCGGCGGTCCTGCACCGAGGCCGGGGACAGGGAGATGGTCCAGCCAGCGCGGCTCTGACCAGCGTCCCTCCGGCTCGCTGTGTCGCGGCGCGGGGAGCACCCTCTGTCTACCCTTTTCTTCTTAGCCGGCACCAGGGACGACGATCAGCGTCGAGGCTCCCGGTGCGGCTTGGCGCGGCTGAGCTTCGGTGCCGACGACGCCGGAGCACTCCGCACCAACGGTGCTGTGCTTGATCCCGAGTCGCCCGGCACGGGGCGCAGGGCTTCCTCCATCATGGGGAGTTTAAGTCTCTGGCCTCTGTCTTTTTGAGTCCGCAGCTCGAAGCCTCAACAGATCTTGCACCTCTCAGCAAGGTGAGCTCCGCCCAGACACAGTAAACAGCTGCTGTGTGGGTCGTCCATGGGCGTGGGCTTTTTACACTGCCCACAGTGTAAAGCCCGGCATAGCCCGACCCCGAGCCCAGGGCGGGTGTTATCTCTACCTAAAACTAACTCTAATACTATAACTAACAAACTAACTAACTACTAACAGAACAAACTCCAGGTACTCCGGGAAGAACAAGTGGCCACGTGCAAACCTGCTCGAAGCCAAAGGAAGGTTCCAGTGACTAACAGGGCGGTGAGAAGGAACTGAGGAGGGAAGGGTCGGCTGATAGCTATATAGGGAGTGGCAACGGCACCACTCCAGGGGGCACTACAGCCGGCCCTATGGGTACTCTAGGAGAAAAGTTTCCGGTGTGCCGTGCACGGGGCGTGCAGACACCTACAGAGGAATGGACAGGAACAGCACTCGAAGAAGTTGGGTGTACCAGACTTGTCTTGGCCAGGCTGATGCTATTAGGAATCATGGTGGCTAGATCTGCTTTCAGTTTCTGGATGATTTTATGTATTAAATGGATCCAAGGAAAAGCGTACAAGAGATGCTTTCACCACTCTATGAGAAAAGTGTCTCCTAGGAACTGGGGACCGGAACCCATTGTGGAGCAATATAGTGGACATTTTGTGTTGCAAAAATTGGCAAACGGGTCTATTGCCAGCACACCCTACTTTTGAAAGATATTCAACAGCATTTTGTTGTTTAGTTGCCACTCGTGGGCCACAGGGAATTCTCTCCTCAAGGTATCTGCAGTCACATTTTGGATACATTGCTGCTATTGTTATGGAGTGAGATACGCACCAATCCCACAATCTCACTGGTTCTGCGCAGAGGATGGAAATCTTGCTCCCCCCCTGCTGATTTACATAAAACATAGCCGCTACGTTGTCTGTCATTGCTCTTACTGTTTTTCCTCAAATGGTCAGGAGAAAATGTTGACAGGTGTGTCTGATTGCCCATAGCTCTACTACATTTATGTGTAGTGATGCCTCTGTTTTTGCCCACCTGCCTTGAATTATATGTGTTTTGATGTGTGCACCCCATCCTGTCAATGATGCATCTGCTATAACTGTCATTGATGGTTGGGGACGTCTGAATGGAACTCCCTGCAGGAAATTGTTTGGATTCTTCTACTAGTTTAGAGATTTTTTTTAATCTCTGGGGGGATTATGAGAGGTCTGTTTACAAAATGTTGATGCAGTTTGTATAGTGTTGTGAGCCAGGCTTGGAGAGCTCTCATTTGAAGTCTTGCACGTGGTATGACCGCAGTGGAGGCTGCCACGTGACCTAAAAGCTGAAGTATTGTTCTTGAGGGAGTTATCAGTTAGACCTGTGTCAAGTCTGCAAGGTCTGTTATTGGTTTTACCTGGTGGGTAGGTAGATGGAGTCTGGAACTGAGCCAATAAACTATTTTCTATGTTGGCGTTGAAGTGGACTTTTCTGTATTTATTCTGAGGCCTAGATTTTTGAACAATGTGATTGTGAAGTTTGCGGCCTTTACCTCATGGTCTCTCAATGGTGCCATGATTAGACAATTGTCGAGATGGGGGTAAATTGTTACACCTTGTGTTCACAGGTATGCTGTGACCACTGCCAAAACCTAGGAGAATACTCATGGAGCCACTGATAGACCAAAATGGAGGACTTTGTATTGGTAATGTTGACTGTATATCTCAGGAATTGCCTGTGGGAAGGATGTATGGTTTTGTGAAAACAAGTATCCTTAAGGTCGAGGGCTGAGAACCAACTCCTTATTTGCAGCATTGGTATAACAGTATCAAGAGCTATCATTTTAAACCTTTGTCTCTGTATATATTTATTTATAGTTCTTAGATCTAGTATTGGTCTCCATCCACCCATTCTTTTCTGCACAATGAAACAACGGGAATAAAAACCCAAATGGTGAAACTGGTATGAAACCGACTATCGCCCCTATTTGTAATAACTGTTGCACCTTGTCACTCAGTATATGCACGAGTGGGGCCCCTGAAAAGGGACGGGGAAGGGTGGCAACTGGGATGGATATAGGTGAAAGAAATTGCATATCCCTATCTAATAATTTCCTAGACCCATTTATCTGAGGTTATACTAGACCAAGTGGTGTAGAATTTTGTCAAATGGAACTCAAGGTTTGTATTTTGGGTATTTGTGCTGCAGCTTACTGGGGTTATCTCAGACCCTCGATCAGCCCGTGAAAATTGTGTCTTAGGGACGGCGGATTGAGAGCTTGCAGGGTTTTATGGTGCTTGCTTTCACTTACAGGATATCTGTTTGTCCCTTTGCTGCTGATCATAAGGTCTTGGATGGAACTGAGATTGATATTGGGATTGGTATCTCCGCTGATATGGCTGTGTTCAAAATTGCCTCTGTTTGAAAGTGGCAGCGTATATCCCAAGGGTCTGCAATATGGCTCTCAAATCTTTCACTGAACGTAGTACCTGATAGGTTTTATCTAAGATTAATTGATGTTTACCAAAAAGTAGGTCTTCTGTTTTATTTTGCAGGTCTTTTGGGAGAGCAGCCATGTGTAGCCAAGAGCTCATTGTATGACGACAGCTGTAGCAGCTGTTCCTGTGGCTGTGTCCACTATGTCCATGGACACAGAGTAAAGTTTGTGCTACTCATTGGCCTTCAGTAAGTAATGATTTGAACTGCTCTCTTTTATCTTCTGCAACATCCAGTGTGAGTTTCGAGAGTTTTTTGAATATGGAATGATTATAGTTGGATAATAAAGCTGAGCAATTTGCTATTCTCATTGTTAGGGTGGAAGAGGAATATACTTTTTTTCCCCATAAGATCTCTGCATTTCCAGTTTTTATCTGCTGGGGTTGATTTAAAGTTTGGATTTTTGTTTCTTTGATTTGCTGCTTTGATGACCAGAGAGTTAGGAACAGGATGTGTGAAGCTGAATTACATTCCCTTGTGGGGAATGTAGTATTTCCAGCCAGTGCGTTTATTAGTCAGTGGTATCGAAGCTGGAGTCTGCCAGATAGTGTTGCCAGGTTCCAAAATGGCTTCATCCGCTGGAAGAGCTACTTTTGATGAGGCTGTTGCATGGAGTATTTTCAACAGTTTATGTTGAGAGTTGGTAACTTCTTCTAGGGGAATCTCCAGGTCTTGTGCGATCCATCTGAAAGGTTGTTAAATTGTTTATGGTCATCTGGGGGAGCAGATGCAATGGGTATTCATGGCTAGGTTATTATGCGCCAATGCTCTGCCTTTTGATGTTGTCAGTTCTGTGGAGGGGACCCTTTGCAGGGTCGCATCCGAGTGCTCTTCATTACTCAATGCCATGTCTGTAATCGGCACCATCTGTGATACTGGGGTAGCTGCCGGTGTCACGCAGCACGCCAGAGAAAGTGCCGCAGTGGGCGCCACATGTTTGGCTGGTGCAGATGCCTTAGCATGGTGGGATCTAGTAGTCTCGTCCCTTGGTTTTTTTTGAGGATTTGTGAGAACTGGTCTGTGTGGCACCACTGGGATTCACTGCCTCTGCTGAGGATCTTTTAGGAGATTTTCTGTGTGGCAATCTGCCTCTTTTGGGGCTCGCCATCTCCTTGGCTGCTGGAGTCTGCCTGTTATCACCCTGAGGCAATTCTCTTTCCTTAGAGTACTCTGGACCTGAGTCGAAGGTTGGACGTAGAGACTTCTCCATACGACGTACTTTTAATCGGAGGTCCCTGTCCTTTCATGCTCTAGCACTAAGGTTATAGCAATGACTGCACTTCTGTGGGATATGAGAGTCTCCCAGGCAGCAAATGCAGAGCGAATGGCTATCAGATGTGGGCATTGTTTCACTGCATTTAGTACATCTCTTAAATCCTGAAGATGATGGCATGTCTTCTCCTTCTTGAGATAGTTTTGGGGTTATTTATTTATTTTTAGTTTGTTGAAAAACGGCTTGAAAGAGAGAAGGAATGTACAAAAGAAAAGCTGGTGCTTGAGGTGACCAGTGGGAAAGGGCAGGAGAATTTTTTTTTTTTTTTTAAGATAAGTATAATAAAGAAATGAGGAAAAGTCAATTAACAGATTCTTATTTCCTCTCCAAACAGGGTTTTAAAGCATGAGGAGACAGGAGGAGAACACTCCGATGCTGAGACATTGACGGATGAAAGGGAACTGAGCGGAAACAGCCATGCTCACGCAGAAGCTGTGCTGAGGCCGTTGCGAGACAGCTTCTATGCAGGCACGGCCTGGGAGACTACTGCTATGAAAAACTGTGTAGCATGGCAGGGACACTACATCTATGGTGGAGCACCAGAGGACATCACTTGAAGAAGAACCATTTGCCTTGTGCTGTTTTGCCATTAGGGCATGCACCTCACCTTGTGAAGGATGAGTGGTCAAGAGTAATCATGGAGAAAGCTGAAGGGATGGTGTGGCAAACAGCCAGCTCCCCCTCATGGATGTTGCACTTTTGTTTCCTGCTAACAATAGGGCACCACCAGTAGTCCTGTCTCCCCGATGATGGCGACTCCTCCAGTGGGGTCAAATAGGGCCTGGAGGGGGATTAGAATCCAGGCCTGCCCACTCCACCAGGTCCCAGCCCAGGGGCCCTACTAATGGCAGCTACTTGCTGCAGGTGCTGTATTTTCAGCTGCTCCAATATCCCCTGGACTAATTTCCCCTCTCTGTCCTTTCAGCTTCTGTCATCCCAGCTACCCAGTGCCTGGGGAGTAACTCAGTCCAGCTACACAAGCTTTTCCCCTTCTGAGGTCTCGTACCTTCCTCTGTGTTTATTTCTGCTCTTCTGCTCAATCCTGCTCTTCACCACCACATCAAAAACTCTTCAGCACAGCACTGCACTCCTCTCACTTCACCTCCAGCTTTTGCACTGTCTGTTTGGCTGGGTCTTAACTGACCTCAGGTGCCTCTGACTGCCCTGCAGTAACCCTAGCTAGCAACTAGGGAAACAAGCTCTCAGTATTCTGTAGCTTACATACCTCCCTTCCCTCACTCTCAGAGTGTCTGCTGCCCTTAATATCTCACAATGGGATTCCCACACAGATGTTTATTGGAGTTTTCCACCCATTCAGAGATTGCATGACACTGGCGGGTATCGACAATCATTAGTTTATGTTTTCTCTGTTCAATCTGTTACCCGCACGAAACCAGGGTTGCAAGCATTTCACGCATAGTCTGTCTTGGGCTATCACTGATGTCCATTGTGACCATGTGTCCAAGGAACTGGATACAACATTTGGCTGACATTTGGTACTGGACTGGACTGTCTCTATCAATGAGGTGAGACTGAGGAATCTGTGATGAGACAGAAGCACTCTTGCGTGAACAGAGTCAAGGTCTGCTTCTATAAATTCACCTCTCTGTACTGGTATCAATATTGATTTTTATTTGCTGACCTGCAGGCCCACTCTTTGAAACAGGTCCAGAGTGACACGCTGAGCACCTAGGAATGATGGAGACAACCATCCAGATAAGAGTAAATCATGTCTTTAGAACGTAGGTGGGCTGACACAACAAAAGGATCATGGAGAATACTCTGGAGAGCAACGAAAAGCCACTGGGAATACTCTTTATGATAGCAATCCTGTCCCAACATGAATCTGAGGTAGCATCTGTGGCTTGGTATAACTGAGGTGTGCAAATATGTATCTTGAAGGTCTACAGTCAAGAACCAAAAATCCCCTTTGAAATGCTCAAATGATCATGGATAATCTGACCATCTTGAACTTCCAAGCTTTGATAAATTTGCAGAAAGCTCTGAGGTCCAGTATAGGTCTCCAGTCCCCCTTTTCTTTAGCATCAGGAAGTAGAAAGAAAAAAAGCCTTTGCCCCTAAGGCACAACAGCTCTAGCTCTATCACTCCTACACTGAGGAGGAGCTCTATCTCCTGCTATGGGGAGGTCTTGTGAGAAGGGTCCTGGAAGAGGAAGGGGCTATGGAAGGTGGGTGGGAGGAAAATGGATGGACTATCCCATCTGGACAATCTTCAATACCCACTTGTTGAATGTTTTCAATTCCCAAGTACCATCAAACAGATTAAGATGGTTCTCAAATGCCTGGGAGGAGTGTTCCTGGTTTGATTTAAGCTTCAAAGAGAAACTGCAGAACTTGAATTCATACATAAATATGACACTGTTGCTTTAGGGTTAAATAGGGACTACAGCTTTTTTTCTTATTACAACAGGTGATTTGATCTCACTCTCTTCTATATGCTGTTCCCCAGAGTTTGAATCTAAACAACTTTTATTTGCTGCAAGAGTCTGACCTGATCCTATGACTCATACTTCCTGCAATTTATTTTCCTCCCATTCTGTAAATCAGTGGTTCCCAACCACTGCGTCACAGCACCCCAGTGTGCTACACCAGTTCCTTAAGCATACCACCAACGGCGGCAGGACCCAGCCCCGCTCAGGGTCTGGGGGCCGACCACGGTGGCAGAGTCCAGGGGCCACGAGCGACAACGCGGTACAGTGTGCTGTGGCAAGATAAACGGTTGGGAACCACTGCTATAAATTCCCCATCTTCAAGGGCCTTGAAGTGGGACCGTCTCCCATGAAACCTCATGCGATAAATATGTCAGTCTTTAAATGTGCCATAGGACTTCTTCCTTCTTTAGGTAGTAAATATTTCTCTTAATTGTCCTTCCTAAAGCGAGGAAAGCATGGAAAAAGATCTGTGGGGCTTATATTTGGGTAGGTAAAATTAGAGAGCCCTAAGTACCTAACGTGTCTATCATTTGTACTCAGAACCTGACTTGAAGTTCCAACAAATGATTTGCCAAGCTGCTAAACAGAGGGAGAAGGGCTCTGATACTATTCCTGCAGCTTTATGGCTGTGTTGCACACTGGAGGAGGAGGAAGACAGAAGTTGCCCAGCTTTCATTTTTGGTTCTTCCTCTCCACTGAACAGCTTCAGTGCTTGTCTTCTGCTGCCAGAGCTGTAACTAGGCTGGGGCAAGTGGGACAAAGCTCCAAGAGCCAAATTTTAGAGGGTGCAGAGGATGGATCTAGCTCCCTGAGGCAGTTGGGGACACATCCAGCTCCTCATCATACCCGAGGAGGCAGATCCATCCCCAGCTGCCACAGGGAGCCGGATCCATCCCTGCACCCTCTAAAATTTGGTGCCTGGAGATTCTGGTACCGCCTGGGACTCTCTGCCACCTTCCGGTGGCGGCTGTGGATAGATCTGGCTCCCTGCCGTCTTTTGGCAGTGCGTGGGGACAGATTGGGCCCCAGGCTAGATCAGGACTGGGTTGGGGGAGGGTGCCTTTGGGGCTGCCTCCCCTGGGCACTATTCTGGCTAGTTACAGCCCTGTTTGCTGCTAATCATATCTTTTACATGAAACCAAAGATAAGAAGGGATCAGACTAATAGTTTCAGTGTTGCTCACAAGTTTCTCACATCAAGAGACCAATAAGACAGTGATCAGACTGTTCTGCTACGACTAAGCTCCAAGTAGCAATGAAGGCCCTCTCTGGCATTTTAGAAAAAAGCATAGCAATGGTTCACACTGGGAAGGTTATCTTGACAAGCATTATCGCCATAAATTAGGGATTGTCAGAAGTGCACCCCATTGGCTGGCTAAGCCAGCGTCAAATACTTTCGAAAATCTTACCTTTTTCAAAATGAAAACACTTGCATAAATTGCATGTGTTCAAATCAGAAAAGCCACTTATTTATCATGGATGAGTAAATATTTCAACCCCTGGTTCCATTAGTCAAATAAAGGTGAGTAACAGCATTATTAAAATGTTAACGTCTAGTGATAGTATTCCTAACAGATCTTAGAACAGCAAAAATCTGCACTACCTCAAAAATAAGCAAACAGTGTTGTGCTGGGCTGTATGTGCACATCCCACAGCCCCGTTTCAAGGCTTGGGACAACCTATAGTGTCTGGTGACCAAGCATCACATGGTAATAGAGTGATATTTCATTCAAGAGGGAGCCTGTGCTGTGAGAGGGAAAGAAACCTAGAGGATTGCTCCTGCAACAGACCTGTGCTCAGGTGGAGTATGGGAAAGGGCTCTCCACACTACCAGATGGAAAGGCCTGGCTGAAGCAAGAGATCTATGAGAAAGAGGCTTTCTTTAGGAAACCCCACGAAGCAGGACCTAGCTTTTAGGAAGGTACTACTAAGACCAGCAAGAGGCTGAAGGAATTGCAGAGTTTGAAAAATACTGTCTTTTTATTTTATTTATTGTAACATTAAACTATTATTTTACAAAACCAGGCCCTAAGAAGAAGTGGCTTTTTTCAGTTTTTTAGTCACATAAAAGCTTGTGTAATTACTACTGAGCCTAAGGATAAATTGAGGCAGTGGACTCACACAATGCCAAACCAGGTGTTCTGACCTTCAGCATGAACAAAACTAACAATAATATGACAAAGTCATACTTACATTCCAGATACTAATGACACTTTGAACACATGTTGAACAGTA
Organism: Podocnemis expansa; assembly: GCA_007922195.1. Taxonomy (NCBI): domain Eukaryota; kingdom Metazoa; phylum Chordata; order Testudines; family Podocnemididae; genus Podocnemis; species Podocnemis expansa. The sequence continues at coordinate 58,700,695 of ML681979.1, forward strand.
GAAGATGGATTGCCTAAAGCCACATTGAGTGCTCGGTCAATGCTGAATGCCACCTGACGAAGATAGTGTTCTGGCTGCGTCCCATAACCATCATATGGCACATACACGTAAGGAAAGATACCATGTAAGTGGAGACAAGTCTTCTGACCTAAAAAGAAAAAGAAAGAAAGAAACAAAAACAAAAACAAAAAAAAAATTATCAACTTTTTCATTTAATGACAAATGTAAAAATATTCTGTACAGTAGTCCAACTACCATGAATGTAAAATCCAAATATTTATTTCCCAGGTGCCCCAAGTGGAACCAAATCTATAATGACATGTTACTCTGGATATGCAGCTTCTTCCTGCTTAATAAATGCCACATGGGATTCCTTCTGTTTAAAAAAAATAAATTATAAACTGTAAATAGAGTGCTTTAAAAATATTTAACTATCAAATGAACATTCTGCTATATAGTATTTTTTTAAGCAAGGTAAGATTTCTCGAACCAAGGGGGGAAAAAAAACAAGAGAAAAAGATATTCTTCAGAAATTTTCTAAGAAGGACTCAGGAAAACTGAAAATAAATTCTTGTCCTGACTTTCTAAACTTTGTATTTAATCTTTTCAAAGACTACTAGAAAATATTACCAGTAAGTCTAATACATACGGCATTTGATGCCAAGAAAAAAAAAAAGACAGCAATACAAGCATAATAAGATGAAAACTGTATATGCATTTCACAGTATTAACCAAGGAAAATCAGTCATGATGCTGCCAGTAACATAAGGAATGTATTTCCACTGAGATGTTTTCACATACATACATCAAAAATCCAGATTTGTGTTCCTTCCCTCCCCAAGTCCCAAATCAGAATTTTCATCAATCATTAAGATTAGAATAACTAATCAATTCATATTGTTGATCACTACACATTTGCTTTTGAAAGTTTTGAAAACAAAAAATGTTGAGCCTTGTGGAAATCTGTACAAATCCTTCTTTTCCTTGAATAATTCAAAGAGCTATATAATAAAATATTGCCATTTACAAACCTATAAAATCGCATCTGAATATAAAATTTTGAAACTTATTCTATAGATCTGAGTTTCTTTCTGAGATCTGAAAATATTAAAATCCTGTGTCTTGTATCTCTAACCTTTCTCCTGGAACACATTTTTAAACCTCTACCAGTTATTTTTTATTTTGTAACTAACAAGCAAGATTCTACAAGCTTGTTCATTTCCTCCTTACCTTGCTGAAAAAGAAAACAACCAAAAGATGAACATAAGAGGACCTTTAGTTTAACACAAACGACTTTTTAACCCAATATTAGCCTTAGAATGGGGGCAAGAAAATCATATCCCTATTCGCTTTCTTCCAAATCTACCACAAAAGGTTAGAGGGCCTTAATTTATTCTCCAGCATCTCCAACCTATGATATAACATACATTATCATGGATTAAAATACTAGGCATGCTTAAAACTATTAAAATTAATTTTAATTTGATTCTGATCTTTAATTATTATTGACTCTTTTCAATTTCTTCCACAGATCTCTCTAATTTTGAAATTCTTGAGAAAATAAATTAAAAAGAAAAAATTAGATGCTAAATTGATGTAGACCAATCAGTGTAATGACATCTGCAGGATACACCAAGTAATAAAGAGCTCAAAACTGGGGAAAGATCAGATCTATGGTAGGAGAAATTATCACTTAATGTGAAGGATTCTCCATTATTTCTTCTGAAGATGTAGTAGGCTGGATATACTCTTACAACTTCTGTTGCTGCTTTGACTTCTGAAACAACCTGTTGTCCCTTAATACCATGTACTGTACTAAATATTCTATAAAATGCTCTACTTTTGCTGACAGGCTGCTATGTCCAATTCTGAAAGAAACTATCTACACAATTCAGCAAAAGACATTACCTAACACTGCTTTTCTTAAGTATGTTGTGTCAAGGAAGATCAAGGGTGTAATTCCTTTATTTTAGGAAATGTAAGAAAGGCATAAAAGAGATATAAATATATGATGAGATACATAGGTACAGGACAACACTGATTTGCATCCTTCATTATGCAATGTTCCATCTTGAACTAACAGTCCCCTCTAGTTCCACAGGATTACAGCTGGTAATTTATTGCTACTACACCTTCATTATCATCACTCAACTTGCTCATATTTATTTCTAACCAAATAGAATTACTGTTTTAATTCAGGAAGTGGCATATCTTTCTAATAAATTTTATCATTCCTTCTCTGTACTGTAACTGCTGCCTACTTCCCTCACTAGTCTGAGAATTCAGGCAGTTTAGTCACTTTCAGTAAACCACAAGCACTTCACTGTTAGTGCATGCAGCTACATTATTTTTTTGTTTCATTTAAACCAGGACTCAAACCTGGGTGCCAGGTTGCCATGGCACCCAGGATTTTGTCCCTGGCACCTAGCAGCATCCTTGCAGTCAGGGAGGTGAATGACATCCCTTACCCCAGGTGCTTTTAAAAAGAGCTGGCAGCACAGACATTTTCAGGACTACCGTTATCTCCCACTCCTAACCCCATTACCAACAGTGCCTTTTCCTGCTGATGGGGAGTGGGGTCTTTTCCACACTGCATCAGTGGCCATGGCAGTTTTTCAGTGGCACGGGGGCCTGTGTACTCTGCAGAGCCATGTCTCCAGAAGTGTCAGTGACAGTTTTTCAGCAGCCAGGGGGACCATTCACTGCCACATACCTTTGGACCACTGTTCCCTGTAAGCTGTGCGGGCAGGTGGGTGTGCAGCACCCACTGCTCACCTGCGCAGGGAGCAATGCCAGCCGTGCACAGCTGGCAGCTGCGGCCCCCAAATGGCCAGAAGATACAGTCTTTCAGCCAGCAGAGAGCTTTCCCTAAGCCAGAAGATTTTTTTAAAACTCCTGCCCTGAGCATGCTCAGTAAGAGCCTCACAAATTGCTGTGCACGGAACACCATAACTTGCTTAGCTGTATCAGCATCTTTAGATGGAACACTGTTATGGGTGCCCGAGTTTTTGGGCTAGGCCCTAGACTATAACAGAATAAGTTATGTGAAACAGAAGATAGCACTGAAAGTATGTTTTGCACAATTTATCTAATGCATTAAGCAGTATGTTACCCCTATGCAAAACCAACAAATATGCATATTTTATTAATAATACAATTAAGGGACCCAATCCCTGGCTCTGGTCAAGATGTGCTCAGAGGACTTGAGGTGGTGGAGGACCATTCCACTGCTCTTTAAGAATGCCAGGAGCCAGTTTAGATTCTAGCTCAGTGGCATCGCTGGCGTTGGGCACGCCAGGGCAAGTGCCCTAAGCCCCAACGCCAGTGCCCCAGATCCCGAGCCAGCTGCGACCACGGCGGCCCCATCCCCAGCCGGGGATCCGCAGCCTGGCTGGCCGCCTGGCAGGCCCTGCCCCTGGCCAGGGATAGGGCCAGGGGGAGGCCGTACCGCTGAGGGTAGCTAGGCCGCGGCAGGGCCGGGCCAGGCCAGAAGCAGCCACTGGAGGCCAGGCCCGCGGCCGCAGGTGGCCAGGCCCCTGATCCCCAGCTGGGGACAGGGCCACCGCAGCCATACCCTGGATCCCTGGCCGGGAATCTGGGGCCTGGCTGGCCGCTTGCAGCCACAGTGGCTCTGTCCCTGGCTGGGGCCCGGCCAGCCTCCCCGTCCTCCGCTGGGGACCTGGGGCTGCGTACGCAGCCCCGGCCTCCAGCAGCCGCTTCTGGCTGGGCCAGGCTGGGCAGCAGCCGAGCTGCCTGTGGCAGCGCGGCCTTCCCCAGCCCTATCCCTGGCCTGGGGGCGTGGCCTTCTGCTTGGGGGGCGTGGCCTTCCGGCAGGGGGCGGGGGCAGGGGCGGGGGCTGGGCCCATGCCCCAGGTCCCTCCCCGCCCCAGCAACGCCCCTGTTCTAGCTTATTATTTGTATCACTGTAGTGTCTAGGGGCCCTAAATCATGGACCTAGACCCCCCTGTGTTACATACACCCCATGCCAAACAACTTACAGTCTAAACTAGTACACAAGCTTTCAACTGGTCAATAAATAACTTCCAAAGGTACTTGTGAAATGCTTCCTCCAGGCATGTACATGGAATAATTCTAGCTGCCCAGTTTTGGCAGCTTTATGGTGTGTATGACTAAAAGTGATGCAAATAAGTCATGTGGGCCTGGATCTGGCCTGAAATATCAATCATCAGAAGCTTTTACATCTGTAAAAAGCATGTCTCTGGAATAGGTACTAATCTACAATGCCAAGCCAAAGGCCTCTTACTTTAAATGCATAGTACAGTGTTGCTGCACAACACCCAAATGGTAAAATAAATAGCTTCAAGGATTCAGGCACAAGGCATTATTCTTCCTCCCCAGGTGAATTTTTTGATTTTTCTAAAAGTTCATGTCATCCCATTTTCCTAACAGAAAGCATAGCTTAGTGGAGATTTTGTCTAATATTGTCATCTATATTTAATTTTGCCCATGGAGGGAAACTGTTGAAAAATCTTAAAGAGGCTGTTTTAACTTCTGATTCATGTATAATGTGCTTAGTATTAGAAGTACCAACATAGCAGTGGGAATAGAAAGCAAGGAACCCAGACTAAAATTTTTATGGCAAATAAAAGGATGGAATAAACATTTTTTTCTTAAGTGAAAAAACTCATTGCTCTCCATTTTGTAGTAGAGTTAATTGTTAACAGTGTGTGATGATATTGATCTTTGTGGTTGCAGCTGACCTGCCATTTAGAAAATAGTTATACAAGATTCTTTTCACCTGATATGATAGATACGCCAAAGCTCTCTTACAATATTACTGAACACTTTTACTACATAAAAGTTACATACTTTCTGAATGGAGAAGATACAGTATTGATGTAATATACCTTTAACTTCTGCAAGGCATTTGATTTGATGATGCAAAATATTCTGATTAAAAAAAACACAGAAAATTAAGCTAAAAGATTAAAAACTAGCTAACTGAAATATCTCAAAATGTAACTGTAAATGGAATCATCACTGAATAAGTGGGTCTGCTGGGGTTCTGCAAGAATTGGTTCTTGGTCCTACATGGTGTAACACTATCACTGCCCTGGAAGAAAACAAACAAAATATAGGAGATGACAAAGTTATAACAAGAACAGATGTCTGGAAGTTGAAGATATTCAATTTAGACTAGAACGGAGGCCGCCAACTTTTGCCGGCCCCAGTACCAGTTACATCTACCTCACCCTCAGCAGGTGCCGAGGGTGGAGCCAAAGGGGGGCAGAACCAGGGACTGCAAGTTGGGAGGAGGGAAGCTAGGGTCCCTGGTGGTAGGCCGCCCGGGGGGGGGGGGGGGGGCTGGCCAAGGTCCTACATGGTGGAGCAGGCTGAGCCACCTTGCTCCATTCACTGTGGGGCTGACTGACCCTGGGCCGTGCACCATGCTGGCCCCCCAAGACACACCACACCAGCCCCCGCACCAAGCCAAGCTGCTCCAGCCCCAAGAGCAGAGCTGACCCACGCTGACACCCCAAGTGGCTCTTTGCTGCTACAGCTCCTATGGTCTCAACCTCCATGCCATGCTTGGGGGCGGGGCCAGTGGGGAAGCCTGAGCAGTCCTGTGCCCTGCTCAGGACTGCCCTGCATGCCAAATCTGGCACACGTTAAGGGGGTTGCCAAACCCTGGACTAGAAAAATGGCTCATTTTTTAAAAACAGCAAGCATAATTAACCATTGGAATGATTTATTAAGGGTTATGGTGAATTCTCCAACATTGCTTGAAAGCAAGACAATGTTTTTCTAAAGGACACAGTCTAATTCAGGCGTGGCCAAACTGCAGCTCTTCAAAGAAAAAGTGTGGCTCGCAGAAGAATATGGCAGGGAAGGATGGCATGGTGGAAGACGGGGGGGAGAAGTATGCAATGGTCAGGGACAGCAGAGAAGCAGCGGCATGGTAAGAGCCGGCAGGGGAGCAGCGGCATGGTCAGGGATGGCAGGGGAGCGCAACATGCTCAGAGACATGGGAAAAGCACAGCAAGGTTGATGCCAGCAGCGAAGCCGTAACAAGGTTGCGGGGGGAGGGGTGGACAGAAGTGCGGCATGGTCAGGGAGAGCAGAGAAGCAGCAGTATGGCAAGAGATGGCAGGGAAGCAGCAAGGGGGATGGGGGGGAAGCATCGCATGATCAGGGAAGCCACGGCATGTTTAGATTTTCTCATAGGCCATAATGCAGTTTACTCCTCGTTAAAATAAAATCGTGTTTTACAAGTCTTATTATTCCATGTCATGTTTAGGAAACAAAAATACAGAGAAAAGTTTAAAACTGAATGTAGATTACTTTCATTTTTTGCCACAACTTACTGCTGTGAAGCATTGTATTCCACAATGAAATTTATTAAATCAAAACACTGTGCAATACTTAAGAGAACAGCACCTGAGAGAGTTTTTATGCACTGCATTGACAAGTTACTGCCCAGATTTTAAAATACTTGCCACTAGTCTGCAGTGTTCTACATCAAGCAACAGCTAAGTTTTTACTGCACAGGCCTAGTTTTCATGGTAACCTTAAGTAATTATTAGAATCTGACATTAGTACGACCAACATTCGCCCTGTTTTTACAATAAAATTGAAGTGTGCAATGAATTTTAAGCTTAGTAGTTTTGGAGTAGGTACAAGTGTGTGGTTATATGACTCAGCGCAGCTCTCGAAGGTTTAATAATCGACTTGTGTGGCTCTTGAGTTCCCTAAGTTTAGCCATCTCTGGTCAAATTCAACGGTTTTCAAACCATGGGTCGCAGTCCCTCAGGTATTGGGTTGCGGCATCCCCTGCTGCTGCCATGGCAAGACAGGAATGCATTGCTCTAAGACAGTGATTCCCAACCTGTGTTCTGGGAATCTGCAAAGTTATTGCAATGGAGCCATGAATACATCCTGCCCCAGCTGCTGCCATCCAGTGGCATGTGGCCTGGGCCCAATCCTGATCCAGCCCCAGCAGCTGCCAGCCAGTGATCCATGTTGGAGAAGGCTCTAAATCAGGAGAATCAAACTCACAGCCCACGGAGGGTGGACACGCCAGATCTGGCCCACAGAGCTGCTGCCTGGGCTGTGCTTAAAAGCTGTCTGCTGCAGTGAACTGCAAAGACAGGCTCCTGGCACAGCAGGGCAAGGCGTGCTTCTGACTCACGCACGGGACCAAGTCACAGCACAGGGAAACAAAGGAAATGCTCTAGCCAATCCCAGCTCAGCTCTGCTGTACTCTGCCAACCAACCAGAGTCTCAGTCACAGGTGCCTAGGCCAGCTCTGGAAAGCCACCACACTGCCCTCCATCCCAACTGTTCATTGTCAGTCAGTCAGCATGACGATTCAACTGACAGCACACTGCACAAATCACAAATAAAATTAGAAAAAGTGGCTAGGCCCACAAGGGAACAAGCCAATCAAAGGTCAGCTGGGACTGAGCCAACCAAAGGCCAGCGCTTGTAATGACTGACAGTGATGGAAGGGAGGGGGAGAGGCCAGCGGCATCACCGGCACCTGGCACACAGGGCATGTGCCCCGAGTCCCAGCACCCCAAGCGTCTGGAGCAGTCCCTGCCTGGCCCAGCCCCATCCCTGGCTGGAGATCCAGGGCCTAGCCACAGGCGCCTGCCTCTCCCAGCCACAATGGCTCCTGCTGCTCCCAGCCCAGTCCCTGGCTGGGAATTCAGGCCGGGCCACCTGCAGCAGCACCTGCCTCTCCTGGCCCCAGCCCTGGCTGGGGATCCAGGGCCAGATAAGCAGTGGCAGGAGCCGAAGGCCAGATCAGGCCCCGGTGGAGAATCTGGGCCGGGGGGAGGGGGAGCAGCCTGAGCCTGTGCCCATGCCCTGGGTCTTTCCCCAGGGCAGCGACACCCCTGGGAGAGGCAGGAGCTCAGCCTGGCTGCCTGTGACAGACTGACTTTTTTTTTTTTTTTTTTTTTTTGCGCCCGCCACGGGGGGGGAGGAGAGGTGAAAAGGGGGGGGGGGGGGGGGGAGGGTCAACAAGCCAGCATGGCAAAGTGGAGCCCACAGAGTAGGGAAAAGGGAAGGTCTGGGAGAGCCTGCAGGGTTGGGGAGGGTAAAGAGTAGTCCATGCCACTCTGAACATGAAGTGGGAAGGGCTGGGGAACCCATGTGGCCACATGGCCTGCAACAGGTGTCCTGCCTTCCAGTGTGACCCCTCACATTGAACGAGTTTGACGCCTCTGCTTTTAATGAATTATATATGCCTGCTGTGAGCAGCCACACCCTGGATATGTCCCCACTTCTGGGGAGCACAAGGGTGCTAAGTCCTCCATTGTCCTTCTGCAGCACCACTGCCTGCAGTCAGTTCCCGATAACAGCTATTATCTTTTAGGGGTCCACGAAATTTTCTGATGTTGTAAAGGGGTCCTCATACTCAAATGTTGGGAACTGCTGCTCTAAGATGGAACTATTTGGTCACAGGCATAAATTATTTTTTTCAACAGGTTCCTGAGAAAAGAAGTTTGAAAACCACTGATCTAATTCAAACAATTTATTTTGGGGAAGTCTTAGGAATTCTGTTAAGCAGTATGTCAGACTAGATGATTACAACAGTTCCTTCTAGTCTTAAAATCTGTGAAAATAAATCTCTTTTCTATGGTATTTCATACAAATTATCATCAAGTACACTATATACATTCAGCAATAGACGTGACAATCTTCTCCAATCTCACTGCAAAATGTGAATAAAGATTAAATCAGGGTTTCACAAGATTGTCACTCAGCTAGGCACCTAGCTGGGACATCCCTGACACCAAAAAAAAACCACTGCTGCCACTTTTGATGGAGGCACAGGGCCACTGCCCCTCACCGAAATGCCACCAAATCCCCTAGGGGCACTTCACCACTGCAGTTCTGTGGCAGAGCTAGGCGGGACACTACAAACCCCAGGCACCATGGCCAGCTGGTGCCCAGGGTGTGTCAAGGCCTGGTTTAAGTATCTTTGGAGAACACTGTATTAAATGGAAATGTACTGGGATGGGCAGGGTGATAAAAAGATTATACTGAATAATACTTCAGACAAGAATAGTCTTTTGGAACAATGTGTGTGAAGCAGATGGGAGGTGGAAACACAAATTCATCAACCTGGTTATGCAAAAGTCCAGTCTTTTGAAGCTACACCCTGAAGAATGGACAACTGCTGAAGTGGGCAAACTATGGCACCCTGAGCCTTTCATCTAGCCCAGCAGTTGGGTCTGGCTAGCAGCCTGGAGAGCAGCTGCTGCTCCCCCTTCCAAGTCCTCCCACAGGCCACTCCAACCACGGCTCAGCAATATTAGAATTTCATTTTCCTTTATATTGATTCAATTGCTATTTATTAAGCCCCAAACCACTTCCTTCACTCTTCCCCCTGCCGCCACGTGTGGCCAGTCATGTAGTGGATGTTCGCCACCCCAGGACTACTATCTACTGATTTTCTGTTCCTGGATTCCAAAGGTCAAAGGCACAAGCTATACACAGGAAAGAGTAATCGATTCATGGGTGTGCCTGTTCTGAGCTAAAGCTGTTATGTACGTGTAACCACAGAAAAACCCAATGACATATCACAGTTAAGGGCAACTGCACCTGTATTTCCCCACAGTGTTTCAGAAAGGGAAGCCACTCTCAGGTTTTTAGCTCCCTAGGCATTGCCTTTCTTGGTTCAGAGACCCGCATCTTTCTCCTTGCTGATGATCAGGGTATTTCCAGGCTGATCAGTTCCCAACCTTCACTGTATTATTCCCAAGAAAAGACAGCAGCCTAAAGAGGCCTTCTTGCTTTCTCTTCAGAGACTAATTATAGTAATTGCCAACAAGGCTGTCCCCAGGTGGGCGTGGGCCGATCCCACACTGCTGCCCCTCCCTGACCCTGGGGCAGAGTGGGCCACTCCAGGGGCTGGGCTTTGCTCTCCCACCCTGCCTCTGGGCTGGCCCTGCCCGCACCCTCAGAACCACGGAGCCCAGGGCAAGAGAGACCAGCTCTGGTTGCCAACTACCACATGTTTCTTTCTAACCAAGTATATTTTAGTCTGAAGATAAAACTACTAGAGAGAATTCATTTTTTAAGAAGTGAATAAAAACCTACATATTTACTAGTAAATTTAACAGAGCTCTTATTCCTCCCTCACCACATTCACAGGGTTCTGGTTGGCATCAGTTCTTCCAAAACTAAAAGACTGGAGTACTCTGTGGACTGGAGATCCTGCCCATTTGCTGCACCAGAATGAACCTGCTGAGTCACCTTAAACTCAGGCTATTTTATTCAAAAGTCCTACATATGTTGGTCACTGGAGAAAACAGACTGGATCTCTAAACTTTCTTCTGCAATAGATGACCAGCAAACAAGGGTCCTCCACTACAGAGTGACACTTCAAAGGCTGAGTCTGTAGGTGGGGAACTGCCATCACCTCCTTCCCAGTGTTTCCTAGGAATTCCACTTCATATATATATTGTCTCAAAAAATAAATCATGTCTGCTGCATTATACATCAGTCTTTTGAAATTCACATTATCGTCCAGAGAGTGCATTAATCCTTCTTCCTTCTGAACAACTTTCACACAATCCCACAATAGCACAAATAACCTTTTCATTTTCAGTACAACGGATTCCAAAAATGTCAAACATAATTCAATAAGTTCCAGAAAGGCAGCCATGTAGTTCAGCAAAACACAAACTGCAAGGAGTCTTGTGGCACTTTTTAAAGACTAACATTAACATGCAGAAGGTCCTGGGTTCAATTCCCAGGGGGTTGGACTCGATGATCTCATGAGGTCCCTTCCAGCCCTATGATTTGATTTGATTTGATCTGAATAACAATAATAGTTCAATAAGGTTTACCTTAATTCCATTATATTTGCCCAAGATAGAATCACAGACACTGGAAGAGACGATGAAAGGTCATTGAGTCCGGTCCCCTGCACTCATGGTAGGACCAAATACCCTCTTAAACTATCCCTGTCAGGTGTTTGTCTAACCTGTTCTTAAAACAATTTCCAATGATGCAGATTCCACAACCTGCCTAGGCTACTTATTCCAGTGGTTAACCACCCCGACAGTGAGGAATTTTTTCCTGACATTCAAATAAAACCTCCCTTGCCATAATTTAAGCCCATTGCTTTTTGTCCTATCATCAGCTGTTAAAGACAACAATTTTTCTTCCTCTTCCTTGTAACAAGTTTTTAGGCATCTGAAAACTGTTACAATGTCCCCTGTGAGTCCTCTTTTCCAGACTAAACAAACCCAGTTCTCTCAATCCTCCCTCATGAGTCAAGTGTTCTAGATGTTTACTCATTCTGTTTGCTCTTCTCTGGACTTTCTCCACTTTGTTCACATTTTTCCTAAAAAGAGGTGCTCAGAACTGGACACAATAGTGTTTGCTTTTTTTGTAGCTGCGTTACACTTTTGACTCATTTTTAGCTTGTGGTCCACTATGACACCCAGATCCCTTTCTGCAGTACTCCATCCTAGGCAGTCACTGTCCATTTTGCATGTGCGCAATTGACTGTTCTGTCATATCTGTTACACATTATTCGAAAGACTTACTCCTAGTAGAATGCCTAATGGATTTTTTTTTTTTTTTGGTTGCTGTTGTTGGGCATGAGGGTGGGGGAGGGAAGCTGGTAATCTCTAGTAAGCTTACTAGCATGTAGGTTCTTTTTATTTATTTATTTATGTCTGTAAAGCTTTCATTTTAATGATACAAGAGCTTTGCCAGAAAGAACTAGGGGTAACTCACAACTGTGCACAATAAAGCCCTTTAAAGTCTCTAAGAAAGAGAGAGCAAAGTGTAGTGACTGGCCCTTTTAGGCAGTCTTGTTTACTGAGAATAACACTGCGCAGTGGGGAATGGTGCAGCCTGAGAAAATATCCTGTTTGAGAAGGAGAGAGATGTGGGTCTCTACACAAGAGGTGATGGCTGAGGAGCTGGGAGTCTAGATTAGGTGTGCTCGGTTGTCTAAATTTCCACAAACGACTCTTTAGTTTGCATGTAGATTAAGATAACACTTATACAGGGTTAATCTGTCATGCTCTGTTTTATTTTTTCAAACTCCTCACAAGACTTAAAACAACAAAAAACCATCATTGAAATTAGGCCCAAATAAGAATTTCTGAGAAACATGTATTTTTCAGATTCATGTCCTACCTAGTTGATGTCAATTAGATGTACCCAAAATGAAAGCTGCAGCCTTTAATATGAAAACTGTTTCCATTTTAAGTCAGTTTTCACAAGAATGTATACACAGAATTTTTATAGGACTTTGATAACCATAAAAACAAAGTTTAAAAATAAAATAGAAAAACTACATTGAATGACAAGATAACTATGTTCTCCACACTGATGTTGGGGGGGAAAAATCAGGGTAAATGAGGACAAAAAGAGAAAATTTACAGACTAAACTCACTTTTAAAAGTTTTAAATTTTCACCCTAAGTTATAGATTGTTAATTAAACATAAAGCCACCCAATATTATTACTTATAATTAATCCTAATAACTGGTATATTTTGACTGCCGCTATTTATCAATGAACATAATTTCTCAGTCAAATGTGCTATTTTATAAATCAAAATCAAACACTTTTCTCACACAAAAGGTACATCTCGTTTATATAAAACTTTCAAATCTCCCTTCATACTCACATGCAAAACTCTAATTTAATCTAATATTTACTGGTAGGGAATCGTATGAACTATAAGTACTGACTCGCATTTTTCTATTTCAATAAAATGATGTTTAAATTATTGGGCATCTCTGGCAATTATCTGTCCAAGCGCTGAAAACATACATGAGCCTTATGGAACTATTTGCTTTGAGACAAATTAGTCCTACCAGACCTTGATGATAATTTTCTGACCAAAAAATGCAAGTTTTGTTAGAAAACACCAATTTTTCAGATCCTAAATGTTTGTGGAAACATATCACATTTGAAAAACATTTGATGAACCACAGACCGGGGTCCTCTAAGTTTCTAGCATCTATTCCATGGAATCTGTTGTCCCTGGGGGTTCCTGGACCTTCGAGCTGTCAAGCTGGTAGCCTCAATGTTCTTGGGTAGATTTCCAGGCTCGCAACTCTGAAGTAGCCCTGCCATTCAGACCGGATGGGGCTAGGCTCTCCTACTCTCACAAACTGGTGAAGTACCAGCTGTGAAAGTTGTGCAGGCTGCACAGCCAGCTGGCCCTGGAGTCTGAAAAGATGACATCCCCAACCTGTGCCATCCTAGAGCAGACCATGGAAGCTGCTGAATGAAACTGACATGATTCTTTTAAATTTTCCTGATGATATTCAGCTGAAGGCAGTAGTGAAACTGATAAAACTACTTCTATTTGATTCAAAAGCTTTCAGGGTCCCAAAGGAACATGTTTTGTTTTGGGAATATCATGTGTTGGTGTTTTTGTTTATCATCCTATTTAGCTACTCTCATCAGAACACAGAATTTGTATCTGTAAATTATGTGACTACATCTCTAATCCCACCGGCCTTGGAATATTGGGCTATTTGGTTTTATCTGCTTTCATCAGACAAGCAATAAGTAGTAGCATTAAATCACGCCAAATGTTTTGCTAAGCAGTATTCTGGAGCTGAAACTGGAGTATGGTGTGTCTGCTTTTCATTGTGCTGTTGGCACATTCTAGCTCTGAAATTGGCACTGTGGCCACAGAGGATCATGGGAGAAATCCACTGGTGGCATGAAGCTGAGACTGAGGTTCCCAGACCAACTCTGCTCTTTGGTGCCCATGTAGGGGACACACCTGTGCTTTCCTACATTCAACTGATCTGTGGTTGACAAAATAGATTCTTGGAGCCATTGGATTCTCTAAGTCAGCGTTTCTCAACCAGTTAAGGAACACCAGTACTCCACAGACACAGTGTAGGTGTTCGACAATGCTCCCTAACAGGGTGGCTCAGGAGGACAAGGGAAGGAGTAACACAGTGAGCTGATGTGTGCCTAAGCAATTTAAAGCTCCAAAGTTCATTTGAAGTTCAAAATGTCTGATTAAGTGGGACTTTCTCCCATGAAAGCTCATGCAATAAATAAATGTGTTAGTCTTTAAATGCCACAGGACTCCTTGTTTGTTTCTTTTGAGAGATTTAAAACTCCCACCCTGAGCCCTCAACCAGCCAGCCCCCGCCAGGGTGTGGTAGGAAGTACCCAACTTCCACGCCACCCAGTCAACCAGGGTGCAGCAGGAAGCAGCCAGCAGGAGCATCCTTTTGTTTATATTTATAACTATAATTATTTCTTTATATTTATAATGTAGAAAATGTGAGCAGGCAGCACTTAAAGCATCATTTTTATATCAATTTGAATATTAAAAACCTAAAATGTCTTTCACCTTAATAAAGAATTTAATTATGCCTTGTGTGGTGGATGTTAAAGAAATTTTGGGTGACAAGGCTGCCAAAAAGATGAAAACCATTCCCCTTTCTAATGATTCTGTTCCCAGACATATCACTACAATGAGTGAAGATGTTCACCAACAAATTCTAGAAAAAGTTAGAGAATCAAAAATATATGGTCTTCAACAGATGAACTGACCAACACTGTTAACAAACCTGTGATAGTTATGTATGTTAGATTTGTTGACTGGTACAAAAGTAATTATAGAAGAATTTATGAAAAGCATTGATTTGCCACAACTTTCAACTGGATCCGAAATATTACAGGCAATAAATGATTATTTCTCCAACAAAGATCTGAAAAAGATAAGACTGTTTCAATCTGTACTGATGGGGCAGCAAATATGACTGGGGGCACGTGGGATTAGCTGTAAAACTGAAAGCAGTATCAGATATCCAAAGTACACCATACATCATACACAGAAAATGTTGGCAAGTAAGTACTTAAATGCCAAACTAAATCAAGTCCTAGTAGTAGCCTTCAAAACAGTTAATTTCATAAAATGCAGTGCTCTTAAGTCTCAGTTATTTGAAATGGTTACTTACCTGTACCCAGTGTTCTTCAAGATGCGTTGGCTCCTGGCCATTCCATGCTAGGTGTGTACATGACATGTGCAGAGATTGCTGGGTAACTTTTTTCCTCTAGAGTACCCGTAAGGCTGGCTGTGGAGCCCTCTGGAGCGGTGCCATTGTGACGCTCTATATAAGGCTCAGCCAGACTTACCCTTCCCAGTTCCTTCTTGCCACTATTCCAAAGAGGGGAAGGAGGGAGGGAGGGAAACGGAATGACCAGGAGCAACACATCTCAAAGAACACTGGTTACAGGTAAGTAACTATTTCTTTTTCTTCTCTGAGTGACTGTTCTTGTCCATTCTGTGCTAGGTGATTCACTAGCCTTGCCTTAGGTGGAGGGTCAGAATTACAGTTTCACGGACTGCAGCACCGCTTGTCTGACTGCTGCTTTGTTCCACGCCTGTTGGGCGGTTGTGTAGTGGTCTGTAAATGTGTGAACCAAAGACCAAGTGGCTGCCCTTCATATAGCCGTGATCAGTACATGGACCAGGAACGCCTCTGAGGAAGCCTGTGCCCTTCTTGAATAGGCCATGATCATTGGAGGATGAATCCCCGCTAACTTATAGCGCTCTCAGATGCATACCATGATCCAGGATAGTAGGCATTGCGACAAAATAGGATGAAAGTTGAATCTATCTGCCACCATTACAAACAACTGTGCAGATTTTCGAAACGATCTTGTTTTCTCAATATAGAAGGCTAGCGCCCACTGACCATCCAAGGTATGTAACCTAAGCTCTGCCTCTGAGGCATACGGCTTGGGATAGAATACTGGCAAAAAGATCTCGACTGGCACAAAATTTTGATACCACCTTGGGCCAGAAGTTTGGGTGCAGATACAGTCAAACCTTGTCCTTGAAGAAGACTGTGTAGGCAGGGTTCTGACATAAGGGCGTGCATCTTGGACACCTGCCTGACAGAGGTAACAGACACCAGGAACACCACTTTCCAAGATATGTAGAGCAGTGAGCAAGGTATGAGGGGCTCAAATAGCGGGCCAGTCAACCGTGACAAAACTAGATTCAGATCCCACTGCGCTATTAGGGGGCACACTGAAGGAAACAATCTTTCCATGCTCTTCAGGAAGCACGTAATTGTCGGGTTCGAGAAGGCAGAAGTACAACCAGTCCCTTTACGAAACTTTGAAATTGCAGCTAAGTGAACCTTGACTAAAGAGGCTGATAGGCCTTACGACTTCAGGGACCATATGTAGTCCAAAGATACATGGTACTGGGGCCGATCTTGATTCAAGCCCCATCTCTGCTGGCCGCATGCCAAATCTCATCCATTTGGCTTTGTATGTGGCCCTGGTAAATGGCTTCTTGCTGTTATGCAACACTTCCTGAACCGCCAAATGCTGGAGTTCGTCCTGATTTAGCCATGGAGGTTCCATGCCTGGAGATGCAGGAACCGCAGGTTTGGATGCACTATCCTTCCGCATTCTTGGGAAAGCGGGTCCGGCACCAGAGAGAATTCTACTGGATCCTGGGCTGAGAGGTTCAACAGGGTAATACACCAATGTTGCCAAGGCCATGCTGGAGCTATCAATATGACAGCTGCCCTGCCCTGCTTGATTTTTAATAACACTCTTGGAATCAGCAGTGTTGGTGGAAAGGCATAACTCTTCTAACCCAGCCCTTGTATCCCAAAAGCATTCGCTACTGAGCCCGGGCTGCGTCCTCTGAACAAGCAGAAGAGTGTGCATTTCTTGTTTTGCTCTGAAGCAAAAGATGTCTATTTGGGGAAAGCCCCACCTTTGGAAGAGTCCTTCCAACACTTCTGATTTTAGGAGACCATTTGTGAGTCATGAACCTCCTGCTGAGACTGTCCGCCAACAGGTTCTGGCACCCTAGGAGATAGGAAATGACCAGGTGAACTGAATGGTGAAACCAGAACTCCCACAGGCTGAGGGCTTCACAACAAAAGGGGGATGAGCGAGCACCACCCCGTGTGATGATATAAAACACTGATCATATTGTCTGTCTGTACCAACACCACTTTGCCTGTCAGGTGGTCTCGGAATACGTGGCAGGCCAGGAATATTGCTCTGAGCTCCTTGACATTGATGTGAAGCTGAAGGTCATTGCGACCCCAAAGCCCTTGGGTCCTGAGATGTCCCAGGTGTGCACGCCATCTCAAAATCGGATGCATCTGTCACTAGGTGCACTGAGAGTTGGGGCACCTGAAACAGAAGGCCACTGCGGATGCTGGATTCCTGGCACCCCAAACGTTTCTAACATCTTCACAGGGAGCATGACCATAGCGTCGAGGTCATCTCAGGTGGGTCAGTACACTGACATCAGCCACGTTTGTAGTGGATGCAAGCGCAGTTGCGCATGTCTCACCACATATGCACAAGCTGCCATGTGACCTAAAACCCTCAAAAAGTCCTTGCTGTAATAAGTGGATATTTCCACAAGTCCTCTATAACGCTCTTGATAGGTAGGAACCAGGAGCGAGGGAGGGAGGCCCTTGCGACTTCCAAATCCAGGAGAGCCCCTACAAACTTGATCCTCTGTGTAGAGGTCAGCATGGACTTCTGCAAATTGAGTAGAAGACCCAGGTGGCTGAAAGTGTCCTGAATCACCTGCAGGTGGCGAGGCACCTCTTCTCTGGAATGACCACATACTAGCCAATCCTCCAGGTATGGGAACACCTCAATTTGCTGGTGCCTGAGGAAGGAAGCAACCACCACTTGGCATTTCTTAAACATGTGAGGAGGTGCTGCCAGTCCAAAGGGGAGCACTGTAAAATGAAGGTGCCTGTCCCCTACCCTGTGAAACACAAAATCTCCTGGGCCAGGGCACAATACATATGTATGGAAATAAACGTCCTGAAGGTCGAGGGCAGCATACCAGTCTCCCAGATCCAGGGAAAGGATGATCAAGGCTAGAGAGACCATTTGAAATCAAATCTTGCGAAGGAAACAATTCAGTTTTCGAAGATCAAGGATGTGCCAAAGGCTGCCCTTCACCTTCGGAATCAGGAAATAATGAGAGTAAAACCCTCTTTCCCTCAACTTGCTCAGAATGCCCTCTACTGCTCCCTTATCTATGAGGGAATCTCCTGGTTCAGCAGTTGCTCATGAGAGGGGGACCCTGAACAGGAACAGGGGTAAGGAGGAGAACTGGAGCGAATAGCCTTGTTACACCATGCTAAGCACCCATCGATCTGATGAAATCTGGGACTAGGCACTGTAGAACCGGGAATAGTCTGTGAGCAAACGGAGGGAGGGAAGCATCCATCTCAAAATCTGGTATGTCATCCTTGGGCACACCCTCATAGGTTCTTTTTTGAACCAGAAGGCTGACATGAGTTGCCTTGGCCATTATCGACCAGGTGCTGGTTCTTTCTTTGCCCATTCTGGCTTCTCCTTTGATCTTAGTCCTTGTGACATTGGTACAGAAGGGGCATGGGTTGAGGTTTGAAGGGTTTCCGCTGGGACGTTGAAGTGTGTAGTCCCAGAAACTTTACGAGTGCCCTTGAGTCTTTCAGGATCTGCAGTTTAGAGTCAGTTTGCATAGAGAAAAGCGCCAGTCCTTCAAAGGGGAGACCCTGGATTGTAGATTGGACCTCTTGAGGAAGCCCTGAGGCGTGAAACCAGAAAAACTTTTGCACATGGTAATCCCAGAGGCCACTGCCTCAGTGCGGCATCCGCAGCATCAAGGGCCAACTGCAACAGTGCCTTGGAGTCTATCTTGCCCTCCTTGATCATTGCCATAAACTCAGCCTTCAACTCCTGGCTGGTCTCTTCCACAAACTTCTCCAAGGCAGTCCAGGAGTTAAACATGAATCTGCTAAGGACCGCTTGTTGGTTTGTGATCCTTAGCTGGAGCCCTCCCCCAGTGGAGTATATCTTCCACCCAAAGAGCTCCAGTGTTTTGGCATCTTTTGATCCCAGTATGGGGCCCTGCTGCCCTTCTCTTTCTTTCTCACCAGTCACTGCCACCACCAATGACCCTAGGGTGGGGTGTGAATAGAAATGCTCATAACTCGCTGTGGCAGCAGCACACTTGCCGTAAAGGAGTGCTATGGATGGGAACTCGATACCAAGTCTAGTCTACCCACTTTAGGGTCTTGCTCTTGGTGGAAGGCCCATGGGGTCCAGAAAGGCCACTACTGTGGCATCCGCCATTGAGGCTGCCGCTGCTGGAGTGGGACAGAGGATCCCCGCTGTGCCTATGAAAGACCCTGCTGTCCTTTGACCCCAAAGACCTCTCTTCTGAGTCAGAGGAAAATCGGCTCCTGGGGGGACAAAGGTGGTGTGCTGGATGGCGCTGATAACCAGTGCTATGAATCTCTACCCCTTGAAGTTGTGGAATGCGGTACTGCAAGTGACCAATGCTGTTCCATTGCTCTCCTTGGGGAGTGGTACTGAGGAGCCCCTGCTGCTACTACCACCACTAGTGGTGCCAAGGAGCAGCTCCCAGTCAGACTCTCTCCTGGCACCCCCAGGAACCTCTCGGAGTATCCTCGAATCAGGAATCTAGACCTAGCAGGTGCCAGGCTGAGTCTGGGCAAACAAACTCCAGCTCGTCCCTCAACGGCCCGGGTCTTTCAGGTACCAGAGATGGCAAGTGTTCTAAGATGAATTAAAACCCACAAAGAATTTCCACAACTGAGTGAAAAGATCCTCCTTCCTCTTTTTGTCAATATATTTATGTGAAAGTGAATTTTCAGTGTTTACTGAAACAAGGAACAAGCACTGAAATCACTTGGACATAATTTTAACAGTAAGACTCTCTTTGATGAACCTTACTCCAAGAACAGATAAACTCTGTTCGAACACGCATAACCAAAATTAACATTACACTTAATATTATTTACAGCTTAAGCTGTGTGCATAATCATTATGTATTTATCTGTTTTTAAAAAAATAAATGTTATATTTATGAAAGAGTATTTAATTCAGTTTCCTGAACTGTTTTTGCATGAATGCATAATGCACAGATATTACAAACATTACAGTCAGTATATACCAGCTTTTTCTAGAAAGTTTTCTGCAGGTGTTCCATGTAAAGTATCATAGAGAATCGTAGAATCATAGGGTTGAAAGGGACCTCACAGGTCATCTAGTCCAACCCCCTGCCAGAGGCAGGACCACTCCCACTAAACCATCCTAGTCATGGTTTTGTCCAGCCAGGCCTTAAACACCTCCAAAGATGGAGACTCCACCACCTCTCTTGGCAGCTCATTCCAAGGCTTCACCACTCTCCTGGTAAAAAAGTTTTTTCTAATATCCAGCCTCGACCTCCCTAACCGCAACGTGAGACCATTGGTCCTCGTTCTGTCCTCTGTTATTACCGAGAACAGTCCAGCTCCATCTTCCTTAGCACATCCCTTCAAGTAGTTGAAGGTTGCTATCAAATCCCCCCTCAATCTTCTCTTTTGCAGGCTAAATAAGCCTAATGCTTTCAGTCTTTCCTCATAGGGCTTGTGCTCCAGCCCTTCAATCATTTTAATTGCCCTTCTCTGAACTCTCTCCAGCATGTCCCTGTCCTTTTTGTAGTGGGGAACCAAAAACTGAACACAGTATTCTAGATGTAGCCTTACCAATGCAGAATAGAGGGAATGATCACATCCCTTGATCTGCTGGTAATACTTCTTTTGATGCAGCCCAGTATGCCATTGGCCTTTTTGGCAGCAAGAGCACACTGCTGACTCATATCTAGCTTCCCATCCACCATGACCCCCAGGTCCTTTTCTACACTGCTGCTGCTTAGCTGAATGTTTCCCAGCCTGTAGCAGTGCACATGGGTTTTTTTCATCCCACGTGCAGGATTTTACACTTGTCCTTATTGAAGCTCATAAGATTTCTATTGGCCCACTGTTCCAATTTATCTAAGTCTCCCTGAATCCTGTCCTTGCCCTCCAACGTGTCTACTGTTTCCCGCCAGCTTGGTGTCATCCCCAAACTTACTGAGAATGCAGTCTATTCCATCATCCAGATCATTGATGAAAATGTTGAACAGAACCAGCCCCAGGACCAACCCCTGGGGCACACCACTCATGACTGGCTGCCAGCTAGAGACGGAACCACTGATTTCTACACGCTGAAACCGTTGATCTAGCCAGTTTTCTATCCACCTTATAGTCCACGTATCCAACCTATAACTTCCTTAATTTGCCAATGAGAATGCTGTGGGAAACTGTATCAAAAGCCTTGCTAAAATCAAGGTCTAACACATCAACGGTTCCTCCTGCATCCAGAAAACAAGTCATCTGATCATAGAAGGAGATGAGATTGGTCAGGCATGATTTACCTTTGGTAAATCCATGCTGACTGTTCCTGATCACTTTATTTTCCTCTAAGTGTTTGAGGATGGATTCTTTGAGAATCTGCTCCATAATTTTTCCAGGGATTGAGGTGAGGCTGACTGGTCTATAATTCCCCGAATCCTCCTTTTTCTCTTTCTTGAAAATAGGCACTACATTTGCTTTTTTCCAATCCTCTGGCACCTCCCCTGTTCTCCATGAGTTTTGAAAGATAACGGCCAGCGGTGCTGCTATCTCATCGGCCAATTCCCTTAGCACTCTTGGATGCAGTTCGTCCAGCCCCATGGACTTGTGCACATCCAGCTTCTTTAAGCAGTCCCTAACCTGACCTTCCATCACCAAGGGCCTCTTTTCTTCTCTCCAATCTGCCATACCCATGGTAGTGGGCTGGGAGCTCACCCTGCCCGTGAAAACTGAAGCAAAGAATGCATTGAGCACGTCAGCTTTTTCCTCATCCTCTGTCACAAGGATGCCTGCCCTATTCAGCAAGGGGCCTACACCATCCCTGATCCTCTTCTTGTTATTAACATACTTGTAGAACCCCTTGTTGGTATCCTTTACATCCC
Source organism: Podocnemis expansa (assembly GCA_007922195.1). Taxonomy (NCBI): domain Eukaryota; kingdom Metazoa; phylum Chordata; order Testudines; family Podocnemididae; genus Podocnemis; species Podocnemis expansa. The sequence continues at coordinate 58,722,496 of ML681979.1, forward strand.
TCGCTAGCTGCAACTCCATTTGTCCTTTGGCCTCTCTGATTTTTATCTCTACAGTCCCTAGCAATATCTTTATATGCCTCCTTGGTCATCTGACCAAGCTTCCACTTCCTGTAAGCTTCCTTTTTATGTTTAAGCTCAGAGCAGAGTTCTCTGCTAAGCCATTCTGGCTGTCTCACATGTTTGTTCTTTCTCCTAATTGGAATGGCAACTTCCTGTGCCCTTAGCAGGGTTTCTTTAAAATATAACCAACTCTCTTGGACTCCTTTCCCCTTCAGTTTAGCATCCCAAGGGATCCTGCCCATCAGTTCCCTGATAGAGCCACAATCTGCTTTTTTGAAGTCCAGGGTTTGTGTTTTGCTTCTTTCCTTCCTTCCTTTAATCAGCATCCTGAACTCAACCATGTCATGGTCACTACTGCCTAGCTTGCCATTTACCTCTACGTCCCTGATCAATTCTTCCCCGTTTGTGAGCAGCAGGTCGAGCGGTACAAGGTCCCTAGCTGGTTCCTCTAGCATTTGTACTAGAAAGTTGTCCCCAACATTCTCTAAAAACTTCCTGGATTCCCCATGCACTGCTGTATTGGCCTCCCAGCAAATGTCAGGGTAACTGAAGTCCCCCATCACCACCAGGGCCTGTGATCTAGAAGCTTCCGCTACTTGTCCACAGAACACCTCATCCACCTCCTGCTTCTGGTCTGGTGGTCTATAGCAGACCCCCACTACAACATCCCCCTTGTTGCTTTCCCCTCTCAATGTAACCCACAGACTTTCTACTGGCAGGCTTCCACTTCCATAATGGAGCTCTGAGCAGTCATAGAGCTCTTTTACATATAACGCTACTCCTCCCCCTCTTCTTCCCTGCCTGTCTCTCCTGAACAGTTTATACCCATCCATGGCAGAGCTCCAGTCGTGCACACTATCCCACCACGTCTCAATTATTCCTATAATATCATAGTTCCTTGTCTGTGCTAGCATTACCAATTCTTCTTGCTTATTTCCCAGGCTCCTCGCATTAGTGTACAGGCACCTAAGGTACCCAGTCAATTGCCCTACTTTGTCATGTTGATTTCCAATTCTATTACATAAACCTCCTTGCATTTTTTCTTGTTGTTCTCCTCCCCCACTCTCCTCACATATTGGGGCTTCAGTAGAGAACTCATGACATTTATTTGATTCCCCCCCATGTTCCAACTACCTTCTCTTTTACTGCTGTTGATACAGTCCCAGCACCCCCCCAAGTTCCATCCCCTCCCCCAGATCACCCACATTGTTACTTACCTGTGGGCTTTGGTCTCCTTCCCCCGTTGAACCTAGCTTAAAGCCCTCCTCACTAGGTCAGCCAGTCTGTGCCCAAACATGCTCTTTCCCTTCCTGGACAGGTGAAGGCCATCTCTGCCTATCAATCCTCTGTCCTGAAACAGAACTCCATGGTCAAGGAAGCCAAATCCCTCCTGACCACACCATCTTCGCAGCCAGGCATTCACCTCTAGGATGCACCTGTCTCTCCTCAGGCCTCTAGCCTTGACTGGAAGGATCGAGGAGAACACCACCTGTGCTCCAAACTCCTTCACCCTTGCTCCCAGAGCCCTGAAGTCACCTTTGATCTGCTGAGGATCACCTCTCGCAGTATCATTGGTACCCACATGGATAAGAAGCATGGGGTAGTAGTCTGAGGGGCGGATGATTTTAGACAATCCCTCTGTTACATCACGGATACGGGTAATTCATGTAAAGTAATCAATACCTTCAGGTGTTCCCCACTTCACTGAAGATTGGAATCACTTAGAACAGTGTTTCTCAATGTACCGCCCAGAAAAAGAAAAATTGCACAGGACTGAGGGAGCATAAAGAGCATCTTTATACAATACCTCCTCTACCTCCATCCCAAACATTCCCTGGACTTGTACAACATGTTCCTCTACCACAGAAAGCAATGATTTAGGCCTAAGTCTGATCGCCACTTGAATTCCCCCAGAAAGTCTCCAATGGTATTCAAGAGACAAACACTAAAAAGAATAACTTGAGATTAATGGAGCTGGTGCAGAGCTTGAAAAATAGAAGTGCTGGAGTCTGCAGTTTTTGTAGAATTTAAGCTCTCAATTAAAAAGATCATCTTCCAGCCCTTATACCTGAAGGATAATTTTCCAAATGTGAACTGATGTAGAAAGCAGTGCTGAAATGACTTTCTGCCGATCAGAGAATATTTAATAAGGCTCAGATTGGAATCCTCTATCAGGTCAAGAATCATATACCATTCATGCTAGTGAGAAGAATGAACAGAAACAAATAGCGGTGTTATTCACAGAGGATAAAAAAACAGGGTCCTTAGTATAGTCAGCAAATGAGTTTACTCAGAGTCTGTACATTGGAAGGAGCCCCAGCTTTCTTAGCTACAACTGGAGAGCCAATGAAAACCGTGCATAATCTTTCAGAAAGTAAGAGAATAATACAGTTAGTACCATCACTCTGTCAGCACTTCCTTGATGCTTCTGTGGAAAAGGAAACATACTGGGTACTTACTGGGCAGGACAGAATCTGGCCTTTAATAACCTCTGTGGGAGATTTAATGAAGATGTCTGCTTTGTACACAACAGCTACAGCAGGGGTAGAGAAAACTGCACTCAGCTAGGCGCCCAGGTTAAAAAGCAAGGCACCAAGCATGGACACTCTTTCACCACGAACACCCCTTCCCCCTGCAATGTCCCACTGCCAAAATGCTGCAAATCCTTAAAGGAGCCAGCTATTTTATTTTATTTTATTATTCATTTATTTTTTGTCACCAGAGGGTGCTCCTCCACTGCATTTTCCCTCCACTAGGACGTCAAACTTATGGCCCGCCAAGTGTACTGATCCGGCCCACAGAGCTGCTGCCTGGGCTCCGCCTGAGAGCTCTCTGCAGTAGCCATGAACAGCAAACACAGGCTCCTGGCAGGGCAGAACAGGGCCAGGCATGCATGCACACACACTGATTCACTCACATGATCCAAGTCATCACAGCACAAGGGAACAAAGGAAGCCAATCCCAGCTCAGCTCTGCTGTGGCCTTCCAATCAATCAGTCTCAGTCACAGGAGGCTGGGTGGAGCTCCCAGAAAGCCACTACACCAGTCCTCACCCCACCTGTTCACTGTCAGTCAGTCAGCACGCTAATTTGATTGGTGGCAAAGCACACGAACCACAAACAAGGAAAGGAAAAAGTGGGCAGGGCCCACATGGGGAACAAGCCCAACAAAAGTCAATCAGGATGGAGGCCAACCAAAGGCTACCACGCTGAATGACTGACAGTGAATGGGCAGGAGTGTAGTGGATGGGGGGAGGGGCTAAAGCCCAGGCTGCCTGTGTGACTGAAACTGATTGATTGCCTGCCACCATGTGGCAGGGAAGTGGAAAAGGAAGAGGCCCAGGGACTGCACAGCAGAGGAAGGGGTCCAGGGGCCAGCACTGGGGAAAAGGAGCCCATAAGGCAGGGAAATGGGAAGGTGTCAGAGAGCCTGTGAGACTGGAGAGGGGAAAGAGGAGTCTGTGCCACTCTGAATGAGGCGGGTGAAAGGGTTCAGGAGCCTGTGCGAACACACGGCCCATGTCAGGTGTCCTGCACTCCACTGAATGTGCTTGACACTTTTGCCCTAAACCAGTGGCTCCCAACCTTTTTCAGGCTGGGGACCCCTTTTTAACAAAAGAAAAATCTTTGTGGCCCCCTGGGCTGATTATGTAATCTGGCCCACACAGGCAGGCTCTGGCCTGCGCCACTCTGGCAGCGCCGCTAGGACAGCCGGCAAACAGCAACGCTGCCACCATGGCCGCACCACTGGGGAGCCGACCCGCTGTGGCTGTGGCCCCCTGCCCTCCTGGGGAGCCGCCGTGGCCCCATCCCCCTGCTGGGATCTGGCCACAGGCAGAGAGGGGCAGCCTTGGCAGGGTGCATCAGGGCTGCAGCTGGATTCCGGCTCTGGTAGGGAGAGGCTCCGCGGACCCCCTGCAACATGTTCCTGGACCCCAGGTTGGGAACCACTGCCCTAGACTGTCTAGCTCTGCAGCAAAAATGCAGAAGAGGAATGCTCTCTGGTGACTATAAATAAAACAGCCTGCTCCTAAATTTAAAAAAATAAAATACAAGAAAAAAAAGAAAAAACCCCACATAGCTATGTCCTACCTGCTACCGTGCAACTTTTAGGTACCACAGGAACCAGCCTGGCACACAGGTTCTGTCAAACCCTGAGCTATAGCAGATGGGATATATTTGTATGCTTTGTTTTTTTTAACTGAAGCAGTAGGAATAATTCAGTACGAATTAATTTTGTTATGTTACTTCTAACATGTAATTTACACGCTTGCAGAATTTCCCTTTTTTGGAATCTGCCAGTGTGGGTATATACCTTGACTCCCTCTGCATCTTCAGTGAAGCTCAGAATTCAAAAATTAAAAGCTACACCACATCACTAGGGCATTTTCCAGTCACAAATCACCTCAGGAATTGCATAAAGCAGGAACTGCTGAGTGTTGCTCATTGGAATCAGAAAAAGCAAGGTGCCAGAACACCCCTGAGTGCATTATTGGAAGAAAATATTGAATTAAGTGACTTAATTTTGAGTCTTTTTTTTTTTGAAGCCTTTTAAGTGATTCCCTTACTTCATAGAAAACTTGCCAAATCATCAACTTAATGTGCAGACATGGTTGAGTCATTATTTCAAAAGCAATATGAATTTAAAGGCCATTTTTAAAAAGGCAAAAGAAAAATTGGTTCTAATTTTCAAAAACATACATGAAAAAAGTAACAAGGTATTTCTTATCTGCACTGAAATACTTAAATATCCAAATAAATCTTATCAGGCACCTTTCCTTATGGTATTTGAATTTTGAAATTCACTGAATCAAAACAATATAGTATATTCTCATGAAATCATCCTGAATTTCACACTTCTCTAATCCCCAATTTCCTCCTTTACATATGATTTACATATCATTCAATGATAACTTGGATTTTTTTTCTGCTAGTATCATTAGATACTAGCAGATATCTTTGTTGGCATCTCTCAATTTCCAGTATCCAACCATATTACGTTATACTGTAATGAGATGGGATCCAACTATTTATTTGAATTACTCCTAACTTATTTCCCATTTATAATGTATACAGAATGTATCACAGTTGCCACTAAATCTGAGTTAAATTTATATCCTATATCAAAATTTGGAGGCATATTTCGTATTAGCATTTCCTCAAGTGTATGTTGGTATTATTCACTTCAGATTTGTTTGGATCTTATTTTTGGAACAAAACAACAAAAAACAGCTCCATATATGCTATTTTAGAATTCACAGCAAAAACAAACAAACAAAGGCAGTTTGCTACCAGAAGAAAGTTTCAAGGCCTGTTGATGTCACTTCTGCCATAGATCTGAGTGATCTCACTGTACTGAGCCAAACTAGACTATGGGGAAATAGCGTACCAAATCTGTTGTTATATATAGATAAGCATTTAACTGCATTATCTTTAAGCTCTCCCTAGAATTGTTATTTTAAATTGTTGGGTTATCTGTTTTTTACATAATGCCCATAAAATATCAAGAAAAAAGTAATAGCCTACAGTGAATGGAAAAAAAACTCATTGTGAAAAGCATTCTGCCTGGTATTCATATAGAACATTCATACACCAAAACTTTGTTTAATTTTTAAACTCTGAAATCCATAAAGAACTGTGCAATTATTTTTCAAATAGAAATACTGGTTGATACAGAAATCTAGTAACAGAACGCATATGGAAGCTGTAAATGATAGCTTTGCTACTGCAGGATGCAAAAGAATTTAGATGTCATCATCATTTAGTAATAATAATAGAGCAGAAATAGAAGATAAGAGACTCTTGTGTTCAGGGAATTTTTAGGTTCAGTTAATTACTTAAGACACCACCAGATAAACAGAAGGCTTGAAGACGGCACCTATGAAGTGGAAGTCTGCCTCCCCCAGTCCCTACACAGCAAAGATCCTATTAAAACAAGTCAGTAAAAGAAAATAATTCTGCAAATGCATTTTACATAGCATGCATGAGAAATCCAATTCATTAAAGGCCAACAAAAAATGCGATATAACAAAGGTGTAGTTTTTTAACAAATAAACATCACAATTAACATTTCTTCTCGTCTTCACTATGTTAGACCTAACTTGTGTTGCCTCATCCCAACCCCTGTGTACATGCAAAAATTTCTAGCTAAAATCGTGTGTTACTTTGAACTTGACCTAGCTGGTCTGTAAAGGGGTATGGGTTGAAAACAGTGCAGGAGGGATGCAGTAACATTCCACACTATTAATATAACTCTGTACAGCTCTGGAAACTGGGAACACTCTCTCTCAAGCTTGACCAATTTGAAAGAAATTACAAAGGAGTAGCCGTGTTAGTTTAGTTCAGCAAAACAAGCAAGACGACTTGTAGTGCTTTTAAAGACTAAAATTTGTTTATTGCATGAGCTTTCCTGGGACAAAACTATGAATGTATGTAATTGGATCTAACATTGCTGTGAAGACAAGTTCCTAGTACTTCAACTAGAGAGAAAAATATACTCTTGTGGCTTGACTGTTTGCTGTGTCACTCAGATGGAAATTAACACTTGAATCTTCTATAATCCAAAGGGCTTTCAGATGTGTACATTCACATAAATACTTCACAACGCCAAATTCAAAAACTGAAAAAAATCTATATTCTCACATAAAAAAGCCGCCCAATCAAAAAAATCCTCCAAAAAAAAAAAAAAAAAAAAATCCTGAACAGGCATTTTATAGTTCTAACCACACACTTGCTCCAAGTCACACTGCAAAGGGGTTTAAGTGGTGATTTCTGGTTTTGGGATTGTGTTTTAACTTTTGGGTTTTATTTTTGGCTATTTTGAGGCCTTAAAACACCCTAAAAATTATTTTTCCAGATATATTTTAATTTTGACTGCAGAATTTTTAGTAATGAAGTAAATAACTGTCAGTAAAATACTTATACTTTTTCCAAGTCTTATCCATTTGCATACTATACTGCCACACTGTGTAAGCACATAATTAAAGCAATTTATTACACTCTCACTTGACCATTTAAAAAAAATTTATCCTTTAAGTGTGCCCTATATTTATTTTTAAGAAACTGATTGTTGAACGATTGTGATTATAGTTGTTTAACTGGCTGTTTTTCTTGGTTTGAACTGAAAATCAGAATCCCTAGGGTTAACGTTTTCAAATTCTTTTAATACTCCACAATGAAAAGCCTCATATGTACTGAGTATTCTTATTTAAAAACACCTTCATAATCAAAATGTTAATACAGTATACATTTCTGCTCAAACTATTTTATTTGTAAGACCCAGAGGCCTCAACCACAGATAAGCCCTCATTGTTTTAGATATTTTATGAAAGACAATTTCAGCTAATCCCAAATCCGGATCAATACCCCCCACCAACTCCAAACTCACTACCATTCTGAGCCAATGTATGTGCTAAAAGGAAAAACATTTGGGAAAGAATCCTTCATATATTCAAAAAGAAGATTCAGGGATTACCTGAAGTAAAATGATCTATTGATCTCTATGTAGACACACACTGTAAAGAAACCAAGTGTGACAGGTGCTGCAAAAGCTACAAGTGGAAAGAATGTACTATACAGCTCTTTTAAGGCTAAGACCAGAACCAGGATGATTTTCTATAGCCTGGCATGCGAGACAAAAAAAGGATTCTTGTCCTGTTAAGATGAGCAAGAATAGCAAGTTCTCAGAATTGCTTGGGGGTGGGGAAGATGTGTAGACTGTTTCTAGATCTGAAGACAAGCTCTCCTGAATATTTATACTCTAGAAGGAAAACCCACTTAGAGGAAGAGCCTCAATCCAGTCCAAAGATGCTAATGTAACACTTGTAGTAATCAGAGAAACTATGGATGCCTGTACAGCTTATTTCTGTTAAGTCATGGATGGATTTAATTCAGGGGTCAGCAAATATGGCACTTGCACCCAGTCTGAGAGGTATGCAGGAGGCCTGAACAGAGCTGCACCATGGCAGGCTGCAAGCTCTGTGCCTGCCCTCTTCAATGCAACCCTGCCCCTGCCCCTCCCCTCTCTCACGTGGGTCCAGCCTGCAGGAAATGGCCGAGGCAACAGGAAACCCGTGCCTGCTAATGGGCCCTGAAGACCCCATCACCACCGCTGCCACTGCCACTGCCAACAGGTCCCCAGCACTGGGAAAGAGGTTAAGAGGGAGGAGACTAAGGCAGGTGCCTCACTAAAGGTTGCCAACCCCTGCTCAGCTTGTATTCTTATGTGTCCAACTGATAATTGCTTAGCTTGTGGACAAACAGGCTCCTCTTTAGTTCAAAAAGAGATATTTTAAATATTAGCCACCTTTTGTTGTGTGCTCCTCAGATCAGAGATTGCCAGTAATGATGGCTTGGTAAATATCCAATATACACAGCATTGACTATGAACAATGTAAGTAATTAACAAAACTTCCTGCTCCAGGAACAAGAGAACTTCCCTTGTTTCATTCAGGATTTTAAACCTGCACTTTCTTATCCTAGCTTGGTAGGGCAAGTCTGACACAGTGATCCTATTGCTGCTTTTTATGGGTATGGCAACCAAATTGAAAGGAAGACTACTTGTTACTCTAAGATGTTTTTCCTTTTTGAATGCAGTCTGAGTTCACTCAGTGGAACAGAAAATGATCAGGATCCAAATACTGGAAAGTTCACTGATAAAACAAAACCATTTTTAGCATACTGTGATATGCCATCACCATGAAACAGTTACCCCCTCCAGTCACAGTTAAAGTCATTAGATTTCTTGGAGGCAAAATACTTGAACAGTGCCTAAAAGAAATACAAGCTATGAAATATTTCTTGGGCAACCGGATTAGAACCAGAAAAGCCTAACTGAAATGAGCCAGATCTTGAGAAGGCACTTAGGGGTTCTTCTCAAACCAGATAAGGAAACCAAAGACATTAGCAGTTGAAAAATTTAGAATGTTCAGATACTATCTTGTAAGACAAACAAGGAATCTGGTGGCACTTTTAAAGACTAACATTTTATCACATGAGCTTCGATGGTAGAAAATCCCATTTCATCAGATGCTTAAAGAAGGTGAATTTACAGAATGGGAGTAAAATAAATATAGAGGAAATATAAGTAAGAGGGTCTGATCAGACTGCAACATCAAATCAAAGCAGTTGTTAGGATTCAAACAGTAGAATACTACAATAAGCAAGGAGGTTGGTGGGGGACAAGAAAAGCAGAATTACCCATTGTAATGGGAAAAGAACACAATCTTTAGTCAATCCTGAGTTGACAGAGTTAAATTTGCACAAATTCCAATCCTGCAGTTTCTCTTCAAAGCCTTGATTTGTTATCTATTTGTTTGAGCACAGCTATTAACAAATCATCAATGGAATCAGCAGGGAGAATGAAGTGTTCCCTTACTGGTTTTAGAATGTTGTGATTTCTGCTGTCAGATTTGTGTCCATTTATTCTTTAGTGCAAAGACTGTCCTGGTTGTTTAATATATAAGGCAGACGGGCAATTCTGGCACAAAACACACTGGTGGATGAGCACATGTATGAGCCCTTGATGGAGTGGCTGGCTTGATGGTGTCTTTTGTGCAGCTATGAAGGCAATGTGGTTTGTTGCATGGGGAATGTGCCTGCTTTAATGTTTCCGCTGTTAGGTCTGTAGTTGCTGCTAAGTATCTGCTTAAGGTTGGGGGGCTGTCTGTTAGCAAAGAGAGGTCTGTTGCCCAAGGCCTGAGAGAGTGATGGATTGTCTTGTACAATAGGCTGTAGATCAGGGGTCTCAAACTCCAATCACCTCAAGGGCCGCATGAGGACTAGGATATTGGCCTGGGGGCGGCACCACTGAAACCTTTTCATGCAATGATACCAAAGTATAGTAAAAAATGAAGGGTAATATACTATTCTAGTAAAAGTCAATTTATTAACTGTTTTAAAATGGTAACACAATTTTGACAGTCTTTCTAAAGTCAAAACACACATTTACTTTTAGAATTACATCCATTCAACATGGCAAAAATCATCAGAAAGACAAAGAGTAAACAAACACACTTAAAACTTTACATTAGAAATCAGTGGTTCCCACTCTTTTTTGGTTTGAGGGCCAAAAATACTTTTTAAAACCATGAAGGACCGCCAGTTATTTTAATTAAAAATTTAATTAATTGAATTCAAATTGATTTTAACTGAAGTAAATTAGTTTGATTTATTAAAATTGAAATTTAATTGAAATTAATTTTTTAAAAAACATTTTAGTTTTTTAAAGAAAATTAAGTTGTTTAAAAAGTGGGTTTTTTTTTTTAAAAGGGGGAGGCTGCATGTATCCCGAGGCCAAGAGGGGAGGAGAGCAACCCCACCCCATGATAGGACAGCAAAGGGGCTGGGCAGAGTCCCATGTAGGACTGAAACTAAGTACCCCCCCACCCAAATGTGGCCACACTGGGGCTGGCAGCGAGGAAAAGACCCCACCTGAATTTGTCCACGTTGGGACCAGCAGTGGGGAAAAGATCCTCCCCACCCGAATTTGGCCATGCTGGGGCCGATGGCAGGGAAAAGACCCCCTCGCTTACCCAAATGTGGCCGCGTTGGGGCCGGCGGAGGGGAAACGCCCCCCCCTCGCCTGTTCGAATGTGGCTGCACTAGGGCTGGGGAAAAACTCCCCCCACCTGCCCAGGCCTGGCCATGCCAGGGTCAGCGGCAAGAAAAGCTCAGGAGGTCATGCTGTGGGGCTTTCTGGTGTTCCTTCAAAACAAAGCCACCCACAAACACTCCTTACATGCCTGGCTACCCCTCTTTGAGGCCCCCCCCGTCTTCTCTCAATGACTCAGCCTGCTCTAGCTGTTTGACGAGCAGCTGCAGTGAGTAGGGTAGCTCCCAGGCAGCAGTTTGGCTCCTCCCTGGCAATGGCTGATGACATGGGATGGGAAGTGATGCAGCTTGGCCCACCCCACCCTGGGAGCACTGCAGATGCCGAGTCTCTCTGCCAGCGGAGAGGCTCCGCACATGAAAAACCCAAAGACTGAAGAGATGGGAGCCCCAGGATTCCTGAGGGGGTCCATCAGGGGCCTCAGAAGGAGGCTCCGCAGGCCACATTTTTGAGACCCCTACTGTAGATCCCTGAGAATGTGTTGGAGAGGTCTGACTCGGGGGTTGTAGGTGATGACTAGTGGCGTTCTGACTTCTGCATACCCATCGTGTTCTGTCAATCTCTTTCTTCACTACTCTAGGTAGGTACTGTAGTTTTAAGAACGCTTGATAGAGATCCTGAAGGTGTCGGTCTCTGCTGAGGGATTGCCACAACCGTGGGTATATCTTAGGGCTTGGCTGCAGCAACAGATCAAGTAAGTATGTGCTATCCACAAGTTATCCATGAACTTACTGTCAAAGATTGGCCTTCACAGAGAGACCACTGGACTGATGAGAAAACAAGGAAGAGAGAAGTCAAAAAGGCATTGCCTAGGAATGGAAACTGGCCACATTACAGCAAAGCGTTAAGTAGCTCTGAAGAACAGTCCAAATGGCACCTAGAGTCATGCTTCTTTCTAGGACAATGAAAAATCATGAAGAGAAATCTCTGTCAGAAAGACATATAATCGGTGCAAAAAGGACTTTGCATACAGTCAATCCACCCAGAGGGAACCAGTATATTGAGCAAATTTGTCTCTCTCTTTCCTACTAGGAAGACTAATCAATCACACCCCAAGAACACCTCATGAAAAGGAGTAATTGTTTCTTGCATCTTTGGGAAAACCCGCTGGTAGCTTTGAGATATGTCTGTCTGAAGTGTGTTTTAGGGAAGTTTTTTATATTTGATTTTGAAAGCTTGGCCACTTTGGAAGAAAACTCTTTTCCAAGCAGTGTAAAATGGTGTATTTGTTTTGGGATTATTTTTTTCTCCTCCTTTCCGTTTTCCCTCTCCCCTGCTCCCCATTACATTCTTGGGTCCACACCATTCTGCTCACTTGCTGAGAAAAAGCCTGTAGATTAGAAGGAAAAAAAAAGACTGGGAAAACAGCAGGCTAGGCCATGCTGCACAAACACACCTCAGACAGAGAAGAGGAACAGCACACACAGTCTTCAGGATGCCCTGATGGTAACTGGCATAATATATGAAAAAGATTAGCCATTTGAGTGGGTACACTTGTTTGCTTTTTTATATCTGTGGTTTTGGTTTAAGAATCTGTGGAACTTAAAAGCTGTCCTGAAACAGAGCAAGGCGCTGTTCTTGTTTCTCTCTCTCTCTCTGATGTGTGTTTGGGATTGAATATAAACAGGACTAGTCAAGGCCTTTCCTGGAACAACTGGGGAAAAAATATTAGATTACCATGGCACTCTGAAAAGGGTAATGGCAGTTGAGGTGCTGCACCATTGACTTTTCGTTCTCCTCTGACTTACTAGCCTCCTAGAAACAAACCTGGATGCCACATTTCACCCCAGCAGGAACAGAAAAAAAAAAACAGCTAAGAATCTCTAGCTTGTTGCATTGAAAGTCCCAACTCCTTTGGGTGAAGTTCTGCCCCAAGCAGCTTTAAGCAATGTGAACACTTGCAGGATGTGCGCGACAGTGCATTATAGTTTATGCCTATGCAGGAATCTCTTACGTTCTTACCTGGTGGGCCTACTATACTGTATGTTTTTGACTCAAATACCAGTTTTTCAGCAGACTTCTGTTTTCCAAATATCCTCTCACTATCAGAATGGCACCAAGGAGAGAATTTTAAAAAAAGCATACGCTCACTATAATACCCTTCATCATAACAAACCTTTGGAAATAATGAACCAGGTCCCTGGATCCAACCTCCACCCTCAGGGCTGCAGCAGGGACTGTCAGCTATTCCCAAGGGTTTGTTACAGTGACAGTATACTCACTGGCATGGACTTAGCACAGGAAGCACAGTCTGAAGCCTGGGGACTGGGGCATACCCACTCCTGGGACGATATCCCTTGATGGAAATGCTCGTTACACTATACTACGCTAATTAATAACTAAATCTTACTACAAAACTATTTACAAGATAACCAAGTTCAAACCACTAGGACAGCACTGCAAGAGTAAAACTACCATTCCAAGCAACCGTCTCAAGCAGTGAAAGGAGCTGAGAAGGTAAGGGGCTGGCAGTGCCCCTTATACCAGCACATATGCACACAATGCCAGAAGGCGCTAGAGCTGGCCTTACAGATGCCATGAAGGGAAGAATCTCTGGCAATCCTGCACATGCCTAACATGGCAAGCACTAGCAGAAGAACTGCACATTTTATTTTCCAAAGGGGCAGCTGGGTTTGTCCAATTCAGCAAAAGAAGCAACGGGTCCTGTGGCAAAGACTAACAGATTTATTTATCGCATAAGCTTTCAGGGAGGAAATCCCACTTCATCGGACGCTTTGAAGATGGGAGAACTTACAGAATGGGATGAAAATAATTGCATTTATTTTCACCCCATTCTGTAAATTCCCCCATCTTTGAAGTGTCTGACTAAGTGGGATTTTCTTCCACAAAAGCTCAAGCAATAAATAAATCTGTTAGTCTAAGTGCCACAGGACTCCTTGCTACATTTTATTTTGTTTTCATATCCCAACTCCTCCTGGCAGGAGAAAGTAATCATCTAAAAATTCCTTGGACCTCAGGACTCTTATTTTCCCCTAAACATCCCTCACTCTCAGATCGCTGAAGCACGCCTACTGTCCTCCTGGCTGATGGGAGTGGGATATGTCCTGCACAGCCTATCACAGCTCTTCAGACAACCAGAAATCAGAGGGAGATAATGATGTTCCACAACATGAGCTGCCTCTGAAGCCCCAGGGGGCTGTGAAGGGGTGGAGTGGAAAAAATAAAATAAAGAAGTGTTAGTCTTTAAGTGCCACAGGACTCCTTAACTTTGTTCTCCAGTAATATTTGGAACTGAGATAGTGTTCTAAAGGCAGCAGAAACCAATCAGCAGTTTCTAATTTTGAATGTACTGGAAGTAATACAGTTAAACTAACAAGTAACAATACATCAGTACTGGATACTTATAGACACACATTCAGAAAACGCCCTGGCTCTTCCTCCCTCTTTTTTAAATTAAATTAAAGGAACACATCAGTGGCTCAAGAGCATGAGTACCAACCTCACAACAAACCCTTCAGAACCAGGACACAAACCCCAAATTGGCTACAAGTTCTATATTTAGGTTTCACCAACCAATTATCAAGTGTACACTTGTCTGAAACTATATAACAGCCTAACAACTGACTCTCAGATAGTTCCCTTTGAATACTGCATTCTGTCTTAACACCCAGGTGAGTGTATCTGTAACAGAGATGATCCCTTACACCAAGGATTACAGCAACATCCAGCAAAAACAAACATGGAATCTGGTGGCACTTTTAAAGACTAACAAACTTATTTATCACAGGAGCTTCCATAGGAGATAAACTTCCTGTTTATTTTGCTGAACTAAACTAACACAGCTACCCCTTTGGAACTTGTCAGCAATATCCAGGTTACTCTGCATCCCGAAGGACCAGTCACTTACCCCAGATAAACTGCAATTTAGATCTCACACCAAAGACAATCCCATCATCAAAGCAAATCCTACAGTAAACTACCTAAACATTTATTATATAGGAAAAGGAAACAAGAAAAGCAAGAGACCTGCGGCACCTTAAGCTATGTCTACACTAGCAAATTAGTTCAAATTAAGGAATCTTAATTTGAACTAATCTGAATCCTGTCTACAGTAGGCTTTACCTAGTTCGAACTAAAAAAATTTTTAGTATGAACTAAAAGTAGTTAGTTCAGCTGGTTAGTTTGAACTAACTGCTTAGTTCAAACTAATCTGCATATTTAGTTTGAACTAGCACAATGTAGACATGCTAGTTCGAACTAGAAATTAAGTTTGAACTAAGCATGCTTTTTTAGTTTGAACTAAAAAGTTCAAACTAAAAAAAGCACTGCTAATTCAAACTAAAAGTTAGCTCAAACTAAAAAAAAGTGCTTAGTTCAAACTAACTTTTGAACTAGTTAGTTCAGACTAGCCAAGTTCGAACTAAGATTTTAGGTGTAGACATAGCCTTAAAGACTAACAAACTTACCTGGACATAAGTTTTTGTGCGCTCCAACCCACTTCATCAGATGCCAGACTAACAGGGCTGCCTCTTTGGAACTTGATAAAAAAAATACAACAGCAGTTCCTACTTGTTGGGATGAGGAAAGGAACTAACCAGCCCAGGGGCCCTGGGCTGTCCTCCACTGCTGCCTGAGACTCCATCCTCCCATTGAGGGGACCCCACTCCCCCACCATGGTGGCCTGTGGGCAGGGACTTTGTAGTCGAAGTACACAACCACACCAGCCCCAGTCCAGCCAGTCTGACCCCAAGGGGTAGATCAGCTGGCACATGGCGCAGCCCCAGTGCAGCCCTCCAGGGCCACAGTCTGGTCCATGGACCAGCCAGCTCAGGGGTGGGGCAGACACACAGAGCCTACCCTCTGGCTCCAGGGCCCTGCCCTGCTCAGTGCCAGCAGGGCTTGGGCAAACAAGTGCTCCTGTCCTGCCTTTGCTCAGCAGTAGAGGCCAGATTACTGCATGCATTTTAGGGGCTGGAGCCCAAGGCCCCCCTTTCAACTGAGGCCTTCACTCTCTTTAGCCCCTGTGATAATCCAGTCCTGATTTCTTTCCCCTCTTCTCTTTTGAGCGGCAAACTTAGCTGACAGGAGAAATTCATTCCCAAGACTTATCTTTATTCCGGGAAAGGTGAGTAAAAGTCTTTTGTTCTCTTTAAGCTTCCACTCTAGTTTATCTGGTGTTCATGTGCCTTCCTTGTCAGGCAGGACACACCACTTTTTCTTTGAGTGCTGCTCACATCAATTCAGGAATAGGTGTCTATGTGCTGAAAGGTAACATGTAAGCCAGGACCAAGAGCACCATGCCAGGTTTCAAAACCTGTGCCATATGTGGGAAGGCCTTCCCAATGAGTGACCCTCATGAGAGGTGTCTCAAGTACCCTGGGGAAACCCACAAAACCAGCGAGTGCCATATCTACAGGTCCTTCAAGCCTAGGACTGAAAAGGAGAGAAAGCATTGCCTCCGGCCCATGCCCATGGAAGAGGCCCTCAGGCTTGCCCCGGTACTGGGCACATTGGCCCCAGGCCCAGGCCCCTCGGCACCACAGGCACAGTGGCAATGGCCTCTCCTCAGCACTGCTGCCCAGCAGGGAAAGCGAAGAAGGCCCGAGCAGGGCCAGATCCCACAAAGGGAGAAGGGGTCACTGGCCCAATCTTCGTCAGCGCAGAAGGTGGTCCCATCGACTCCAGAGGCCTTTGAGGCAGCAAAGGCTCTCCTGGACCTGCCAACCCCGACACACCCCAGACCGTGGCTGTTGAGTGGAAAGCGGGCCTTGCTATCTATGACCTGGTCGGGTTCCAAGCACGGTGCTGAGACATCGGCCAGAGGACCACTGGCATCGAGCCACATTAGGCTCCCAAGCCCATCACAGCCTCTCTTGACTTTGCCCCAATCACCTGGGGAACACAAGGGAGACTGGAGCAGCCACTCACCTGCTCCACCTCAATGCCCATACCTTTGCCCCTCAGAGCACTCAGCACCAGCAAGGGCCTCACCTCCAGCAGCCTCGGTCTCTGGCTTCAATGATGATGACAGGACCAGTCACAGCCCTGTTTGCAGAGGTCGAGCCTTGCAAAGTCCTCCTTGCGCTCTTCTAGGGCTTCCAACACTCAGTACCTCTGTCATCACTCCTCCTCGCCTTCAGCACCAGTCCTGGCACCGACCCGTCCAGCGGGCAAACGTAGAAGGAAGTGCTCTCTCTCCTCTCCATGGCACCAGACCCCTCAAGCCAATCCACAGGCACTGCCCTAGGGTGATAAGCCTTCACCCCGCTCACTGGCCCTGGTACCAACTCTGAAGAGAGGCCATTCCACAGTTTCTTGGCACCTGGGCCCTCCTGAGCACACCCTGGACTGTTTGACACTGGTGGAAGAGGGCCGTGTAGCAGCAAAGGACACTTTGATGACATCCTGGGAAGCCACTGACACTGCAAGCCAGGGTGCAGCCTCCTCCGTGGCTATGAGGAAAGATTCTTGGCTACAGGGTTCAAGTCTATTCCCTCAGATGCAACAGTCTACCCAGGACCGGCCATTCGAAGGCCCTCTGCTATTCGTGGAATCTACAGATGCCAAACTTCATGACATGAAGGACTCCAGGGCCACCCGCCAGTTGCTGGGGTGTATGATCCCCAGGCAATGAGGTGCACATACTGCCCCAAGCAGCCACAGCAGCAACACCAGCCCCAGCAGCCGCTCCATCAGCAGTGGAGGCAAAGGGGCTGCCCACTCCAACCGTCCCAACATCCATATGGCACTGGAGACAAAGACAGGGGTAGAGAGGGCAAAGAACCTCTGAGCCCAGAGCAGCAATCAACCCTTGAGGCAAGGGAATAACAGAAGCCACACCTCAGGGCCCAGGCAGAGGATTTGACCGCCTGCCACAGGGCTGCACAATCTGCCACTCCAGGGCACCACCATTCATGAACCGCCTGGCCCTGTTCCTCCCCCAGCGGACCAGGATAACCTCCGATCAATGGATCCTAAACACGATTTCTCAGGGTTACTCCATACAGTTCAGAGCAAGACCTTGAGACAGAAAACTGTCCCCTCGCTACAGACTTCGGGACCACTCACGTGAACTGATACTAAAACAGGAGAGTCAAAAACTCCTGGACCTGGGGGCAATAGAAAAGGTCCCTCAAGACCAAAAGGGGAAAGGCTTCTACTCCCAATACTTCCTGATCCCAAAGTCAAGCAGAGGCTTACATCCCATCTTAGACTTAAGAACTCTGAACAAATGGCTAAAGAAAATGAAGTTCAGAATGGTCTCCCTGTCACAGATCATTCCTTCCCTGGATCCAGGGGACTGGTTTGCAATTGTCAACCTATAGGATGCTTACTTCCACATTTCAATGAGACGGAGCCACAGATGGTTCCCTCCACTTCATCATGGGAGGGGAACGCTTCCAGTTTCATCACTCCTCTTTGGGCTCACCCTAGCGCCAAGGGTTTTCACAAAGTTCACCACAGCAGTGGCGATGCACCTGAGAAGGTAGGGTATAAAAATATACCGCTATCTGGATGATTGGCTGATGAGAGGAAAATCAAAGTACTAGGTCATGCACAGCACCCAAACTGCTTAGATGTTATGCCACAGGTTAAGCCTACTGATAAACAGGGAAAAGTGCAAACTCTCCCCCTCAAGAACTACAGACTTTATAGGGGCCCACCTGGACTCTCACAAGGCAAGAGACTTGCTCCCTGCATCCAGATTTCAGTCCATATCCACCATCATGTTAGAGATGACATGAACCCCATACACGACAGCAAGGTGCTGCCTCCAACTAGTAGGGCATATTGTAGTGTCTACATATTTGATAAGGATGGCCCGCCTACATGTGGCCCCCACAGACATGGTTAGCCTCGGTGTTTCAGCCTCACTTGCAACCCCTAATCAAGGCTTTCCTGATTCCCCAGAGGGTCCTCAATTCCCTAAAAATATGGCAGGGCCCCCAGTTTGCCTGCAAAGGAGTCCCCCTCAAAGCCTAAGTTCCCTCAACATAGATGTGTCAGACCCCGGGTGGGGCACCCATATCCTGGGGGGGGGGGTCCTATCCACCCAAGGCAAGTGGTCCCTCAAAAAGAGGACACTGCACATCAGTGTAAGGGAGTTAAGGGCAATCTGTCTGGCATGTCTAATCTTCCTAGACAGGATAGAGGGGAGATCCCTCCAGATCTTGACAGACAACATGGTGGCCATGTTTTACATCAACCGTCAGGGGGTGCTCTGTCACCAGCACTGTGCAGGGAGGCATCCCTCCAGTGGGAGCTAGCCCTGAAGTCCAATTTCAGTATTAATGCTTCCCATCTTCCAGGGAGCAAAAACTCACAGGTGGACAGCCTCAGCAAGAAGTTCCTCTCACATCACGAATGGTCACTACACCCAGAGGTAGTGGAACCTCTTCTTCAGACTTGGGGCATACCACAAATAGAACTGTTCGCTTCCTGGGAGACCTGCCAATGCAAGCAGTTCTGCTCAATCAAGGGCAGGGACAAGGGATTGTTTTCAGCAACCTACTGATAAGCTGGGGAGGCCCCACTGTACGCTTCCCCCACTTTCCCCCCCAATCCATAGAACACTGTTGAAAGTAAAGAGGAATGGGACAGATGTGATCCTGATAGTCCAGCATGGCCTTGTCTCACCAACCTTGGTTCTCCACCCTCCTAGACCTATTGGTGTCACCTCTCATATCTCTCCCCCTTGGGGGGGAACTACCTATCCAGAACTTGGGCCTCCTGATGGCACGGAGACTCCATGGCTAAGGCCAGAGGAGTGCCTATGTTCCGCAGGGGTCCAAAAGGACTTGGCAGAGAGCAGAAAACCCTCCAAGAGCCACATACAGAGCCAAATGGAAATGTTTCTCCCTCTGGGCCAGGGAGAGGAGGATTCAGCCAGAAAGTGCCCCAACTGAAGCAATCCTGGACTACCTCCTGTACCTGAAGGAGCGAGGTCTGGCACTCCCCTCCCTTAAAGTGCACCTGGCAGCAATCTTGGCGCTGCACAACACATTCAGGGGGACAACCCCTTTCTCACACCCCACATCCTGTAAATTCTTCAAGGGCCTAGAGAGACTATACCCTTACATCTGGGACCCCATTCCCCAGTGGTAGCTAAATCTGATGCTTGAAGGCTCACAAACCCCCCCCCATGAGCTCCTCTCATCATGCACGCTCCTAGTCCTATCCTGGAAAGTGGTCTTCATGGTGGACTTCACTTTGGCCAGAAGGGTGTCACAGTTAAAGAGTCCTGTCCTCAGAACCACCATACACGATGTTTCACCCAGACAGGGTACATTAAAGACCCCACCCAGCTTCCTACCAAAGATGGTGTCTCCTTTCCACATCAACCAGGATGTTTATCTCTCAGTGTTCTTCCTGAACCCTTAGGTCACAGAAGGCCAAAGAAGGTGGCACACCCACGACACAAAGAGGGCACTCTTGACCTATATCAAGTGAGCCAAACCATTCCGCAAAACACTACAACTGTTCATCGCAGCTGCTGAATGCAGGAGGGCCAGGGCAGTAACCTCTCAATGTATCTTGTCCTGGATATTTAACTGTATAAAGTACTGTTACAACAGAACAAGCACTCCTCTTCCAGGGAAAATCAGAGCCCACTCCACAAGGGCCCAGGCATCCTCCACAGCCCTCCTCACCAAGGTTCCGATCCAGGAGATCTGCAAGGCAGCGACCTGGTCCTCTGTACATACCTGTACCTCACACTATGCCACTGTCCAACAGGCAAAAGATGACGCTGCATTGGGCAGAGCTGTACTCTGAGCAGGAAAACTATACCTCTACCCACCATACAAGGTGTGGCTTATAGTCACCTATTCCTGAATGGATGTGAGCAGCACTCAAAGAAGAATGGAAGGTTACTTACCAGTAAACACCCTTCTTCGAAATAGGCTGCTCACACACATTCTGTACCCTCCCTCTGTCCCTGCTTTTCAGAGTTAGCGGGAAAGAAGGGACTGAAGAGGGAGCAGGGTCAGGGCCACCTGTATACCACACAGGTGAGCAGGACAGAGTGGACATTGGCCACTGACCCTACAGGGACAGGCTAGGGCAAAAAGCTTCCAGGCAACAGTGCACTGCCGCACATAGACACCTATTCCTGAATGTATGTGAGCAGCCCATCTTGAAGAAAGAGGTTTACTAGCAAGTAACCTTCCATTTTTTCTGGGGACCAAAACTTAACACTAGTGTGTACCTCTTTGTTCTGTCTGCTGATTTATACAGTGACAGAACCTTACAATGAAAATGTGCAAATATTACCTTATAATATGGGATACAGATGTTCTGAGATTAATTCATGCAATTCCCAAGCATTCAATGAAGTCAAACACTAAACAAGTCTTAAAGCGGTAGCCATGTTAGTCTAGTTCAGCAAAAACAAACACGGAGTCCTGTGGCACTTTTAAAGGACTAACAAATTTATTTATCACATGGGCTTCCATGGGAGAAAACTGAATTCTTTCTCACAAAAGCCCATGTGATAAATAAATTTGTTAGTATTTAAGTGCCACAGAACTCCTTGCTTGTTTTGCTAAACAAGTCCTATCATTCTTATGTTAACAATATTAACACAAGTGAGCCAGACTGAGTCCAGCAACTTGTTGGTCTGTATTCTATGGAGGCATGGGGACACTGGCATGAGTTGGAACCTTGCATGCCAAAATCAGAACATCATGTTGTAAATACAGTGTTGCTGCAAATGAAATACAGATCCAGTCCACTTAGGCTCAAACCCAGGTATAAAGGTTAATGGCTAAACTGAAGACAAGTAAATAAAAACAGCTGTCCATGTGAAAAAGACTCTGTATCTGCGCTTATTAATGCAGTGTTAGAAAATTCCAAAAGCTTTAAATCCAGCAACTAGACAGAAAAATTCTGCCATTCTAATTAAGTAAAGAACTAGAACAATGCATTTGTGTTATCAATTAGTGACTGTGTAGTGAATCCAAGATAAATGTGCTACAAAGAGCAGCATTCTTTGAAAAACGGAAGACTAGAACAGGCAAAAAGCCATGAAATCCTTCAAGGACTGCCAAGGGACAAACTTTACGGAAGATCAAAAAAAGGGGGAATAGATATGAGATTCAAGATGAGAAAATGGAGTATCATATACAAAAAGAAACCAAGAGATAGGAAGGTAGGAATTAAGAAGCATCACAAAGTGTAAAGAAAAACAGCAACCCTCTGGCTGTATCTCTGAAAGCCCGCTTTTGAATGTATTCATTTACACATTCTACAAAATCTACAGGAATACAAAAAGGCATAAAAATGAAATTAGATGAGATGGGACATTTTAATATTAGTCTTTGTAAAGACAAACAAAAATTTCCAAACTAACAATTCTTAGAGGTGCTAACATGCACAGTGTCCACTGAGCTCACAGGAGTGAGGGATGTTTTTTCTAGAAAGAAAGTCATAAAATGCTAAGAAAGAAAGAGTGGGGTAGAGCCTTGAGTACTTCTGTCAACAAAAGGCGTGTGTGAATAGACATATGCACAAGAAACAAAGAAAAGTAACTTGTTTTGTGATAGAACAAAATTGAAAAAAAGAGAGAGCTTACATTTTTTCTCCCTCTCAGAGAGTGATTATGGGTATTACTACCAAAAGTCTTTTGACTAAGAAGCCTGTTAGCCAATAGTTAATTGGGGGCCAAAATAAAACAAATAAAATCTAACTTGTCATCTCCCCATCCTCATGGGGGGGGGGGGAAGAGGAATCTTCCTAAATGAAAATAATTAAATGGAAAAGTGTACATAAAATAGTGTAATCTATTTTTTAATCAAAAAAATTCTCCTGTATTTCCAGTACTAAAGCAAACAAGTATTATTTTGCACCTATATAGCACCTTTCATCCACGGATTATAAAATTATTTAAAACAGTTACTCCTGTATATCCCTTGGAGGTAAACACTGAATATTGGGGACTGCAGGGAAATCAGAGCAGAAAGGTTAAAAGTAGCCTGAATAAACAGGTTCCAAAAAGTGTAGCTGTGTTAGTCTAGTTCAGCAAAACAAACAAACAATGAGTCCTGTGGCATAAGTAACTTCCCCTGTCTACAAAGCATCTAACAAAGTGGGATTTTCTCCCACGAAAGCTCATGCAATAAACAAATCTGTTAGTCCCTAAGTGCCATAGGACTCTTGTGCTGAAGAGACAAAGACAGACATGTATTTGTGTTGTTTTTTTTTTTAATGATAAATAACTTTTGGATTGCTCTAGTTTTACATTGGTGTAACAGAAATCAGAATTTGTCCTACCATCTCTCGTCTGTAAATCAAAGTTACTCCCTCTTCTTGCAAGAACTTGCTGAAGTATAAAGTCTGTCTATTCATCTTCTTTTCAAAGGAAACTGAAGACTACAACAGAAGCTGAAAACCATAATTTCTCCTGTTGAAATACATATATGTCACCACGATCAGTACAATTTCATAAAAACAGAAAAATGATACTACATTAAAGACCAAAGGATTGACCTAAATTAGAACAATACAGTTCTCATGTTTAGGCAACTTTTAACAATCACTATCGATGAGCTCAACTCAGCAGCCTCAGTGCTTGCTGTGGCTTCTGTTTTCCATTCAGAAATGTCCTGAATACTATGAAGTTTGGTATGTGGTCTTCCCAAGAAATCTAATGAGCATTAGCATCTTTTTGTTAGAATGGAATAATGGATATATTATACTAGAAAAAATGTAAGCGTTTTAACACTTAAAATATTACATAATAAATCCCTTCTGTGGTACAACAAAGATGTTTTCTATTATTAAATGATGAACACTGCAGAAGATGGAAAGTTTATGGTTAAATCCATTCATGTCACATTGAAAAAGGATTTGACCAATTTACAGTAAATAATGTGGGTTTGAGAAAAACTCATCTGAGTATAGATTTGAAGGATCTGGCCTGTCTTAGCAAATTAAAATAAGACACCTGATGCTAGAAGATCAAATATGGCTAACTATATTACAACTGGTTCAAATGATAAATTTTACAGAAATGTGAAAATCCTCACTATGTCACTAAAAAAAATGACAAAAAGTTTTCCATCTAGGTCTACTGCAGGGTTCAGCAAAATTAGCTCCCAGCTAGGCACCAGCAGTTTCATTTTTGGTTGCCAGAGAGTCCTCCTTTGCTGCATTTCTGCTGTGGAGCTAGGAGCCAGGCTGCCAACCCTGGGTTGCCATGGCTACCTTGCACCTGGGTTTTGTCAAGCACTGAATACTGTTTACGTAATAATTTTAAATTTTACAAAACCCAAACAAACAAAATAACCATGGCTACACAGACAGTATGTCTCAGTTTTCTTCCAGCTTTGGTGTCTTCACAGAACTACTAATTTTCATTCATAATACATGGCACAACTGGGTTCTGAAAAACCGAACAATAGAAATACCTTAATTTTTTTTTTAAAGGTGCTAGGTGCTTAAAATGATACAGTACCTGACTCCTGAAAGACATCTGCAAACAAACTTGGAATATTCAGAATATGGTACTAATTTAAACATCTCTTTCTGTCTCCAGAAACTGTGCATGGGAGAGTTGAAAGTACAGAAGGTAGAGGCCTAGATCAGTGGTTCCCAGCATTCTCTCTGCCATGGCACACCTTGCTACCTTTAATTAATTCAAGGCACACCACCACACAGTTTCCAAATGAATTCATGAATATTCATGAGCCAATCCAGATCTCTGAGTAGTTCTTCAAAAAATTATGTGGCACACCTGTGTGCCATGGCACACTGGTTGGGAAACACTGGCCTAGATTATACTTCTTTTGGATTCATCACCCTATTTAATTGATTAAGGAGGTCACTGTGGAACAATCTGAGGCACTTTTTCCCACCCAAAACCTACAGCAAGATCTGAACACACAGAACCTCAACAGACAGTCAAAATATTCAACAGTGTGGACAACCTATTATAATATTGTCTGTAGACAGGTCACCCTCATTAATAATTGCATGGTTTATCTCCCCACACATCTCACAGTCTGACATCAACGTGGCAACGACACTCGTGGCAACTACAGCTGCCTGTGTGGAAAAGTAATAAGGGGGAAAACTTTAAAACTTCAATATACTAAGTGTTTTGCCCCTTGCAGACAAAAAGTTTACAGTGAAAAGCCTGAACACCTGTATAAGCACCTAGAAGAAAGGAGGAGGAGGTCAACACTCGGCAGACAACTAACAAGTGCTCCATGGAGACCAGAGAGTGGGAAGCTCTGCTTTGCAGAGTTCTTGTCCCTATTAGACCAACCAGGAATCAAAGGATCCAGCCTGGGTATAAAAGCTATATGTCTTACATGGTAGGACAGAACAAACCACCTTTTAAATATAAAGTTCATTTCTACATGTGTAGCTTATTTTATTTCCATGTCAAAGGGGGAGAAAGTTAGCCCAGTCTGTCCATATTCTAGTCTATACACTTGTCTAATATTAAATCATCAAAATGACCAAAACAATTAAAGTTTTATATTTTTGGGCTGGATTTTTTCAGTCTATATCTCTAATGAAAGAAACGAAACAGCTACCAGGAATGATGAATTAGGGGGGAAAATAATAATTTATAGGAAACATTAAATTTCAGTCTTTTCCATATAAATGATTAAATACGATACTATGGTATCTAAATGTGTTACAAAAAAATAATGTTGCTAACAGAAAAATCTCAAAGGCTACTTTCCACACAAAGTAAATCCTTTACTAATTATGATTCTGGAAGCTACAAAAACAAGTCTGTGCTTTATTTACGTTCTGGGAGTCGTTCTTCTGAATGCAATGCTGTTGGAAGTTAAGCATGTCCTGAAGTTTTTGCAGGACCAGGGGCTAACTGGATCTTCAATGCTGATACTTGTCAGTGTATGCTTATGTCTGATTAATAGTGTTTTTGAAAACAGGTAGCTTAACAGTTAAGAAAATTATTTCCTAACTCCATTCAAGATTTACCACACTCACATAAGAACGCAAGCAACTATCTTCGCAAAAGACAGCAGACCCCCAAAAGAACTAGCTTTTCCTTGTCTTAATGTCTTCAGTCCAGTCTCTTATCTCTAAAATACAATTAAAATGATTGTAGAACATTAATGGCCTCTAATTCATGTTAATGCAGTCTGGGACTAAAGAAAATACAGTGTAATTTGCCCTCTTGAAAGCGGAACACATCAGCTATGTTATCGGTAAGCTCTCAGTGGCAGATAAGAGAGACAAGGAGAGAAGTTTTACTTTTAAGTTTGTATTTAATAACTCAGTGGCACCAATTGAGAACTAAAGGGTATTTCCCCTCTGTTCTTAACTGACAGGTAACATTAATAAAATCAAAGATGCTAAAAGAAGCCTAATATCACCTTCTACCTCTCTTTGTAACTTTTAAAATCCACCTTGCCAATAAACTCAACTGTAAGTTATTTCTATAATTACAGTAACTGCACAGAGATTTTTAACATGAATATGCAGGATCAACAAAGTTTAACTGAAATTTCACCTAATACTTTGAAATGTCAAGAATTCAGAATGGGGATTCCAAACTAATTTAGGTGAAGCAGGGAATGCAAATTAAATGGCAAAATGACCATCTTTGCACCTCTAGCTTTACTAAACCAGAAAAGACAGAATCCAATTTATTAATCTTTGAACTCTGGGCATTCTGGATTACAGAAACTATTCTAAAAGCTCTGAGACCAAAAGCCGAATCCACTGAAGTAGAGCATCTAATCTAGTACAACTGGGAGAGGAGACATGAAACTTAGACCAAGTAAATCACTGCTCTGAAGCTGCTTTGCATCATCTGATCTTTAAAAAGAACTATGTTCAATGCTATTTCACATGTAACTGTGCTTTCTGGCTCAAACTACCTAAAAGGCCCCTGAAGCGATCTTTTACTTGGTGTAAAAGTGGTTTTGCAAAAGGACAAAAAATTTAGTCTATAGGTCTGAAAGATTTAATTACAGAAGGAAATGGCAGCTAAGCCTGTAATTAAACTTGCCTAACTGTTTCATAACAGGTTCTTATGACTTTGTCAAAATCGTTCGTACGACCAGATGTCTGCTTCAGGCTGGGTGGGCTTTTTTGGTTGGTTTGTTTTTGAAGTTTACGTTAAAATGGTTCAGCTGTTTCTGAAAACAACAGTGAAAAAATATAGTGGTTTGCCCTGATGTAAAAATTCGTAAAATTGTTTTAAGAAGTTTTAGCAGTGCGATACTTTGGAGCAGAGAGTTGGAATCTGGCAGGGATGTGTCTTGTGTCATTACTGTGCTGACTGGATTGAACAGACACCAGAATTTTTTTTCTTTTGCTGACTGGATTGAACAGACTCCTGACTGAAGGGACACCAGAATTTTTCCTGTACCTGTGCTTCCCAGCTGCTGAATTCCACTGAAGAACTGAGCATGAGAACCAAGAGTGAGGAAACTGTCTCTCTCCTGCATTCCCAGTCGCCCCATGCTGGTGTTCAAGCAGTCTGGAGAAGGGAGAAGTTGCCTAGCTAAAGACTGAAGAGCAGGGCTAAATTAAGGTCAGGAACAGAGAGAAGAAATGGGCAAAAGCAGAATGGGGTTGAGACAGAAGAGGAGCAGTGTAAAACAGGGATCGGAAGACGGAAGCAGAAAGAGACAGAGGCAGGCTGACTGGAACCAGAGCAGAAAAGAATTTGTAACTATTACATCACACACTCTACCAGAAAATGGAACTAAACACAAATTTCCTTACACTCTACATTATTAAAATCAACTACAATAGCTGTTCATTAGCTAGTTTTTCAAAAACTCAACTATCACGCTTACTCAAAATATGCCATCTGCTGCTTCTATCGAAATACTAAAAATTATTATAAATTGCTACTTCACTTTAAAAAACACTTCAATTTATTTTTCAGTCAATACTTTTAGAGATTTAACAAAGTGTCATCTGAAGCCAAAATACAGTAATATACCTGTTCATACTGTATGCAGTTGAACTGGAAAATATCTGCCAGTCTCCATGGCATCCATGGTATCCATTTTTTAAACATTTCGATACAGCTGCGGAGGAAATAAAACCGCACAGCACATCAGTTTTGCACTTTGCTATGTCTCTGCTAATCCTGGTACTTCTCCTCAATTTCCAGTCAAGCAGTAGAAGAAGAGACACAGACTTTACATGCCAAAAGTGAGTTGGAATATTTACATTTCTATCCTTCTCCCTGCAAAAAAACCCACAAACCTGAAAAGTTAATGCTGAATTTAGTAGGACTAAATGCTACAAGCCTTAAGTTTGATATATATGCATTCAAAAATCTCTAAGTATTTAAGTAAATGGTTGACATGAAGTGCAAACAGAAAAATCATTCTTTTAGAAAAAGGAACTCGGCTGCAACTCTAAGACGATGTCTGCACAACAAAAAGAAACCCAAAGTTGACCCACTCTAGCTAATTAAGGCTTATAGGACTCAGGCTGTTGGACTGTTTCACTGCTGCGTAATCTCCCAGGCTCCAGTAGCGTGAGAGGCAGGAAGGTCCCAGAACCCGGGCTCCAGTCTGAGCCTTGAAGTCTATGAAGCAATGAAAAAGCCCAACAGTACAAGCTCTGCCAGTCCCAGTTGGCTGGCACAGGTCAGCTGTGCGTTTTTCTTTGCTGTGTAGACAAAAATCTTAAGAGTTGCAGCTGAGTTCCTAAAATGTTCAAAATATTCAAAGGGAAAAAAAGAATTCTAGCACTTTCATGTACTTAAAACAGAGGATAGAAATTAGACAGTAAGTACAAATGCACAAATCTACTTTATGCTTTGTCCTTCTATAGCTTTCCTTTATTTTGTTTGGGAATGTTTGGTTTAAGTAAGTTCATTAAATATTTGGAACCACCAACTCACTGCATAAGACTCTTCTTCTTGAACAATACAATATATTCAAACTATATCCATTATGGAGGTCACAGCCTCAAATTAACAAGTCATAGTAAGGTTCTACTATTATTAAATACATCTACTATAAAACTGTAATCACCTAAATACTCATCATTGACCCATATACTGTATCAATAGCTATTTTGACATTAGTCTTTGAAACAGACATAGGAAATAAAGTACCATGGGATTGGGTGGGGAGGTATGGAGAATCTACAAAGAGAATCCTTTTAGATCAGAGGCCCCCAAACTAAAGAATATTAGGGAGGGTGCAGTGGGGCTCAACAAAGCCACCTTGAGGAGCTGCGACAGAGTGCGACCACCAGCCTGCTCCGCTTTGCGCCCAACCTCACCTCCATTCCTAGCCCTGTCTCAGCTGTGGCTCTGCCTCCAACTACAGCTCCATTACTGGCCCCAGCCACAGCTGCATCCCAAGTATGGCCAGGCTGCAGTTTACCTTCTGGCCCATCACTACTCCTAGACATAGCCTCCGGCTCCTGCCACCAGTCTTGGCTACAGCTCCATTCTCAGACCTGGTTCCTGGGAATGTTGTGGACAGAGGTCAGTGGATTGCAATATAAAAAGTTTGGGGATCAC
Source organism: Podocnemis expansa (assembly GCA_007922195.1). NCBI lineage: Eukaryota > Metazoa > Chordata > Testudines > Podocnemididae > Podocnemis > Podocnemis expansa. The sequence goes on from ML681979.1 coordinate 58,751,606, forward strand.
TGCTCGAGAACAACTACGAGGTTGCCTTCACGTACAGCACAACAGCAGTACAGTTGCTGTGCTTTAGTGAAGACACTACCACATCAATTGGCGATCTGTTCCCATAAGTGTAGTTAATACAGCTCCCTGAAAAGTCATAGCTATGTTGATGGGAGAAGATCTACCATCAACATAGCACTGTTTACAAAGGGGGTTAGATCGGTATAACTACACTGCTACACTGTCTGGATTTTTCACACTCGTGAGTGACGCAGCATACCAACACAAGTTTGTCACGAAGACCTAGCCTAAGCAACTCAGTGTTTAAAGCAGGGGTCTCAAACTCAAATCACCATCTCAGGACTAGTACATTAGCCTGAGGGCCACTCTGTTGAAACCTTTTCATACACCAATATTGCAAATATGGGTAATGATAGTGTTGTTGGGGACCATAGGAAATAGCTTTTAAGGCCACGTGTTGGAGACCCCTGATTTAAAACAAGACGTTTTCAAGCACAGTATAATTTTAAAGTAATCACACTACCTACTGGAAGCCATATACAATTATTTTAAAATAAAAGTAGGAATGTGATATTCTACTTCTAGTCCAGTAAAGAATTTTACTAGTACAACTCTGTATCTTTTGCCATGTTTTATCAACGATACAGGTGGAGAGAATATCTGAATAGTCAATCAATGTGCAAAGATGTGTGTGTATGTTTCAAGAATACAGAATCACTATATACCAGAAATTAGCAATTTTAACTATGTTTCTGTACCACTTCAAACAGACTTCCTGAAAGAAATAAATGGGTCTTAAAATGGGAACTATGAAATGGAGATATTTCCACTTTTAGGATGTTTGCTAATAAAAAAAACTCCTAAGCAATATAAATAAATACATGTGAAAGAGTTCTGAAATAAATTCGTGTATTGCTCTAGAACAAGAAACTGATTCTATGTTGCAGTATTATAGAATCAAACTGGAACGCACATGAACAAAACAGTTATAACCTATGTGATCAGAACTAAATGCTGCCAAATGAAACCAAAGTAATGAAGGTCCAATAATCCCAACAGAGGATTCCAGACAGACACAGATCTTTGCAGCCAATCATGAAAAAGGATGTTAATGTACTTTGGGTGTGTACGCTGCATAGAATGCAGACAATGGAGATGAGAAATTCAGAATGCACCAAAGTACTGCAATGTAAATGCCATATGTAGACACTGCTTACACAAAAAAGGTACCTAGTTCATATCATACTGGTCCTCTTTAAAAAAGGATTATGTTAACTCAAACTAGTTATCTTTTTATTTGTGCCAGTAGCATCCACAGAGAGCTGATAAGTATCAACACTTTGGTGTGCTCTGCAACTCACACCCCCATAGAGATGAGCCTTAGACACCGAAAAGAGAACAAGCCCCATTATCAGTATTTTGGAAGAAGATTTAACAATAGGAATCAACACTGTGATATGCCATGTGACAGGCTTAACTGTTCCTTCAGAGACAACTGAGATTAATCAACTAATAATTAACATCTGTATTTAAACGGAAGGCATATATCTTTAGGGACATGTATTACAATATACACTAGAAAATCAAGTGTCTTCATCACTCTTGTTTAAGAATCTCATTTGCAGCTCAATAACTAACGAATAAATCTAACACTATATTAGAGTTACAAGTGCCTGTCTACATGAGAAATTCACACAAATGTAAACTTTCCTTTCTCTAGTAGAAACTGCCTTATATTAGTTGTGCTTGCACGTTACATTGAGACAATTAAACCACTTTAAAATAAATGTAATTACTTAGTGATAGTTACATTGCCTATGTCGGTACACCGCCTAGGAAAGTCATGCAATCACCTTCACTGGAAGTTTTCTAAAAGGAGCTGGATGGCCATTTGGCTTGGATGATTGAGACACAAAGTCTGCATTTTGGCAAGGGTTAGGTTAGTTTACCTTTGCAATCCTTGTTAACCCTATGGTTTTAATACAGTGGTGTAAAGGCAAAACAGACCATTTTAATACATCCAGTAACATCTCCTCAGTGGTCATCAGAATGCCAATGTCTACCTGCGCCTATCAGAGCAAATAAAGATGATTGAGTCCTAGTACCAGAGCAAAGCCAAAGAGCTATGCAGAGCCATAACAACACAGGGGACCTCTCACAACTTGCCTGTTTCATGGGCACTTACAATGATTTTTGCCCAGGAGGCCATTACTAATCTCTGGTTTGTGGGGGTCTGATCAGAGGCTGGAAAGCCAGCAGGAGACATAACCCTGAGCCAAATCACATCTCTTCTATATTCCAGAGTACCAACTGAATAACCAAGAAACAAAAGAAAATATGGGGAACTCATTTGATAAGTTTTTGGCGCTATACTTATCTAACATATATATGCAGGTATGATGAAGTTTTGGGAAATTCCCATTTTCTGATCACATGCTGCCATGCCTGTTTACAGTCGGGTAACTTTAGCTACACGCAAGGATAGAAGGGTCCATCTCTATGTGGCACTTTACATGACTGACAAGTCACCATTCTTTCTCCAGTAGATTGAGCACTGAAACATGCAAATACCCACTACTCACTGCATCCCATGTATTACAGCCCCACAACACACATGGGTTGTTGTCACCACTACCACCATGGGGCTAGGCACAAGAGACGTGCAAAAGGCCAGCAATAATTTTAAAAAAAGTTACCACATGGTATTAGAAAAATGGTAAATGCCCTTCACAGACTTAGTATTTCAAGCACTGCATCACATCTGTCACTGATTTAAAGTTATCTGAGGTTATAAAACTGTCACTGCAGGCACAAGCAGCATTGGTCTACTGTACCTAACAGTCAACACATACACTGTATCGAAGACTATGGGCAAAGTACATATTTTACAACTGTGAAATGTTATTTATTTTGAGATGTACTTTGCACATTTCAGGTGGCATAACAGCAGCACATTTGAACAGACAATAATCAAGCCTGTGACTAGTAAAACAAGTTACAAGGCAAAGTAAGTTTCCATACAACAGAGATTTCTTTCCATACTAACAACCTCTCTGGTGGAATCATCCTGGCAAACAACAGAGCTGCACATCTTTCCATAGCTGGCCCATCACCCTCTTGAACTTTAGGGTGAATACCCTCCAAAGTTGGGAATCTGTGCTAACATGCAACTACAGTTAATAATGTGCCGGATATCATCTAACATGCTCCCTACCCTCAGCCCCATGAAGAAAGGAATAGCTGAGATTTTATTTTTAACATTACGGTGTTATTGATACAAGAGCGGTAGGAATTTTACCAAAAAAATTTGAAAATGGGAAAAACTGGTGAAAGAAAACATCTTTTCCCTGCTGCTATGGTTGCCACATTTGCCATTACATGTCACACCTAAGGCTCCTCTGTTTCATAGCAGCTGCCTTGATATGCCTGCTAAACAGAGGGTTGCTGCTATCTACTGCTAAATACTTCACCAATTTTGGCAGGAGAAAAAAAAAAGAAGAGTGAGAAGGAAATGTTCAGTAAATTCATGTTTGGATCTCAGCAGTCTGCCAAGTAAAAAGACAAGTGAGGAAAATTGTTCAGTGTCCATAATAATCAGGAGTGAGAAAATGACAGGAAACAAAGATGGAACTGGCAAGGAAGTAAATAGAGGAACAGAATAAAAGATAGGGAAGTGCAATAAAGATACTGAACATGAAGAACAGGGAGGATACTTTGGTACAGAATGTTTTAGTTAAACACTCTCCTATCCCAACTTCCTCTCAAAAACAGGTATGGCATGTAGAAGAAACACAGTATGGGAGCCCACTATCACTCTTACAACCACAAGGAAGAAGATGTTCCCCTGAAATTTCATGCCCCAAGATAAAGAATATTTATAAGCTGCATGACAAACAAACATACTTTGCCAGAGGAGCGTGAACTGCCTTAGCATCTAGTTTGGCCAATGCCACATGTGTTTGGGAGGTAACAGAGTAGGCTGCTTCTGTTTGTGATTTTGGGGGCATGTCATATCTTGCTGAAGAAATCATTTCTGGTTGTTTCACATCCCGGCCTTGACTTGCTGGGAATGTGGCCTGTACATGTCCGCTAAAAGATAACCACAGAGATGAAGACACCTGGAGTGAGAGACATATGCTGGTGGAGTCCTTCAAGAGGCACATAAAAGGCTGGAGGCAGCATAATGTGTGGGAGCCTGAGGAATGGCTATGGCAAGAAAGAAACTGTAATTCTGGCTGAATTAAGGGGTCCAATTTACAATGTTATTTAACACCAATATGTCAAAATTACAAAAATTAATATAAAATATGCCATGTCCAGGACCATTATGGCTGTAATTTGCTAAGTATGATGGTATTGTTAATGTGTATGTGTCATGATGTATCTGTATTTCAACTTGTTTTGTGCTGGGGAGACACCCCCAACCAGGATGGCCGCAGCAACAGCCTGTTTAATGGCCCATGAAGAAAACTCACAGGTACAATGGGCCAAAAGTGGAAAAGTCAAGGCTGGCCAAGGGACATAAAAGGCAGCTGCAACATATCCGTTATGTCTTTAGTCTTCAACCATCATCCACCTCTGGATCTACCCATCTACAACTGCAACTGTGGAACAAAGGACTGAGACCCATCCAGATGCCTCAGAGGGATGATACAAGCCTGCAAACTCCACAAATCCACTGAAAAGCTGATATTTTTTATATCAGTGAAGTCTAACTTCAGTATCACCCAACAGTACTGGGAGAATCCGCTCTCCTTTTGCAATCTGCCATGGTCTTGGCATTTTAAGGTGGCTCCTCTAACCTCAGACAGGTCACAGAAGCAGACCCCAAGAACTGAAGAAGAGAAGCCACTTGCACCCCAGTGCTGGAAGGCTCATGGCTATGACCCCAAGAAAAAAGCAGTGAAGGGTTGTGGTGGTCAGGTACTCCTTCCTGAGGCATATGGAGGCATCCAGGTGCTAACCTGACCTGATATCCCAGGAGCATGTATCTGAGATGTTATACAAAAGTTGCAGATGCTCATCCATCCCTCTGACCACTACCCCAATACTGTTCATCCTTGTCGGTACTACTGATACTGCAAGGTCTGACTCTGAGCAAATCAGTCATGACTATAGGGTCTGGGCATGAGGGTGAAAGATCAGAGGTGCAGGTGGTGTACCTGTCCATCATCCTGGTTGAAGTTAAGAACCCTGCCAGGAACATGTTCATCTGAGAGGTTAATGAACAGCTGTACAGATGACATCAACAGGAAGACTTTGGCTTCCTCAACCTTTGACATCATTTTGTTAGGAGGACTGCTGGGAAAAGTTGGGGTCCACCTGACCAAGAAGAAGAGTATGTCTGGACACTCACTGTTTTAGACAAGATTCAAGAGGGCAGGTGACAAAAGTCCACAGGAAGGAATGAGAAACGGTGATGTTAACACCTAAATGTTGGGGGAGGATAAATGAAAAATTACAATAATGGTCATAGGAACAAATGGAAAACCAGTGGGGAAATCTGCTCAACAACTTAAATGTCTATATACAAACACAGGCAATAGGAGAAATAAACAAGAACCAGAAAAAACAGCAATTGTTTAATAACTATTATTTGAGATGTGTAGAGTTTTGTCTACTCCACATTAGATGTCTGTGCATCAGTCCACTATGCACTTCTACCATAGCAACACTCATTGAGAATGCTCGTGATCTCTGAATGCTTGTACTACCAGTCAAAAATTATGAAGGAGAGCAGCAACCTCAATCTTCCTCAGTCTCTTCACTACAGAAAGCAGTATCTGGATTGATTCTGATGCAGACGAGAAAGTGGGTGGGTCATGGAGTGGATATATTCTTTGAGACACTTTGTGCAGCTCTTAATGAACATGTAAATCATTTTTTGTCCCTCACATGTTTGCACAAAACTATTCCACATCAGGTGATTTATAAACAGCCCCAGAGAGAGGAATAGAGGAAATAAAGACTGCAGCACTACTCTCCCAAACCACATACCAACACTATAGGCCTAGGAGACAGTGCGATAGGCAGCTAATGTATGAATTGAAGACCAAGTGGCAGCCCTGTAAACATCAGCAATGGGAGCACGACCCAGAAGCTTGCTGAAGCTGCTCGAGATTGCAGAATATATTAAACTCTTTGGGTAGGGATACTGTAACAATGTCTTCGCACAAATGAATGCAAGAGGAGATTGAGGAAGATATCTTTTCAGAGGCAACAGGTTTTCTCTTCACTGTATCAGCAAAACAGACAAGTAACTGAAGATTGTCTAAACTCTTTAGGTCAAATACCAGTGTACAGAAAACAACAGAAGCATGAAGTTTCTCCTCAACATTTTGAGAAGGGAGGTTCAGAATAAAGGTTAACTAAGTATACAGTCTCAGTCATATAAAAATGGGAAGGCAGGTAGGTCAGAAACTTGGGGTGAACCGTTGGCTCCAGGTGTTATTTCAACCATCTGGGATGTGCCCAGTATGAACCTCTTTGCCAACGGGCTATGGACCTGTCTAGTCTTTCTGCATCTAGAACAAAATTTCACTAAAAGCATCTTGTCTCCTTGGTTCTTGGAACTTTCTGGTAGACCGTCACATCACGTTAGTCAGCTGAAGTCATGACTGATCCCTAAGACAAGAGAACAGGCAATGTCCTCTATTTCGTCCAGGGTCAGATCTCAGTCCGGGAGCTGCAACACATGCCTTTCTACTCTTACGGAAGGGTACACCTCCCTACATTTTGTGCTCCCCCTCCATCCTCATGGTACTGTGAGTGGTGGGCCAGAGCAGATGATCAAATGCAGTTCTGATTTTCTTATTTTCAGGCTGGCCTCTTCCTTGTACAAAAGTCTTTGACATGGTGAAGAAACATTTGACATGCCAAATGAATAGCTGTCAGTTCCCTGACACCAATGTGGAGAGAAAGCTCCTTATCCAACCAGACACATTTAGTTCCCTATATGTGCTAGCTAACCAAGAAATGATGCATTTGTGACTAGAGTCACAGATCGTAAGGTTGGAGCAAAGGGAACTCTGTTAAAAACAATGACATGACCCATTCACCAGTCCAGGGAAGACCAACACATATAGGGATTGATCAGAGACCCAGACAGACATCAGCCAGCTCTTCATGACTCTTAAAGTGCAGTCTGACATGCAAAGTCACATATATGCAGCCATGACCTAGAATTTTCATTGTTGTCTGGGGATACACCTTTGACATAGGTCAAGTATTGCTTGAAACCTAGCTTGAGGTAAATATGGTCTCGCTGACATTGAATACTGAACTATGCCTATTAATCTGATTCTCTGTACAAAGAGAAACTGATTTATCCATGTTAATTTCCAAGTTCAATAAACAAAACAGGGGCTAGATCGTCTTGATGTCCTTCTCTGCTTGCTGCCTAGACCAAAGGTTTTCAAACTTTTTTCCTCGGAACCCAGTTGAAAAAAAAAAATTATTCCCATGACCCAACACTTACATCTTTCAGCAATGCATTCCAGTCTCTTTGTTGTGGTGGCAGAGGGCACTGCAACCCAGTACCTGAGGGTCCATGAGCCGGTAATGGGTCCTGACCCATGGTTTGAAAACCACTAACCTAGACTGTTCATGAACCAAGCAATAACAAGAGAGGGATATACCTGTACTCTTGCATTTCTGAGGTGTGCTGCCACCAAAGCCATGTATTTTGTGAAGAGCTGGAGGACTGAGAGCACTCAAAGAGTAACTGATAATAGATATCATCCACAATGAAGTTTAAGAAATGTCCTGTGACTTCAACACATGGCCACATGAAGTATGCATCTTTTAAGCAGAGGGCAACAAATCAGTCACTGTGAAAAAGGATAATCATATAAAATTATTTTTATGAATTTCCTGAGGGTTAGCAGGTTTCAAATGTGACTGAGGCATCTCTTGGACTTTGGAATGAGAAAAAAAAAAAACAGAGAAAAGAATCCCTTTCCCTGATATTGAAAAGCTATTTCTGCTATAGTCCATAACTAACATAGACTGACTTCTTGACAGAGTAGTCTCATGAGAACGGTCCCTTAAAAAGGATGGAGTGGGGTACAGAAAGGGGTGAATATAAGCTTGAAGAGAAGCCATACCCAGTTCCACTGTGCTTTGCACTCACTGGTTCATTGTACCATAGGTTCGAGCCCTTAGGAAGTGGGATAATCTACGCCAAGGGGAAAAATACACAAAGTAGCTTGCTGTTCTTGACCAAGAAATAAGATTACATTGCTTGGATGTCAAAGGCTGTTTGGACATAGCAAAAGGTGAAGGAGAAAGTGGCAGTCTCATCCCTTGAAACTTATGTCTCCTGGACTGACCAGGCTGCTTTAAAGCATAAACTGGTAATCTCTGTTGAGCTTTAGGACACTACTGCTTTCTCTTTTGCCTTATCTAGTATTTTATCTTGGAACTCAGGGATATCACATACCAGCTGGAATAATTGTATCTAGCTAACTAATTCTGAATTGTAAGCTTGAGGACAAATAAAACTTGAGTCCAAATTAAGTCCAGGGTTTTTTTTGTGTCTTTATCTTTGGAAGTAAATTTAATAAGAGCTTGGCTAGCCTTTGCATTCACAGCTTCTCCTATTAAAGTTCCAGGAGTTGAATATGAATAAAAATATTGATGGTCTTGGTAAGGTACCTGGTATCTTTTCTCCATCCTTTTGCCAGCAAATATCAAAGAGGAGGAAGTCTGCCAAAGGATTCTAGCAGGCTCCAAAATAGCCTCATTAATAGGCACAGCCACCCTCGCTAGTTCTGTGGAATGTAAAATACCCACCAGTTTACGAAGGTTCTCTTACACCAGTTCAATCTGTATCCCCAGTGAGGTAACAATCTCCTTCATATATTTCTAATCCATTTTGTAGTCATTTGTAACCAGAGATGACGACTCTGACACCAGGGGATGTAGAAGATGTACTAAGAAAAGGCACTAACATATCCATGTGCTCTGGTGGCAGTTTTACCTCTACAGTAGGAGGGTCAATAGCTAGAGGGATAGCTGCCTCAGCTTCTTGAGTACTGGCACAGATGACTGTACCAGGTGGAAAGTGATATCTCAGTGGAGATATCATACCACAGGGCTGCAGATAAGCACTGGGATCTGTAGGAATGCTCCATGGATTCCTAAAAGGAGCATCTAAGACCCACAAAAGGAAAAAAAAAAAAAAAAGAGGACCAAATATTGTACTGTTTTAAATATAAACTACTTTAAAAAAAGGAAAGCAGCAATCTTCTTCTGTAAAGTTTCAAAGCTTTATTAAGTCAGGTGTAGACTTTTGAAAGAATCACCATATAATTTTATTCAGAATTATGAACAGCCTCCATTCCCAAGGTGTTCATAAGTCTGAAGTTCTACTGTAACAGAAATATTCAAAATACAAGACCAGGCAATAATAAAAGGGACCTTAAACAGCCTGACATCTGTTGGAAAAGTAAAATAGCAAACAAAATGTTCAGAACATTTTCAGAATGTACTGTGAACAATATTTGTTTCAAAAAAAGGGATGCAAGAACCAGGAGGGCAGACATTTTAGACATGTATCTGATAAACTGACTGTGAATATGATGGTGGAAGTTATTACAAAAAAGTTATAGGATTCATGACTCCCAGGAAAGGAAGGCATGAAAGCAGCAGAATAAGCACAATGGACTTCAAAAAAGCAGATTTCAACAAATTCAGATAAATGGTAGATAAGGTCGCAAGGGAAGAAAATTAGGGGAAAAGGAATTCAGGAGGATTAGCAGTTTCTCCAAGTCAATATATGAAGTACAACAGCAAACTATCCCAATGAAAAGGAATGATAGTAACAGGTCAGTATGGCTCCCTCAGAAGCTCTTTACTAATCTGAAATCAAAAAGAATCCTCCAAAAAGTGAAAACACAGATAAATTGCTAAGGATGAGTACAAAAGCAAAGCACAAGCATACAGAGAGAATATCAGAGAGGCTCAGGCACAAAATCAATTATACATAGTAAGGAACATAAAAGTCAGTAAGAAGAGGTTCTTTAAATACATTAGGAGCAAGAGAAAGATAAAAGCAAGCATAGGTTTTTCTATTCAGTATGGAAGGAAAACAGATGATATTAAGACGACTGAGGTATTATTTAATGTCTATTTTGCTTCAGTCTTCGCTAAAAAGGTTAATCGGGACCTAATATTCAACACAGTAGAAACAACAAGGGCAAAGGAACGCAAGCCAACATAGGGAAAGAACAGGTTAAAGATCATTTAGTCAACTTAGTCAAATCAGCATGGCTGTATTAAATTCATCCTGAAATAAATAAGGAATCACCTTAAGAAATATCAGCATTGTTGGCAGTTATCTTTAAAACTTCATAGAAGACAGGCAATATCCCAGAAGACTGGAAAAGGGGAAAAATGGCTACTAACCATTCGGAATGGTCTTTCAAGATGTGCTACTTGCGTCTATTCCATGTTAGGTATGCGTGCACCACAAGCAAATTGCAGGAAATTTATCATAGTAGTATCCATAAGACCAGCTCTAGAGTGCTCTATAGCCGTGCACATATGTGCCAGTATAAGGGGCACCACCAGGCCCCCATCCTCCAGTTCCTTCTTGCCAGTAACTCTGATGGGTGTAGGAAACCAGGTCAAAACAATAGAAATAAGCAATACAGTCAAAATAATAAAAAAAAAAAAGGTTATGAAAGGTTAGTAACTGTTACTTCTTCTCTGAGTGTTTGCTCATGTTCATTCCATATTAGGTGCCTAAATCAGTACCTATAGAGATGGGCTTGGAGATCATAAGCATACCGACAGCAAAACTCATCCCCCAAAACTGACATCATCATGGGCCTGTTGGGTGACAGGACAGTGGGATGCAAAGGTATGAACTGACAACTAGGTCACAGCACTGCAGATGTCCTGGCGTGGTACCTGAGTGAAGAGCGGGGCTGATGAAGCTTGAGCTCTTCAGGAATGAGCTGTCACAATGGCTTGGAGGCATGCTAGCCTGCTCACAGCACACCTTGATAAAAGCAGGAATTCAGGATGAGATCCTTTAGGTTGACATAGGTAGGCCTTTCACCCCTTCGGTTATCATTAGAAAGAAGTGTAGGACTTGTGGAAGGGCTTAGTCATCTCCATGTAAAAAGTGAGGGACTCTTCTAGTGTCTAGAGCATGGAGCCTCCATTCGTCAGCAGACTTATGAGATTTTTGGAAAGAAAATCACCAAGATGATACCTTGGTTGGTATGAAACTGAGACATCACCTTTGAAAGGAAGGCTGGATAAAGTAACAACTGGACTTTGTCCTTAAAGAATACTGTGTAAGGCAGTCCTGAAACGAGGGCCCTGAACTCAGAGATGCTTCTAGCTGGCGTGATCACAACCAAGAACGTGACCTTCCATGGGAGAAGAAGTAGGGAGCATGATGCAAGCAGCTTAAAGGGGACCTTGTGAGCCCAGACAGGACAAGGTTCAAGTCCCATGATGGAGTGGACTTTCAGATTTGAGGGGTAGAGCCTTTCCATCCCCTTGAGAAACCTGATCATCATTTCATCAGAAAACACAAAACTGATGTTCAATAGTAACAGAAGGCTGAGATGGCTACTAAATGAACTTTTAAAGATGACAGAATTGGATCCTGTTGTTTTAGGTGTAGCAGGTAGTCCAATATGGCCTGTACTGAAGATTGAGATGAGAAAAGATTCCTTTTAAAAGGCCAGCATGTAAACTGCTTCTGTTTAGCTAGGTAAGCCATTCTGGTGGAAGGCTGTATTCTCAGCAGGCCTGCTCTTGGGTGTTAAACTATGGAACAACCATGCCACGAAACACAGGGAGGTTCTGATGGAGCAATCTGTCTTTGTCCAAATCTGATTTTGCATGACCAAGTGAAAGTGTGAGGGGTTCTGCTACCAGAAGATCCAGCAGTGTGCCAAACCAGTGCTGGCATGGCCATGCTAGTGTTGTCAGGATGACCTTTGCCCTGTCCTGTCTAATTTTCAGAAGAACTTTCTGAATTGGAGAAAACGAAGGGAAAGCGTACAGTACACAAAGTGACCATAAAATCAGGAAAGCACCTGGGAGAGTACTCTAACTGTGCCCGCTCAGTGTGTGCCCAGTGGTGAACAAGCTCCCCTGCGGAAACTCCCGCCTCTAGAAGATCACACTGATGACCTCTGGATAGAGAGACCACTTTTGGTGAGAGAAGAGCACCCTGCTGTGGCAATCTACCAGCACATTCCTGGTCCCTGAGAGGTACACTGCTTTGAGATAAATGATATATTCCATGTGTGATGCAGGCCTCCTGGGATATCCTTCTGAATGTGCCAAAATCAGGGCAAGTTACAGGACCAGGGGTCCCAAACCACTGATGGGTGGTACTTAAACCAGTCTCCCAGTCAGTAATAAAACATGCTTCTGATTCTCCACTCTGGTCCCCACCAAGCATAAAATAGAAACAGCCCCTATTATTGCACATCAGCTGCTCCGGTCCCCACCTAGCCACTGGGTCTCTTAAAGAAATAGGTTCTCCTAACCCCAAAGGGCCAGCCACATCACAGAACAATATAGGCTTGGATCTTATCCCAATTACCATGCTGCCAGCCAATCCTTTAGTAACTACAACTAAAGGTTTAATATAAAAGGAAAACAAACAAAATATGAGAGATGCTAAAGGGTCAAAGTGAATTACATAGACACAAATGATTTAGAGTCCATAGGAAGCAAGTCCTTGAAGAATATGTAGCTTGCAAGTTAGTCCAACTCCTCTGGTATGCACCCAACAACTGGGTCGGCCTCAGCCCTTTGTTCAGTCCCAGAAGAATAGTTCCAGGAAAGAGTGCTGGTTGCAGACAGACTGAAGACTAAAGACAAAATGGAGATGGGGCCCTTGCCTTCTAATCACCATTGGCTCTCCCCGAGCTCTCATCTGCCAAATCAAAATGGAACAGAGTCAAATGGTCAGCCTAGGCTACTGGCCGAACAGGTTTCTTCCTAGGCCCACTATAGCTGGGAGCTCTTAAAAGGGCAATTAAGATGACAATGGTTTTTTAAACACCCAGTCTAGGATTGCCTCAGAATCAAACAACTTGGAACATACGTAAGAACAAATAGATTTCTAATTTCTAATACAAGCATGATACCTATATATAAATGTTACAATCCTTCTTAGCAGATTACAACCTTTCTAATGAACCCAAACATGGGATATTGCATATAGATTATTATTACAAATATGAAATATTAATATGAAAAATAATCAAAAACAGTTCCTTAGACCCAGACAGTGTCACACCCTGGTGAGTCCCACAGTTGTAGGGCCTCCTTGCCTAGGGTCAATATGGCCCTCCCCACTTGTTGATCTAAAACACGGGGAAACTGTGTTGTCTGTAATGACCTGCACTACCTTACTCAAGATTTGGAGAAGGAGCACCTGACATTCCAAAGTTACTGTCCTGAATTCTATGATACTTATGTGCACAGAGAGTTCTTCCAGCAGGGACAACTTCTTCTCTGCCCACTTTGATAGAGGGGCCAGAGAAGAGAATATCTGTCAGAGGCCTTGACTGGGCCCATTACTACCTCATTAATAAGAAAAACCACCTTAGCCAGGGCTGCCACAACCAATATATTTATGAGAACATGTGAGGTCTCCCTTAGTTCCTTTACCTCCACCTCTACCTCCAGACCCAAGTTCAATGTGTCCCACTTCAGTAGGCCCTGGTGGGCCTCAAACTCTTCCTGTAGCAAGAGACTGCTAGATCCTGCCATCACCTCATCTGTGGCAGACTATGATGAAAGTTTGTACTGGAGGGGAATGGCTCCATCATCCTGAATCTCTGGAGGCAATTCCTGAATGTCAGTACCAGCGTCAATTCCAGAGTTAGGCCTGACAGTGCATAAGCAGGCACCGCATGCCTCCTGTCTGAAGCTGCTGAGCCCAAGCGATGGGAAGGGGGACCTGCACCAGAGGAAAACAAGGAATTCCAACCAGCCATTGGAGGGCTGATGCCAAAGCCCTCAGAAGGGTACACTTGGTGCTCCAATGTCCCCCTGGTGGTACTTTGGGGGTCTTTCTCAAAGTCCAAGATGAGTCCTCACCTGACCACCAAGCCAAAGCAGCGCTGGCTTCTGCCTCTGCCAGGCACCAAGGCTATGGAGAAGAATACCACATGGCTATTATCATCTGCTGGAGAGCAGTTCAAGATGGGAACAAGTGCCACACTTAGAACTGGCACCATGATGGGGACCTGAGCACTGATGTCATCTGTAGCTTGCCCCAGATGATGCCTCAAGTCCCAGTGCCAGAAAGGTACTTGCCACCTGCTGCTTCTTCCTGCCTGCAGAGGCTGTCACCTGGGGGACTGGAAGAAGCCAAAAGACACAGTAGGTCATTGGCTGTCTGAAAGGTCTCAGGCATAGACAGGACTGCCAAACCACTACCATCACCTGAAGTGGACAGCAGATCCTGCACTGGGCTTGACACCCTCAGCAGAGTCAACAGTGCCCACATGGTTCCCACGGAAGTGGCGAGGCCCAGAAGGGCTCACACACTTTTACCCACCTCTCCTTTCTTTGGGCCAGCAAGTATACTCTGTTCACACTGTTTTTTTATGTTTCTTCCTTAGCACGAGAGGTAATGAATGGTGACAAGAAGAACTTGGTGCTGGGGGTGCACTATGCACTAATGCCAACAGATCCAAAGGGGTAACTGTTAGTTTAGTTCAGTAAAACAAAGGAGAAGTCCTCTGGCACTTAAAGACTAACATTTATTTATTGCATGAGCCTTCATGGGGAGAAAATGCCACTTCATTAGATGCTTTAAAGATCAGTGAACTTAGAGAATGGGAGGAAATAAAAGCAGGTAAGTCAGTCATGGGAACAGGTCACAATGTAAAAAACAGATCAAAGGAGTTGTTAAGACTCAAACACTGGAGAACAGAATACAGAGGAAGATGAGGTCAAATCACCTGTTGTAATGAGAAAAAAAATCCAAAGTCCCCATTAAGCCCGGAAGCAATACAGTCAAATTTGGAAATAAATTCGATCTCTGCAGCTTCTCTTTAAAGCCTTGATCTGGTATTCATCTGTCTGTGCACCACAATTAGTAAATCGTTAAAAGAGTAACTAGGAAGACTGAAATGCTCACCCACTGGTTTTAAAATGTTATGATTTCTGATGTCAGATTTGTGAATGGGTACAACATTCTAGAGCAGTGGTTCCTAACCTTTTGCAGGCTGGGGACCCCTTTCTAACAAAAAAATTCTTTAAGGCCCCCTGGCTGATTATGTAATCTGGCCCACACCACTCTGGTGGTGCTGCTGGGACAGCTGGCAAGCAGCACTGCTGCCACCACGGCCCACGCTGTCAGGGAGGCGAACTGTGGCAGCTGCGGCGCCCTACCCTTGCCCCTCCCGAGCAGCTGCTGCAGCCTCACCCTCCTGCCTGGACCCAGCCATGGGCGGAGAAAGGCAGCCCTGGCAAGGAGAGGCTCTGTGGACCCCCTGCAACATGTCCGTGGACCCCCACGGGTCCCAGAACCCCAGGTTGGGAACCACTGTTCTAGAGTATACTAGCAGAAGTGTTGTATGAACAACATTGGATGTAACTACCTGGTCCTCCTCAGTGATGGTGACACCTCAGCTGGAATAATATGTTCATTTTGAGTACTCCACTTTAAGGATATTGACAAATTAGAGAGAGCCCAAAGAAGATTGCAAAATAAGGGTTTATGTAGTATTAGTATCCAAAATAAGCATAGTCTAGAAACAGCACTTAGCATGTGGAATATATGTCGGAAGTGCACTGTTTCATCTACTCTTACAACACTCTATTCTATAAACACCATGATATATAAGGAAAATAGTTTAAACCAGTGCATGAGCAGATTCACAACCTCTTTCATTGCATTAAATAGATTTTAAGGCCAGAAGGGACCATCAGTTCTTCTAATATACCTCTTTTATAATACAGAACATAAAATTTCATCCAGATACTCCTGTACCTAGCCCACTAACTTGTATCTGACCGAAGCAAATTCAAAAAGACAGCCAGTCCCCATCTTGTTTTTAAGACATCAGATGATAGAGGCTCTGCCACTTTCTTCGGTCATTTATTCCAATAGTTTATATAATCATTGCTATTAATAATTTGTACATTTTTACTAACTGGAATTTCTCTACCTTTAAGCTCCTGACATTGGATCTTATTCTGCCTGTGCCATCTAAAGAGTCTGTTAGAGTACCCACTATTTTTTCCCCACGTGAAGGTCCTTAGGCACCACAATCAAGTCATCTCTCCACGTAATTTTGATAAGCTAAACCTATTAAGCTTCTTAATTCTCTCACTGTAAAGCATCTTCCTTGTCCTCAAGTCATTTTTGTGACTCTTTTCGTGTCCCACTGCCTCCAGTTTTTCAAGCACTCTGTTAAAAATGTGGACACCAGAACTTTGCGTAGTTTTTCTATGTCAGATTCACCAGTGCGGTATGCAGAGGAAAATCATGTCCTTACACCCACATTAAAGAAACTTCATTAGCCTTTTTTGCTGCAGAATTGCACTGGAAGCTCATGTTCAGATACTTGTCCTCTGTGACTCCAAAATCCTTTTCAGTCACTGCTTTCAATGATACAGTGCTATCCTGTAGCTTGGCCTGGATTCTTTGTTCCTGTTAGACCTCCCATTTGACTATATTAAACCATGTTTTGTTTGTACAGCTTAATTTACCTGGCAATGCAGATCACTCTCTACAATTGCAGTCGTCATTATTTACCACTCCTCCAATCATTATCCGCACACTTTAGTGGCAATGATTTTATACTGCATCAATGTAAACGACAGTGGTACAGCTTCCCTGTATAGCCTCTCTCAGCCATGAGGCACTTTTCCACAGCAAAAATTACTAAGGTAATATACAACAGTTTCTCATGGGAAGCAACATTTATGTCATCAAGCTGTTCAGCCTTCACTCTCTTCCAATAGATAAAGAGGAAAGAAACCCTGCCTTAAGCCTGAAAGGCCAATTTGTATTCTAAAGCCATGTATTATGACATACAGCATCCTTGCCATTACTATGCCTGGATTCAAAATGTTACCTGAAA
Source organism: Podocnemis expansa (assembly GCA_007922195.1). Taxonomy (NCBI): domain Eukaryota; kingdom Metazoa; phylum Chordata; order Testudines; family Podocnemididae; genus Podocnemis; species Podocnemis expansa. Next base: position 58,768,687 of record ML681979.1, read on the forward strand.
GTTTCTACCTTGAACTCCACCCATTGCAGTGTTGAATTTTTACCATCAAACTGCACCTCTATGCCATCTACTCAGGGAAAGTAACTGTGTTTAATTTTAGTACGGTTTAAAAGGATGGTGGTGTTCACCAACTCAAATAACAGTCAACTTGCTCTTATATTTCAGGTAACATGAGCTCAAAAAAATATTTGAAAAGAAATGTAGAAAAGTTGAACAAGAATATGCATCAACTCTGAGAACAAAGTCTTTAAATATACATACTAGCACACAAGGGAGTTTTCATTAGGTAAAGCCATTATTACCACTTTTGCTCCAAGAAGACAGTCAACATCAATTTTTTAAAACGTTAAACTGTCAAGAATGTAATAATTATCAACTCGATGAGAAAAGTAAATAAAAAGACTTATTCACTAAACAAGGGCTTCACTGCATGCCATTTTAGGTATTTTGACCATTAGACAGCAATGGCTGTGTTTGAAATTTTAATTTAGGCTTGAAAAAGCACTGTCAAATTCCTATGCTTAAAGGTTAGCAATATTTACAGTTATAATCCTTGTAAAGAAATCTTCAATATTCATTATACCACAGAAAACAACAAATGCAAGTCTGTTAAGGGCATGCTCTGCATCTCAAACAAGTTATTAAATGTTGAAAATCAAATATAACTTAATCTGAACCGTGAAAATGCTATTAAGTGTTGGATGCTTGTCTTTGTTCCATGATTGAAGATTTAATTACATACTGATTTAATAGCATGTCTCCTGTCAAATTTAAACACTACTAACTTCTAAGGATTATTTGAGTGCAACAGCTGTTGTGTGTCATCATGAGCAACTATAATAGAAATCTGAAAACTGCACTAGAGTGCCCTCTTATTTTACCTTATTAAAACTGTGGCCTTTCATTAACTTTTTAACCATAGTAGTATACTTCTGTCTATTATATTTTTCAGGCATGTCAGAAGTCATTCCTGAGCTACTAACTGGCCATACTTCAAAAAGTATTCTCTCAGTAGAACAAGCAAACCCTGTATCCTGTGTGCTAAGTGTTTAATAGTCAATAAATAGTCAATAAATTATGAAACATATGCTCAATTTTAAATAATCTGAACTATCAACTCAGAACTTTGATCACCATGGTATAGAAATGTATGCATAAATGTCTGCAATGTAAAAGTAATTAAAGTCAAAGCCAGTGTTTTTACATTTTATTTTACCATCAGTCATAAAAGACTAAAGAGTCAGAACAACGCATTACATGTTTAATGGTTGAAACATACCATTTCAGCAAGCAATTCAAAAAGCATGGCAAAGTGACACTGTGCTACAGTTGCTGTAGTTTTCTATTTTGATGCTCTCCTTAAAACAATCTGCTTCTCTCTGATAGTATTGCCAACCACAAGTGTACAAAAATCCTGATTAAAAAAAAAAAAAAATCAAAAAACTGTGGGTCTTTTTATTTGCTTTCTAGTTTCTGAGCCTGTATAAATCACATTTTTAAGACTTTCCCCACAACCATGAAATCTGGGAATAGAGTTGCTGGTCTTGTTATTTTTCATGAAAACAGAGATCTACATTTAATTACATAAGTCCATGACCTCAGTCTTTAAAACAAAACACTAAATACTGTGATACTTGCTCTGTTGCCAGAGTGTGTGTGTGTGGGGGGGGGGGATTTCATTTTCACTTAAAACAAATTTTGTATCTACACTTAAAAACAAAAAGCAAAAATAAACCATACTCTGTTCTACCCAGACAAATTATATACAGAATCTAGATGCATTTAAGCATACTCTTAAGAAGATTCTTGTATTCCTAACATCTTCAAAATGACAGAGCAGTTTCTGAAACAACAAATACACCAAGGATATGTCTACACTGGAGCTGAGAGGTGTGACACTCAGCTCATGCAGACATACCCAGACTCATGCTACTTGAGCTAGTGCCTAAAAATAGCATTGTGCCCATGGTGGCACAGGCAGCACCTCACATAAGCCATCCAAGGGTGTTGTGCAGAACTATAAGCTGCAGGCCTGAATGGCCACTTGTGCTGCTGTGAACACAGGACTATTTTTAGATATTAGCTCAAGCACAACTGGCTTGAATGTTCACAAGAACTAGGAATCATCCCCCCCAGATCAAATGGATGCTTATCCTTATAGATCCTGAATATTTTTTTGGCTACTTATGCTTTTAAATTTACAGAAGAATCCGCTGCTTCTCTCTCCAAGTCAGACAGCAATCAAAAGAACCCCAAAACAGGTCAGATCAATTGTCCATCTAACCCAGTATCCTGTCTTCCAATAATGTCCAATGCCAGAGGCTTCAAAGGGAATAAACAGAAGAGTAATTATCAAGTAATCCTTCCTCTGTCATCCAGTGCCAACATCTGGCAGTGATACACAGATCATACAGTTGCACCCCTGACCATCTTGATTAACAATCTTCATCCTCCAGCGACTTATCCAGTTCTTTCTTGAACCCAATTATTCTTTTGGCATTCGCAGTGTCCCTTGGCAAGAAGTTCTACATGGTGACTGTGCTTTGAGTAAAATACTTCCTTTTGCTTGTTTTAAGCCTGCTGCCTATTAATTTCATTGGCTGACTCCTGGTTCTAATGTTATGTGAAGGGACAGATAACACTTCAGTATTTACCTTCTCTACACCAGTCAAGATTTTACAGACTCTATCAGAGATCATGTTAGTCATCACTTTTCTAAGCTGAACAGCCCTAGTTTTTTTTTCCTTCATACAGTACACAATTCATACCCTTAATCCTCTTGTTGCCCTTCTCAATACCTTTTCCATTCCTAGTTTGGGGTTTTTTTGGTGGGTTTTTGTTTTGTTTTGTTTTTTGATGGACCAACCAGAACTGCATGCAGGATTCTACATGTGAGCATATCATGGATTTATACAGTGGCATTATATTTTACTATCTTATCTGTTACTTTTCTAACAGTTCCTAATAATTTTTTTGTTTTTTTATTTTTTTTGTTTGTTTTTTTAAAAACTTCCACTGTACACTGAGTAGATGATTTCAGAGAACTATCCACAATGTATCCAAGATCTTTCATGAGTGGTAACTGCTAATTTACACCTCATTATTTTTAATGTATATTTAGGACTGTATTTCCCAATAGACCTCATGTGGCATTTATCAAGATTGAATTTTATCAGTCATTTTCTTGCTCAGTCACCCAATTTTGTGACCTCCCTTTGCAACTTCTAACAATCTGCTCTGGATTTAACTATTTTAAGTAACTGTGAATCATTTGCAAACTTCTCCACTGTTTCTCACTTTCTCCAGCTCATTTACAAATACGTTGAAAAGCACTGATCCTGACACTGATCCCTGGGGAACACGAACCATTCTGAAAACTGACCATCTATTCCTTTGTTTCCTGTCTTTTAATCAGCTATTGATTTGTGAGAGCATCTTTTCTCTTATCTCATGACTAATTAATTTGCTTATGAGCCTTTGCTAAAGGACAGTCTCAATAGTTTCTGAAAGTTCAAGTACATTAGACCCACTGGGTATCCCTTATCCACATGTTCACTGACCACCTCAAAGAATTCTAATAGATTGGTGAGATGTGATTTCTCTTCACAAAAGCTGTGCTGACTCTCAAACAAATCATTTTCATCTATGTGTCTGATAATTCTGTTATTTACTATAATTTCAGTTAATTTGCTAGGTACTGAAGTTCAATTCAGCCTGTAATTGCCAGGATCGCCTCTGGAATCCTTTTTTTCAAAATTCATATCACATTAGCTATCCTCCAGTAATCTGCTACTGTAATCTGCTAAATAAATCTGTTAGTCTAAGTGCCACAAGACTCCTTGCTTTTTATAATCTGTTACAGAAGCTGATTTAAGTAATAGGCTGTATACTATAGTTTTGCAAATTCACATACAAGTTCCTTCAAAACTCTAGGGTGAATCACATCTGGTGCTGGCATTTTTCCTCTACTGGAAAAAATGACTACATTTAACCAGTCGAAGTTTACTTCAACTAATAGTAACATCCTCAATCAACACTGTTATTAGATTAATGTTTCTCAAACTTTTGAAAAGATTAATTTCAGAAAAACTAAAAAATTATGAACTACTCTCTGAGCTTTCATCATGTCGTTTCAGGTCTACACACACTTGGGCCAAAGACATAGCCTCATTTCTTTATTTAATATTATTTTTAAAAAGTTTAAATATTGCGCATGCACGCGTGCGTGCACACACACACACTTACACTTTAAGGAAATAAGTGCTCAGAAAACATTAAACAGGCTTCTTTTAGTGGCCTCTACTGTACTGGCTTCCCACCAAAAGGCTCATAGAAGAAACTGAGAAGAGTTTGCACGCATTTTTGCTTCACAGATTATTTCTTCAAGACCCGGCATTGGAATATGCCTATGATCATCTTTCCAACTCCCTTCTGTTTTTGTGGCAGAGCTATTTGGAAAGGATGGTGGAGTCTAGCAAAAGTTAAGGTTACTAGAAACATTAACGGGACAACAATATTTAGTAACCTTTCACTCATCAGGGGACTGACTGTCCTAACAGCTCTGAAATTACTTTCCTCCCGCAGACTCACATCCATCTGTATTCTCACTGAAGTCTTTTATCTTAGGATGTACAAAAAACAGTAAGAGGCCATCTTTTAAGCTCTTCCTAGAGATGCCCTTCTTTAATTATCAAGGATATGTTTTCACTATATTTAATGTGGGTCTTGACATCTACATTAGTTTACACCAGATGTGAGCATCAATACTGCAAAGCCACTGAGTAGTTATACAACAAGGGCTTCTAGAGGCATCCATCAGCTTCTCAGCATTGCACTAAAACCCACTGCTCTAGCAATTCTTTTGCAAAGGTTGTAGGGAACTTGTCTGTCCTTCTCAAGCCACTGTATGGAAGTGATCTTATTCCAACAACTCAGTACACTGAATCATTTCTGTCTTAGCATGCTCTAGACTTCTGTCCATGGCTATCATTCCAACAAATCACAGCTCAGAATGATCTGTTCCATCTGTTAGCATTAGTACAACTTATTTTAGCAAAAAAATGGCAGATGTAAAGCATTAGGCATGCTGGAGGGCATTTCAGCAGAGACTTGTGGTCTAAGACTGCGGTGACATATTGTTCTGGAGACCACACAACAGCATATGGATATGCTGAAGTGGACATGGCTGATGCAGGTTATAACTGCTGGAGAATGCCCCGATGATGACTTTCAGCTCTGCAGCATGACCAAAAGCACAGTGAGGAAGACTATATTACCATTCGGACCTGGTATGACAAGTAGTGAGTCCAAAACCTCATAATGATAAAGATCATTTTTCTGAAGTTGTGCTCTCTCTTTGCCCGTCAGCACCAAAACACACAAAGGCATGTTCTCCCTCCTCACTTGAATGGGTAGAGGAGAGAGTTGTATTTGTGCAGAAGCAGTTGATAACATACAGGGCTACAGCACTAGGTTTCTTTCAGTTCCTGTTAGCCATTCTGCTCCAGCAGCATGAGAAGGAACCAGTGCCTGGTCCATACTTGATTTTTTTTCTTTGGTGATGCTTTCATTATTTAGTATTTCTCTCTCTCTCTCTCTCTCTCTCTCTCTCTCTCTCATGATGTTGCTGTTTCTTTATGGATCTATTGTATTTAGGTATTTGCCACAGGTTTACAGTATTTTATACATTTAAAGAATTTAAATGCAAACTTATGACTAGTTTCAACCAAACTGCTGATGGCTAGCAACCAAGGCCAGCCACAGATGTAAACAAGGAAAATTGAAATTTGTACCTATTGAGCTTAACCCAGTTTCAAGCACAGGTAAATGCAACTTGTGCAAATAATGGCTTTTTTTTTTTTTTTTTTTTAATCTGCAGTTTGAATTTTCCCAAGCACAATGACACTGATAGCTGAATTCCAAATAATGTACGAAGCCCAAGGTCTGATATACTAGAAAGTGACCTGATTGCTGACAGTTGGCTAAACAACAGGTGCAGCTGAACCAAAGCTGTATGTGCTTTATCTACACTTGGAGCTGAACCAGGTTCAGCATCAGTTCAGCTTCACCCATTGTAACTGACAACCACTGTCAACAATAGGCAATTTTCCTACTGTAAACAAATGCAGAGCACATATGCTGCAGCAGCTGTTACTGTCCACCTCTTATCTCACCTGAGCATCCAGTCCATCTGCTGTTTGAAGCTGAGAAGTTCCATGCCTCCCTGCTATAACCGAGAAGAATGACTCCATGTCAAATCCCCCCACCATGGAATGCTCATGTTATACCCACCCCTTCTAGATGTTGGGTTGGAAACATTACACTGAAAGTAGAAGGAAGAATTAAACAAGTGATTACGCTGGAGGGAAGAGAGAATGACTGGGGCCCTCCCTTTTATCCTCCAATGGATGTACTGCCTTTGTCCCCAGTTCCACACTGCGCTTATCTTCCTTCAAAAGGAGAGCTTAACATGACCAAATTTGGAGTTAGTTAATTCTACTCCTGAGCAAGCTATGAGAAAATAAAATCAAACAGCATGTAGAGCTGGTCTAAATTTTGAGAATCTTAAGTTAAAAAAAAACGCAACAGAATTTTTAATACTAAATTTACAGATTCTAAACTGCCTTTAAAGCTATGTAATGTAATGTTTCTTCCCTCTATTTCACCAAGGAATTGGCCTACCATAACTATGTGTTGCCAAAACACCACAATCTTTTAAAAAAAAAAAAAAAACCTCAGATGCTCTTCAAATAGACATGGCTAGTCAACATAATTTTTATTACAGGTGTTGATATACAAGAAGCAAAGAACCAACCTACCAGATGCCAGGTAAAGTCTTCAGAGCTGACCGAAAAAAAGCCTCTCCATCTTCTTACTCGTAAGATGAATGGGCTTAGTGTGGCTTCACAGAGAAGGCAACGAGAAATCCCCAGGGTTTTCTTTTTTTTTTCTTTTTTTTTTTCTCAAGACATGTAAAATGCTGTTCTAAACTGAAACATTTAATACAAATGACTTACTAGTATTACCATAATGCAGGGATCAGCAACCTTTGCTGACTCCTGTGCTGGTCCTTCATCCCTTACACTCAGCTTGTGCCAGCAATCCCCTCTGCTGAAAAAATACAGCAGCAGCCTGAAAATTCAACAGCAGTCACAGCCGGAGTGGGAGTGCTTCCCAGGCATGCCATGGAAAGAACTCGCCCAGAGTGGCTCATCTCGGCAGTCTGCTGGGGACAGAGGTCCCCAGGCATGCCATGAAAAGAAGCGGCTCCTTTCAGCGGTTTCCAGACATGCTGCAGAAAGAAGCTGTCCAGAGTGGCTCCTCTGGGGAGCATTACACTACATAGAGGAGCCACTCTGGGCAGCTTTCTCCTGTGTCATATGGAGGCACAGGCAATGGGAGACCCTCTGTGTCCCAGCTGCACCCAAAGGAAGCTGCCCAGAGTCACTTTTGGTGGCAATTTCTGCGTTACTGCAGAGGGTGCCACTTGCTGTTCTGAATGGGCTCAGGTTCCGCTGTCGGCACACATGCCCGGGGTTGCCTACCCTTGCCATATTGCCTATAAGTACTAAGCCATGGACCCAGTTGTGCCAGGCACTGAAGAGAGAGAGTGAACAAAATGACTATCTTGTCCCTACCACAATGAGTTTTTAATCTAAATTTGTAGTGTTACTGTAGCCATGCTGATCCATGATATGAGAGAAGGTGAGTGAGATATCTTACTGGACCAGGTTCTGTTGAAAAATAGACATTTTAAAACACATGGAACTTTGCCTCAGAATCTGTCAGATCTTAATACAAGTTGTAACAGACTGGTAAGCATACCGAGTTAATGCATGTTGCAAGAGAACAGCCAAGCTGAAATGGGCAATTAACACTCCTGTTGCCATAGGACAAAGGGGATGGGGAAACATAAAAGCAGTGGCTCAGTTATTGTGCCCATTATTTTTAATGTCTAATGAAGGTATAAATGTAAGCTTGCAGGCTCTTCTTTAGAAGGTATTGTGCAGGTTTCCTTTTCAGAATGAGGACGGAGGTACAGAGAAAAGGAAAGAGAACTTGGCAAATCTGGTCTCTCTTCTTATAGTTCTTCTCTTCTTTAAGAATCATCTCCAGCTAAAACTAAGGAACAGAGTATCTGTATTGACAAGAACCCACAGCTGTTTCCTTGCCAAGATGTAGATTTTTCACCCACAGCCTCTCTCCTGCAAAAGAATCAGTATTTAACCACATGACAGCCCATTTGTTTTCATTGACACCTGTGGCACTGGTGTCAGTTTGCCTTTTGCCTCTGAGAAACTGGTTTGCCCCTGCTGCACACACCTGGAATACGTCTTTGGCTTAGTCTACCCTGCTAGCAAATTTTGGCAGCCATCAATGGGAGATAAGCAAGCTACACAGAGTACCTTGTATACGCGGCACCAACTGGAAAAGCCCTCTGATCTTTCTGCAGCATTACTCTTTTTGTGGGAGTGGGTCAACACTGTCGATTTCCAGATCAATTCAACACGTCTCCACTGCTGCTCTACAGATCCCACAGAACTCACCTGGCTGCACCACCAACAAGCCGCCATACCCTGAGTAATAATAATATTCTTATTACTTAATATGCAATACTGCCACACATATTTTACCAGGACAGTAATGGTCAGCAAACTATGTGTTTTCAAATGACAACTCATAAGGGATACGTTGTATGAAATTTATCAAGTCCTATAACACGGTGAACATAGGGAGACAAACTGTCATAACCTCCTTTGCCATATGGGTACAGAAAGGTTAAATTGCCAACTTCACCTTGAATAGTCTCTTGCAACACGTTAACTCCTTACACTTAACAATATGTTCCAGACTGGAGTTAAAGTAAGCCAAAACACCACGAAACTGCCCACAAATTTGAGGGAACAGAGTTTTGGGGCCCCAAATGATAGAAAAGTCATCTGGAATGCATGTTCCGCCCTGCCCTGGCCCAGGAGCTGCAGCCAGGCTGGGGGAGCTTTCAGATTTCTTGCCCTGAGTATGCTCAGATGCATGCTCAGGGTGGGAGGGAAGAGATTAGGAGGGTTCCAGGGCCATCAAAGTATACTTTAACCACTTGTTCCACCTTGTATTTAGCTCTGACACTGGTTAGCCTTCCAAGATCTGAAGAGGAAATCTGTGGAGCTTGATCACTTGTCTCTTTCACCAACAGACGTTAACCCAATAAAAAGATACTACCTTACCTTCCTTGTTGCTCTCATAAACTAAAGGGCTGAAAGCTTGTTTCTTTCACCAACCATTGTTCACCCAATTGAAGATATTACCTCATCCACTTTGTTTTTCTCATAAACTAAGGGCTGATCTACACTAAACAGTTTTGTCAACAAAACCGTGGAGGTGAACACATTGAAATGCTCCTGCCACTGATGCAACTCCCCTGCAATGCTAACATGATAAAACCACGGTCACACAAAGTATAAGGCTTATGTCAGTGTAATAAAGGTAATGCAGTATCAGTGCAGACACTGCATTCCTCATATTGGATGAGGACTGTTATTCTTGTCAATTTCACAACTCCAACTGATAAGAAAACTGAACAGCTAGAGCCCAACTTCCCAGTCAAGAATGGGACCAGAAGTCATGTACAACTTCTCCAAATCCTTTCAGGGAACAGTGAGTGGAGGGCAGCAGCTTGCCAGGAGCATGGGAGCTTTTACAGCAACTGGAGTCCCCACCAGGGAACTGCCAGTGAAGCTGACAGACCACTAGACTTCCAGCTCCCTACAACTGCCTCTCTTAGGTCAGTGAATGCACTCCTAGTAAGGACACACAACACCAATCCAAGGAGAGTGCCGTCGATATCAACTATCACTGTAATTAATGTAAAAGTATATTTTTATTCAGCTAATGTCACAGCTACACTACTCTCCTCCTTTCTTACTCTACTTAAAAAAAGGAATTTTGTCCTTTGAAGTACCATAAAAAATAGGGAAATATGAAGTAGAGGTCTTGATCAGCTTTGCAAGAGGCCATTTGCAATTTCACAACCCTAGTCCTGACACAGAAAGGGCTCAGAGCAATTTATTTACTGTTCCCAGATGCAGAGAGGCCAGTCACCAGTCAACACACAGACTTACAAGGCTACCTTGAATGTTGTGGTTTTCATCTCTCCCTTGGTAGTTTGGAAACTTTGTTATGCCCAAGACAGAATTTCTCTCCGGAAGTGAGATAGAATCAAAGAAACTGGAAGGGACCATGAGAGGTCATCGCTTCCAATCCCCTGCACTCATGATAGGACCAAGTACCATCTTAAGCCAACCCTGACAAGTGTTTATCTAACCTGCTCTTAAAAAGTTCCAGTGATGGAGATTCCACAACCTGCCTAGGCAACTTCTTCCAGTGGTTAATCACCTTGACAATTAGGAATTTTTTCCTAATATCCAATCTAAATCTCCCTTGCTGTAATTTAAATCCATTACTTCTTGTCCTATCACCAGCAGTTAGGGAGAAAAACCTCTCTCCCTCCTCCTTGTAACAACCTTTTACATACTTGAAAACGTATATTTCCTCTCCATCTCTTCTTTTCAGACTAAACAAACCCAGCTTTTTAAATCTTCCCTCATATGTCAAGTGCTCTAGACCTCTGATCATTTCAATTGCTCTTCTCTGGACTTTCTGCAACTTGTCTACATCTTAACTGAAATGAGCTGCCGACAACTGGACACAATACTCCAGCTAAGGCCTAATTAGCGCAGAGTAGAGTGGAAGAATTACCTCTCATGTCTGTCTTAAAAATACTCCTGTCGACACATCCCAGAATAATGATTGGGTTTTTTCTTTTTCTTTTGGCAACAGTGTTGCACTGTTGGCTCATATTTAGCTTGTACTGCACTATGACACCCATATCCCTTTCCACAGTAATCTTTCCTAGGCAGCCATTGCCAGTTTTGTATCTATGAAATGAACAGTTCTTTCCAAAGTGGAGTACTTTGCATTTGATTTTATTGAATTTGTTTGCATCAGCAGTCACTTGATACAGAACCCCCATGAAAAATAAATGGATTTTTCCCTTCTTCCTTAAAGCCAATTGTGTTGATACTATGATACTGGAAGATACTGCGGAAGCACATCAAATTCATTAACAATCTAAGTTGAGAAAAGAAAAACCTGTCATTCTATTAAAGAAAAAAAAACCCCACACAGGACTTGTCCATGAGGTTATCAAAATGAGAAAGTTTTTGAAATAAACCTCCTTTAGGAGTTTCAGGCAGCACCTTCCTCTGTTTGTCCTTGATTCCCTGAGGTTAGAAATAGAATGGGGAGTAGGTTAAATTGCTTCCATCAGAAGTAGAAAGAAGATTTCAATCATGTCATGACATTTTTATGGTTTCTGTGTCTGGGATTAGAGCAAAGCTGTATGTGCAATTCTGCTACAGGTAGCTCTTTGCTCAGTAACTGAAACAACAGAGCACCAATTGGGCTGGTTATGGTTCAGCAACAGAGGGCAGCAACTGATCTGACCATAGCACCTTGCACTTGTTCAACCTACCACATTCAAAGAGAGATTTTTCTCCTATCATACTTTAGAGCAGTGGTTCCCAACTTGTGGGCTGCAGACTCTGGTGGGCTGTAGCATAGCTCCAGGGGGTCCACAGACAGGCAGGGAGCTGGGGCCAGAAGTGCTGGGGTCTTTGGCTGCCATGGAGACTCAGGCTTCCGGCCGGCCAGCAGAGAGCTTCCCCCAGGCTGGGAGTTTTTAAAATTCCCACCCTAAGCATGCAAAGCATCTCAAAGCAGCCTGTGGGGTGGTCAGGTGCCCCCAGCTCCAGTGAGCAGGTAAGGCAGGGGAAGGGACCGTGGGGGGGGGGACGGGTTGGGAAGAGGAACCAGTGGAGAGGGGGGCCACAGCACCTCCCAGCTCCCCAGGGGAAGGGGCTGCATTCTGCCCCCGCGGAGGCAGAGGTGGCACCTCATCTGTCCAGGGGTGCTGCTGACTCCCTTCCCTCTGCAAAGGGGGTCCCCAGCCTTGAAAAGGTTGGGAACCCCTGCTTTAGACACTGCTTCAACTTGCCACATGACTTGTATTCCTTTCTGTTGTGTGTGGCAGCAGGCAGGATTTAAGTTAACTTTTATGATGATTTGGAAGAGCCTCTGCTCTCTCTAAGTCTCCCACTATATAGTTAACACAACATATAATCTCAAGATCAAAAGTCTTATACAGTTACATGAAACATATTTGTATCCCATTATTTTTTTCCAGAGAGAAGTCCTTAGGAAATGAGATTTTTATGTTGAGATGAGAAACATACTGATAATACTGTCTACCCATGTTAGCACTGCTTGGGAAACCATGTGGAGGGACTTTGGGGTCTGCATGGAGGAAGGATATAAAGAGAGTATTAAATCCTGCAGGATCTTTGGTGGACAGCAACCTTTCATCACTAAACCCAGCTTGCCTTGGTAGGAAGACAGACTAGAATGTCGAAGGGGTCCATCTGTGACTCCATGGTAAGATTGGGCAGGATCCCCTGCGAGGCTAATCTGAAGGGGAAAGGAGTTCAAGAGAGCCGGCTGTATTTTAAAGAAACTCTCCTAAGGGCACGGGAAGATACTATTCCAATCTGCAGAAAGAACAGCAAATACCAAAGGTGCCCAGTGTGGCTTAGCAGAGAACTCTATGGTAAGCCGAAACACAAAAAGGGAAGCTTATAAGAAGTGGAAGCTCAGACATGACTAGGGAGGAATATAAAGATACTGCTCAGGCCTGCAAGCATAAAATCAGAAAGGCTAAAGGGCAATTAGAGTTGCAGGTAGCAAGGGATGTGAAGGATAACAGGAACAGACTCTACAAGTACCTCAGTAACAAGCGGAATGGTGTAGGTCTGTTACTGAATGGGGCAAGCAAACAGGGCCAGTCCAACAGTTTTTGGCATCAGGCAAACTAAGATTTTGGTGCTCCCCTTCCAGATGTTATAAAAAACAACATAATATATCTGTTTTTAAATAGAGAAAAAAATTCACTGCCATTTAATTTTGCTCCCCAAAAAAGCTTGACATCCTAGGTGACTGCCTAGTTCACCTATATGGTTGGGCCAGCCCTACAGGCAACCCAGTGGCAGATGATGCAGAAAAGGCTGAAGTACTCAGTGTTCCCAGGCAGGGTCAGCTCTCAAGCTACTACCCGGGTCAACACAGAATGGAGAGAAGGAGAGTGGCCCATGGTGACTGAAGGTAAGGTTAGGGACTACTTAGAGAAGTTGGATGTGCACAACAATGTTCCCTCTAAGGTGCGCTGGCGCACTGCAGTGCAGCCCGCCGCAGCCGCCAGCACAGGGAAGGCTGCCGGCAGCACATGGCCAGCAGCCGGAGTCCCTGCTCACAGCTCCTGTGGAGGAGGGAGTTTTTAAAATCTGAGCATGCTCCGTTAGTGCTTCTCTGGCCCCAGGAGCTGTGGCTGGGCCATGCAGCTCCAGCCGCAAGGTAAGTTTGTGGGGAGGGGCTGGGTAGGCTGGGCGGGGTTCCCAGGGAGTGGGCCCACGGGGGGCAACGCCAGGATTGGACCCGCGGGGGGGGGGGGGCGCAGCGAGCAACATGAGTTGCTCAGCTGCCTGAGCCTCTTAGAGGGAACACTGGTGCACAAGTCTATGGGACCAGATGAACTACATCTCAGTCTGAAAAACTTGGAGGAAATAAGCCTGAATTCACCAAAGGCAAATCATGCCTGACCAACTCATTTGCCTTCTATGAGATGACTGGCTTTGTGGATGAAGGAACAGCCATTAACATGATAGACCTTGACTTTGGCGAAGCTTCTGACATGGTTTCCCACAGCATTCTTTTTGGCAAGTTAAGGTAGTATAGGTTTGATAAATAGAGGATAAGGTGGATAGAAAGCTGGCTAGATCACTAGACTCAGTGGATAAGGATCAATGGCTCAATGTCCAGTTGGCAACCAATAACAAGCAGAGTCTACAGGTGGGCCTAACCATGGGTAACTTCTGGTCACATGACTGGAAGTTGCCTGAGACCCTCTAGTTGCTAAGTAGGTCTCAGGGTCAGAGGGAGGGTGGGTGGCAAAATAAGACCTGCTCACTGCAGCTCCTGGCTGCGGCATGACCTTTGCTGCTGTGGCTGCAGGACTGGCCAGCAGCTTCTGGCTGGGCTGGTGAAGTTTGCACTGCTGTCAGGCACTGCAGTGCGTGGACCTGATCGCCAAGTGGGTGGGCTTCAGTCCTCCTGTAGCTACGCCCCTGCTTCCTCCTTGAAGAATCCTAAAGTTCAGGCTGCAACCCAAGGCCAGAAGTCCACATGGCAATTAAACAGCCCTGCAATTTGAGCCCCAACAATTCAAGCTGGCTGGCATCGCCCATGTGGGGGGGTTTAATTGCAGTGCAGACACACGCACTGTTCTTCAGCTCCATGTCTGTAAAATATACAGTATGACTTCCCTAGCTCACAGGAGTGTAAGAAGAATAAATTCAGGGCTCAACAAATCCCCAGTGTCCAGTTGCCAACACCCAGGAATTTGCCCCCAGCACCTAGCTTTGCCACAATACCCAGAGAGGTGAATGCACCCTGGTGCCTTAAAAAAAGAGGCTGTGGTAGAGAGACTTTCAGTGCTGCTGCCACCCAGCCAGCACTGCCACAGAAAGCACCCTAGACAGTGGCTTTTGTTCAGAGATGGAGGCCTTCTGTGTACCACCACCAGCAGTGGCTTTTTGGCAGTGGGGAGCTTTTTTGCTCTGCACCAGAGGCTTTTCAGTGGCAGGGGGCTGCACATGTAGACACTTTAGTTTCTAGGCTGGCCTCTAGGTTCATGGCACTTTTGTCAAGGCCTAATTCATTCATTCATTAAATGTATAAGAGGCATGTGAATACTATGGAAATTGCAGCCATATGAGAAGCTATTACAATAAAATCTTTAAACAGAGAGGTCTTCTATAATAGCTCAAAACTTCAAAGAAGAGAATTTCAAATGAAGGGAAGAACCAGCCAGAGAGTTTTGTGAAGGGTGTATACCTGATCTCCAACTCAGGAACACAGTGAAATACATCCTATCGCAGGGGTCTCAAACTCAAATCACCATGAGGGCTGCATGAAGATTAATATGCCAGCCCAAGGGCCACACCACTGAAACCTTTTCAGACAATGATACTGCAAATATCGATAACAATAGTGACATTGTCGGCTGCAGGAAACAACTTTAGGAGCTGTGTGCGGCCCTCTGTCCTAGAGCACTATCCTAGGAAGCTAATCTGATTGCAGTCTTATCCAGTACAACTCAGGCAGACTATAAACCAATTTATGATAAGTTTCAATTAGCCCAAAATAAAAGGAATTATCTGCATTAGACATTGAAAAGGCTGATGAATTCAGAGGTATCAGGTCCTTTTGTTGTTGGGGTGTTTTGGTTTTTTTGTTTTGTTTTGTTTTTGGTTGGTTTGTGGTTTTGGTGGTGGCTGTTTTCATGAAGCAGTTGAGTTCTCTAACCTGGGATTGGTAGTTTGTAACAGGTGTTATAAATCCTGTAATTTCTGAAATCATGTATTATCATCAGCACTCAGACTTTGGAATGGGAACTAAAAGACAAAAGTCAAAATTACTCAGTATAAACGCAATCCAAAAATAAATTATAGGACTGCAGGAGCATGGAAAAACAGTCTTTGTCACAAAGAACCTTCCTAATACCTTGAAAAGTCTTACCGGGGCTGCAACCTCACCTGTGAAGCATAGCACACAAATACAGTCTATTCTCTCCAGCCTGCAACTCACACTGATGCAGAGTTAAATATACATATGAAGAAGAGACTACTTTCTACTTGTTCTTAAAATTAGAATAGAGTATCTTAAACACATTTGTAGAAAACATGATTTTGAAGGTTTGATTTTGAAGGCTCAATTTTCAGAGAAGCACCCAGAGATCCAAACTTCTTTGGGAGTTATGATTATTCAGTACCTCTGAAAAACCAGGTCCCGAGCTTCTAGAATCATACCAAAATATTTAGAAAGTCAGTGGGACTGTATTTATTTATATCAACTAAGGATCCATTAGTTTAGGTGTTCATAAAAACAGTCTTCAAACCAGCAAGAATTTTACCTGCTAACAGAATGCCGTGAACGCAAAAGGATGGACCATTTAAAAATTCTCAGCCTTAAGATTATTTTTATGTAGTTCTTGTTATTGCTGCTGTTTAATATCAAGGGATTAAGACTTCTTAGAACAAATGACAAAAACAGATGGTTTTTCCACTGGGAGAAAAGGTAAGAAAATTAGATCTATTTCTCAATAAATATTAATGCATTTCTCTCCTTGCCTTTATGGTAAGCAGCTCATTTTCCCTTCTTTCCATTTCATACCTTCAGATTGAGTTTGGGGGTTTTAAACAGACACTATGTGTACCTCTTTCATGGGATACTAGTTCTTCATTAATAAACCCCAAAAAGTGTGCAATTTTGCCACTGTTTTCCATGCTATTCATTATATTATTTATCAAGTGGTTGTTTATTTACATTTTAACTATTTTGTTTTACACTTGTCTCTATTGTACAAAGTCATACATAAGCTAACAAAAAATCCACCCATTACAAATTCCTTTGGCAATAAAGTCTTTTGTCTAAGTTTGGATCCCATGATCAGGAAGTAACAACTGGCAAGAGAAACGACAAATGCAAATATTGCTCAGAAACAGAAAAAAAAAGTCTTTTTTTTTTAAATCTTTAAATTAAATACAAAATTCAGGAATGACAGAAAATGCTGTTCAATTGCAACTGAGCGATTTGGAAAGTGTTTGCATTTACTGAAAGAGAAAGGAGCCACTGATTCCATCATGCAACTGCAGAAAAGCATCAGAAAACAACAGCAGTCTTCACCACAAATGTGACTTCCCTAAATTGCAGATCGAAGCTCAAGAACATAACATACTAAATGAGAAACTACCTCAATTCAGATTTTGTTCTGATTTTAAATGTAAATGTATACAGAAACTATTTGCCAGAAAAACAACTGCTTCATGCTGTTGGCTCCTTATCCTTTTATCTGGCTGTTCTCCAACATCAACAGAGATTTCCCTGTTCTAAACGCTGGTAGCTACTGAAACAAGGGTCGATGAACAAAACAAAACATCTTCCTCCCTGTAAGAGTGCAATGTACCATTTTATGAGGGATTCTGTTGATCAACAGAGATCATCATAAAATACAATGAACTACTTTCTTAGACCTTTTACTTACGTATCCATGTTCCTCATAATTCAGCTTCTGAATTAAGACTGCCAGGTTGATCAATGATTACACCTTTACACTGTGAGCCTGGAGAAGAACTTACTAAAAAAATCCGTCCTAGCGTCTAAACAAAGTTACCACAAAACATAAGCATTCTTTACAACGCTTACTAGCTATTTTCAGTATGCTAATCAAAAAGTTTTAAAGTTGTACTCTACAGTGAAGAAAAAAAGAACACACCAACCAACCACCACACACACACACTCTCTCTCTCTCTATTCAGGAACTGTAAAACAAGTACTGTACTTCAGAATCTGATTCCATTTTGGCAATTTGTTTCAAAAAAGAGCAGTTGCGTCTGAAAATTGGTACAATTTCAAATAACTATATTCAGCAATGCAAGAGTAGCCAAAGTGGTTTTAATATGGCTGACAGAATGGATTACCTGATGAATACCTGTTTTATTCATTGCCTCTGAACCACCTGACATTGACCTCTCATTCTGTAAGTTCCCCCATCTCCTAAGCATCTGATGAAGTGGGATTTTCTCCCTTGAAAGCTCAAGTGTAAATAAATTTGTCAGTCTTTTAAAGTGCCACAAGACTCCTTGCTTGTTTTGCTGAATTAGACTAAGACAGCTAACCCTCTGGACTGCCCAAGAGGATCATCTGTGACTCCACTGTAAAACTGATTTAGTAGTTTAGGAATTCACATTTATTACTGTGTTGGTGAAATATAATTATAGAAGACATCACCAGTTTTAGATGTCTGCTCTGCTTCTTGATAGTTTGCCCTTCAGCAACGCTCAGGACTGTGAAAAATTTTGCACCTTGACAGCCATAATAAGGTTGCCCCAACCCAGATGCAACTAGGTCAATAGAAGAATTCTTCGGTCAACCTACCTACCTTTGGACAGTCAGACTATCTACAGTGAAGGAAAAAAATCACTTCCCCAATCTAGAAATTGTCTACTATAGCACTGGTGTGGCAGAGCTACAACATCATAGCCGTGCTCATGCAGCAGGACAGACATGCCCGTAGTCTTTCAAAACATTAACTACAGAGAATGCTTCAAGTGCACAAAATGTCTTAGAATCGTTCACTTTGACAAGCTGGGCTGCTTTACGCTTCTGGCAAAATTCAGTGGCAGTTGATGGGAGTTACACAAACTACACAGAGTAGGTTGTGTGACTCCCCTTTAACATAGCATCTTCACTGCACTGCGCTGACAGGAAATGCACTGCCATCGATGCAGCACTATGCCACTTGAAGGGGTGGTTTTATTAACCTGATGGGGGGGGGGGGATTGATCTGACAGCAGGAACTTTGCTGTCCTCAGTGCAGACATGGCCTTTGTTCAAATATGTAACTGAATTAAATTTTCTGGGAACTACAGTATTTAGCATAACAAAATCTGTGACTCCCAATCTCTTGTATGCAGTGTCCTTTGGGCAATGTACAAAATAACTCTTATCTTACAGCTATGAGACTGCCAGGCACAGGTCTTTCCTTTAAGAAAAATGTATCTTATTATTAATACCCATTGATTTTCAGAGTACAGTTCCAAGTTAGGTAGTTCATCAAAGATGCCAGCACTTGAATCTATACTTGACCCCTCAGTTATCATTATGGAAATATTCAGCCCTTCTTCCTGATATTAACCTAAAAGTAATAGAGTATTTCATTCTCTGACTAGCCACAAAGAAGGATGTACCCACATGAACAAGGATGGTTGGCTAAATACTTTTTTACCCTAGTGAAGAGGATCAATAGTTATGGATAGTAATAAAACGCCATGTATTTTCAAAGGCAAAATTATGTACTGAACATGGAGAATCTTCTGAAGTTCCATAATAAGCACTACACAACATCCCTTTCTTTTTGTATGCTTTGCTGTAACAAATCCCCTCATACATCTTTCTATACATTTCATCTCTTAAGGAAATAAAATACTTCCATAAAGATATAACAAGAGTTAAACATACAATTAGAAGTATATAAAAACAAAAAGATTTAGTTATTATTTACAATGGCTAATTAGCCCTAGTGAAGCCAAAACTTCAATTATGCTTTAGGATTTTCCTTTTTAAGATCTGATAAGATTTTAACCACACAGGTAGCCCAGTGATTTGGATGGAACAATGCGATCCTACCTCAGAACAACAAAACAGAAACAGATGACAAAGTTTAGAAAAGTCTCCCTTCCTTACTTTTTTGTGAAATAGACTAAACGGCTATCTGATGCAGTGATATTAATAGAAATAAACCTTTCCTGGTACACCACTAAAATGTAACACAAATGTAAATGTAATACAAAATATTAAATATTTTGAAAAGGGTTGAGGAATCCAACTCAGAGATCAGGAAACTACAAACAGTTGTTCATATAGCATTAACTTTGTTATGCTGCAAATACTATACATTAACTAATACCATAAAACAATATATTAAAATACTAAGTTTTAAAATTTAAAGGAAAAAACACGTAGCCACTGGTCTGTAAATCTTGCATGTAAGATAGGTTTTGATTTGACTTAAGGGATCCCAAACAGGCTCTACTTCAGGAACAGGGTCTAAAATTTTAATTTTGTTTTAACTGCAACCTTAAGCTAAGTAGTTCTGAGTGCAGCCAATATTTATACCACTCCACGCTATCCTGGAAGGAGGACCTGGTGTAGAGGGAGGAGATGAAAATCTTCATGTGCCAAAACGCAGATTTTTAAGCATGCAGAACTTTTAAAACTTCTGAATGGAGTTTCTTCCATGCTGACTTATTTTTAAGACTCTCAAAAGGAAACTAAAAAAAAAAAGCAGCCAAATTCAAAGTTTCTATTTATGGCCACTGACTTTGCAAGTGCAAAATTTGAACCAGAACACAAGGGGGAAAATATTTCTACACACACATTTGATTCACTAAAATGACAAACATTTTTCTGGAAAAAATCATCTTTGGGCTGACAGCAAACATGCCAAGTTTCAGAGCAAGGGGAGTTTAGAAGATCATGAAGACTAACAAATTTATTTATCACATGAGCTTTCATGGAAGAAAAATCCCACTTCATCATATGTTTTGAAAATGGGTGAACTTATAGAATGAGAGGAAAATAAATGTAGAGAAGTGTAAGTCATAAGATCAAGTCATACTGTAACAGCAAATCAAAGCAGTTAAGATTCAAACACTGGGGAACGGTTCCCCGTCTTCAAAACGTCTGACGAAGTGGGATTTTCTCCCACGAAAGCTCAAGCAACAAATATATTTGTTAGTCTTTAAGTGCCACAGGACTCCTTGCTTGTTTTGCAGAACTAGACTAACATGGCTACCCCTGCAATTTAGAAAATTATGAGCATCTCTAAACAACAGAAATTGAAAAGGAAACTAAGACAACCACAGGACCCCTATACTGAAGACCTCCATCCCTGACCCAGCACTCATGAAAGCTTTACCTGCTCCTACTTCTGTCCTTCCTTAAAACACAACTTCTTCTAGAAGTCCTTTCCCTGTAGTCCGAGCATAAAACAACAAAAATATAGCCCCCCCCTTGCGTTTTCTAAAGGGGAATCTGATGCACGCTGAACTACACTGTTCATTCAAGGCCACATCTAAACTAGGAAAAGCAGCATTTGAAAATGTTAGCCCTAGTTTGCTGAGCACTGCAGTTAGTTATGTATTCACTATGCTACTGTGAAACTGGTAGAACATGAGAAGAACAGGACTATTCTTTAGTTTATTATAGGGAATAATTATTGGATTACTACATTTTAAAGTACAGTACATCCTTGCTATTGAGAAACTCGGGATCCAAGTCTTTTGTGCATTATACTCAGGGTCAAAATGGGTAGCCATTTTAGTTGAGTTCTGCAAAATAAACCACAAGTCCTGTAGCACTTTTAAAGACCAACAAATTTATTTATCGCATGAGCTTTCCTTGGAGAAATCCCACTTTGTCAGATGCTTTAAGATGGTAAAAATACATTTAAAACATTAGCTCCACTGCCCAGAGGCTGACAATTTAAGGGGGTGTGCACGGCTCTTGACTGAACTGTACTTGTAGTTGGGATTCAGGGGCTGAATTCATTATAGCCGAGGGCTCATAATAATGAAGGGCCTTATAGCGAGGGTGTACTGTACACCAAATGTGGAATGTGCCTAACGCCCATCAGAGTATACAAAGTAACACATAAGCTACTTTTTCCTTGCATTTGTGAGCCATTCCCAGTCAGAAGGTCACATGTAATGAGAAAACCCCAAGTCACAGCCTTGGAGATTATCCAAGTTTAGCTCCACAACTTTATTTTCCAAGTGTTATTCACATCCTCTACCTCTAAAATACCAAGTCCTCAAACCCCAGGAGGCAGAGATGAGCAATGCTAACATAAATCCTTTAGAAACCGGAGAATTCAATTGCATAATGAAATTATTTGATTTACCAGGAGCAGAGCAGCTACTAAGGCTACAATATTAATCCAATAAGAAGTTTCATTGCCAATGGTTTCCATAGAGAAGATTAAAATTAGGAAAACTTTACACAAACTACGGTAGGCCTTGGTCTCCATCCACACTCTACCCCTGCCCAGAGTAGCACACTGCCTGGTGTATAACCTTGAAATGTGGACTTTTCTATCTTTATTGATACACTGGGGTACCAAATATTGGACACTACAGATTTTGAGATCTCCATATAAATAGTTTTATGGCCCTGACTCTGCACTCACATTCACAGAAAGTTATGTTCATGAATAAGAGCTTGTAGGATCAAAGCCAGATTTTGGAGGCGAGGGGGTCACTTGTTCTTTCTGTTAAGCTTCTAACTTGGGATCAGCACAGCAGCTCATCAAAATTCTGGTTACTTACATACATAGCAGTAAATGCTTCAGAGATCCGATTTGTTCCTCCCCACCAAAACTATGCTTCCACCTATCCATGCACTGTTTGTGCACATGCTATATTCAAGATTTAGAAGTCAATTTCTAAATATGATAGACAAGATGGATGAGGTAATATCTTCTACTGAAAAGGAAAAAGTTGTCTTCCAAAAGCTTATGTCTTTTACCCAAAAACATTGGTCCAATAAAAATATTACCTCACCAACCACGTGTGTCTACCGTCGTGGTACCAAAAGAGTTACAATACCAAATACAGTAGGGTCATCTCTGCACAAGAATTAAGTATTTTCTGCTTAAAATTTTTGAGCAGGTTGCATTTTTGTAACAGAAGTTAAAAACTGTACAATCAGACTGTTAGCAAAATACCATTTTTAAAGCTTGTTTGGAAAATTTGAGTTCACAAATTTCTTTCCAAATCATGTATTAGTAAAAAGAATGGATTGAATTACTGTGGCAATTTCAATTATTTTATTCACAACATATGCTGTGTGTTTTTAAGTTTGGAAAGTACTGTAGAGCTCTAAAAGTATATTTCTGACGAACTACTGGATATTTAATTTTTATGAATAAATTATGACTATATATTAATAGTGTTCCTGGGTTCTGTATTGAGACTAATCCACACTCAAAAGACACAGAGCATCTAGATCCAAGTATTTTGAGATTTATTACCTTTACATACTTTTGCTGTATTTGAGTGTAATCGCTCTCATACTATCGTGTATATTATAGAAGTTAATATGAACCTTCCTCTCTTTTATCCCTAGAACAGTACTGCTACAAAGCAGCATTTCTTCACCATGCCGAACTTTTATAATTGGTACTCTAGGCTCCCTCTTCCTATATTAAGGGCCAGTACCACTTCCCTTGAAGTCAAATACAAAACTTCCACAGAAGTCAATGGGAGCAGGTTCACAAGTCCCTGACAAGCTGCTAATACTCTCCTTTCATTGAAATAAACAAGGAGTCCTATGGAGTCCTCCAAAGGACTTTTGAACTTTTTTCCCCATTACAACAGGTGATTTGACCTAATCTTCCTCTGTATGCTTGTTTGAATGTTAACTGCTGTTTTGACTGGCTGTTACAGTGTGACCTGATCCCATGACTTATACTTCCCTGCATTTGTTTTCCTCCCATTCCATAAATTCCCCCATTTTCAAAACATATGACAAAGTGGTATTTTCTCCCACAAAAGCTAATGCAATAAATAAACGTGTTAGCCTTTAAAAGCAGCACTAGACTCCTTGTTTGTTTTGCTCAACTACTTTAACCTGGCTACCCCTTTGAGCCTTTCACTGAACTATGTACACTAACTAAAGGAGGTGTGCCCCATTCTGAGTCCATGAAACTGATGTCTGATACAGGAAATGGTCCCTTATGGGTTGGAACTGACTGGGAAGTGGCAGGTGTTTGCATAGTTGATATTATATGCAATAATTTGTGGCTCAAACAGATGAGAATTCACTGTATAGTCAGTTACTAGTTTTAACATTTTCCAGTAAACACTGATACCTCCACAAATTCATAGTGTGTTTAGAGTCACTCAGGGCTTGCCTATTTGAATATTTAGCTCACAGCAAATTGGGTTGTACATCTACTGTCTATTAGCTTGCACTAAGTGTCTTTGTGAACTTTGATGCTATACATCAGTGGCTTTGATCCACTCTGCTTTGAAACAAGAGTTATTCCAAATGCACTTGGGAATTATTGGTCTATGTCCACAGAGTCCACATCAGACATTTAGTGCACAACAGGCAAGTGTGGGGTAGATTTACACTCCAGCTTTCTGCAAACTAAGTTTTCATAGACAAGTTCTTTATTAACTCAGTTTAAAATAGATTTTTTTAATAACATTTCAAAAAATTTAACAACCAGAAACACTACCCACAAGCCTGTCAGATAGTACACTTTAATTAGACATTTTCACACCTACTGTGCCAAAATAATCCAGATAGGTTATTCCTGAGAGGAGAAAAAGTTCTTCCAGAACATACAGTTTTGAGGGACCTAGATTGCACTAAGGAAATACTTTCTAGCTTCATTGACAATTCTATAACAACATACTTTTATTTACCATTTCCTGTTTAATTATTTAACTATCTTTTCTTTACTGTGTTACTTAGAAAAAGCTGGATAACTATTAGGCTGCTGCTGTGGAGAGATCACTACCAATCATTCTGACCAATAATGTCTCACTTTTTCCTTGTATTGCTCTGTCTGCTTATGCCCATTATCTTTTGTCTTATGCTTCAGAGTGTAAACTCCTTGGGTCAAGGACCATGTGTTTATCATCTATTTGTAGGGCACCTAGTACAATTGATTCTAGTCCACATTAGGGCTCCAAGGTACAATGATATACAAATAAAGTGAGTAGAAAAACAAACTATATACTGCCAGATCCAGCTCCTAGTGAAATATTAAAAAAAAAATCTTCTTGTTGGAGGATTAAGCCCAAAACTATCCACAAAAAAGTTAATAGTTTTGCTTAATCACAATTATTTTATTCAAATCTAATCCAGAGAGATGTCAAGATAACCTGAACATACTGCACATTGACTACATCTGGACCAAGAAATTTGGACCACAACAAAAGATAATTGACAACCCCTGCAATACATATCACTACCCCTTTATAACACTGTTCTCTTTTTCAAATCTGTGAATAAAGACTGAACTGGAAAACACTGGCAGGATAAAACCTCTTGTGTCTCTAGAGCTCACATTTGGAGTGGGGACTGCAACTTCCTATGTATTTGTCTAGGACTTAGCCTATTTTAGGCTCTACTGTAAATAATCCACAGAACTGTTTTTACAGCACATGCAGTGACATCATCTCTTTGCAACTGTTCACTGATTTGGTTTACTCCCCTAGAGTCTTCAAATGATTTTGTGATTCTACTCTTTCACTCTCTCCATACACTGTGGGAGAAGATCTTTCTCTCCACTCTCAGAGCTGTTCCTAGGTTAAACTCAAGCCTTAATGACCAACATCATCTACTTATCCTACTACAATGAGCTCGACTTTCCTCTATAGGGAAGGGAACTTATTTCATTATGTAATTTACTTATTCAGTAGTTAGCAGGCTGTATGGTCTAGCGGAGACAGTGTTAGACTGGAGATGCAAGAGGCCTATGTTCTAATTCCAGTTTTGCAATTAACCTGCTGTGTGAGCTATGGCAAGTCACTTCACCTCTTTGTGCGTCCATCTGTTTCCTCTCTCACCCTTTTTGTCCTTTTAGACCAGATTTGTCCAACTCACAGTCTGTGGGCCAGACTTTGGCCCACTGAAGGCTGCTATCACTGGGCCAGAGCAACCCTGGCCTCAAGTTCCCTGCCAGCCAGACACTGCCTTCAGTGTGCAGTATAAATGCACCCTTTGAAAGAAAATTAAACAGTATCTAAAAAGAGGGGAAGTGGTGGGGGAGTGAAACAGGAGCAGAAGAGGAGAGAAAAAATGCCTGAGATGTCACTAAGTCTCCCAACTGTATAGCTACCTATCACATTAATAGCCACAGCCACAAACTTCCTTCCTTCCAGGTCTTTTTGCAGTTTGTTCCGTCCCTGTGTGCGTCTAATTAATTTGTATGCTTGAACGAATGCTTCAAAAATACGTGACAAAGCAGCCACACACACTTTAAGCTACAGATGTGTCCACACGGCACACTAAACTTGGGTCTACAAGAGGCATGCCTACTGACTCTGTTTTTCTAAGCATGCACTTGAGCATCCACACTGCAATGGAAACATGAATATACAACACTGTTAAGGCATCCATAGCACACTACAAAGACCTTAGTCAGAAATCCAGCTCTATGGGCTCATATCATTGTATCCCAGGGTTTCTAGCATCCTCTCCAGATGAAGTAGCTGTGGGGCTCATTTCGTAGTGGATTGCTGGCAAACTTGTCTACCCATCCAATGGGAGTTGACCTGATGTGTTCTGGGTACAAACACAACCAATCAAGTCACTGTGCATCCACATACTCTCTATTCTGTGCTTTCAGTTCTGTTTCATGATGAAAGTGGAACATATGCAAGACACTGGTGTGCAATTTACATCTCACTATTATTTTGAATGGCCAAAAATAAAAAAATCCCACCACCTGACATGCCAGCTGCTGCTCATTCCTGTTGCCTTAACCATAGATGCCCCCACTGTGGACCAGCACTTCTGGAGCAGAGCCAAAAAGCACAACATGGTTGGATCACACTGTCATGCAGATCTGCGATGACCAACAGTGGGTCCAGAAGGTTCACATGAACAGATGTTCCTCGGGGTTTTTGACAACCTTGTCCCTACCCCTCAGCCCCAGCACACCCTCATGAGAGGGTGTACCATTCTGGTAGAGAAGAGAGTTGCTATAAGCCATCTAGATAGAAGCTGCCTAACCCAGATGATTTACCACAGGTCTATGATTAACCTGTTAGGAGCTGGCAAAGCAGGGACTGTTGTGGCAGAGATCTGTGAGGCAAGCAGGACTGTGCTATAATGCCCTCCACCACTGGGTACGTAAGTTCCTGAAACAGCATTGGCTTTCTGAGAGAATAGGTTTTCCAACCTGCTCTGGGGCCTCTCATGTTATTCACATGCCTCCCTGTGCCTAGTACAAGGAACATATGAGTAAATAAACCTCAAAGGGTACTACTACATCATTACACAGTCTATGGTTGAACAGAGAGGCAGAGAAACTGAAACAGGATGCCATGGCAGCATACATGGTACCTGGAGTATTCCAGATACTGGGATGTTACTTCACTGACAAAGTGGGACATTATTCTTTCTGAATAACATTGTTATAAATGGAGTCACTTTCCCCACTGTAATTCTAGGGACCCTTGCCATGGCTTATGAAACCCTATCCTGATTTCAAAGGACCTGATGAACATTCCACTACAGTACTCAGTAGCTGTAAGATGGTGGTGAAATGTACATTTGGCAGACTGAAGTTCCATCAGCATTGCCTTCAAAAATGTCTGGATGCCAGAATCATCAATCCAGTCTGCATTGCTGTAGCCTGCTACACGTTTGAGAGAAGGGGAAACCTTTTCACCAGAAGTGGACTCCACATTCTGCTAAATATCTGAACTGGAACATGCAGCCATGCTTGATCCTCAATAGAAATCTGGGACATTTTGTGCACCCACATTATGGTTTTGAATGGTCCCATCCGTGATGAAAGGAAACGAAATGGCATTTGAGGTTGTGCTATGTATGGGTGTGGGACAACTATGAGAAGATTTTTTTAAACATGTTTGTACGGTGTAGTACGAGTTCTGTAAACGCTTACAAAATTATGGAGATGCCATACCCTAACAATACTGGCTAAGTATTGCAACTCAGTTTATGGATCAGCGTCACAATGGCTTGTATATTTTTATTATGAAAGGTATTGAGAACTAGGATCTGATGATATTCATTTATAAAGTCTGAGCCACTTATATCAGCATCTATAACAACACTTGTTATTGTAGCCTTGTGTGCAAATTCAACACTATATTTTACAGAAGTATTTACATGCCACTCTAAGAACCAGAAAATCAAACCAGCTGCCATCACAAAACATCCAGCACAATAAACAAACTCACTGCTAAAACAGTCATTGGTCCATGGACCTAAATGACATATCCAATGACTGCTGGCTGTTCTTCCCTCTATTCTCCCTAACCTTTCTGGCATGTTTTAGCCATGCTGGCCACGAGTCGACAGAACTGCATGATGCACGGGATACATTGGTCCATCCTAGGTGTTAGAGTGCACTGCCTGTGATGTGGTCAAGCAATGTCCTGATCTGTCCAAAGAACGCATATTCTGCCAGCCGTGACAGCACGGGGGGGGACTCGGGCTAAAGGACAAGAGCAGGAACTTACGACGGCACTGGAACCTGCAGCCTGGTCTCCAGGGGCTTAAAGTAATCACTAAAACAGCTTTTTTTTTTTTTATGCTGTTTTACTTCTTTATCCTGCTCCAAAAATCTGTCTGCCAATTTCTCCTTATGCCATATGGCCTCTGTCTCTTTCCACCCTTTGTGCATCCTTTTCTATTTGATACTTCTTTCAATTCTTCTGGAACTCTATATGTTGTTTAGCTTTAGCTAGCAGCTATCCCATCAACCTCTCTCAGACTCTCTCTTTGCTTGCCATAGGCTGGTTCACACCCCCAAGCTCCTGATACCATGCTTTTGCCCTCACGAGGTGGAAGGGCTTTGAAAAGAGTATGACAAAGCATATTCTTGTCTGACCATGACAAAAAGTTACATTTCCAACCCTGTGAAAGAGGCTGCTTTAATTCACCATCAAAGGATAACATTGTTTATTAATGGGCTGTATTCACAGAGAAAACACCGTCCACTTCAAATGTCTTTTGGAGCAGCATTGAAAACAGACAGGCATCATGGTCAGACTCACATAAAAATCATTCAAAATTATTTTTATATCCCTTCATTTCTGCAGGGTGTGGGTAGGGAGGAGCCTGATGAGTGGTCTAATTAATAGCCATGGTTTTTCAATCCTGACAAACAGGGCAAGCTCTGGAGATCACTGATATTCTAGTAGTACCCAAATAAAGTATTTGCTTCTGTTCCAAGAGAGGACAGCAGCTTACATTTGCTAAGGAGATATTCAGACACCTGGTGATCGATCAACACATCTCAGAATGGAAAGGGCTCGTGCTTTACAGAAGCAGCCCTAAGAAGTATGTCCTGCCCTACAGCATAATAAACTATATGGAATTCCTACTCTGTATGAATTTTGCAAAGCATGACAATTTATTGTAAAAAATTAACAAGATGCTGATTTAGCATGGACATGAAATACTGTCTCCTTACATGTATCTTGGATCCACAAGCAGGCCCAACTCCTTACTAGCCATGGTGACTCAACACAGACAGATCGTCATTCTATGCTGTAATTTGGACCCGTATATTTAAGCTAGTAATGGACCAATTAAACATTCTGGTTTTCTTTGGATTCATAATAGCTCCATATTTTTTTATAAACTCAATTTACATGCAGTTCTGAACAGTGCTGATGTGGCTGATTTATAACATGAACTATATTACATGGGAGCGGGATGCGAGGTTGTCAACTGCAGAACCCCATATTTAAAATAATCATTGAGCAAATACTAAAGATTTCATAACAACTGCTAGTTTAACTTTGTCCTTTTTTACACTGTCCATTTTAAATCCCACATGGTCTCAAGAGGAAGGTGCTAAGAGAATGGCACGGGTTCCACCCTGAACAAAAGCACAGAAAAAACACAGCCTATGTTAAAAATTCAATTGTCTCATCAGCCAGAAATCCCACCCACTCATTTATTAATAAAAATAATGGTGGCAGAAAGCTTACCAGATTCTGGCTTCCGCACTCAGTCTGAGAAGAGCTCTGCAACAGAATGTTCCTCAGGACCAACCCCAAAATACTCTTCCAAGTATGGATCCAGGATGCACTGAAGTAGCTGCAGCAGCATAACCTTTTTGTTTACCAGTTTCAGTGCAAAGGTCACTTCCTGCCCTTCATTTGAAGGTTGGCTCTCCTCTGACAGTGCTCATGATGGGGGTAGACAGGTTGTAAGGGTGACAGTCTGTTCAGCAGACTGTCTTGCACCACTCTGGGATCAACTACTTGCTACAGTCCCTAGTACCTGATTGCTTTCCTCATACAAGAAATAGGAAGAGAGGGTTCCTACAAGCTCCATTAGCATCCTTGACTTTGTAATACTCTCTTCTGCTGCTGCTCAAGTCACTCTCTGTATTGCTCAGCTAGCCAGTCGATCCCCAATGCTGCCAGCCACTTAAATATATTCTGTAGACATGATAATGTCCTATGCTCTTATTGAAGTTGATTATTTTGATTGCCTCACACTAGAGGTTAACCAGAACCCATCTATGTTCTTCTAGCCTGCCCACAGACAAAGGGTCGGCAACCCCAGGCACCCGTACCAAAAATGGGATGGGGGCTGAGCCTGAGTAGCACACAGTGCCACTCAGCCCCCCCCCACCGACCCCACCCCCCACAGGCCCCCGCTGGCCACGCTTTCCCACTGGGGAGCATGGCTAGCAGGGACAATGAAGCTGCAACAGCACTGGCCCCACCCCCTGCTGGGCAGAGCTAGAAGGGAGCAGGACTGATCTGCCAGGCCGGACCAGCCTCTTCTGGGGGCAGGAGCCAACTCCCAGGGGTGGGTGCTGGGCAGCCCTGACCCCGACCTCCAGAGGCTGCCCACTGCTGCTGGGGGGGGGGGCAGCCCTGGCCCCAAACCAGAGGCCTGGCCTCACCACTAGCACCCACTGAGGGTGCAGTGTGCAGGGCTGGCATGGGGGTCAGCAAAGGTTGCCAACCCCTGCCACAGACTGTTTTTAATTGAGCAGTTGACACGAAAAAGGCAAACCAGCTGCATTTGAACCGATCAGATGCTTTCAGTTCATGGGAACTTTTGGAATTAAGGGTTAGGAAGCACAGCTCCAAAGGATCAGGTTCATTGACTCTCTAGACCGGGGTCTCAAACTCAGATCATCACAAGGGCTGCATGAGGACTAGTACGCTAGCCCGAGGGTCACACCACTGAAACCTTTTCATACAATGATATTGCAAATACTGGTAACAATAGTGCCGTTGTGGGCCACAAGAAACAGCTTTAGGGACTGCATGCAGCCCATGGGGCATGTGTTTGAGACCTGTGCTCTAGACCCAAGTCTGTGGAGTAGGAAAAACACTCCATCCACACTGAAAAATACCTGGGTTTTGATCCATATCATAGGGGGACTTGAGTTGTGACACACCCCACAGCGGTGTACCCATGCTCGAGTCCAGAAAGATTTCTGAGCAAGTCAGACTAATTTTAGTTTGGAGTCAAACATGGTTTGGGGTTTTAAAAAACAAGGAGTCATGCGGCACTTTAAGACTAACAGAACCTGCATCAGAGCCCAGGCTTATAATGCTGAGTAGTTATATCCAATGTTCCCTCTAATTTTTTGTAGGCTGTGAATGCAAAAATTTTCTTTTGTGCAAATTTTCAGAACTGGTGTGCAAATTTGTGCACGCTCCAGTGAGTGTGGTCAAACTTGTGAGCGCAATGAAGCAAGTATGTATGATGCAACTAATAGATTAACTTTATTTTGATATGGTGATGGAAATGATATTATAAATTACAAAACCTCATTTGACACATGCTACTTGAAACAGCTTTCTTAAAGTACCATAAAAATATTCACACTGTTGAATTTTTTGTGTGTGCACTTTATCTTGTTGTGTGAGTGGGTTTCGCAACCTGTGTGCATGCACACATGCACACAGTTTAGAGGGAACACAGGTTATATCCCCAATAATCAGTAAGTCTCCTGGGAATTCTAACAGCCCCCCACCCATCCACTATGCAATCCTCATACTTACATCTCACTCCTGAGGCAAGGATGAACTGGAGAACCACCAAATTAAAGCAAAAATATAATGTAAACAAAAATTTAAGCTCTACCACTCCTCACCAATTTCACTCTGGAGGCTCAAACACTTAAACCACACCCTGTGCTTTTCCAATGCATTTATAAAACTGCTGGCCAGAAGAAAAGTAGTAAGGAAAGAAACACTGCCCGGATAATAAATGCATTTAACAGATTTGATGTGTTGATCCATATACTATTACAGTTGATGCAAACTTACATAGCACTTTGTCTAAAAATCACAAAGCATTTTACAAAAATGGGCAAAGTATCACTGTCTCCATAGAAAAGGGAGGTGCAGTTTTTAAGTGATTTGTCCAAGGTCACAGATCAATTAAATAAGAGCTGGAAGAGACCACATGCTTTCTGACTTCTAGAGCTTGCCTTACAAACTACTAAGCTGCAGCAAAGTAGTGTGTGAATCTACCCTGTGCTATAGTCTAACTGTCCATGTACTCTTCACTTACATGCAATAACTGGCAGTGCTCTAATACAGCCCTCCCTAAAACAGGACTATTCGAAGCACATTAACAAACTGTTAACACACAACAGCATCCAAACCCTACCTAACTGTTTTCAAATCGTCCATATAGACAAACATCTAGACCAGGAATCAACAAATCCCAGGCACAATCAATTTCACCGTGGCACCTAGCTAAGCTGCGATGTTTATAAGCAGAATGCCCCCTGGCATCTATAAAAAGCCACCAGCACCTTCAGCAGCTTATTTTAGTGGGGGGGGGCACTCCAGTTAGGGGCCTTCATTTTGGGGCTGGCTCCTGGCTGGGTGGCAATTTTGTCAAGCCCTGCCCTAGACTCACATACAATCCCATGGGCCACACTCTACTGTTCTCCTTTATATGTTACTGAATATTTATATACGAGGCACGGCCAAACTGCAGCTCGAGAGCTGCACGCAGCTCTTGAATGAAAAAGTGCGGCTCGTGGAAGTAAGCCAGAGGAAAGCAGCCCCAACCTAGGAGTTTTAAATCTCTCACCCTGAGTATGTTCAGAGCATGCTGGGGGGGGGGGGCGGCAGCCTGGGCCTAGCCACCAGAGTGGCCAGGCATGGGGGCCCTAGGGAGATGGGATCAGCCCAGGGGAGCCAGCACCAGGGCCTAGGGGTTACATAAGGGGTCAAGACAGTGGGGAGAAGCGGTGGCATGGTCGGGGAGGCCTTGGAGAAATGGTGGGGAGGAGCTAAGTTTTTGCTGTATAGGTAGGCCTAGTTTTCATGGTAACCTTAAGTAATTATTAGAATCTGACATTAGTAGGATCAATATTTGTCTTCTTTTTACAATAAAATTAAAGTGTGCAATGAGTTTTAAACTTGGTAATTCTGGAGTAGATAGAACATGGCTATATGCCTCAGTGCAGCTCTCGAAAGTTTAATAATCAACTTGTGTGGCTCTTGAGTTCCATAAGTTTGGCCAACCCTGTTATATTCCAGGAAATCAGCTCTATCCCTTAAAACAAGAGATATGAAAAACACCTACAGACGCAAAAGTTAAGCTGTCAACACTGCAGCTGCCATATACTCAGATTCATATAATAAAGGTAGAAGTATTTTTTCTTTTAACCAGAAATTGAGAAGTTATCTGAAAACATACTAAAAACCTGTAGCACTCATGAGAAATGTATTTACATCTACAAACAGGCCTTTAAAAAAAAAAATCCATTCACCCATGGGGAGGAGAACTTGCCCTGGAAAACAAGAGGTCTTAACACCAATTTCTGTAACTTTCAAGCTTTCCTTTACCAGCTATTACAGCTGCAGAAATACCCTTTAAAAAAAAAAAAAAAAAAAAGCAGCTATCTTCGCAAGTCTGCAGATACCTTCACTGGCTCTACTGTCATTCAGCTTCCCAAACATCACAAGAACAAAATTAAGATGACTCTAGTCTGCTTCTGTGCTGCTAGTTAATCTCTGGACAACAGTGAAACGTCAGAGCATACCCATTTCAAGTATATTCAGAAAGAGACAAGCGTTAGAGTTACTCATGGTAGAGGACCGAAAGAATAGACCAGGGGTGGACAAATGTATGGAACTAAAGAGCCACACAATTTGATCACTAAAATTTCAAGAGCCGCACTGAGGCATATAGCCATATACTTTTACCTACTCCAAAACTACTAAGTTTAAAATTCATTGCACACTTTAATTTTATTGTAAAAAGAAGACAAATATTGATCCTACTAATGTCAGATTCTAATAATTACTTAAGGTTACCATGAAAATTAGGCCTATACAGTAAAAACTTAGCTGCTGCTCGATGTAAAAGCCTGCAGGGTAGTGGTGTTTTTTAAAATCCCGACCATGCCACACTTCTCTCCACCATCCTCAACCCCCTCCTGAACTCCTAGGCTGGGGCTGCTTTCCCAAATTGATTTGCTGATGTTCTTCCGGGAGCCACAATTTTTCATTCAAGAGCCACATGTGGCTCCCGAGCCACAGTTTGGCCGTGCCTGGAATAGACAGATGCTACAAAATGAGTATCTGTGACGAGGAGAGACGGGTGCACTTGCACACATCATCCCTTGTCCTTGGCTCGGATAGAAAAGACAAAAAGGTCCTTCTCCCTTGTAACAACATTTACGTTTCAAGAAGCCTGACAAAGTCAATGATACAGATAAGACCTAAGCAGGTTTCAAGACATCACTTTGACTGAAAATGATGATGCCTTCAGCCTTCCCAGCAGAAGTAAGACTGCAGGGCCCTAGACTTTTCAACCAGTGCTTTGCTCCTAGCTCTTGGATAACAGGTCCTCACTTTCATCTTCTGTACATCTAGCTATGATAGTATGCAACTGGTCAATTTTTCAAGTCCAAATTCTGAAGCGTAAGGTTTGATAAAAGCGTGTTCATCTACAGTACTGAAAAATAATGAAATTTTGCTTGTTGGTTCAACTTTCCTTTGCGAATAAAGTAACCATCCTTTTCAAACTTAATATTCATTAAAATCTTCAAAGTTCTCTCAAAGTAGCTCTTTCCTCCTGAAGTGAACGAACTGATGGTATCAGCTATGATATACTTGCATAAATTAAGACGCTCTAACTATGCTTCCACCTTCAGTTTGATAACAGATACAGTGAAAAAAGAAAAACAGACACTGTTTTCTTTGCTTCAGCTTGGACACGTCAAGCTTTTGGTCCCTAGCCTTTTAAACTCTTCTTGATCCAGGACCCAAAAAGATCAGCATGCACTCCCAAAGAAACACACTCAAGATCTACCCTTCAAATATTCACAAAAATGGAGCCACTAACCATTAGCCCTGTAAATCCATTTTTAAAAGAAACTAATGGGACAGTGCTTTTTGCTAGAAAGTGCCTGTGGGCAAAAACTTTTTTTACCTCTTTGAGCAATCCCCACCCCCACCCCTTCAATATCTATATATCAATACCTTGTGTGATCAGTGGTGAAACAAACTCACGACACACAACTATGAAAGAAACCATAAAGAACGCCTTCCACACTCATATGGCTGTCTGAACACTTTACCGTCCATCAGAAAACAAGGGCAAGAAGCCAGATCCTTTAAAAAAAACAATACCCACAGCCAAAATGCAGTGCTGCTAGGACTCCAACTTCCAGAACCTAAATGACTGACTGAGATACAAGAATCGCTTAATCTCCACTAACTCAGCAAGTGGTATTTAGAGCCTGGTTTTGAACCCAAGACTCTTAATTAGCAGCAAAGTATGGCTGCTTCATTTTAAACATAGTAAGATTAACACAGAGACTACCAAAGCAAGCTGTCTATACAAGTGGAGCGGCTATGCCCAGTGTTGCAACCTGGCTTTCTACCTTGCTGGCAAGAAGACACATTAACCTTAATCAGAAAGCCTGATTTCCTTCATGTGAGCTAATCAAAATTGTAAGCATTAAGTTGCTTAAGACTTGAGCTCTAGATGTATGCTACTCTCTTATAAGGTCATCAGAAAAATTAGGGGTTTTTTGTTTTTGTTTTTTTTAAATCCAAGCCAGCAACCCGAGCAGATTCAGATTTCACAATGGATATGCATGGCTACTAAGTCTTTCCCCCAATTTTTGTCTACCAGGGATGTGGTTAGTGGGAAGCAAGCATCTCCACTTCTACCTCCCCAATGAGGCTGCAGCTGCTCATAAAGTGTTAGTAACAATCCCATCTCAAATGGAGGTATAGAGATGATGGTTCAGTCCTATTCCCTGGAGTTGATGGTGCGAAGGGGTGTCACTGCTGCAGGCCCAAGAGGCTGCAGCCCCCCCACATCTCCGGCCCAGCCCTGGCAGAGGCAGGAGCCGGATCTGGCTAGGATGTTGTTTGATGCCTGAAAGTAGGCAGAGGCAGGAGCCAGAGCTGGAGCATTGTTTGCCGCTGGCCTGCAGGCAGCGACTGGAGCTGGATGGAGCCCGCCTCGGCCACCTGCTGCTGGCTGGCAGTAGCTAGAGCCAGATCAAGCCCCGGGATGGGGCTGTGAAGCAGGGGGCAGAGCCCAACCCTTTCTTCAGGACAGCAACACACTTCATGGTAGGGGAGCATCTCACCAATGGCCAAGGTGACAAAAGCAACTTGGGTGAGTAGTGTGAGCCAACTCAGTGAGTAAATGAACCACTTGATGCCCGCCTGGAACTGGTCTGGCCTAGGACAGAGGTACAAGCCCTACTTGCTTTCTACCAAGCTCCAGACCACACTTCTAGTGCTGTTTTGTGTCCAGCCAACAGAGAGAGGGGAGCCATACCAACAGCCAGCTCTGGCTTGCCCCACACCAGCCCTCACTGGCCCATGGGAGATGACGCAGAACCAGCTAGTGAGGAGTCGAGACCGAGATCCATCCTCCACGCTGCAGCCAGAGATGCCACGGCATGGAACAAAAGTGTGTGAGGAGACCCTGTCCCAGGAGTCTGGGATGGTGGGTGGGAAACTGACACATGAGGGATGTCACCCAGTTCAGTTCCTCATCACCCGGTGCTGCAGTGTCCCCCCCACAGACCTCAGGGGGGCAGAACAGTCCTGGGCTCCTAATTGCCACCTCTCTCCCCCCACACACACCGACTGGAAAAGAAGCAGGAATGGTGGCCTGGGCCAGAGCTGGCCCACTATTGCTCTCAACCCTCCTGTGAGCAGCTACAGCCTCGGTGGGATGCTTCCACTCCCTGCTGTAGGGGGAAAAAGAAAAAGAAAAAAATCACAGTATTTAGCAAGTTTCACAATTCCTATGGATTCCACAAAATCATGAATTACAGAGGGCCTTACTTACACAAAAGAAGTCAGTTTAGCAATTCTGAATCGCTTACAGCCAACATACCAGTCAACTTCAAATCCCCCCATCAAAAAAAAAAAAAAAGAAATCAATATATTTCTTAAAGATTCAATAAAATCCCACTTCATGATCATTCAACTGTAAATACTTACAGAATTTACTATGCTGAGCCATTTCAAATACATATTTGACAGTGAGGCCTAATAATTGCTTATTTCTAATGCCACTTACTAAAAGCCTTTAATTCCATTTGTTTTCACCATTTAAAGAAAAGCAAAGCTAAAGAATGCACTTTTCAAGTTTTATCAGCCAAGATTAGTAATAGAAGGAAGAAGAAAAATAAACTCTGTGGGGTAAAAAGTAACACAAAAACAGCAAATAATTAAAAGCACCCTGCCTATGCAGAAGATTGTCACCATTAACCAAGCTGAATTAGAAACATTTCTGCTATGCAAACAGAAGAAAGTTTATGGGAAGGGAAGCAAAAGGATTACCCAGTATGCTCTGGGTCACTGGACACAGTGAAGCACTCTACTGTTTACTTTACAATCTGACACAGCAGACCCTCAACATTCTCTTAAAAAAACCAAACAACATCAGCCTTCTCTTTTAAAAAACTGTTTAAAAAAAAAAATAAGCCTGCTCCTTCCAAACAACCGCAGGCTCTAAATTTATGAATAATGAAACAATTAGTCATAGGATTACATAATTATTTTCTCAAAGATGCTTCCCTCTATCATATGCAGTTTGAAAACTATTGAAATGTATAGCATTTAGCAGAGTTTACTAAGGGGGGCAAATACAAAATACTGAATACAAAATGCAAACTACAACAAATGGGGGGCAAATACAAAATACCGAATGCAAAACACAAACTACAGCAAGAAGTGTTGCTATTTTATGTAAGCTTATTATTGTATTAACTCAACCTATTTACTTTAAGATTTCAAGCTTTATCTGCACTGGATTGCATCTGCTTCAATTAACCTGACCTTCCTCTCCCCCTGAAGAGAGAGCAGAAAAGACAACACAAATTCTGAATACATAAAGCTTGCTACTAGACCGATGGGGGGAAAGGACACCTTTACTGTGCACTTTTATAGCAATTTCTGTTCTAAAAGGGCACATTTAATACCCATAGCACACATCTATAAAACACACGAATACCTTAGTTTCCAAGGTCAGCATTACACAACACAAACACCTCTCTCAATTTCTATGAGATCTGGAGAAACTGATGAAAAGCAGACCCTTTCATCTTCAGCCTGTGCTGAAAAACTTGCTCTCAAGTTGATCCACATTTAGAAATAGAGATGGTATGGTTAAGGGAAAAGCTAGTACAGTATGGGGGGAGGGGGGGGTGCCTTGGTACTGCCAGGCTATAAACACAGTAAGAACCGATGGGTGAGCATGAGGATGTCACACACAGGGGCCAACATGTGGCTAGTAGTCAGGACGCTCCCTTCTGCAGTGCAGCACGATTGCCTCTCGGTCTGAGCGATTTACAACGCACTAGCACAACAGCAACAGAAAAGCCGCCACTTCACAAGTCTTGCAGAAGTCCCGCTTACAGCCCTCCGCATGACACAGCCCTTCAAAGAGGCTCATATAAATCCACTCACCCTTCACACCCCCCCGGGGGAGGGAAAAAAAAAAACAAAAAAACAAGCCGGTGATTTGCCTCCTCTTCACCCCAGCCGCCCGTCTGCCTCTCCACAGAGGCCAACCTCAACCCCTCAAGGCCTGGCTCACAGGCGAGCGGCGGCTCACGAGCTAGGACCCATCCGGGGGCAGCTCCGCGCGGCGCGGCGCGAAGGCGGCGATTTCCTCCTCCCGGGCCTGCCCGCACCTGCGGAGCCCCGGGCCTGAGCCTGCTCCAGCTCCCGCCCGGCGGCAGCAGCCAGGTAGCCCCGCGCGGCAGCGGCAGCGGCAGGCCGGCTGCCGCCGGCGGGGGTGGGGCGAGGCGGCGGCAGGTGAGGCACACGCCGCAGCATGTCGGGCGTGACTCACAAAGCCAGCCCGGCGGGGGGCTGGAGCCGGGCCTAGCGCCGGCGGGGCCCCGCGGCCCTTACCTGCCGGGGTGGCGCCGAAGACTCTCACCACGGGCACTCTCTTGGCCGGGGCCTCCCTGAAGGCGGACTGGCTGGGGTCCAGGCCGGGCAGCGGGCTGCCCATGTAGTAGTCGGCGGTCACGATCCTCACTGAGAACATGTTCGCCGCCGCCAGCGAGCCACGCACGGAGCGAGCGCGGAGCCCGCACGGCGCCGCCGCAGCGAGCGAGCGAGCGAGCGCAGCCCCCTCCCCCACCGCTGGCCCGGCCGCGCGCGCACACAGACACGCGCCCGCAGAGCGGCTCTAGCGCCTGGCCGGCCGCGAGCGCCTCATGGGCAGAGCGGCCCCTTCCCTCGGCAGCGCCGACGCCTCGACGGCGGCGGCTCCTCGGCTCCAGCTGTTGTTGCCATGATGATGATGTCACGGACGCAACCACTGGGGGCGGGGGGGGGGGGGTTTCTTCCCTCCTGCGCTTCAGTACAGGGTGTTTTTTTCCGCTCCCCGGGCAGTGGAAGCGGCGCTGCCTAGCGATGTTTCGACAATCGACGCGAGCGGCTGGGCGAGGTTACGGAGCGCCGAGTCACGGAGCGGGCCGGGCCGCCATTTTGGAGGCTGAGGCGCCTCGCTGCGGGAAGGTGAGTTGCGCCGCGCGCTGCTGGGGGAAGGGGGAGTCTCGCGCCGCTGCCACGCACGGGGGGGGGGGGGAGGGAGCGGGAGTGCTGAGGGAACGGTTCCGCCGTCGCGCGCGCCCCCTGCGGGAGGAACGGTCGCTGCGCGCGGCGCGCTGCAGTGGGCGGGGGGGGAGGAGCGCAGCCCTCAGCCTATAAAAGGGCGGATCGGTGCCGAGGCGAACGTGCCGCTGCCGCGCGAGCGACGCGGGGCCCGAGGCGTCCCGTCCTGCCCGACCGCTCCCTGACCTCCGGGGGCGGCGGCGGCGAGCGCCAGCCCCAGCCCCGCTGCTCAGCCCCCAGGGCGGAGACCGGCCCGCGGAGCCGCCTTCGTACGGGGGGAAGGAAACACGGCGCGAAATCCCAGCCCCCCCGCGGGCGGGCGGGCGTGGGTTTTTCCCGCTCAATCCCCGGCTCGTTTCATTCGCCCGCTGGCTTTCCTGGCGGTGGGCTGCGCCCGGCCCCGCCTAGGAGCTAGGGAAATGCAAGCTGAGATTTTCACGCCACTTCTTTGTTCCGCAGCTGGGGCTGGAGGATCACGGTATAGTGCCGAGGATCAGGCGAGCAGACAGCGGTGATGATCCCTTGTTAAAAGGCTGCGTGTTTCCTAGCCCTGTCATGTTTCTATTCGTGCCTGGGAGCAGGCTGAGAGGGAGGAGAAATGTATCGCAGCCACCCGCTATGTCAAACGTGTGCTGCCCGTTGAATGTCTGTATGGATTGGTTGTCGGTTTAAACAAAAGAGAGAGAAGGCAATTCCTGCTGAAGTTTATGGAGAGTGGACGTATGAATCTGTCTCTCTGATCCTTGTGCCCCTGGGTCAATTCGTTTTCTCCAGATCATTGTTTCTTTACTTGCCTACACTACAGCTTATGTTGGCAGAACTTATGTCACTGCAGGATCTGAATAAACCACACACTCACCACTTGACATAAGTTACATTGACATAGGCGTCAGCAGGGATGGGTCTGTGTTGGTTGGAGAACTTCCTCTCATATGCCTTCTGGGGGTCATGGAAGTAGTGGGGGGTTTGTGCTTTGGCCCTGTCAGGCGCAGAGATTGAGGACTTCAGTCCTACCGTGTGGCTTCTGCTGGAGCTGAGGGTCTCTATGTTTTGTCCTGGAGAGGGTAGGCTTACCACATGTCAGGCAAAAGGAGGGCATGTCCTCCTTTTTACCTTCACATCCTCCAGCTAGCCAGCATTTTAAAAATACATTACTTGGTCTGGCTTTTTACTTGCAAGGTTTAAAGTATGCTGGAATGCCCCAGAACACCCTATTTTTAGGGGGAAGTGTTCCACGGCCCCTAAAAATAGAATATTACATTAATACTTCATTTTCACCATGTGTCCTCCAATGTCCTCCTTTACATACTCCCTCGTTCTCCTTTCCATACTTTGGTATCTGGTAACTCTATGGAGAGGGGGGGTTGGGGAGAGTGCCAGAGCTCTTTAGCCCAGTGGGTGGGGAGGGATTTCCACCCTTTGGGGGCCTCCAAGCTTTAGCCATCTGGTGACCCTCTGTAGTGGACCCCCAGTGAGCTGTGGGTGGATCCCCAAAGAACTGCTGAATGTGTAGGACGTCTTTCTAAATATGAGAACTAGAAATATTTGTTTTGTAAGGAAGCTTAAATGCCACATAAACTGTCAGTTGTCAGGAAAGTACAGGTGAAGCATATATACCAAGTATTAGCTCAGTCTGACCCAGTTTTTCATCTTCCTGCTACTGTTCTTTGAATGCATTTTATCTTGCTCCCCATTAACTTCGTTTCCTTTCCATTTAGAGGGACCAGGCAGCCATCACTCGACTCTGTTCTTTCTGAGCCCCTGCTGTTTTCCTGTTAAGTTCTTTGCTTCCATCTCATTGAATATCCTTGACAGGTTTTTCTAAATCAGTGATGACTTTGAGAGCTAGCTTTTTTACTTCCTCTAAAAGAATATGAAAGTAGCCAGCGGCGTACTCTGAATCTGGAAGAGCTATTGGAATGTTGAGAAAGCAGGAGGCACAGACACCTAATCTGGAGGAGGTTTCCTGTCTAAATGAGTTGTTTCATCCTCTCACTAGAACTGCCTTCAGAAGAACTACATGACTGGTTCCTGGTCTTGATTTCAAGCATTTGCTTGAAGTTTTGGTCTCCTGCCCCTACAAAACATTCTTCAATTAGCAATTTATCTGCCACTGCTGGGCCTGCTGAGTTCTACCTTCTCAGTTTCCCATTGTTTCTTGCAGATTCAGAGCACACTTCTCTTTACTTTCATGGTGCTTGTGCCTTTACGTGAAGTTAGCCTCAAGGCCATCACTGATGCAGAAGCTCATTTACAGGGAACTGAGACCCTTGAGTTCCTGTGACAAGCTTAGCCCTATCAGGAGGTGGCAGATGCAAGATCTGTTTCTGGACTTCTGCATTGCAGAAGTGTACCTGAACAGTCTCCACTATGATAAACTTATGTTAGTCGAAGCTTGTCCTTTAGATCCTGAAAATTCACATATCCCAAAGCACTCTATTCCAAGTGGGAACACTGTGCCTAACAAAGCCTCTGCCAACTCCCCACTTCAGCCCATTGAATGATATATTCTCTCCAAGGTTATCTCCGGTTTTCAAATCTAAAGCAAATCATCTCCTTCCCTTGCACTTCCAGAGTTACCATCTACAGTTGCTAAGCAGCAGCTGTGCTCCTGACCAATCAGCCACGTATTTGTGTGAACATAGTCAGACTTGAATATACAACTACCAGTAATCACATACAATTAAACAGCGGTACAGGAAATTAATATTATTGTTAGAAATGCTATTGACTGTCACCATAACTAGCTAACTGCTGCCTTAAAAGCTTGAATTTACCCAACAGAAGAAAAATCAACGTAGCTGTTTCAACAAAAGACAGGTCAGGCAGTAATTCATCTATTTTCCCAATTAGTGTTATGTACCTTATAAATATCTATGAGCTTGTGCAGTTCATAATAAAATACTTGTCTAAACTGGCGATGCCATCCAAACATTC
The DNA here is from genome assembly GCA_007922195.1 of Podocnemis expansa. Taxonomy (NCBI): domain Eukaryota; kingdom Metazoa; phylum Chordata; order Testudines; family Podocnemididae; genus Podocnemis; species Podocnemis expansa. The sequence continues at coordinate 58,811,166 of ML681979.1, forward strand.
AGTCTGGGAAGAAAACTGACCTACACTTAAAATGTAGAATGCATAGTGACATCACTCAGAAGTGTGCAAAGCCACATCTCTGAGCAATGCAACTATACCAAACTCCCAGTGTAGAGGGTTCTAGGTCAGCGGATGAATGCACAGCTATGTCACTCAGGGAAGTAGTGTTTATACATTAGGAAGGGAAAAAAAAAAAAAAAAAACTGTCGCCAAAGGCAGTGACCATACTATAGGATTATAACAACATCGGTATGACACCATAGCTGTGCCCATATAGCCCCTTCAGGGGCTGGCAACCTTTGCTGACCACTGTTTTGGTCCGTCCTCCCCAGTCCTCAGCCGGTGTCAGCAGCCCTCTCTGCCCAAAAAAAAAAAGGGGGTGGCCACTGCCTGAAAATTCAGTGGTGGCCCAGTTAGAGTGAGTTGGGGGAGGGTGTGGTTCCCAGGCAGGCCGGGGGAAGAAGCCACCCAAAGGAAATCCTCTTGGCAGTTTGCCTGGGGACTGGTTCCCAGGGATATCACAGAAAGAAGCCATTCCCAGCCCAGCTGCTGCCAAAAGGTGTTGCTCTGGATAGCTTCTTTCTACAGCATCCTCAGGCATGCTACCAAGAGGGCATCGTGCTGCTCCAGATGGGCTTGCATGCCACCATTGGCACGTGTGCCAGGGGTTGCTGATCCCTAGGCATACTCTATGATGTTTTCCATTTAGTCTTTTACTTAATTAAGGGTTTGCACATGTTGAAGTTAATGGCAAAGCTCCTACTGATTTCAGTGCTGAGGATCAGGTCATAAAGACTGGGGTAGCATTTTCAGAAAATGTAAGAAATTTGGAAGCTTAGGCTTATACCCACATAGGAACTTATATGTTTGCTATGGCCAGTGAGTTTGGGGATATTCTAATGTGGGTTTCCCTCAGTCTCTTCTGTTGAAGCTGTTCCATTTTATATAAATAATTCAATATGCATTGGTTCAGAGAAAGTGAGAACGACTCTGTGATCTAACAGCTTGGTCATTCACCTGAGATGTGGGAAACCACATTCAAATCCCTTCTCTTCTTCAGGTGAAGGGTAATTGAACCTGTATCTTCCTGCATCCTGGGTGAGTGCCAATACCACTACCATCTCCTCTCTTCCTTCCTCACTCTTTTTGTGTGGTCTTAATCATGCTTTCAGAATGCCTCCCAGCTCAGGCCTGGCAAATGAGGTGGGTGTGAGCCTGCCTTTCTTCATCTGGTGTGAGATAGGTGCCAAGGCACCTAGATTGAGGCACTGTTCTTGCATATAGCATCAGAATCTTAGGCACCTGTGGGGTGTCTGTAGTGAAAGTGTAGGCTCTGAGGGATTATAGGTACTTCCAGCATTATGCAGCAGCTGAGCAGAGGTTCTAAGGATCTTACTGGTGCCAGAGTTTTGCACCTAAGTGCCTAAAGTGGGACTAAGGGCTTGTCTGCATTTGAAGTGCTACAGCAGCCCAGCTGCACTACATCTGCTCCACTGTAGTGTTTTTAAGTGAAGGCACTGTGCTAATGGGAGGGCTTTTTCCATCTTTTCCCATTACAACAGGTAATTTGACTTCACCTTTCCCAGGGTTTGAACCTTAACAACTGCTCTGATTTGCTGTTACTGTATGACCTGATCATGTTTTACACTCGCTTGCATTTATTTTTTTTCCATTACTTAAGTTTCCTCATCTTCAAAGCATCTGACGAAGTTGGATTTTCTCCCATGAAAGCTCATGCGAAAAATAAATCTGTTAGTCTTTAAGTGCCACAGGACTCTTTTGTTTCTTTTTCCATCTGCCTAGGTACTCCACCTCTCCAAGAGGCAGTAGTTCCTAGTGCTGTCTACATGGGAGATGGTGTAAGGTGGCTTAATTGCATCATTCAAGGGTGTGGATTTTTCACACCTCTGAGCTACATAATTATACAGATGTAAGGACTTGGGAGGGAGGTCAATCTAACATAGGTTGATTTACAGCCATTGCAGTAATCACCACAGTGGCTTATGTCCACATTACCTTCCTTGGGCACTTCCACCAGCATAAGTGGAGTAGCGTGGCAAGCTGAGAGCTCAGTCTCTCTCTTGACAATGGGACTCTGATTCCTAATTTGCTTAAGCACTTCTGAAGATTTTGTCCTTGGTTAATAGATATAGGTTTTGTCAACAGGCCCTGAAGCATAGTAGATTCAGACTGTCAGATTCAGTTTAGAAACAAATTCAAATAAATGGTACTTCACCAAGAATATCTTGCCACTAGACTCTGACATACAAATCTAGAGACAATAAGATCAGGTACCTCGCCTGGTAGCAGCAGCCAAGGAAATTGTGGAGACAGGCCATTTGTTAGAACCTCTATGCAGGACTGAGTGTTGAGAATGGATTTCAGCCATGTGTTCCTACTGGAGATTCTTAAACTACTTAAAAGAAATTAGCTGTTAATATAGGCAGCACAAAATTGTTTTCAGCTCTGTAATAGGAAATACGATATTGTTCAGCCATCTTGTATGTGTCACATTCTGTAAAAAGCTCTTTCTACAATATAAATACAACTCTATCAAGACCTGCCACAATGCAGTTTTATGCCATAATTTAGTTGCCATCATCTAGACAGATCAACACAGATTTAAAGGGCTTTTTGTTGTAATATATATAAGCACAGAAATACTTATATGTACATGTTAATGCTGTTTGCCTGATTGATTGGATTTGCACTTAGCAACCTTAATTCTAATTCCAAATTTAAAAAAAAAGTCTAAGTATAGGATCCACAAAAGTAACAGTTCTTTTTCATCAATATTTTCAGGTCCTATCTCTGCCTGCCCCTCAGATATCCATGTTACTGAACCTGCATGCAGGAAAACACATAAGTTTTCAAGAAAATATCATCACCTGAAGTGGGGGGAAAAAAAGAATGAAATACCAAAAGTGTGGAACTATAATATATTTTCTCCTTTTGTTTAGAAGCCTCTTACTTTCAGGTATGTGTTGGCATGAGGAAAATGGTTGCTACTGTAAACCAGAGAGGAAAAAAATCCTAAATTATTGTACATTAGTACAAATATTTCAAACCTAGTATAGCAAGAATGCAAACATAATTAGGGGATAGCTAACCATGTAGAAACAACAAAGGTAGGGACTGAGTGGGTTAGAATGAACGTGTGATGAATAAAACACAAGTTAAATTGATCAATGCGTATTAGGTAGTTGAGATGGTTTTCACTGGGGGTAGATGATAGAAAAAATGTTCAGATTACTAGGTGGTTGACAAAGTAAACTCAGAGTAATAATTAGACAGCTAATACCAGCTATGTATGGTTTCTTCTTTCTCCCATCATCTCCCTGAACAAAAGTTGTGTGACAATGTGGTTTTATTAATTTTTTAAAATGTAAATTATATGTACACTGTGCTACATGTTTATATAATGCTGGCAAAATCAAATAAGTATGCCTTTTGCTGGGACCAGAAGATAGTGAGGCATGTGCTAGTTCATTCCAGTGTCTTGTTTTCTTGCACAGATGAACACTTACTCTTTGGTGGACAATTTCACATATACTGGACAATTTCACATATGGGGTGAAATTACCAGCTGATCATCATCCTGGAACTTTAACTGGCCTTTTAGGTATTCTGGGCCTAAAGTCATTGAAAATCCTGAAGACAGAGGTTGAGAAGGTTGAGTTCTTCATAAAATTCTCTGAAAAGGAGTGTTGTTCTTCAAGCGCTGCTCACATCCCTTCCAACCCAGGTGTCTACATGCCCAGCACATGGATGCGTGGAAGGCTTTTGCTCTAGCATGTCTCTGTAGGGTCAGTGGGCAACACCCCCTCTACCCCGTGCTCATGCGTAGTATATGTATGACCCTGACTCTGCCCCCCCCCCCCCAGTCCCTTCTTGCCACTAACTCTGAAAAGGGGCAATGGAGGGAGAGAATTGAATGTATGTGAGCAGCCCATTTCAAAGAAGGATGTTTACAGGTGAGTAACTCTCTGTTCTTCTTCGAGCTGCTCATATCCATTCCACCACAGGTGACTGCAAGCCATATCTTGGATGGTGGGCAGAGTTGAGGTCTCCCCACTCTGAGTATGGCTCTGCCCAGTGCAGTGTCACCTCTCATCTGCTGGGTGATCGCATAATGCGATGTGAACATGTGCACTGAGGACCAGCTCACTGCTTTACAGATTTCCTGGATTGGGATCTGGGCTAGAAATGCCATAGAAGGCGCTTGCGCTCCGGTTGAATGTGCTTTGACCCACCCTGCTAGAGGGGTGTTCACTCTTTTGTAGAACTCTTTAATATAGCTCGATATCCAGAATGAGATACACTGAGTTGTCCCTGGTTGTCCTTTCATGCATTCCAGGACCGCCACTAAAAGTAGTGAAGTTTTGCGAAAGGGCCTGGTTCGCTCTTTGTGGGTGTTTGGTGCCCTCTCCTCATTGAGGATGTGCCACTTCCTCTGGTTTTCCATGACCTGCGGGTCTGGGAAGAACACTGAGAAGCAAATGTCCTTATTTATATGGAAGGAGGACACTGCTTTAGGGAGGAATGCTATGTGCAGCCGCAGCTGAACCTTGTACATACAGAAAACCGTGTACAGGGGCTCCGAGGAGAGGGCCCTCAACGTGAAAACCCATTTGGCCAAGGTGATCGCCACAAAGAAGGCCACTTTCCCCGATAAAACTAGGAGAGTACACAAGTCAGGAGGTGCATAGTGTGATCTTGTGAGGCTTTCCAAAACCAGATTCAAGTCCCATTGAATGACCAGAGTTCAGACCTAGGGAAAAATTCTCTCCACCCCTTATAGGAATCTTGAGGTCATCAGGTGGGAAAAAGGGGTTACCCCTCCAAAAGTATTGTGCAGCGCTGAGATGGTTGCCAGGTGCACTTTGAGAGAGGAGGGCGAGACCTCTCTGCTTGAGATCCAGGAGGTAGTCTAGTATGGTTTTGATTGGGGCAGATTCTGGAGGTAATCCTTTTTCTTGTGCCCAGCAGGAGAAGCATTTCCACTTTGCTTTGTAAGTGGCTCATGTGGAAGGCTTTCTACTCTCTGGACCTTTTCTGAGCATGCCTCTCTTTGGGGTTTAGCCATGTAACCTCCATGCTGTCAGGTGCAGGACACTGGGGTCTGGGTGGCATAGACGCCCCAACTCCTTTGTGAGCAGGTCCTTCCTTAGCTTGAGCGGTATGGGTGGTACTATTGAGAGGTCTTGGGGGGGTGGCGAGCCCAAGCCGGGGCTATCAGGATTGTGTCTGCCCTGTCCCTTTTCACTTTCAAAAAGACTCTGTGAATCAACAGAATGGAGGGAAAAGCATATACTAGAGATCCCCCCCCCCCATCTATGAGAAGAGCATCCGAGAGTGACCCCTTTCCCCTCCCTCTGAGTGAGCAAAACTGGTTGCATTTGCAGCTGATTCATCTGCAAAGCGAACAGGTCTATTTGAAGGGAACCCCAAATCTTGAAGAGGTGTTTCAACAACTTGAGTTGAGGTAGAAATTTCCTGCTGAGCAAATCTGCCTGGGAGTTGCTCTTCCCAGGTAAATGGGAGGCTATCAGGGTGAACCTGTGTTTCCAGGCTAGGTTTCACGGGCAGGATAACTCCTTGCACAAGATGGGGGAGTGCACCCCCCCCAGCAGTTGGCGTAAAACATGGCCGTTGTGTTGTCTATTAAGACATGGACCATCTGTCCCTCTAATCTGTCTAGGAAGGCCGTGCAAGCCAGGCAGATGGCCTTCAGTTCTTTCACATTTATACAGAAGAGGGTATCATCCCCTGACCATGTCTCTGTGAACAGCCCTCCCATGATGTGGGCCCCCCTATCCCTGGTCCAACGCGTCCGTAATCAGGGTAACTGAGGGATATTGGGCTTCGAAGGGGACCCCCTTGCAGGCAAACTCTGGGTTCTGCCATATTCTCAATCTGTCCAGTACCTCCCTTGGGACAGAGACCACCTGAATGAGGGAATGGTGGTGTGGGTGGACGGCTTTTGTGAGCCACAACTGCAAAAGTCTCAGATGCAGGCAGGCCATGCTTACCACCTGTGTGGATGCCACCATGCAACCCAGTAGCTGGAAGCAGTGCCTCCCGGTAGTCGTGGGGGTGCACTTCAAGTCCAAGATGATGGTAAACATGGACTGAAATCTCAACTGAGGAAGCGAGGCCCTTGCCCTTATCAAGTCCAGGTTTGCCCCTATGAATTCCATCCTCCTTGATGGGGAGAGTTTTGATGTTTCTCAGTTTAGTAGGAGGCCCAGTCTTTTGCACAGGTTCATGGTCATGGGCAGGCTGTGTCTGACCTGCTGTTTGGACCTCCCCTTTAGGAGCCAGTCATCTGAGTAAGGATCTGTTCTTATTCCCTGCTTCCTCAAGTGGGCTGTGATCACTGCCATGCACTTGATGAAGACCCTTGGAGTCAGGGAGAGTCCGAACAGGAGAACTGTGAATCGGAAGTCTGTCTCACCTACCACAAAATGGAGGAACCTTCTGTGTCCTTTTCTTATAGAAATGTGGAAGTAAGTGTCCTTGAGGTTGAGGGCTGCGAACCAGTCCCCTGGGTCTAGAGATGGAATTATGTGAGACAGGGATACCATTCAGAACTTTATTTTCTTTAGATGTTTGTTCAAGGCTCTGAGGTCCAGGATGGGTTGTAGGCCACCATTCGCCTTTGGGACCAGGAAGTAGTTGGAGTAGAAACCTCTCCCTGGTTCCTTTGTGGGGATTCTATGGCCCCCAGGGAGAGTAACTTCTGGCATCCCCGCTCTAAAAGGGTTTTGTGGTAGGCATCACCATTGTGATGATGAGGTGGCAGTTTTTGGTCCCTGGGTCTGGATCCAAACTGGATGGAGTAGCCCTGAGAGATCATGTCAAGGATCCATTGGTCTGATGTGATTTTTGCTCATTGATGTTGGAACAGGCGTAATCTATTCCTGAATGGTAGGAGATGGTCGATGGAGTCTTGGCAGCCCTCATGGGAGAGGTCCAAACCTCTGCCGCTGGTTAGTGGAGCAGAAGTTATTGTTCCCCTGCTGGGGCACCTGGGAGGTACTCTGGGACCTGGTGCTTCTGCCACCTTGGCTTCTGTCTTGATCCCTGCCACTGTATTGGTGGTGGGATGTCTGAAAAGCTCGGTGGCAGGATGACTTCCTGCTGAGGTTGTTGGGGGCGGAAGGAATACCTCACTGTTTGCGGGGTGTTACATGCCCAATAAGCGGAGCATGGCATGTGAGTCTTTCATCCTGTGCAGCTTAGAGTCCGTAGACTTGACAAACTGTGGGACCTTCAAACAGAAGGTCCTGGATGGATAACCGCATTTGTGGGGAGAGGCCCGAGCCCTGCAGCCAGGCAGCCCTGCGTACAGTGATGGCTGATGCCACACCAAGACTTGCTGTATCAGTGGCATCCCATGATGTTAGGAGGGTGTCTCATGCCGCCAGCAAGCCCTCCTCCACCACCGTGTTATAGTCTCTGGAACGTTCAGCTGGGATGAGATCTCTGAATCTCTCCATAGACTTCCACAGATTGAAGACATACCGGCCCATGAGGGCCTCGTGACTCACTATACGCAGTTGCAGGGCTGTGGTTGAGTACCTTTTCTGACCAAAAATGTCCATTTTCTAAGCCTCCCTGTTCTTTGGGGTGGCCATGGGTTGGCCTTGCTGCTCCCGCTTGTTGACTGTGTCCACAACTAAGGAGCTTAAAGTTGAATGGTTAAAAAGGAAAGTGAACCTGTTCATGGGGACATGGTATCTCCTTTCGGCTCCTTTGGGCACTGGTGGAATGAAGGAAGGGGGTTGCCACCTGGTTTGGGCAATCTTGAGGACCCCATCATATAAAGGTACTGTCGCTCTGGCTGGTGGAGCTGTATCCCCTACCTTGAAAAGGGAATTGAAGTCTTCCCTGATGACCTCTGTCTGCAAGTGGAGGTTGGTTGCCATGTGTCTGATGAGACCCTGATGAGCACAGGGGTCTTCTCGAAGTGATAGGGAATCTCTGGTATGACACCTTGTTGGGTGATGATGAGGAGAGGACACAAGAACTGCTGCCGCAGGAGCTCAAAGAGCCGGCTCCATGATCTGAGTCCTCATCAGACTCCCGGGAGGATGAGGGTTTCAAGGAACCCAGTGTCATGGGGTCCCTGCGGGGGGAGTCCCTAGAGCCCCATTCCAGATACTGCGCCACCCAGTCCCTGAAAGTCCTTGGTACCAAGTCCCAGGCTGAGGTTGAACAGCCCCATGTTGACTGGTGCTTGGCGCCCACACAGTGTGGAAAGTGGTCTCTTTTTCGTATCGGTGCTGGAGGTGCCTCGTACAGTGACAGTGCTGAAGTTGACAGTGCTAAGGCCCTGCACCAAGAACCTGTGTGCCATGGAGTTGAGGGACAGTGCTTCCTCTTCTGCTTGCTTGTCAGCTTGGGCACTGCCAAGTCCAGTGCTGGTGACTTGGGAGAGTGTCAGCACTGGTGCCAGGCATCAGAGTCCTCCAAAAAGCTGGATCTGGTATGGCATGACCTTTGCAATGGCACCTTAGAACGCTCTTGTAAAGAGGTCCAAGGGAGAATCGCTCTTACTCCAACAGGAGGGGTGTTGAGGCCCCCCTCGGAGGAGCAGTGCACAGTGAGTCCCCTAGATATGGTGTTGGAGAATGGTGCCATGGCTGCAAGGGACTGTGTCGACCATCTCCACAATGTTTGTCCAGGGACGGTGCTGACCCTTGCCTGTGCCAAAGTCCAGGAGATTCTCCAGATGCGGAGGGGTGGGCTCACGGTCTGAGCTCAACCAGGTTTTCAAAGGGAGGGCTGGTTTCCCCCGGATGGTGCTCATTTCAGAGACGGAGTCGGTAGTTGGAGCAGAGCCTTCACAGCTTCAAACACCTCCAGTGTCAAAGGGTTCGGGAATGACTCCCTATGAGCTGCCAAAGTGGTCAGTGCCAGAGATCCTGAACTGTGCTGATGGTGGATTTCTCTTTTGGTCATGCCCCTGAAGTGGACTCAGAGCCCTATCATGGTGTTTTAGGTTTCCCTAGCGGGGATTGGCATTGGGGAGAAGCCAGCACCAACTGAGCTTGCAGCACGGCAGGGCCTGGTGTTGAGGATGACATGCTCAGCACCGAGGGCCCTGGAATGGAGACGCTGTTTGCAGTCCTTTTGGGTCCTGGGTTTAAAGGACCAAAAAATTTTGCAGTTGTTGGTCCTGTGGGTTTCACCCAGGCATTTAAGGCACTTCTCATGTGGGTTGCTGATGAGAAAGGCCTTGCTTTAACTCGTGCATGGTTTGAAGCCCAGCATGGCTGGTTTGGTGCTGGGGATGGTAACTTCATGCAACCATGGTTTAGAGGTGTCTGCATGTTCGAAACTCAGTGGGGATAGGTCCACAAAGTGGTTTTCCCAAGTGAGCATCCACAGGATTTTCCAAACCAAGTGAGGAAAAACAGGTGCTTGTGGTGACAAGTGGGCTGTTCCAGGACCATGGCTGAGGGCAGAAAGAAGGAACCGAAGGGGGGCGGGGGCAGGGTCATATATATACAGCACATGTGCAGAGGGGGCACTGCCCAATGACCCTACAGAGACAGGCTAGGACGAAAGCTTTCCGGGCATCCGTGTGCTATGGCACGTAGACTCCTGTGTTGGAAGGGATGTGAGCAGCCCATCTCGAAGAAGGATGTCTACGGGTGAATAACTCTCCATTATTCTACACCCTATCCCAAAGAAGAGACTTTTAGTTATAATGATTAATAGCAAAAATAGAATGCTAATCCAAAAACAATTTTTCAAATGTATGCTATACAGATTTCAGGAATATTTCAATGAGTTTTTTTAAGCATGTGGGAAATTTGGAGAGACTCCTTTAATGCTGTGAAAATAATTTGAAACAAAAATTGGACTGATATAAGGTGCTACATTCTTAAAGATCTCATTATGATTAATGTTGGCCCCCTAAACTAATGAACAGATTTATTTGTACAGTCTCAGAAAAATCATTGTGAAATTTGGGTATGAATGCTCTATATTCTCTATATGTAACAAAGTGACAATCTCTGCTTTAAATGCAAAACTCAGACTAAACTCTGGAAGTGTGACAATGTATACAGATAGATTATACATGTATACACACTACATTAAAAAACAGTAAGATAGCAAGGGCAAGCACTCTAAAGTTAGGAAATATCAGAGTTAAGATTGCCTGTGCAGCCATTTAATTCTACTCCACTCCCTTTCTCACACCTCTGCACCTACTACAGATGCTGCTTTATTCTCCAGCAATGTTAGAATTGAACACACAGGAGGAAGAAGCTATGCCCACTCAGTTCCTTGACCCAACTTCACTTTGGCCTACAGAAGCTTGGAAGAGCAATTATAGGGAAATCTTGTTCAACCTGTTTAACCCTGGGATAGACATACTCAGTCATGTGGGATGCTGCATGCATAATCCATTTGGCACACAGGAGATGTGAAGACATGGGGAAAACGTGCAGATGAAAACTTCTTCACTAAATTCTTGTTTCTAATGAGAATTTGCTGAGTCTTTTTTGAGGCTTATAAATTGGCAATATTTGGAGACATGATGATAGCAAAAGGAACGTCTGACACCAAAACAATCTCTCTCCTAAATTTCCAGGTTCCAAGGTATGGGTGTGTTAGAACTTCTAAACATAATGGTCTCAAGAATTGTTCTAACACATCGGCAAAACTAAGTATTTTTTCTTACCTTGTTTTCAGAAATTTAGCTGAAACTATCCAGAATTACTCAGTCTGGGATAGACACCTGACATGGAAGAATTCAACCTAAATGGTTGATGTGTGTCAGTTATAAGCAGTTGAACAGAGGGTCTTGTAATACAAAACCTCAGGCAACTTTTGGCTCTGCCTGTATAAGTGCATATATTTTTATTAATTGCTGTTCTATTAATATATATGTTGTTTATAAAAACTGTTGCTGTGAATTATCAAGTTGGGTGATAATGGATGAAGATGGATACATTTTAGACACCATTTTCTCCACATAGCTGGGTCTGTTGGAGAGATGAGGTGGTGATATCTTGCCTGATCAGGTCTGTTTGTTCAGTTGTGCCTACCTTTATTGTCATGCGCCAGGCAAAGTGAAACAAGCACTGACTCAGGCTTGTCCAGCCTCTGGCTCCCAGGCCAGAATCCAGCCCACCAAAGGCTCAAATCTGGCCCCCAAGTGAGAAGAGAACTGCAATGTGGCCCCTCATCCAAAAAGGCTGGACACCCCTGCGAGAGACAGGTTGAAAATCAGTTAGAACAAAAACTTAAAATCACAGAATCTTGGAGATGGACAAGACCTAGCAGGTCCTTAGTCTCTCCCCCTTTCAGGATTGGTGCTTGAAGTATGTACACTAATATATTGTGCCATCTAGTATGATGCATTTTAGCCTTCCATAATTTCCCTTGGGGGGGACCCTGAGTCTAATACACAGCAATTGTTTCTGATATTAAATCTAAATTTTCCCTTTCCTATACTCTTGCTTATGCAATCTTGAACCTTCTTAAATCATTCTTCTGCCTTAGTATTTACACCTTTCAAATATTTGAGGAGCAGTTGAAAGTTCTGAAACCCTTTGGGCAAACTGTGCTTATTTAGTTTTCTAATTTTTTTTTTCACATATAATTTGCTCCAGACACCAAATAATGTTTAATACTGTTGTCTGAATTCCTTCCAGTGTGCAGAGATATTTCAGATAAAGTGCCTAGAACCTAACTCAGAATTCCAGCTATGGTCACACCAGAACTATATCCAATGGAACAGTTACCTTCCTCTTCTGGTGACATGGTACTTGGAAGGGCTCATCTATACTGTGATTTTGTGTGCTCCAAGCTGGGGTGTACCTCAAAGCACCCTAGAATGCTGTATATTAAGTAGTTGTGAGGACTATGCTGCTGTGCACTAAAGGCTTCATAGTGTGCTTTGATCTACCGGTGCTTTGAAACCACAGTAGATCGGAGTGCATTATGGAACTTTTAGTGTGCAGCCGCCTGGTCCACAAAGCCACTTAGTGCTTGCTTGGCAGGCTTAGTGTATACAATGTGAGTAACATTTCTACAGGAGTGACTTTACTGACAAGTGACTATTTACTGTCCAGATCTCAATTTGAATATACAGAGAGAGGAGAGAAAGGGGATAAACTATATGTAGTTATCAAAATACGAACATATCCATAGAGGTCCAAGTAATTGTATGTTGTATATATTAGATTTATTATAATTCACATACTGACACCTGCAGTTTTTCATTATGACATTCAAATAAACTCAGCTGTACTCATCTTCCTTTTCCAAAATCTTGTAAGCCCTCCATTTAATTATGGAAACATTTATTATTAATAATAATTTATAGAGTGCCCTAAAATGTGCACAGCTCTTGATGATCTGTCACTATGACGTACAAAAACTTGTCCTGTGCTGTGGGTCTTACAGGCTAGTTATGCAAAGAGGAAGAGTGTAATAGAAATAAAGTAATATGTAGGTAGTCCCAGAATGGTACCACTGGAGCTGAAATTCTTTCCAGATTAAGGGCTTCCAAGGATGTAAATTACATCCTATAAATAACTGCATGAGTAGGGCATAGGATTTGACGTTCTGATCTTCCAAGCCTGTTATGCTTCTTTCCGTAGTGACTACTAAAGGATGACGTAAAAAAAAGCCATCCCATCAAGTTTATAACCCATCTGACCACTTACGTACATAGGCAAATTTTTCTCCTGACCAATATAGTGATTCTGTCCCCTAGCTGTAAGAGGCGAACATCATCCAGCGGTTGGGGCAGTAGACATCATAGTGAAACACAGACAGTGTAGACACCTTTATCATGAAAGCCGTGCAGTTAAATGTAACTTAATCTGCTACAGTGGAGACCTGGTTTTTTCTCCCATATCTGTCTATATCTAACTTGTGCAAGCTCTTAATTACTTTACTGGCAAAACAGATGAATTATACATAGATCAGAGTTAAGAGTACTGGTACTCAGCCACAGGGAAAAATAAGGAAGGATTATGTTCTACTATAATTTAGAAATAAGCTGCTTAGATGGTTCCTAGAGTGAAGGGAGGTTTCCAAGAAGTGATCACATTCTCCCACTCATGCAACTGTGAACACATTCTTTATCTTTAAAAGGAAACAGAACAGAATCAGTAAATCAAGTGAAGTCCTGGTCTTGTGTGCTGTAATCTTGTAGTGCAAAACATATTATTGAAAATCAGGTGTTAGGGTGGACATTTGAAACAGGAACTGCCATGGTTAAAACGGTTTCTGTGTTTAGAGAAAAACAAGTAAAAAACCATATGTTTTATAAGATAAGACAATACCTTTCCCATACTTCATGCTTTTCCTTTATTGTTCTCTAAAGACAGCTGTTGCGGTGACTGTTCTCTTGGACCTTTAGCTACAGTAACACATTTTCTGGTAATCACAACATTCTATTTCATATTTATTTATAAAAATAAAGATCAGACATCTTCTCATTTTATTTTTTCTCTGTATGCAATGAAGTATCTAAATAGTAAATGTTCTTGCTACAACTTTGTAGAACTGCTAGTATCAGTTTCCATAATGGGTAAACAGAGCCACCCACCCACTTTGGCAGTGCTGTGATTTGGTCAGTTCTCTAGTTACAGCTGCCTCTTCCTTCTGCAGAATTGTTACGCGAATAGAAAAATTCAGAAACATGGGGGTGCTTTTTGTAATATATATAATTTAGAAATCTGTTCAACAGATAAGACAGGCTGTATCAGAAGACTTTTCTGAAGAATCCATGTTTCCCAGTCTCAGGGTCATATAGGAGTTTTATATTTGCTTAGCTTTCAACAGCTGAAACTATTAGGGTTTTGGTTTTTCGGGTTTTTTTTTTTTTTTTTTAATGTTAAAATGGTTTATTTTAGAAGTAAATTCTATCCAGCCAGAGAGGGGAAACAGACAGCAATTGCTGTCAAAGTGCCATCAAGAGCACCTTCTGAAAACAACCTTTGTCTTTTTGTATTTTTCCATGCCAAATATGAACTAAAACAAATTTTTGGTTAATTCTTCCCTATTTGAATTCAGTGTACATTCTACACAAAAGAGGTCATTAAAAAAAATTAAGATTGTGAAGTCAAGCACCCAGAAGTTAGAAAATGGTAGAATTGAAATTGTTTATGCAAATTGTAATTCAGCTTCCTTATATATGTGTTATAGTACAGTCTTTAATTACATTATCAGATAATGTTTTATTCCAAAGAACTGCCCCCCCCACACACACACTGTATTCAGTTCACAGGATAGATGGTGCTTGCTTCCTGAGCAGTTGTTCAACATTTTGTTTTCTCCTCATTGTTCAATGTGTGGTCCCATGGCTTATTTACTGCACATTATTCAAACTGCTCTGAAGACAGATAAATTAATTTCCTTATGTGTCTGTCTACGGTGCTCATCATTGTAATGTCTGAGTGCTTCACAGATATTAATTAATCATCATAGCACTGCTGTGAAGTGAGGGGATACTATTAACCACACTTTACAGATGGGTATTGAGATACTGAGCAACTACAGTAAAAAACATGCACTAATTTTGGGTGCACAATTTGAAAAAAGTCTAGGACTGGTTTTTTTTTTCCCCCCCAGAATACTTAACATTATATAATTCTTTACAGGGATGATCAAGCTGGGACTGGAAAGTAACTATCGCAGCAAGATAGTCACAAATAATCAGCCCCCACCCTTCCTAGTCTGGAGTCACTGCTGTCCATGTCTTCATTAGTTTCCAAGGTGGTCACTTAGATGCTTAAATGGGAATGCCTGGGCACTGAAGTGTTTTGAAGATCTAGTTTTGTATGTCCATCAGGACTGGAGACTCATTGCACATAATGAATTTTCGTGTTCTGACATTAAAAGTTTGGAAAAGTCAAACAGAATTAAACCAGAGCCTATTGAATGGGGTAAATGTGTTAACAGAAGTTTATGAAAGCAGACATATGAATTAGAAAAAAAGTTAGCTATTAATTACGAGTCAGATTTGATAATACGGAGAAGTAACAAATTACTTTCTAACTCCTCCTCTCTGTATAATTTACACTATTACATTTGGTTTACTGCTGGAGATGAGTCAAAGGATACATAGAAATAACAAAAGACACATACTCTAGATCAGTGGTTCCCAGCTCCTGGTCTGTGGACCCCTTGTGGGCCGCAGAGGGGCTCCAGGGGGTCTGCAGAGAGGCTGGGAGCTGGGGCCTGATGCCACTGCAGTGTCTGGTTCCCATGGAGACCCAGACTTCCAGGTCCCCCAGGCATAGGGTTACCAGGTGTCAGGCAAAAGGAGGACATGTCCTCCATCTGGCAGGCATTTTAAAATACATGATTTTGTCTGGCTTTTTACTTACAGGGGTTAAAGTATGCTGGAATGCCACGGAATACCTTATTTTTAGGAGAAAGCTTTCCCTGGCCCCCTAAAAACAGAAGAATATTATATTAATACTACATTTTCTCCATGTGTCTTCCAATGTCCTCTTTTTTGTACTTCCCTGTCCTCCTTTTCAGGCTTTGGCATCTGGTAACTCTACACAGGCAGGGAGTTTTGAAAACTCCCACCCTGCCTGAGCATGCAGCACATGCTCAGGGAGAGCAGCCAGTGGGGTAAGGCCAGGTGCAGCAGTGCTGCTGGTGGCCAGGTAAAGGGGGGGAAGGGGCCTGGGGAGGGTTGGGGACAGGGAACTAGGTGAGAGGGCAGGGGGCCATGGCCACTTGCAGCAGCTCCCTGGCTGGGGTTGGGGGGCCATGGCCACTGCGGCTCCCCGGCCAAGGGAGGGATCCATGACCGCCTCGGCTCCCTGGGAGGAGAGCTGCATGGGCCCGATTCTGCCTGGCGCGGCAATGCCAAATAACCTCCAGGGGGGCTACAAATTTTTTTTTTAACTAGAAAGGGGTCCCCCAGCCTTAAAAGGGTTGGGAACCCCTGCGCCAGAGCATGAATACTACAGAAATTAACACTGTCTATAGCTCTACCAGGAAAAGAGCCTTAACTTTTATTTTTTCAATTAATTTAGAATAAATTAATCTGAAAAATAGGACAAGCTCTGCTTCAAAATGTTACCAGAAAAACTGGGAAGATTAGAATGCTCAGCCAAATCCTCCCAGTGGTCAGATCAAAAGGAACTCAACACAAAATTAACTCAGACACTCACTTTAGTTCGGGATGGGGTTGGAGGTGGTTAACTCTGTTTGTCTAGTTCAGCAACAAACAAACAAGGAGTGTGGTGGCACTTTTAGAGACCAACACATTTCTTTAAAAGTGCTACCAGACTTACTTTAGTTGTCATTCATATATGTTCTCAGTGCACATATTCACTTGTAATGACACAGTGACAGATTGGTTCAGTATAAGAAGACTTCAAAAAAAAAAGGGGGGGGGGCAAGGGCAAAACAATTTTCAGTGGAATTTGTAGTCTGCTCAGTGAATAGAAAATTTAGAGAGTGCATTGTCTGGCACAAGAGCAAGAACAAGTTAAGTGGAATTCTAGCACAGAACACATTTGGAATTTGGATTTTAAAAAAAGTGGCCAGAATTAAAGCCCAATCCTACTACCTTACACAAATAGTCCTTAGGCGTGTAATTATTCCTACTGAAGCCAGTGTTATTTAAATTAATGAATAAGGGCTGCAGGCTCAGGCATTTAAAACATAACAACTGTACTTTAGGCAACCTTAATCAAGAACTTTATGAGCCAGATTCTTGGTTGGGTACGTGCAGCTTCTCCTGGTACACAAGTGCCCTAAGACTATCTGCCTGACTTGACACCTTTAGAGGATCTCCCCTGTGTAATAAGATGCTTGACTGACAATCATTACAGCATTTCCAACAACACATTCACTCTTTCTTCTCCCCAGGTGGAGCAATGAGCATGAGTTGCAATGTCCCTGTGTTCTGAGTCTCCCAGAATAGCCTTTTGGGTAGCGAGTACAAGTTAGAACAAGCTGAAAACAACTGTAAATTTCAGCACCAGATTGGTGCAGGATCAAGGGGGAAAAAAGATGGCCTGCTTTATCTAACAGTCTAAACTGCACCAAACACTCCTTGGGACTGGAGCTGGGAAGAGTCCAGAAGGTCTCGTATGTCCACTTGTGTTACACTGGACAAGTAGAGGGCCAAATCCTCCACTGATTTTTGTGTAATCATTACCCATGTGCAAAGTACAGGTGAAAATGTTATCTGATGAGGGTAGCAGTGCTTTATACTCACTTTTTGCAAGTATAAATGACTGCATAAACTGCAAGACTGTAAACAAATCATGTCAGTAGATTTTATAGTATATCAAATAAGGTTCCTGATCCTATGATCACTGTTAATGTCAGCAACACCACACTCATAGTGTCAGCGTGATTATTGCTTTGAGTAATATTACTGATGGTTATAATTCTTTGCTGGATCACGTCCTGTCTAGTCATATTTTTGATTATTGACCCTTTTTGTAACACTGATATAATTTCAAGTGCCTCTGATGGTACCTTTGTTCCAGATGGGTGATTTACTGTCTGAAGTTGAATACATTTATATTTGACTTGTGCTCCATACCTGTACTTGTCCAGCACCAGACACTTAGAAAGTCATATCATACAGCATATTTTTGAAAACCAGCTCAGCAGACTGGTAGGAACAGAATTTAAGTGCAAAGGGACATGAGGCTGCAGCTTCACAGGATGTATGGTCTTTTTTGCATAGGTATATTCAAATGGTTAATGACACTGGAAAATGTTTTGTGGTTTGCATTGTTTGCATCACTTCTCTCCTCACTTCTTAGATGTTACAAGTGGGTAAATAAACTTTTTTTTTTGCTTGCTCTTCATTAGTTTTACCAGACTTAACAGAATCTGCCAGAATACTCTTATGCTCACAATTTTTAAAAAAAGATTGTTCATCAGGGTAAAGGTGGGTGTATTTATTTGGCTTAAATTCTTCCCTCTTCCTTCAGCCTTCCCAAAAAGGCAGATTTCAGTCAACTGAAACATTTCACTAATGTGTGCTGATGGTGTGAAAACAAAAATCAGAAATGTTAGGTAAGCTTCACAAAACAAAAGAGAAGGAAGAGGTAAGAGCTTCCTCATGCCTATCAGTCCTGTGGCACTTAAAGACTAACAAATTTATTTTTTGAATGAGCTTTCGTGGGAGAAAATCCCACATCGTCAGACGTTTGACAAAGTGGGATTTTCTCCCACGAAAGCTCATGAGATAAATAAATTTGTTAGTCTTTAAGTGGCACAGGACTCCTTGTTTGTTTGTTTTACTGAACTAGACTAACACAGCTACCCCTTTGGATCTTCCTCATGCCTAGTATCCCACTGACTAGGACCCTCAACTGCCCCATGCAAGACCAGGGATCAAGTTCTAGCTCCAGAATGCCCTTAATCACCAAGGTAGTGGGTACTGTGAGGCTCTCTCAATCCCTCTTGTTGAAGCTATTCCACTCTTCATAAATAATTATGTATTCCCTGGAGCAAAGAATGGAAGCCAAGTGTTCCCCCCAACTCTCCAAGGTGAGTACTCTAACCATTGGGTTATTACAGTCACTCTCACCAACTTAAAGAATATTTAATTATTTACACAAAGTGGAACACCTTCAACAAGAAGTTGATGTTGCTTCCCCTCTTCCCTGCCTATCACAGGAGTCCAGCTGCTTGGTGGTTAAGGCACTTGAACCCAGGTCTCCTGCCTCTGAGCAAGTCTCTATTGCAGAATGGGGTTTTGAAATTGGATTTCCTGCATTTTAGGTGAGTGCCCTGGCTACTGAACATAAGAGGGACATCATCACCACTAGCTTCTCAGTTTTGTAACTCTTGCTATTTGTTTCCAAATTTTGTTAGCATTTTATTTAAAAAACAAACAAACAAAAAAACCCACAGTTAAAAGACCCTGAAATCAAAAGGAAAACATTTAACTGCAGGTCGAAATAAAACATTTTGTTCAACTCAAAATAGTTTTTCCCCTGACTTTCATATTTGTCAACATTTTCCAAAAATGGTGGATTCAGGTTAACCCCACACAATTGCCACCCCCCTAGTTTTTTGGAACTATCAGCAACCAGAAAACCCCAATTATTCACAGAGCTCTATTTTACAGTAATAGAGATCTACAGCATTTTGATTTAAAATGATGAACCTGCCAGAGCCCACTTCCATTACCCTCAGTTACAGCTTACAGAAAGAGGAGCCGCCACATGGGGCGTGTAGTGGCAGCTATAGAGGAAGAGCTTAGTTTCTTGCTCAGGTAAGAGTAACTTTTTACTATCATCATCATTGTATGACTTTATAGGGGTTCTATCTGTTTATGACCAGAGAGGGTGGTGTGGTGTGTGTATTTTACATAGTGGTAACTAGTGGGGGCTCACAGAAAGGTTGGGAACCACTGAACTAGACTCAGAACACAATCCTCTCCCATGTTACCTTGCAACTGGCATTTTTAAAATTTGGGTCTCATTCATGGCACCTTTGATATGCAGTGCTCTGCTAGTGGACACATTTGTGATAAAACTGCCATTCCTAACATTTCTTCTTTCTGCATTCCAGAATCATAAGGCCCATTTATTATAACTCCATTTATTTGTTAAGCACTGGTACCTTGCAATGTTGTATTAAGTATTTTAAAATTTCTTTGTGAATATATTAATAGTTGCAGTTTCACTTCCGCCTTTGGTAGCCAGTTAAAGGTTCTTCATATAGATTCTAACTTTTTAATTTCCATTTCAGGTCAAGTCTTGCAAAAACACCCTGGACACCAATTGACCACAGTGCTGTCATTTTAAGCTTCAGTTTATGTCCTCTTGTTTTTGAGCTAGTGATCTCTCAGTACTCTTTGTGGCATCTACCTTCTTTATATCTCTGCAGTTTTATTTTCCTAAATCCAGATGCAGAGCCCAGTCTTGTATTTATTGCACACCCTATACTCTCACGAACTGGAATGAGCGTTTTGGGAACACAAAGCATTAAGGCTAAGACCAGCTGAAACCACAGTTTTCATATGCCTGCTGTTTGTTTTCTTTTTAAACTGGCCCTGGCTGTGAAACAGTGAGAAACTGGAAAACTTAATTAAACTACTGAATCTAAAAGATTTTATTAGTTCTTCAGTTCAGATTTAGTTTATTTTATTTAAAATAGAAAAAAAAGCAGTGGGGGTTTATTACAAATATTTTATTCCAGATCCTAGCCTCTGCTCTGGCTCCTTTTGTGTTACCAGAGTATCACAAAGGTCCTAGAAAATGTTTCAGAGTTCCCCCAAGACTGTCTCGTAACTTGTCTGGCATATAGCAAAGCTACACTAAGTTGATTAGACTCAAGTATTGGGAGGTGGGTATAGAGCATGGTTCCCAACCTGTGGCCCACAGGCCAAAAGTGACCCACTGGGCCGTTGAAAGTGACCTGCAGCTCCCCTCCTACTGTGTGCAGAAGGGAACTGCTGCCTAAGGACGCAGGCAGAGCATGTTTCCTCAGGGCTAAAAGACCAGTGCAAGCGCCTTGCTTCAGTTGAGGAGATGAAAGATCAGTGCTCCCCTCCCCTATTTGTAGCGGGGAGCACAGCAAAGTGCTCCACCAAGGCCAATGGGCTCAGGGGTCCCTGCTGGAGCCAGAGGGAGGTGAGCACTGATCTTCCATCCCCCTGGCTACAGAAGGGAGTCACTGCCTAGGGACCCAGGTGGAGCAGACAGGACTACAGGAGACAGGATTGCCCTGCTGCAGCCAGTGAGATCTAACAGGAGGCAGCCTCCTTGCTGAACTTCTTCTATCTAGATGCATTGGTGGGGAGCATGCTGGTGGAGACTGGTGGCCCTTCACATTTGTAAAAATGATATTCATGGCTCCTGAGCCAAAAACATTGGAAACCACTGGATAGGGCATACCCCACACCCAAAGTTACACAGAAAAGCTTTACTTAACATACATATTTACTAAAACTAATAACACTTGCATTCTTAGCTATACATTGCATCATACGCTTCACAACTGGCTTGGTTACTTTTTAGCACTGAATCTCTGGACAGCATTCTCTCCAAGTACAACCTGAATTTAACATTTTAGGTTTATGCATTGACCTGGTGCCAAGGTATTCCTGCTTATCTTAGCTAGCACAGACATCCTGTCTCCAGTATTCTGCTTGTTAAGTCCCTATTAACTACTTAACCCTTCATACCATGCCCACTAAGAAGTGAGTTCTAACTTACGTCAAGTTACTTATACCCAAGCAGGCCTACAGAAAGTTGTCTTATAAGAGCAGCAATGGGAAATTCCCATCTATAATAGGAGTACCCCAGCCTAAGGTGAATGTTGGGGGATGATGGGGATTCTATTTCAGTGATCCTTGCCTAGTATAACACCCCTGGGGAGTGTTATAAGTTGTTGGAATTTAAAGTAGCCTGAGTAGAGCTCTAGCGCAGCTGAGAATCTGGCCCTTTATGTGGCGCTGAGAAAACCCCATATTTGGAGTGGTGTGTAATTTCAGTGCACAGTTGCATACTCACATGTAAGACTCTTGCTAAAAAGATGCATTAATGGCAACATATACTTTATTCTCTTCAAATAAAAAAAGTATTCCATATTTTTCATAATAAATAAATAATGTTACTGCTCTATGTTGTGTTTGTTTACAGATTAATGAATCTTGATTTCAGCCCTACTTTTAAGCATGTATGAGCAACATGTGCCATCATAGCTTAATTAAATGCATCGCTTCTCATGTAAAGACTGCAGGAAAAAGTTAAAAAGTAAAAAAAAAAAAAAGTAAAAAGTGTAGTGCTTTAGCAGCTTCTGCTCATATAACTGTAGCAGTTAAAATTGTCTGAGCTCAAGTGGAAAAACCTCCCCCCCTCCCCCGAAACAAAACACTTTGTTCTTATGTTTTTAATTGAGTGATAGAAATATTTTTCTGTGTGGTCATTCTTGCTAGGAGTCAATCCCACAAAATTTTCCATTTTGCACTGTTTGTTTCTTTCTTGGCTAGCAGTTCCCTTTATGAACTAGATTTATATACTATTAATCTGAGAGGATAAAATGTTTTCTAAAAAGATTCATCCAGCTGTATTACAGCTTCAAGGAATGCCTCTTAACCATGCTTTTCAAAAGGAAAAAAACTGGGCCAGTTAACTGATGTAGAGCCAAATTCACTACAGGTATTACTTTGGGGGAAGTCAGCAGTATTATACCATGGATTAGTTTACCCCTTAGCTTTTAGAATGTGTCTTACTCAGGTCTTTTAAAGTAAGGTTGTTTATAGGTAGAAGTTGAACAATTCCCAGCTTTTTATCTGAAGAAATTAAGGAAAGGGCAGACAGTTTTTTCAGTGGAGTCATTTGAGAACACATTTTTGGCTATGCATTCAGGACTAAATAAGGAGCAAGTTCTGTACTAAAAATAGTAACAAGCTGGTCCAGCTGCAACATGAGTTATAATCCTTGTAGATCTAAGGGGAGGGAGAGTGGGCTGGTTGTTTCAAGCAAGGACATCCTAATATGGAGACTCAGAATCACCTTTGTCCTGTTCGTACAATGCCATCATATCCTATCTGGTATTCTACACTTTGCTAGCTGTTAACTAATTATGACAGTAGTTCATCTGATCTATTATCTATTATGTCACATATAGGAAAATACTTCTTGAGAGTATTTTATTTGCCACATATTAGGACAGAATTATGGCTTGTTTCATTTAGGTTTACTTCTGTGAAGGATATGGGGACAAAGGACAGAGAGACTTATTGGTGCCTTCACAGTAGCTGGGCAGAATACATACCTAGTGCTCCTTGGAGCATTGTGCTATTATACCTGCCAATACTCCAAGTTTCCAAGGAGTCATAGTCAGCTAACCTCTTCACAAATGCTGCAATTGGCAGCAGGCACAAAAAGAATTGGCTACACTACTCCTTTGTGGATTAGCCATATGAGAAGTGCAGAATTGCATTGCTTACTGACTGATCTCCTAAACTAGCAGTTCTCAAACAGATGTCATGACCAAGCCATTTTAGGAAGTCTACCAGGCAAGACTTGTTGGTGCCTTGAACCTTGGCGCCTTAAACCCCAAGCCTCTTGGCCCCAGTGCTGTGCAGAGCTGAAGCCCCAACAGACCACACCATGAGCACTGATGCCTGAGCCCAGCAGAAGCCCAGAGTCCCCAGCCTTGTGGAGCTAAAGCCCTGAGCCACCTCTCCACCCTAAGAAATGGAAGCCCCAAACCCCTCCCACTTTACAGGGTAAAAGCCTCAAGTCTCTTCCATGTCCTAAGGGCTTATGAGCCCCTAAAGCAATGGTTTTCAAACACTGGATTAGGACCCAGTACTGGGTCACAAACCATCAATTACTGTGTCGTGGTGTCCCTAGTGACACCACCAGAAACTGGAATGCATTGCTCAAAGATGTAATTGTTGGTTCATGGGCATGAGTTATTTTTTTCAACTTGTCCCGAGAAAAAAGTTTGAAAACCATTTTCCTAGAGTGACCAGATAGCAAGTGTGAAAAATTAGGAGAAGGTTGGGGGGTAATAAGCACCTGTATAAGAAAAGACCTGAATATTGGGACTTTCCCTATAAAATCTGGTCATCCTACAAACCTCCCATGCCCCTGGAACAGCTCCTCAGGAGAGAAGCCTGGGCCCTGCAGCTAAAAGCTAGAGATCCTCCTCACCAGCTGTGGGGTTTTTGTAGCACAGGGGTTGAGGATGGGTGCTGCAGAAGAAAAAGGTTGAGAACCCTCTATCCATCTTACCCTACTACAGTAGAATGATTCAAAAATTCTCAAATTATCTTGCCCTGTATTCCCAATACCTGTTGAATGGTTTCTGTATGCTGGTTCTATTTGGGCCACGTGACCGTTAAATGTTTGGGTTATAATCAAGACCCGAGTTCCAAAGGGGCAGCCGTGTTAGTCTATTAAAGCAAAAAAGGCAAGGAGTCCCAGTGGACTTGAGTCAAGGGCAAGCATCACGTAAATTCTTCATATAAACTTAGATTGGTGATGCTGCAGCATCTTCAGATAATTCATTAAAATCTGCACATGAAAATGAATTTAATCAGGGGAGTGCCTCCTCCACTGTTTTAATTTGATACTAAATTCAATTTTATGATGTTCCCACATTTTTAATTTTCAGCAAGCTGCAACATTTTACATTGAAAATATGAAACCTGTATATATTCTGATACATTGATTATAGAATTTATCTAGGGGAAGCTGAAATTTTGGTAATGGAGTAAAGGACAGTTGGACTGGAGTGGCCTGGAGGGGAAAGGAGCTCCTGCCACCCTCCAGGTTTCATCTCACTGGTGGGAATTTGCAGCAAGGGAAGATGCTGCCCCTCTTCTCTCTGCTGTCCTGCTCCACTGCCATCTGCAGTATTACTGGTCCTGCCTCCTGGGCCACAGACTTCTGCTTGGGAGCCTGCCTCCTGACATGCTGCACAGAGCTGGGCAGGGGCTGATGTCAAGGTGTTCCCCTCTCCATTCCCATATACCCAGTCTCCCCTCAGCTGGGGTGGAGTCAGGAAGCCTGTCCCACGAAAACTCATGCAAAAAATAAATCTGTTAGTCTTAAAGTGCCACACAACTCCTTGTTGTTTTTTCACTGGACTAGACTAACATGGCTATCCCTTTTAAAATTGTCTACACGCTGCCTCTGGCAATAAGCTTTCAGAGTTCTAACTACCTAAAGTGGCAGGAAAAGCAAGGAGTCCCATGGCATTTAAAGACTAAAATTTATTGCATGCGCTTTTGTGGGAGAAAATCCGACTTTGTCAGACGCTTTGATTTTCTCCCACACAAGCGCATATGATAAATAAGTTTGTTAGTCTTTAAGAGCCACAAGACTCCTTGCTTCTTTTGCGGAACTAGACTAACAGGACTGCCCCTTTGGAAGTAAAGTGGCTGCACATTGACAAAAGCGCACGCACAGTCTTACACACTCCACCCAACAAACACTTCCCCCAACACACACCACCTCATACATACAGTCTCCCTCATGCTCTCCTCAGCGTGCACATGTTCACATCGTATCCCTCATGAACTCCCTCCAACACAGACACTCTCTCATACTCACTTGTATTATTATTGTTTGTTATGTCTTGGTGCTTCCCGTCAAAATGTGCAATGCATATGTATTCTCTGCAATCTTATTGTTTCAAAATGGGTTAAGGTCTTGTTATTTTGGTTTTGTTTTATTCTTTGTGGGTTAGGGTTAGGGAGGTATTGTTTGGTTAGTTGGGGTTTTGTTGGGGGTTTTTTTTTTTTTGGACTGGTCTGTGGATTTCATAATTTATCTCAGTTAAATGTAGTTCTTTGAGTAGTGCATCTGAAAATGCCTAACCTGTCCTGGCTGGAGTAATGATCATTATTTCTTTTATTACAATATTGTGCTGTGTCATTCATTCATTAAAGTGGCACAATCAAATAATAGTATCCTTCTAGGATTCAAACTTAGTTTATACTCATATATTAGCAGTGGCAGGTTTTAAAAACAAAACAAAAGCTAAGCATATAACTTTAGCCACTGTGCAGAAGAGTTGCTTCTTTCCAAATTGTATTTTTAGTTGTATCTGTAAAGTTACTTAAAATTCATATGAAAATAAAGTAGCTCCAAGTCTGACACTAATAGTAACTAATGGAGTCAAATGTTGGTGAATCACATACATGATTGTGATCAGTAAACAAATGCCAAAATAGTTAGAATATATTG
The DNA here is from genome assembly GCA_007922195.1 of Podocnemis expansa. NCBI lineage: Eukaryota > Metazoa > Chordata > Testudines > Podocnemididae > Podocnemis > Podocnemis expansa. The sequence continues at coordinate 58,836,848 of ML681979.1, forward strand.
TTTGTTCTTAATAAAAGAGAAAAAACTTAAGCACATATGTTAAAATTAAACAAACACTTTTAGTGGAGTGAAAAACAATTGACTAAACTAGATTAGATAATAGCAGTAACATAGAGGGTATGTCCACACACAGTCCTTATTTCGAAACAACAGAGGTTGTTTCGAAATAAGGAATGGCATGGCCACACGACGCACGGCCATTTCGAAAGAAGCAAACCGCTTCTTTCGAAATGGCCGTGGTCCTTTCGAAAGAAGCTAAACCTCGTTGCCTTTCGAAAGAGCGTTGTTTCGAAATGGTTGTTTCGAAACAACGCCAAGTGGACATGCCCTTCCGAAATAACTGGCTGAGCTTCCTCCCAGGGTGCTTAGCACCCTGGGAGGAAGAGCCACCCCCTCAGCACCCTGTCCAGGGTGCTGAGGGGAAACAAGCTGCAGGGCACCGGGGCGCTGCCCCCAAGACCAGCGGGGAGCCCTGCGGAGGGGCGCTGATGCCCTCCCTCTCCCCGCCGCTGGGGCTGCTCAGGAGCCCGGCGGCCGGGTGCCGGGGCTCCCCGCTCTGCCCGCTGCCGGGGCTGCTGCCAAACCCCACAGTGGGGTCTGGGGGCACCCGGCTCTCCCTGCCGCC
>ML681979.1:58837872-58863101 GCA_007922195.1 Podocnemis expansa
TTTCGAAATAAGTTATTTCGAAATAGCTTCTTTCGAAATAACAAAACTGTGTGTAGACATAGCCAGAGTGTGTCTGTTAGAGAAGATAAGCACAGTTTAAGCAGGTTTTATTTATCCCTATTAAAGTTAGGGTATACAATATTAAACCTGTGTTTCCACTATCAGTGTTAAGGCTCCAAAACTGATACCACAAGGCTTGGGACTGGGAATATCTTGCTATTTTAACTCCTAATTGTTCTAAATTTACATATAAATTTGAAATATTGCTTTAATTGGCATTTTTGTTTTTCTTTACATAGGAATTTTTCTTTATACTATATATATGCGTTCCTGTCAGCTAATTTCTAAGTTATTTGCATAAAAACTAGAGTTTTCAGGTACCCAGTTACCTCCTGAAAACACAGATAAACTTGCCTCTTCCCCCAAACCTGAAATGGTGCCCCAGCTATTGGACCTTTTGACACCTGAGGAGGTGTGGAAAACCCTTTGAATTTGTGGGTTAAACACACTGAGCATCATTACTCTGATCATGAAATAGTTTTTTTTTTTTACAGTGAAATATACATATCATTATGCTTTGTTCATACATACAACATGCACTCATTTGACTAAAATCATTCAAATTACTGACTTCCGCTAAATTAATATAAACCTGTGTATTTAGGATTTTACACTAGTTTAAGGTTTTGGATACACACATTTTTTATATCACTGTCTTGGTTTGAAATTAGTATAGTTAAAGAAGGATTACCAAAATAATTAAACCAATTAAAAAAAAGTGTGTGTAGACCAGACATATATCCATTTTAAAATGGACTTTTTGTGACATGTATGTAGACAAGGGCTTAATTTTCAAAGTTAATACACTATTAAAATGAGTGCAGTAGTGTTTCAAAGCTATTGTTTCAGGCTCTCTGCTGATGTAGGAAGCTGTCACTATATCACTTTATGATTAGCTTATGATTGGAAGGGCTTTTGCCATCACAGGATGGAAATTATTTTTTAAATGAAAGTTTGGACCTCATCTATGTTAAAAATTACATTGTCTAAGGATGTTTTTCTAAATTGATTTAATTAAATTTAGTTAAATGTTTTATATAAATTGATTTAGTTAAACTCCTCTGTGGGCACAGTTAAAATTATTTAAACCTGGTTTAGATCACATTATTTTATCCAGTCTCAAAACACCTTTAGTTAAGCCAGTGCAGTTTTAACATAGACAGTCTTAGATTTTGGAGCTTGATTCTGCAGAAAATTCCACTGCCTCAGAATTGCAGGGTACATAGACCATGCTCGTAGTCCTCATTTCCTAAATTTGTACATGAGGATTATGAAAGATGACAAGAAAGAGCCAGCTGACAACTACATTTATTACTTTTTAGAACCTAATCACAAGATCTTCTCTTGTCTCTTTTGTGGCAATGTGTCCTCCTGGGGGAAGGTGCGGGTCTGCCCCTCAACAACTGTTTCCCCTGGCAATAGAGGCCTAAGGCAAGCCCAGCCTGGCCAGGAAAAAGTTTCTGCCCTTTCCCCTCAGCCCCTCTCCCTGTCTTTTGGGGTGCCTGGAGCAGGCTTCGGTTTGAGCCCAGGCAAGGCACCGTTCAACTCTTAGGGAAAGTTTATGTTTCTAGTCCACCTCATCAAACTCAGGGCCTGGAGAGGTACCTTCTTCCAGCATCATGGAGCTGGTGGCACTGCCCTGGAGGATCTGGGGCTACATCAGCCCTTCCTACAGGCTGGGCCCTGCATTGTCCTTCTCTGATCCTGGCTGGGGAGAAACTCTATCTCCTACTCCCAGGGAAGTCTCAGATCTGCTGAGAGATTCTCCCCTCTCCCTGCTAGCAGAAGCAAGCTCTTTATAGGCCTGGAGTAACCCTTAATTGGGTCCAAGTGCCTCTGACTCCCCTGTGGTAACCTCCCCTCTGCCTGCAGGGAAAAGGGCCTTTAAAAGCCTAGGGCTCACATACCTGCCCTGATATACCCTCCAGTAGCCTTCCGGCCTGACTTTATCACACTTTGTACCATAAGATAGTCATGTACAACAGCCAAAAGTCTCTCTTTGTCAAATGGCTTATTCCAAAGAACATAATATGGCTTAAAGCAACTCATCTTCTATTACTTAGAATGCTAGTGGTACTATGCAGATAAGTACAATGCATGATATGCTAGGAGTGATGAGGATTATGCTCTAGAAATGAAATGCGACAACACTGATATTAATTTTGGGATAAACGAGTCAGTGGTTCCAACTAGATTCCTATTTTTACTGTTAATTTTTTAAATTAATAAAAGATAGACTTTAATTGTGCAAATGCAAGCAGCCTCAGTGGAGCTAATGGGAGGACCTGAATGTATAAAGCTTTGATGGTTTGTGTCAATAGGGCTTTCAGGAGTTGGCCAAACTTAAAGATGTAAGAGAGATGTGGGGGAGGTTTATGGGGATAAAACATTTTGAGTATGAATAGTTCTGGTGCAGAAATGGTTTCTTAGCAAGGACTTTTTTTGTACTATTTGTGTTCTGGTAGTGTGTAATCTGCTAGGCACTGTCTAAGCACTCAGAGAAGTACAGTTCCTGTGCCGAACAAATAGCCATCTAAAAAGCAAACAGCACATGGATGGCAGGGAAGAGGGAGAGAATCAGAACATATACATTTGTGTACTTTTTAAAAATTGTAAATTAGGGGGTTGCACACTCATAGTTTCATAGGCAGAGCTTATTGCACATACTAGGGGCTGTTTGCATTTTTCCATCTCTCCATTCCAAGGTCTTTATGTGCTGCCCTCCCATTCTATTTCAGAGGTTCCTTGAAACTTATCCCACCTCATGTCTGTGCAGTCCATATCTCCTCACAGCCAAGGCTCCCTCAGTACTCTTTTCTGCCACATGCCAGGGTCCCCCAATCTGGCCTGCTAAGGGTTCTTTCCCCCCCACCCCCCAATTCCCACCTTCTGCATACCAGGGCTTTCTCTCTGGGAAATAATTCATTCAAAGAATCAAAGTGTTCTTCGAGTGTTGTCCCCATGTGTGCTCCACATTAGGTATATAGTCACATCCTGCACTGATTGATGAAGGTCTTTTAGCAGTGGTCCTGGGTCAACACACACATTTACAGGGCTCACAATGGATTCAATGCAGCTCGAGCACGCAAGGGCCTCTCCTCCCTCAGTTCCATTCCAACCACCCTTGGCTGGGCATGGAGCGCTAACTCCCCTCATTCACCAATAACTCCTAAAATTGAAATACAAAACCCCATTTTTGTCATAGTTTAGCTAGTTCTCCCTTCCTTTAACCTTCTAAAAAGATTTTTCCCCCTTCTCACCCCTAGCCTCCTACTTACTTTAATAGTTAGATAGCTTATTCTTCCCTCATCGTTTGTATTTTCAAACACCACAATGCCTGGTTCTCTGAGATTCAAAAGACATTCTACATGTAACAAAGCAATTCCGGCATGTTCTATATGTAACAAAGCAATTCTGACAGACAGTCTAACTGCATCCATTGTTTGGGAGAATCCCATGTCCCTCAGAAATGCACTCACTGTGCCAGGCTGAGCAGCAGAGTGCAGAGAGACAGAGAACTCAGCTTAAAACTCTATCTGCTGGAAAAATCTCTGTGACCCTCCTTAGATCTGGGTCCAGGGAAAAACCATGGAGATGATTTACATCACAAACAGAAAACATCTTCCACAAATGAAGCTCTGGCACCCAGAACAGGCTGTTCTCCTCACAGAAAGTCTCTGAAACATTCTACCCCTGATGCTCCAGGTTCCTCAGGTAGCTCTCGGACCACAAGAAACACAGGAGTAAAACCTCCTCGAGAGGAGTCGAGGTCTCAACACAAACAACCATGCAGCACTTAAGAAACTTTCAGCATGTGCAACGGCCAAACAGACACCCATGGCACCGAACCTGGATCTGTGCTCAGACATGACACTGACCCAGCTTCCATCAAAAGACACAGCACCTTTCTCAGTGCCATCTCCACACTCAGCACCAATTCAATCCACACAAACAATCGATACCAACTTTAGCACCATTGACACCAATGGAGCCATCTCAAACCTCAGCACCAATAACTGAACACCATGTTCAATCGACAAGAGCAGCATCTGACTCATCACCTCCACAGAAGCAAACAAGAAAAGAACATCACTTATCCTCCCCTAGACAATCAGAAACACATCATTCTCCAACTCACAGCTTATGCTCTTCTTTTTACTCTCCACATCACAGTGACAGAGGAGGGTCTAGATTCTATTCTGAGCATTCCTCTCCAACCAGACCCTCATATTACAGGAGATCATACACACCTATGTGAAGGCACTCTTACTGCCATGGTTCACCATGCTGTTATCCGTATTCACATTACCATAGGGAACGGAGAGACTGTGATTTCTTACTCATCTTCCTCTGGGCATCATCATTTACATTACAGCCCTACTTGTTCTTATCATAAAACGACAAACAACCCCCTACAACGTTCGTCACCTAAACCATCCGAGGGTGCTCAAATTATAGAATCTGAAATGGACCGTGATCTTCTGCCAAGAGTCCACAATTCTTCCTCATCTCTTGGTGAAGCTATAATTCCCTCATCCTCCAGCCCTGCTGATGACCCAAATCAATTCAATGAGCTCTTCAAAAGAGTAGCTCAGCAGCTGGAGATCCCGCTAGAAGAAGTGAATGAATCTCAGTGTAAACTTCTAAAGATTTTAACACAACAGCTTCCTCTGAGATCACCATTCTTATGGATGCTGCCCTAATGGATCCTGCCAAGATCATATGGCAGACGCCAGTAACCATTCCACCTACAAATAAACACACGGATAGAAAGTATTATATTCCACCGAAAGGACTGGAATTTCTATTCATTCAGCCACTGCCTAACTCACTGGTTATAGATGCCGCAAACCAGAGTTCCAAATAACCTAATTTCTGATCAACTCCTCAGGGTTGGAAGAGAGTAGATTTCATGGGTAGGAAGGTTTACTCCTCTTCAACATTACTCATGAGAGTCACAAATTATTCTGCATTCCTCTCCAAGTATAACCATTCCATCTTTGAGAAACTCACACAGATGACAACAGATGTTCCAGATATTAAAAAGGAACAATATAAAGCATTACTTACTGAATGTCAGTTGGTTGTACATACATCTCTTCAGGCTGCCATGGACATGACTGGCACTGCCACAAGGAAAACTGCCACCACAGCAGGAACGTGTCACTTCCTAGAGATCTGCAAAACAAAATAGAAGATCTACCTTTTAATAAGACTCACCTGTTTGTTCACAGGACAGATGAGATACTTCACTTAATGAAAGACTCTAGGGCTACCCTCCATACTTTAGGAATCTACATTCTCATGTTCAAGAAGAAATGAACCAGATTTCAACTACATCCCCATAGATACCATATTCTGTATCAATATCCATATCAGCCTGGAAATCATGACACCCAGCAAATGGGAGACAGAAACCATACAAAAATAAGCAGCTCTCTCAGTCATCTACAAATGCACAATCTCCATCTAAATCACAATTTTGATGCATTGGTTGAGGATTTGAGATCCCTTCATCAAGTTGCAGCTATGGTCCATCAGATATCAATTTTGAATTCCGTCTCTGTTAATTCTGTCAAGCCTGGTACATCACCTCTGATAGACGGGTATTATTGATAATTGATTGCAGTTACTCCATTCCATTCTTTATGAAGCCACCCTCCCTTTCCCCTTCCCCATCCCTTTTCAGGGACCCCTCATGTACAAATCCTTTGTGATGAGGTTCAACAACTGTTGAAAATAGGTGCTGTAGAGATAGTTCCCCAATCTTATAAAGGGACTGGTTTTTATTCCAACTGCTTTGTCATATAGACAAAAATGGTGTATGGAGACCCAGTCTAGATTTAATATTGTTAAAAATATGTCAGACATCAAAGATTCAGAATGGTTACCCTGTCCGGAATCATTCCAATGCTGCAACCTGGTGACTGGTTCTCATCCCTCATCCTAAAAGAGGCTTATTTTCGTATAACTATTCATCCTTCCCACAGGCACTTTCTGAGGTTTATGGTTGAAGATCAACCCTCTCAGTATGAAGTCCTACCATTCGGACTCTCAACAGCTCCACAAGTGTTTTCCAAGGTATTAGCTGTCATTACTGCACATCTGTGCACTCTGGGTATCACGATTTACTCTTACTTAGATGACTGCTTAATAACAGCTTAGTCAGAGAACTATGCTCTCCCTGCTGTCAAGATAACTACAACACTCTTCCATCAACTCAGCCTCAAAATAAACAAAGAAAAATCCACTTTGACCCCACTTAAGAACTAGAGTTTATTGAAGCCACTTAAATTCCATGATAGCAAAGGCCACCTTACCCAGACCCCATTTTGCCACCATCCTCAAAGTTATATTTCAGATCCAGATCTCACCGTTGGTCACCGTATGAACAATCTTGCAACTTTTGGATTGCATGGTGGCCACTACCTCTGTTGTTCTCCATGCCAAACTGCACATGAGAGCACTGCAATTTGGCTTTCCCAAAACCACAAACCAAACACACACAGCTTACACAAGCGCATCTCCCTTCCACTTATCATCAAAGATTCACTAATATGGTGGATGATTCAACGCAATTTAATGTCTGGAATTTAATTCATCAGCCCTCAGCCAAACATGATTAAAACTACTGATGCCTCACTCATCGCCTGGGGTGCACAACTTAGCAATTTTACCATACAAGGCAGATGGGCAAGAACAGAGTCCATACTTCACATAAATATCCTGGAACTCAGAGCAGTCTGTTATGCCATAAAATATGCATGCCAATATTTTTTGCCAATCATCAATTACAATACAATCAGAATCATGATGGACAATGTGACATGCATGTTTTATATACACTGCCAAGGAATTGTGCGCTCCCCCTTTCTACATACAGAGGTTGTCAGCCTCTGGAATTGGTGTATATGCCATTCCATCCCTATATCAGTGGTATACCTTCCAGGTATTCAAAACACAAAACAGCAGACACTCTAAGCAGACACCTTTCCAGACACACATGAATGGTAATTGAAAGACAGTGTCCTACATGACACCCTTCTCCACTGGGGCACTCCAGTCATTGACCTCTTCACCACATATGAGAACAAGAAATGCCGATTATTCTGCACCAGAACAGGCAAAGATCCCAGGTCACTGGGCAATGCCTTCCTCATCGACTGGTCTCAAAAGCTCTTATATGGATTCCAGCCCATTCCACTAATCCTGAGAGTGATCTAGAAAATCAAAATGGATTGAGTCCATGTCATTCTAATAGCACCAGCTGGGCCCAGACACCCTAGGTTTTCTCACCTCCTAGAGCTGTCCAGGCACACCCTAATACACTACCACAGACAAACCATCTCCTCTGTCAGCACGGTGGCCAATCGCGCCAGCCAGAAATTCACAAACTACACTTAATGGCCTAGTACCTAACTGGTTTCAGAAAACTGATCTAGAATGCTCTAGACTTATCCGACACATCTTACTAAATAGTAGGAAACTGACTATTAGTTTTATTTATACAAATGGCACCACTTCCATTACTGGTACACTGGGAAACAGATCAATCCATTGTCCGCATCCATCCCAGATATTCTTGATTACCTGATGGAGTTAAAACAAAAAGGATTATCTAACAACTCCATTGGATTTCATCTCGCAATGATCTCAACTTTTTATGAACCCATACAAGACTCGTCACTGTTCAGTTATTCCACCTTTAAAAGATTCCGGATAGGCCTTCAAAAGCTATACCCAAATATTCAAAAACCAGCAATTCCTTGGAATCTTAACATTGTACTACACTGCTTAATGAGAGCACCATTCAAACCCATGGCAACTTGTTTCCTATTTCATGTATCTATGAAGGTTTCCTTTCTGGTTGCTATAGTGTCCGCCAGAGGCATGGGTGAAATCAATGCACTTTGAGCCGACCCACCATATACAACCTTGCGCCCTGATCCCAAATTTCTTCCTAAAGTGGTATCAGACTTCCATGTGAACCAACTTTCTATCCTAAACAGCATGCTTCAGCACAAGAGGCATATCTACACACACTGGATGTTAGAAGATCTCTTGCCTTTTCTCTAGAAACCATTCAGGAAATCCTCTAGGCTCTTTGTCACTTTTGCTGAACATTCAAAAGGCAATTGTATCTCAAACCAAAGATTGTCTAACTGGATAAAAACATGTATTTACACATGCTATAAAAGTAAGTAATTGTCAACTCCCTCCAGGAGTACATACCCATTCAATCAGGGTCTTATTAACAAGTACAGCCTTTCTCAAAAACATTGCGTTACTTGACATGTGCAAAGCAGCTACCTGGTTGAATCCACATACTTTCACCACATACTATGCAACAGACCAAGTGTCCGCTAACAACACAAAAATTGACAAGGCAGTACTCTCATCTTTTCACCGAAGTCTCTCCACCAACTCTTAGAAGAGCTGCTACTTAGTCATCTAATGTGGAGTGCACATGGGGACACTCTAAGAAGAAAAGGTTGCTCACCTGTAGTAGCTGGTGTTCTTCGAGATGTGTGTCACCATGAGTGCTCCACTACCCTCCTCCTCCCCTCTACTTCAGAGTTCATTACAGATCTCTGTGGTACAAAAGGAACGGAGGGGGAAGGAGGGGCACACACGTGCTCAAGCCACATTGAGGCCATTGCCAGCTCTGTCAGCATGCGTGCTGCCCCAGGACCACTGCTGAAAGACCTCAATGGATCAGCGCAGGATGCGACTATACACCTTATGTGCAACAACCACGTGGGCACACATCTCGAAGAACACCAGTTACTACAAGTGAGCAACCTTTTTTTAATCTCTATTGGCAGAATAGGCAGAGGTGAGTATTTATGCTGGAAACCATTAAAGGGTGCCATCAACCAATTGTTTTATCTATAGACAAGTGGAGAAGAGCATGAAACTCTAGCTGTGCCACTCAGATGGCAGGTGCTCCCTGTGTCCCCCATTTTCCCCCTTTTGATATTCTGCTTTTCTCCCAAATCAAAAGGGTTCCACCCATTGATGCCTAGAACCATTCCTGAAATTTAGTAATTGATCAAATATGTTCAAAAGTTGTGTTACTTGCATAGTCAGACAGAGAGAGAGACAATGCCACCAAGCTGAGCACAAAGCCTGTGCAAGCTTAACCTTAAAGAAATATGCTTCATTTCTCTCTCATTGCCCATCACCCTACAATACAACTAAAGATTTGTGTCAATATTCAGAGAATATGTCGCCTTTATGATGATAGTGAGAGCCATGCTTTAAATTGTCAGCCTTAATTTGATTGTTATTCTTACATATTTAAGTAATCTTGATTCAGGCCGAGTTGATATGATTCACTTAAGAGAAGTGACTTTTAGTTTCCAGATACTGGGGGGTGGGGGAGAATCTACCACTGAATTTCTTGGAAGTTAAAGGAGGAAGGAATTAGCAATAACTGAAACATTTATTTACAAATATTAATTAAATAATTAAGGCAGCCCCCCCACCCTGTTTTTTTTTGTTTGGTTGGGTTTTTTTGTTTGTGTTTTTTTTGTGTTGTTTTTTTTTTTTACACAGATCGCGAAAGTGAGGCACAGAAAGAGTAACTGATTTTCACAGGGGCATAGAGGAAGTCTGTTATGGAACTTCTTGTCTCCCATTCTTGTGTTTTAACCACAAGCCTATCTTTCTTCACATTTTTACACTAAAATACCATTAAGACAGAGTGAATTCCCCTTGCTGTTCTGAAACATCAGGTAACTGACAAACACTTAAGTGGAAACAGGTGGCCTCTACACTGTCAAATAGCTGCTTAAAACAAAAAGATTTATTTTCTTGGGGGTATTCAGTGGCTTGAAGGATTGGCAATGGTGTATAGAATAAATCTTGTCATTGTCCAGCCCAAGTTAGTAGTAACTGGAACGTATTCCTTTCTGGTGGCTATTTGGTGGCCTCTGTAAAATGAATTGATGGGCTCAGTCCAGTTTCCAATGGAAAAGTATCCATACCACAAATCTGTCTAAATAGTTAGCTATGACAGCAGAGACCTTAGACTGATTGGGGATGGAAACCAAACTATTCTCTTGTTGTTAGAAATGATTCCTCTAAAGCATTGGCTCTCAAACTGGCAGTTGAGGGGTCATGACGTGATTATGTGCAGCTTACAGACTGTGAGCTGAGCCAGGCATGAAGCTGTCAGTCTCAACCCTGGACAAAAGCAGCAAGAGAAAGTTGATTAATTTTAAGCAGTAGTTTATGTTTAGCATTTAACACAGTGTTAAATATAAAACAAAATGCATTTTTAATTTCTGGTTGGGGGGTCACACTCAGGCTTGCTGTTTGTAAGGGGTCATCAATACAAAAAGTCTGAGAACCTCTGCTCTAAAGGTCCTACCTTGGAGGCTTACTACATGTTTTAGCCCCTGTACCATCTAGCCACACACTAAACCTCAGACATGCTTATATGTCCTTTGGTATGTGTTCTCATGCTTGCCCAGGGGCCATTAATTAAAGCATGTGTTTTGATTTAAGGTGGGCTCCTACCCACCCATTTTGCAGTAAGGATGCAGCTAAATTATGTGTTGTGGAGCTTGCTTTAAATAGTCCTTCAATGTCATCCCACAGTTCCTGGGGCCTGAGTGTTCTAGCTCTCGTACCTCTTTACCTCGCAGTTCTCAATTTTTGTGGGCTGTGACACACCTGGCAACGTCTCACAACCCTACAGGACACACCAGCCTACTCCCCCTCCACAGGTCAAATCCAGCCATTTCTCTGGCTCTCTGCAACACACTGCTGTGTGGTGACACAGTAATATGACCCGACAGTGGCTGAGAACCACTGGGCCAGAGGAACTTACTGGGATACTGATTAGCTTCTAGTGTGAGGTGAATCAGGGATTGTGATCTTAGGAGAAGTAGCTGAAATCTGTACTTATATGAGGCCACCTCAACAAGACAAGTGAAAATGGGGGCAACTGTACAGTACTGATATTCAGTGAAGGGGCCCATCAAACATCTGCAGACCTTCTGTTGCAAGGCTCGGGATGGCAACTGTTGATTCACAATGAAGTCAAAGTTGAGTCACATCATTTGGGCAGTGTGGGGAAAACTTGCACAGCCAAAGTTTGAGCTTTATCTATTTTGCTGATAAACAAAGGATTTCAGTCTTCAGGACTATGAACATGAAGCCTTTCAAAAGCAATGAATTCACACCCAAGTTGTAAAAAAGATCTCATTTCAGTTTTGAATATTTTTCCAGGGATGAAAGGTAGCTACAGGGGATTTCTGGAAAAATAAGGTCAGCCTGAGGCTGAATGCACTTTTTCTGCAGAGTCCTCATGCAGCTGATAGGGAGATAATGGTATCCTCTCAGCTCTTCCCATTCATATGATTTTGAGCTGGTGCCCCCTTTCTCCAGAAAGGCTAGTATCTGCTTATAGGTTCAACTCTACTGACTGATCTAAAGGGCACTGTATGGCCTCAGATTTGTCCCAGAGATTGTACATTTTTGCAGCAACTGTATGTGTTATTTGTACATAAAGCACAGTGCATACTTACATTATAACAATAATATGTGACACTCAGCATTAGACTTTGGTACACCACCTTTCAGTGAGCCAACTTGTGTGATCAAGATTATGGCAGAATACACATTTCGTTCCAGAAATATTACTAAGAGGGGTGCTGTTTTTTCAAAGAACTTTTTTTACCAGCAAATTTACACAGCAAGGTACCAAGCATAGATACAATATTCAGACTACACTGGAATTCAAAGTGCTGGAGATGTGCCATGCCATCTGGTGGAACCCATGTTATTTCTTGGGATTCCCCAGTACAGACAGAGCTAAATGAGTCCTTCCGTAATGTAAGACCTTCCATCCAGAGAGTGGTTGCAATATTTAAAAACCAAAAAGAAAAGAATAAGAAAGAAGAGCAGAAAGCAACTGATGAACAGAATTCATTTAGAACAAGATGACAAACTACTGCAGGTTTTTTTGACTGTCTCTCTTAGATTACAAAACTTAAAAGTAGCTCAAGGAAACATGATAGTTATCAGGAAAAGAATTTAAAAATATATCAGCAAACTAATGTTTTAGACTCACATCTACTTAGGAAATAGTTCAATTCTATTACTGCACACAACAATAAAAAAAACCCCACAAACATGGTTCCCCTTACCTTCGTACTTACCCAGATCTTCACTCCTCTCCTGTACTGCCTCAGATTCATTACCTACCACCCATATGTATCTTCTTATATATAATTTTCTCATTCCCATTTCTGTGCCTTCTTTCATGCTGCTTCTTTATGTTTAGTGGAGCCTCCTAGCTGGTGAGCACTAAGCTCTTCTCTCCCACATGGAAAACTATGTTCCATGAAGCATTCCATTTATTCCATATACCATTCTGGCTTTATATGGTACCAAATTACATTGTACCCACTCATACCCATCACCTCTATGTTCTTGGAGTAACAACCTGTTAGGTTTCTCATCAGCAGGTTACATTTTGCAACTTCTAATAAAATTTACAAACAGTGAAAATGTTCCAGAGGTAAAAGTAAAAAATAATTGTTCCTGTTCACACATTCTCACCATCCAATCAACTGTTGTGAATGGGCCCCAAGTACCTTAACTGAACTGACTTTGTTAGCACTTGCCCTCCCCATGGTAATGTTTCTCACCCTTTCAAGTGTATATATACGTCCTACCTGTAGTTTCCACTTCATGCATCTGATGAAGTGGGTTGCAGTCCACAAAAGCTTATGCCTGAAGTAATTTGTGGATCTTTAAGGTGCCACAAGACTTTTGTTGTTTTTGTTATAAACAGTATAATGTATACCACCCAGGGGTGGATTAAGAGGCCCCGGGCTACCCACCACTGTGGGGCCCCCACCTGAGGCTCCAGCCCACCATCACAACAGGCAGGCAGGTGCTGGATGGGGGTCTGGGGCCAGAGGCCACTCTCCGTGGTGCTCCCGGCCCTGGCCCCAGTCTGGCCCTGTGCCAGCCTCTGGTGCAACCCTCTTTGGAGCCAAGCCTCTGGCCCCAGAGCCACCCAGCTGTGCCAGGCTGAGTGGGGCAGCCAGTGTGGAGGGCTGGATCATGCAGGGGCCTTAGGAGCTGGAGCCTGGGCCCCCCTTTAGGCCAAGGCCTGGGGCTTCAGCCCTATAGCTAGTACATTGATCCTGCTCTGCTACCAACCCATTTACTAAGACTTAAAATTACATACAGTGCAGTGTGAACCAATTCACTTACAAGCAACAAAAATGGAATTGAACACATCATATCAGCACTCCATGAACTCCACTGGAATCCTGTTCATTTCCAGATTACATTAAAGCAAAATGCACAGAAACACCTTACTGCACTGTGCAAAGTTACACCATGATGCTCACTGCTGCCCTTCATCCACTGAAATCTCTTCTGGGTACAATCTCTTGTTGTTACCGTTGCGTGCAGTGCATTTCACTTGTTATAAATAACAACAACTGAACACATTTGCTGACCACAGGACACCAAAACTAATAGGGTAGCTCGTACATGTGCATGAGACCAGAACAAAACCGTGAGGGGAGCTGGAGAGATTAGAACAGCATGGCTGGGCAGTGAGAGCACAAACTTCAAGGGACAATTCAGTACTAAGAAATATAAAATAATCTATGCTGGGAGAGGGACAAAAGCACAGATAAAAATGGGGGAATATGATCAGTATCCAAGTGCATTAAAGCAAATTGATTTGCCTCATCTCTCTGTATAATCCCTGTGTAGGCAGTTGGTCAGCACCCGACTCACATGCAGGGTGCTTCCTGGTGATGTTACTGGGGAATGAGCTCCAGCGGTCCCCCTGCTGGTGGTCTTTGCTACACTTGCTACCACACTGGACTCCTGTCCTGTGTCATCTTCTCAGGATGTTGACCCTCCAGCAAAGCCTTCAAGTCCACCTCTTCCGTGGTATAGTGCAGCTCACCTTGGTCCTGGCCACTGTATAAAAGAATCAACGGCCAGCAAGCCTATGCCACTCCTGGCACAGCTGGGCCACTTTCCCTGCAACCCCCCATCACCCGCAGTCACTCACTGCCGGAGTTCCTGCTGCCATTCGCTTCTGGTTCCTTGTCCTCAGACCACTGCTACCGCGACTGCTGCAGTCTGTGCAGCTTAGGATCCCCAGCTCCTGTTCAGCTCTGAGTACACACACACCCAGAGCTCTCCGAGATACTGACTCCTGCAGCCAGCTAGCTAGGGAGAAGACCTTCTCCCCAGCTTCCCAGGCCAGACTCATCAGCTAACTCTGTTGCTCCTTTTTTAATCCTGCCTGCTTGCCCCTGATTGGCTGCCAGCTCCTGTCAGGCAATTGGCTGCTACACACAGGTCCCTTTTAAGCCCATGTGTACCATAGCAGAGCAACTGCACCGCCAGACACCATTTCTTAATGTAGGCTGGCACTGTATTTGCTGAGGGAAGCAGTGGTTGAGAGATGATGTATGGGAGCTTCTCTTTCTTAAAATCCAAAGGGGTAGCCATGTTAGTCTAGTTCTGCAGAACAAGCAAGGAGTCCTGTGGCACTTAAAGAGTAACAAATTCATAAGTTTATGCTATGGAAAGTTTGGAGAACAACAAAGAGAGAGAGAATAAATTACAATTATCCTTTCCATCAGACCCATATGTGTGTCAAGAACAAGGTACCAAATTCAGACCTTGTGTTCCACTGGAGTCAAAGGAGCTGCACCTGCAAATATCAGTGCTGAATTTGTCACAGGAGGTCAAAATTTACCCTTAGGTGTGCCCCTTAATTTCAGTGGGAGAGCAGCATGTATGTATGCCCACAGAATTAATTTTCATTTAATTTTTAAATGATCAAATCCAAATGTTATTCTCCCCTTGCCAGTTCTGCATAGGGACAAAGTGCCATCTTGCATATTGATTTTCTTGGAGTGATTCCCAGAAGAGTTGTGCTCTGCTCTTTTCTGTCCATATCTCACTATAATTATTTATAAACTATATACCCTATGGTTTCAATCCCTGGAGATAGTTCTGTTTAGAAAATGTCTAGACAATATTTATTATCTGTGAAAGTGCAGTAGTCCCAAGAAGAATCTATTATGGGATACCCCAAAATGACCTTACTCCAGGTTTCAGAATGAACAATAGGCAGGTCAGTTTCCATATTTTGCTTTAAGCTATAGAGCTTCCTGATCTACTATTTTATGAAGAGATACTGTCAAGATGACTAAACTCAGAACACCACCACTTAACACTCATATAGCACATTTTGTCTACTGAGTATTTATCTGTGAACTAATTTAACCTTGTAATGCATGTCTTAGCTACTGTTATTGCTGAGGAAGAGTACAGATTAATATCATAAGCATGTAACAGGGTTACTGGCTAGTGATGGGAGGAAGTAGCAAATGTGATGTATCTTGATTTTAGTAAGGCTCTTGACATAGTCCCACATGATACTCTCATAAGCAAACCATGGAAACATAGCCTACATTAAATTATACGAAATTTAGTAAAGCAAAGTGCAGAATAGTCACTTAGTAAGGAAAAAAATCAAATGTACAAATACAAAATGTGGAATAAACAAATAGATGGTAGAAAAGCATCTGGGGTATAATCTAGCACAATTTGACTATGAATCAACAATGAATGCAGTTGTGAAATCCACTAATATAATTCAGGAGTGTATTAACAGGAAGGTGGTATGTAAAACACACAAGATGATTGTCCTGCTCTGCTTGGCACTGGTGAAGCATCAGCTGGTGTACTTTATTCATTTCTGAGAGTCACACTTTAGGAAGAGATAGACAAATGAGCAGAGTCCAACAGTGAGCAACAAGAATTGTAAAAGATGTAGAAAACCTGACCCATTAGGAAAAGTTAAAAGATCTGGGGATAAAAAAAATGAAGGCTGTGTGGGGACCTGATAACAGTCTTAACATAAGTTAAGAGCTGTTCAAAAGAGGCTGGTCCTACCTTTGGTGAATTTAGAGAACAAATAGTAATAAATGTAATCTGCAGCAAGGGAGATTTGGGTTAGATACTAGGAAAAACTTTCTAACAATAAGCAAAGATAACCTCTGGAATAGGCTTCCAGGGATGGCTATAGTATCCCCATCACAGAGGTTTTTAAGACTGGGATCAACAAACATCTGTCATGGACAGTCTAAATTTACTTCATTCTGTATCAATGGAAGAATCTGGGCTTCATGACTTCTTGAGATCCTTTCCAGCCTTACCAGTCCTATGATTATGCTATATTGTCATGGGGAGCAACCTCAGTAATAGCCTCATTTTACAATTGGAGAAACTGAGGCACAGTAAGATTTAGGCCCACATTTTCAAAGGGGTCCACTAACTCTGGAAGCCTACCTTGAGAGTACAAGTGTCTGAAGATGGGCATTGGAAAACTTGAGGCACCCAAAACTGGTAATAAAAATATCTAAGACCACAGAACAGGAATCAGTAACAGAGCTGGGATTAGACTCAGTAATTCAGGAGGCATATCACGTCTTTCTTTAAAGTGTGACACATTGGTTCCCACCCTGATATTTTCTTGTAAATCTCATGAACAGTAATTTTTATATGACTTTTTTGGGATTGGTTGGGCTACAAAGACACAGCTAACAAAAATACTTCCACGATTGTTTTAAACAAACAAAATCATTATACAATGCAATCAGTAGCAGCAGGCTCAACATTTGTGAGTAACCTGTGACATCAAACAAAAGAGCCCCTGCAACGGAAGGATAACCACTGGGAAAGGAATAAAGTACAGTTTCAAAACTTCATTATTTAATAAGAACTAGGAAACAACATCTTCTATGAGACCATCCCTTAAAAGTGGAAACAGTGAAATTAAGGGGACAAATGTTCATTGTAGGTTTTAGAACTTTATTTTAAGTTTATTTCTTCTCTTAAAAGTCAGTCTAACAATAGCATTGTGGAATTCCAGTTAATTTACAAATATGATTTTTTTTTTCTACTGGCTATCCTTGCAAACTCCTCCTGGGCAACAAAAGAATCAAGCTGGGTCCCTTCATTCTCACACATCAGTATTGCTGGAGAACACATTAAGTTCTTATTTAATTATGTGCAGACAGATTGTCTTCACATTATTTCTTCAGCTACAATTGTACAATCCCATTAATCTTCAGTGTTCAGGTGTAATGAAGAAGTAACATGACTTGCAGGAACTTGGTAATAGTAAAGTGGGAAAGTTAAAATCCATTTTGACTCTTAAATCCCAGCTTGAGTAGGTAGGGCTGGCAGGAAGAAAAATATATTTTTTTGGTAAGCAGAGCATATTTGCTAAGAATCCAGCAAGATGAAACCCTGAAAAGCTGTATCAAAGAAATCACTTTTAAGAATGGAACTGTTTCAAAGTATTTTCATGGGTAGGTTAGAAAGTCACATTTTGGTTAGTTTAAAAAAAAACCAGACCTTGGATTATATTACTGGTCTGCTCCATTTAACAAATCAAGTTTTCTTCTATGAATCACTCACCTGTTATCCTTCCTTCCATCTGTACGACTGGTGTGTACCAGTCTTACATATACTACAAAACATGGGCACTGTGAGCATAAAATATCTCATGTCCACACACAACTGCTTGTAGAGATGAACAGATGTTCACACAACAACCGTGATTGCAGCTGCACTGAGCAAGGATATTCAGTCTTGCATCATGCATTGAGTCACTGTGTACCACAGTAGATCAAGAGTAGCCAGGAAATGCAAGGGTTCTTCCAACTGCATGGTGCATTGAGTTTGCCCAGTTCCACTTTGCATCTGCTTTCCCTTCAGCGACAGTTGTCAAATAAGTTCGAAAGGAGCAGTCATGGTAGTCTAGTTCAGTAAAACAAACAAAGAGACCTGTGGCAGTTAACAACTAACAAATTTATTTATTGCATGAGCTTTCGTAGGAGAAAATCAGTCTCAAGAAGTGGGATTTTCTCTCACAAAAGCTCATGGAATAAATAAATCTGTCCTGTGTTCACACAGCCCTCTTATTTCGAAACAACAGATGTTGTTTCGAAATAAGATTTAGGCTGTTCACACGACGCACGGTTGTTTTGAAACAACGGGTCCCGTTGTTTCGAAACAAGAGCGTTGTTTCAAAACAAGTTAAACCCCATGTGGGGACGAAACAACGTTGTTTCAAAATGATTGTTTCGAAACAACGCCATGCGAACATGTTGTTTCGAAACAACAGTGACTTGTTTTGAAATAACTGTTGCCTGAACCTGCTATTTCACTTTGAGCTTCTTTCCTTAATTCGAACTAACAAACTGTTAATTCGAATTAAGTTATTTCAAAATAAGGTGTTATTTCGATACAAGTTGTTTCGAAATAACCATATCGAAATAACCCCCTGTGTGTGAACACAGCCTTAGTCTTTAACTGCCACAGGACTCCTTATTTGTTTTGTCAAATAGAAACACTCTCTGCTGCCTGTCAAGCTGCTCACCTAGTGGCTGCATGCAGGCCGGACAGCATAGGAAGTGGTATTCTGCTTTATTAGCTAGACAAGTTGTTCCCAACCAGTGTGCTGTGACAACACCTAAAGTGTGCCATGAGAATCCCCGGGAGCTGGGGTCATTTTAAATCTCCTTCCATGCTCAGCCCAGCCACATGGGCTGTGCAGGGGAAGAAGCCTGCGGCAGAGTTAGCTCCCACTGGCTGCAGGTAAGTGTGGGCTGGTAAAGGGGGTGGTTAATAGGTTGGGGGGGACATTGGAGTTTGGGGACTGGGAAGGTGGGGAGGGGTGCAGAGAGCTGCTGCTGGCCCCATTCCAGCCCTGGTCACCTAATCCTCCAGCTGGGGGTCCCCAGAACTGGTGGCGGCAGCCACAGCCCCAGTCCAGCCCCACTCCTGGGTGTCCACAGTGGCAGCGACTGTGGCCCCAGTCTGGCACCATTCTGGGGTGGCTGCAACCCCAGTCTAGCCCAACTCTGGGGTGTGCACGGCAGTGATGGCCCCACTCTGCAGTCCCTGGGGCCATTCACCCTGGCTCTGTCCAGGGGTCCCCATAGCTGGCAGCGGTGGCTGCCCGAGTCTGCCACAGCCAAGGGTCCCCTGATGCACCAGTGGCCCCATTCCAGTCCTGGCTGGGGGTCCGCAGAGGGGGCCAGGCAGCAGCCCTGATGTGGTGTGTCCCAGCAACACTGGTGGTGGCAGATCTAGCCCCAGCCAGGGATGCTGGTGTGCAAGTAGCAGGATCTGGTCCTGGCCCCAGTGACTGGAGCTGGATTGGGTGGGGGACAAGGGTGGACTTTTGTAGCTGCCTCTCCCAGGGGCAGCTTAAAAATCTACCCAGGGGGAGGAGGATGATGGGGGCCCTGGCAGGGACTAGGGGATAGGGTCAGCGGGGCTACAGCAAGGCCTGCAGGGGCCCTGGTGAGACCTGTGTGGTGGCTGGTGAGGGCTCAATGAGATGGGGCCCAGAAGGCTAGTTCTGGCCCCTGCAGTGATGGGAGGGTCCATCACAGGAAGCAGTGGGCTCTGGGGGACAAGATGGGACCCACTTGGGTGGGAGGGAGCTCCCGTGGTGTGAGGGTCTGCCCTGGGTGGCAGGGAGCCACTGGGGATAAGGGGGGGAAGTGAGTGCTACACCAGGCTCCCCTGCCCTACCCTCACATTCCCCAGGCTCCCCCTGCGACCCCACAAAGCCACTCTTGTTCTCCCTTCACCTCTCCTGCCACCCTTGTGCTGCTCCCCACATGGCTACCCTTGTCCTCTTTTGCCACCTCTGCCCTGCTCTGCTCTGCTCCTCACACTCCTGCCACTCCACGACTCCTGACCTCCCCTCTCTTGCCACCCCTGCCCTGCTCCGCTACCCCTAGTACCCCCCATAGCAACTTTTCCCAACCACTGTGCTGTGATTCATGAATATTTGTTAATTTGAATATTCATGAGTTTTTTAATGGTGGTGCGCATCAAAAAAAAAAAAAATGAAGGTATCAAGGTGTGCCATGGCAGAGAAAAGGTTGGGAACTACTGAGCTAGACCTTGTTCTCACACTTCTGGCACCCAACCCCTCATTGTAGCAAAAGACAAGAAAAATGCAAAATAAAACCACTTTATATATCCTTAAAATATGCTATTGTAATCTGATCTGTTATTCACCTAAACAGCACAAAGAACAAAAAAAAATCATTGATTAATAAGTATATATATTGGGAGACTTGGGCACACCTGGATTGACTTCCTTGTGTGTGGGCATGGCGTCCACATGTCAGCCCATCTCAGCAGCATTTCCCACACTCCTAAGATGTGAAAAAGGAATCTTATTAGTTAATGCATACATAACAAGGCAAACCCTGCTCTTCCCTGCTTTCAGCCCCTCCCAAAGCAAACCCACATACCTCTCAAGTACACCAGTCCATGCATCACTCACACCCTCCCCCCGCCCCCCCATGGCAGAAAAATCCAAAGGTGGCAGCAGCACATTTAACTGGAGCTGTTGACTTGCCACCATGGCATCTGTCATAGCATTGTCTTTTCCCTTTGATAAATGCACAGATCACTGTACAACAAAGAAGAATTTAAAGCAATTATTGGAAACAGTCAAAAATGTGAAAAGGTACAACTATCTATTATCCATTGTAAAAGGGGTGCATGAATGCTGAGCCTTATTAGCAGGGCTCTTAGACTTATGTAACCCTGACTCATGGGAGAGAAGTGGGGTCAGGAAAGACAGATGAGGCTCTTGCCAAAACTCCTTTGTGTGACACATTTATTATATGTCAGATGTGTTGTGCGTGTGCTTCTGGCAGCCATGCTGGGAATTGTGAGTGCGCCGCACTGCTGGCTGTAGATGCAGTGCACTGTGTACTCTTTCAACAGGATGAAACGTATGTGTGCATTGGATCACTGTAGCTTGTAGTTGTTCAATTACACTGTGCAAACTGCAGCGGTAAAATTCTTCAGCGTAAGCCAAGGTTCTTACGGTGCGTCCAAACATTAAAAGCATCATGAATGTAGAGGTGCATGGGCAGGACAGAGCGTATCAGCTATTGCTATGTTAAAATGACCATGGGGGAGTACAGCCATGCATCAGGAAAGGGTTTCTTATTAACAAATTGACTTTTCATCTCACAATTGTAACACTCACATTGTAGGTAAAATACATTTTGTACCAGAAGACTTTTAAATTAAGTTGTTGACCAAACAAACTGATCTTATTACACTGAATTTGTGCTCAGTTTGTTCAACAGAAGTGAAGCATTTAGAAGCCTGAATAAATGTTCACTAAGAAGTCTTTTTGCAAGGTGGAATTTTTTTGTGAAATGATATATGGATGTTCTAATGAAGTGTTAAGTCTGGGAGGAAAATTGCACCAGACCAAACTGCATTTCATAGTCAGAATATTTTAGCCGGGGACAGCAGAGAATATCTTATAACACTGGTGTGCTGTATAGTGTAGAAGAGGAAGAATCCCTTGAATTGTATGATCTTTTCATTCACGTAATCAGTTTGTTATGCACACAGTGATGCCAGGAGACTCGGCATTTTATCTGCTGGGTTTCTCGCTGTGGTGGCATCTGAAGAAGTTCATTATATGAATATCACATGATCTACTTCACCAAACAAATGGAAGTGGAAGAATAAGTCTTTCTAACAAGATCCTTCAGAGAGAGCTTCCTTATAAACTATTTACTGATATACTCTTCCTTGGTGAGGATACAATGAGTTCCTTGTAATGTACCATGTGATACAGGAAGTTCTTTATCGTCCATCCAAATTAGACATAGAGAAAGAAAGCCCATACTACTTACAAAGAAGCAATAGATAATTTCCAAAGGCTTTTAGTAAGGAAGCTCAAATCAATATACAGTTGGATTATAAACTCTTTTGGAGACTGGGCTTGTTGTCTTTTTTTTTTTTGTAAAGTCCTTGCATAATAATAATGCTATGCAAATATTTTTGCAAAATACTAGTGATACTATAGAAAAGTAAGTGCTTTTTTACCAGCAGAAATGAACTAATATACAAGCATATAAAAATAAAGGAGTCAAAACAGGAGTTACAGTTGCGTGTGCTGTTAAATGGTACTTCTGGTTTGTCAAGAATTCTCTTTAAAGCTTCCTGAATCCTAGTATGTGGTAAGGTTTGAGGTACTTGAATGCTTGCGTGACAAGCTAAGCACGCACACCCACATACTACTTGTGTTTGTACAAGCTGCATCTGGTAAGATAGGACCTCTTTATGTCCAATGTACTTTGAAACTACTCAATTCACATTCAGATCAGGTAGGGAGATTGCTGTTGTGCTACCTTTGATGAACTGAGCTCAGTGTGCAGTCTCTTCGGTAATATGCTGAACACTTGCTGAGCCCTTCAGTTGATCATACTTTGCTATCTTCCTTGATGTAATCAATATCTTTCAGATAACAATAACTGTAACGTCACCACGCTGCCAGTATCCTCTAAGTTACTATTATATATGCCAGCTTTTTTAAAGTTTGAGATGAATTTTTAGTGTTCATGAAAGTTAGGGGACTAACAGGGACTTGGCTCAAGAATCACGCACTGATGCTCTTGTGATGTTGTCTAGTATCTAAGTGGCCATTCATAATATTAACTCATACCAATATTACAGAATTGCAATATATATAATATATAGGGGTTCTTAACCCCTTCACCATTTCAACACAGTTGGGGGAGGGCCCCCAGCTGTGCATGACACTGCAGTGCTCCCCCTTCAGCCAAAGAGACCTTGTAAAAGGGATTTTTTGGGCAGGAGGAGACTTGACTGGCAGCCCCCTATGACAGGTCACTCCCCAAATCCACTCCAGTGTGCTGCTGTGACCTCCTAATTCCCACTCCTGAACCCCGATTTGCCAAGTGACCACTCACTCCTGAGTCAGTCCACTCCAGCCTCTTGCATGTAATCAGGCTCAGGCAGGGGGTGTGTGACCCCTGGCTACTTGAGGGATGGTCCCCCAGCCAGCACCCCCAATCCCAGTTAGTACTCCAGGAGCCACTGTCTAGAGAGACTGGGAACCTCTCCCAACCACCATACACTCAAGTCCATCCATTTAACAAAGAGATTGTGCCCAGCTTGCTTCACTCACACCTTCTAAAGATCACACAACTTTAGATAAAACAACTACTGATTTATTGATCAGATTATAATTCTAAATGAGAATATGGCCAATTATGGCAGAATCACAATATAAATGATTCAGGAGAGACCACAAGGAAATGAAAGGTAAAATATGCATGCTAGCCCAATAGTTCTACTTAAACTAACCTCATAGTCCAAACAAGTTTATTCTCAAGGTGTTTGGCTGTTAGATGTCTGCACAGCCGGTCTCTGCCTGAGGCCAGGCAGGGTCCAGATCTTGCTTGAAGTTGTTTCCAGGTGAAGAGTCCCAGGCCAAAAGCCCCAAAATCTTCCAGGGCTCTGTCTTTTTTTTCAAACCCCTTGGGCCCTCCCTTTCTGAGCAGAGGTCACCCCCCTTTGTCTCTTCCCAGCCACCTCTTAGCATACCTTCATCTCTTTCAGGTAGTTGCTTGCTTGCTGTTGGGAGAGAGCTCTGTCTGTACCCCTCCCCCTGAGTCATGCTAAACATCTGTGCACATGCATAATGCTGTAGGAAACATATCATCATAGTAATCATGTAAAATAGGTTATGAGCATCCATAAAGACTGCATGGTGTAACTGGCAACAGATCATACAGTTCCAGTGTATAAGTGAACAGGAAAATCATGCAGCTCATAACCCAGGTTGTACGGATGTGCAGCCCATGACGCACGCCCCCCCCATGCCATGAAACAGCTGATTCCACAGCAGTTCCTGCAGAGAGCTACTGCCACTTCAGCTCTTAAAGGGACAACAGCATAAAATCAGATTGCTGCCACTCCTGTCCTCGGGCTGTTGGCAGTAGGCTGATTGCATGCAACACACTCAGCCACTGTGCTGTGACACGCTTTTGTGCCACAGCACAGTGGTTGTGAACCTATAGAATACGTCATACAAGATGCCAATAGAAAAGTCACAATTTGCTAGGATTGATAAATATGTTTATATGTCCATATCAGTTTTGTATTATGACTTCTAAATATGTATGGTATACTTGCATTTCAAAGTTGTGCTGGGTGACACCCCCAGACCAGCATGGCAGCAGCACTAAGCCTGCTTAATGGCCCATCAAAGGACTCAAATGTACAGTGAATCCAGAAAAAGAACCCAGTGGCTACACTTTATGAGTTACCAGGACATGTAGGAACAAGTTTATGGTCAGAAGAAATGAGGCTTTTCCATGCCATGTGCTGTGGGGCTGTATTTGGGACAAAGAGAGTACAAGCATTGTGACAGCAAGTATAAAATGCACCTGTACCATCTCCATCTTCTCTTCATTCCTGCTTCTTACTTCTGGATCAACTCATTCACAAATGAAGCTGTGAAACACAGGACTGAGACCTATCCAGAGGAACCATGCTAGCCTGTAAACACCAGAACTCTGCTGAGAATTTGGTATATATTTATTTTTTGCATGAGCTTTCATGGGAGAAGATCCCACTTCCTCAGATGCTTCGAAGATGGGTGAACTTACAGAAAGGAATGAAACTAAATGCAAGGGGGTGTAAAACATAGGATCAGGTCATACAGGAACAGCAAATCAGAGCAGTTTACAGGTTCAAACCATGGGAAGCCTGAAGTCAAATTACCCTTTGTAATGGGAAAAGAATCCATAGTCTGGATTCAGACCAGCCTTCACAGAATTTAGCTTGCATATTAATTCGAGTTCAGCTGTTTCTCTTTGAAGTCTTGATGTCCCAGGTACAGCTCTAACGACGGTCTTTAACAAATCCATCATCGAGTGATTAGGAAGATGGAAGTGTTCAGCAACTGGTATCTCCGTTCTTTGATTTCTGATATCAGCTCTGTGCTCATTCAGTCTCTTCCGGAGTGATCGTCCTGTTTGTCCAATATATAAGGTGTAGGGGCATTTCTTGCACCTGATGGCATAGACCACATTAGTAGATGAGCAGGTAAATGAGCCTTTGACGGAGTAGCAGGCTTGATTAGGACCTATGATGGTGTCTGTTGTGTAGATATGTGGGCAGACTTGGCAGCCTGGTTTTTTGCAGGGGTGTGTGCCTGCTTCAATGTTCCTGTTGTTAGATCTGTAGTTGCTGGTGAGTATCTGTTTAAGATTAGGGGGCTGCCTATAAGC
>ML681979.1:58863111-59019090 GCA_007922195.1 Podocnemis expansa
CCCCCTAATCTTAAACAGATACTCACCAGCAACTACAGATCTAACAACAGGAACATTGAAGCAGGCACACACCCCTGCAAAAAACCAGGCTGCCAAGTCTGCCCACATATCTGCACAACAGACACCATCATAGGTCCTAATCAAGCCTGCTACTCCATCAAAGGCTCATTTACCTGCTCGTCTACTAATGTGGTCTATGCCATCATGTGCAAGAAATGCCCCTACACCTTATATATTGGACAAACAGGACGATCACTCCGGAAGAGACTGAATGAGCACAGAGCTGATATCAGAAATCAAAGAACGGAGATACCAGTTGCTGAACACTTCCATCGTCATTAGAGCTGTACCTGGGACATCAAGACTTCAAAGAGAAACAGCTGAACTCGAATTAATATGCAAGCTAAATTCTGTGAAGGCTGGTCTGAATCCAGACTATGGATTCTTTTCCCATTACAAAGGGTAATTTGACTTCAGGCTTCCCATGGTTTGAACCTGTGAACTGCTCTGATTTGCTGTTCCTGTATGACCTGATCCTATGTTTTACACCCCCCTTGCATTTAGTTTCATTCCTTTCTGTAAGTTCACCCATCTTCGAAGCATCTGAGGAAGTGGGATCTTCTCCCACGAAAGCTCATGCAAAAAATAAATCTGTTAGTCTTAAAGTGCCACACAACTCCTTGTTGTTTTTTTACTGGACCAGACTAACACGGCTATCCCTTTTAAAATTGGTATATATTGACTTTGAAGTCATTTGTATGGATCTGATTCCTTTGACCATTTAACATCTCTCTTCTCATTAGGTTTTTTTTTCCTTTTATAATAAACCTTTAATTTTATTTACAAAAGGATTGGCTGGCAGCATGGTATTTTGGGTAAGATCCAATCTTATATTCAGGGCTGTAACTACAGCAGGACCAATGGGGCACAGCCCCAGGTGGCCCGAAGCGGCTCAATAGAGCCACGCTATTAAAGAGGCAGCTTTGCGGCGCCAGCTCTAAACACTGCTAATGGGAAGGGGCGTGTTCCAATCAGAACATGCCCCAGACAGCAAAATGCCATGTTATGGCTCTGCTTATATTGATTAGGTGACATGGCTGACCTTTGGGGATCAGGGGATCATTTTTTATATATCATATATCATATCATAGGGTTGGAAGGGACCTCATGAGATCATTGAGTCCTACCCCCAGGTATTGAATCCAGGCCCTGCTGCATGCTAAGCAGAGGTGCTAGCCACCACACTATTATTTTGGTAAAAGGAATAGAGTTTAAATAATTCTTCTCTTTACTGGACCTACTTACTAATTGGGAGTCAGAGACAGGAATGCAATAAAGGGGGTGGTATAGTTCTTGTATTTTCTTGATAACGAGTGTGGGAAATCAGGAGCACTGTTTGTGATTGGCTGTGGAATGTACAGTGTTACTCATCAGTCCTGGGAAAATCTGCTCTCCTTTTGCAGCCTGCCTTGCCCTTGGTGTTTTCAAGTGGGTTACACCAGGCCAGAAGGGTGACAGTCCATGAAGGCACCAGCGCAGCCTCATAAGCAAGAGTTCCTGCTCTCCCTATGCTAACACTTTCTGAGCAGCTGAAATAATGATTTTGGAGTGTGGACAGATAACAGCTAGGATCAGAGGCTAGATCAGGGGTGTCAAACTCATTTGATACGAGAGGCCATGTTGGAGGGTAAGACACTTGCCATGGGCTAAAGTGGGACCCTGCCCCCCCATGCTGGGGGGGGGTGAGGTGGGCTAGCCCAGAGGCCCAGCTCTGTACTCCCACCCCACCCATTGCCTTAGTCTTGCTGCAGAAGACAGTGCGGCGGGGGAGGTGGGCAGCTGCGCAGGCTCCATGTTGCTCCATGGGCAGCGGGACAGTGGTGTACTGAGGCTTGCTGGTGCTCAGGAGGCCAAATCACATTTGCCTACCTCCCCACCTCATGACCTCTGTCCCTTGCCCTGTGCAGCCCCTTCCCCACACAGGGCAGGAGCGGTCCCAGGGGCTGGGATGCCTCCTGCTCTATGTGTGGGTGTGATGCAAAGGAGGGGGCATGAGGAACAGCGGGAGACAAAGGTGGCAGCCTCAGATGCCGGATGGTCACTCCTGGGTAGCATTCCAGAAGTCCAGCAGAAGGAAGATATGTCCTCCATTTTGCCATGACATCCTCTGTCTGGCAGGCATTTCTAAAATATTTGATTTTTGTCTGGCTTTTCGCTGAGTGCCGTGAATGCCAAGGGATGCCTTCTGGCCGGCAGCCACTCTAAAACTAAAAGTGCATGCCATGCCCGGCGCGTTCCCCTGCTGGCTCAGAGGGGGCTGTGGTGGGCAGGAGCAAGCCTGGCCACCACTCCCCTCCTTTTCTGGCACCTGGGGAGGCCCAGCCCCTGCTGGCCTCAGCAGCATGTGCCTCTCTCTTTCTGGCTGGGGCCAGCACCCTATGTAGTCTCTGACCCCAAAACAGCTGTGGATTCCCCGTGGTGGGCCTTTTGCCAACCCTGCTGCACTGGTTAAGGAAGCCTGAGCTGGGAGGATTTGGGCCTTGGGGACAAGTGTTTGGGGGGGCAGTAGTTGGGGTAGTGGTGTGGGGCAGGCATTTGCAGAGCAGTAGTTGGGGTGGTGGTGTAGGGCAGACATTTGGGGGGGCAGTAGTTGAGGTGGTGGTGTGGGGCAGGCATCTGGGGGGGCAGTAGTTGGAGTGGTGATGTGCAGGCATTTGGGAGGGCAGTAGTTGGGGAGGTGATGTGGCAGGCATTTGGGGAGGCAGTAGCTGGGATGGCTGAAGGGGGCCTGGACAGAGCCATAACAACGGCAGGGCCAATGACGGAGCAGCTCAATAGAGCTGCTCTATTAAAGGGCGGCTTTTGTGGCACCAGCTCCAAGCACCGCTAATGGCAAGGGGCGCTTTCTGAGCAGAATGCGCCCCAGGCAGCAAAAACTGGCCTTATGGTTCTGGGCCCGGACGCGTATGTGTCCTTCAATGTCCTCCTTTACGTACTTCCCTGTCCTCTTTTCCATGCTTTGGTATCTGGTAACCTTACTCCTGGTTCACTGTACGCCGAAAAACCATGCACTGGTAGATTTTGTTACCATCTCAGTTTCTGTCAGAATGACCAAAGTAATGAAATCTGGCAGCACATGGTTTTTGGCCCTACAAGTGTCCTGCACCAGGGCCAGATCAGAAGGCCCCCAGCCCAGGCTGCCTAGTTTTGGGGGTGCCAGCCAGCCCCCACCCTCCCACCACACAGGGGAGAAAGTTGGTGAGGTGGGGCAGCTGCGGCCCCCAGCACTGGAGAGGAAAAATGAGATTTGGGGCACAGCCCATGCATCTGCCCCCCCGCCCAACAACACCCTCCGCCATCGTGGCCTGCGCCTGCCTCCCTTGCAGCAGCCTGGCTCTGCTCCCTGTGTCCCAGCTTCTGCCCCCCCATGACATCCCCCCTGAGCCCCACACCGCAGCCCAGCTCTGGTCTACACCCACCACAGCATGGCAGCCCACACTGTGGCCGCCCCCCAGAGCCGCATGGCCTGGCTCTGCCCCAGCTCCTCGGCACCCTCAGGGCTCCCCCTATCACCCAGCCACCCCCTGACCCAGTGGGACCCAGTCCCACTCCTGAGGGAGCTGCCACCTGCCACCATGCAGCTGGGGCTGAGGGAGTAGGAGGGATTTTACGTTCCCTCCCTCCTCTCCTGCCCCAGCTACATGCAGCAGAGAGAAGAGCCAGCAGCTCCTCTAGCTGCTCCAGGCGCTGGGCCGGGGCCAGACCCCCCCCACCTCTGCTGCATTCCTGCCGCCCTGCCCCACTGGCTGTCCACCCAGGCCGTGGAGAGCAGCCAGTGTCTGGCTGAGGTTTTCTAGGGGCAGGGCCCTACCAGAGTTCAGGCCACTTTGCCCCTGGCCTCCCCATGAAGTGCTGAACGGAAGCCGCTGTCCCCCAAACCCTGGATTGGGACCATTCAGCGCCGGGGGCAAAGTGGCCTGAACTCCACTGAATGCTGGCCTCATCCAGCCAGAGCCTGCCCTGGTCCTGCCCCCAGAAGGCCTCTGTGGATGCTGGCCTGGGCTCTCCATCCCTGGGGCGAGGTGCCTAGGTGGGGGCAGGACAGGCAGGAACACTGTCTGCTCCACAATGGAGGGAGGAGGGCCTCTGGCCCCAGCCCCTCTCCTGCACTGTTCTGCCTCCAGCCCCTCTGACCTGTGCACTTGGAGGGGGTATGGGGGGGCCACAGCAAGCTAACCCAGACACCAGCTGCACTGTGCGCCCAGCTTGCCTTCTGCTAGCTGCCGAAGGCAGGACATCAGCAGGGGAACAGCAGTGGAGCCCCCGCTGCTCCATGGGCCAGATCAATCTTGTCCATGGGCCAGATCCAGCCCACAGACGGTGAGTTTCACATCCTTGAGTTAGATACTCAAACCTGGGTCTCCAGATTACCATTTCTGTGTACAGGAAACTGCCATTGCACCAAGGGACATCAATCAATTCAAGAGGAAAGTAGATAAAACAGTAAAGAACAAGAATGTGAGTGGGGTGAGAAACATTGGCAAATGGAAACAAAAAAGGGCTTCCTGTTTTTCATCTAGTCTAACTAGGATGAATGAGGCTGCAGTTTTTGACACTCACTCTGGCTCAGATGTTTATCTGAGTGATCAAGTGAACCTTAATTTCCAATGCCAGTTCCCAGACTGGCTGGAGTTCTAAGTACCACACACTAGTTTTTCCTGTTCCCAACAAGATGTGGGAAGGAATGGGAATATTTTCAACTTGATGAAGGGGTTTAAGATGTGCATCTTTAATTAATGTCACTGGCAGTTATGCAACTATATGTTTCAAATGATGAATATCTTTTACTTGTCATATGAGGGCAGCTAATCCTCAGACTGTCATACATTTTAAGTCTATAGGTTATTACTATACCAGTATAAGCTTCTTTATATCAGTATAACTGTATCTGCACTAGGGCGTTGTACTGATTTACCCAAACTGCTGTAGAAGTACAAAAACTGAATAGGCGAGCATCAAGAAAATACTCCTTTGGTTGCCATCTGGGTTGGGCAAGGGGGCGCTTTCAGGTATCCCCTAGGGTTGAGTGCTCAGGATCTTGACACTTCTGTAGGGCTGGATCAACTCAGGGGACGTAGGGGCCACAGGCCCTGGCCTGAAGGGGCCGTGGGCTGCAACCCTTGATGACCTGGCCCTGCCAGCACAGTGCTGATGGGAGACTGGAGTACTGATGCTGGGGGGGAAGGACCTGGGGCCAGCAGTTGCAGCAATCCATGATGCTCCCTCCCTAGCCCTGGGCCAGCTGATCTGCTCCCTTGGGGTGGGACGGACTGGGCCGGCATGTTTCTGCTGCAGTTGGGGCATGGCCAGCTGGTGTGCAGGGTGGCCTCCAGCCACAGCCCTCCAGTGCTGAAGCAATGTTGGGCCACTGCACCACGGTCCTGGGAGGCCAGCCATGCCAGTCTGAGTCATAGGGGCCCTGGCACAGTGGCCCAACATTGTTCTGGACCCTGGAGGGATGCCACCAGAGGTTGCCCCATGCACCTGTCAGACCTGCTGCAGGAGTGCAGCAGCCACACACCCGCCAGCCTGGCCCTCCAGAGGCAGACCAGCCAGTCCGGGAGCAGGAGTGCTGCAGCTGACCATGGCCTCTGGCTCCAGGACCACAGCCTATCCTACACCAAGGTTATTGTGGTGGGGAGGCTAGGGACCCAGGAAGGGGAGGCCACGGTGAGGGGGCCAGGGCCCCAGCCCAGGGCCCCTTAATCTGACCCTGCCCTTCTGTCTAGAGGCTTCTCTCCACTAGGCATCCAAATCATGGGAAAGCTTCAGCCTTTAGCACTCTTTGTGGGGTGGTAGAAAAATCCAGGCTTAACCTCGCTACTGGGTTTCAGTGCAGGGCCCAGTGTAAACAGCTAAGTCCTGCACCATTAACATGATAGGATGCTGTCCCCAGGATCAATTCCCATCCATCCCCTCTTTCCCAGTGGATAAAATATCTTTAAATACCTGGACTTCTGAGAATCATGAATCTTTTCCCTGTTTACTCCTGCGGTGCTCTTCTTCCCAGGCTCTCACCATGTAGATCAGTTCACTTCCACCATCTGATGCCTGACTGAACCGACCTGTTCTCTTTTTGTACTCCTCTGCCAAGCCATGCATGTTTTGGAGGTGCAGTGTGGTGGGGCTTCCTGGTCCCACAGTAGCTATTTAACCCCTTCCTTACTGATGAGGGGAGTTGTATACCCCATCAAAGGAAAGTTATTGAGTATGAGCTAAGGTTGCCAACTTTGTAACGTTTTAAAACTGAACACTCCAGCAGGAGTCCCACAGTCTCCCCTGCCCAACCACACCTCTTTCTCTCCAAAGCCCTGCCCCACCCCTGCTGG
Source organism: Podocnemis expansa (assembly GCA_007922195.1). Classification (NCBI taxonomy): domain Eukaryota; kingdom Metazoa; phylum Chordata; order Testudines; family Podocnemididae; genus Podocnemis; species Podocnemis expansa. Next base: position 58,869,501 of record ML681979.1, read on the forward strand.
AGGTCATGCCCTGTCCCACCTCTTCCTGCAAGGCCCCTTCCCATCACTTGTTCCTCTTCCCCTTTATTTCCCTTCCTGGGTTGGGAGGGACCTGCCTGTGGAACTGGGACTGAGAGCTGCAGCTGCCCAGTGCAGGTAATAGGTGGCCCCCATGGACCTAGTACCTCCCTGCCTCCCCTAGCCACAGTCATTAGATTTTGGGTGTGCAGTCAGTAGATCTGTCAAGTCCCCTTTTTGACTGGACTTCCAGGTTGAAAACCAGGCATCAGGCCATTGTATATTGAGCAGAAAATTGTTGGGATAAGTTCATGTGCATCATAAGGATACATGTATTGCATTAGCAATTCAGCTTAAGCCACCCCACCGCCAGTATTACATTTTTAAATATGTTTTACTAAATTGCTTCACGTTAATCAAAAGCACTTCAAAAACTGCAGGCTTCTTCACAGTGCACTTCAGCACCCAGCTCCTTGCTGAAACCCAAGGCTGAAATTTTGACATCTCTGCAACGCCTCTCACACAGGTATGGCAGTCACAAAACATTGTATTTAACAAACTTTAACAGGATGAAAAGAGACTAAATGCATCACAGGAACTGTGTGTCAATGCAAGTAAAAAAAAATAGTTAGCTTTAATAAATCGCTCAAAGCTGATGCTTTTAGACTGAGTTACTTTTAAAAAAGAAAATGTAAAATTCCAAAGAATAAAAATATTTAAATATATTCTTTCCATATACATTTCTGTGTAGTTGGTAAGTCTATAACAGGGGTGGCCAAAGTTATGGAACTCAAGAGCCACACAAATTGATTATTAAACCTTCAAGCACCACACTGAGGCATATAGCCATATTTTACCTAGTCCAAAATTATTGTTTAATATTCATTGCATGCTTTAATTTTATTGTAAAAAGAGGGCAAATATTGATCCTACTAACGTCAGAGTCTAATAATTACATAAGGTTACCATGAAAACTAGGCCTATCTATGCAGTAAAAATTTAGCTTCTCCCCGCCATCCTGACCATACCATGCTTCTCCCCACCATGCTCTTCTGCGAGCCACCCTTTTTCTTTGAAGAGACGCGTGTGGCTCACAAGCCACAGTTTGGCCACAGCTTAGTCTATAACAACAATGTCCTCAAACAAAAAATACTTCTGTTCCCAGTGAACAGAAACTGTGCAACCCCAGCTCAATAAAAAGTTATAATCTGTTGGCAATAATTGTTGTAACACAAAGGTATTGCTTAGTTCTGTTCTCATTATCATAGTAGCATTAGACAAGACAGGTGTTGTCAGAAGAAGTGCACAGTTCAGAGAGGTCTTAGAAAGTCTGGCATAAGTATTTGTGAAGTTCCTGTAACAATTCAACTGTAATAATTACTGTCTAGAAGGAACCTGAAACAGAACTGTAAGCTATTGACGTGGTTTAACTAGAGTGGTGTCTTACAGAGAAGATGAAGCTGAATCCTATTTTAGTCATGTTTCTGACTTCTGCGATAGCCTTAAATTCAAGAAAACCTGGAGCATGAGCTTGGGGGATGTTACGGTTCCTTCCATCTATGCTGCAAATCCAGTTTGTGTCAGGGCTAGTGTATTTATGAAAGCATTAACCTACAATAGCTACAGCATCAGCTGAAACTGGAAACTCTAAAAGCAGCTGTTTTTAGAAAGTTAGTCACATTTCCCAAACATCAGCTGTAGGCCTATTAAAAAATGGCATACTCTTTCAGGTCACCAGACTCTTTTGCATGAAGGGAGAAGGAGAGTTTGCCCCTTTTGTAATACATCTACAGAATGAAACATGGGTGTTTATTTGAAACATAACATGCACCTGTTCAGTGCTAGGTAACTAGTGGAGTCTCATTTTGTTACCATGGTAAACTCTTTGCACTTCAAGGCCCTACCCTTTGTTTCCTTTTACGATGAGGTTCTTGCCCTAGCTTTTCTAACAGCTTTAACCCAGTAACATGGAAGTGTGATAAATAATAGTAATTGCTCTTCTCCTTCAATCAATACATCTTATGTGTACAGTACCAACCGATGGACTGTTTTTCCTTTGAACTCCTTTTTGAAGTTTGCTGCTGCCTGGTAGTAGTCAGTCTTATTAACATTCCAGTTTCTCCTTTGCCTTGAGTTGCCAAGCTAGAGATAAGGAAGGGCAGGACTCTAACAATGGTGCTTTTCAGAAAAGCTACTCTAATGAGCAGACTCAGTAATTTATCTTGCTGTCTGTCCAGGCAGCTTACAGGGTCTTTGCTTCTTTGTTTTGTTAAATGGTACAAAACAAACCTGGGAGGTTAAAGAGCCGACAGGGGAAACTGGCAGTTCAGGACAGTACATCAACAAGAATTTTCAAATGCTTTTTCATACGAGGCCTTATTGGCTTAATTATTTTTTTTATCAAAATGTATCCTAAGTAGTAATTAACAGAAACATTGCCATAAGATTTTGTTAGGTGTGGATGACTTACATCAAGGACTCATCCTAGTAGTGTAATTTGAGTTTCTTGAAATGTCTAGCACAAGCAGAGAAATACAACACTCATAGTTCATTTTATTTATACTTACACATCACCAGATTCAATAGGCAGCAAATATGCCCTCACTCCTTCACCTATATCTTGATTAAAGGGACGATGAATTTTTTCCCTCTATGAATCTCACTAGCTGGTCTGATAGGCAAACTCAGACATAAAAGTTATAAATGTTTAAGAGCACCTTCCATCTCCTCTGTTACCTATAGCTCAGCTCTTGGTAGGCAGTAATGCCAGACTCTTGGGAAATCTACTTATTTACATACAGAATGTCTATATGTTACTACATTGTCATTTACACATATAGTTAATTTACTTAGACTTTGGTTGCAAATATACTTTTAATATTTGTACTCATTAATTTTTCTCTCCTACTATGTCTCAGTCTTTTGTCCTCTATATTTGTTGGCCAATTTCCTTTAAATTTTTAATTTAAAATGTTTAATTTTTAAATAGTCTCTCTATATTTTGTCAGTCTTTTCCTCTCTTTTCCCCTTATCTGCTGATTAGTCTTTATCTCTTATTTTTCTCCATCCTTTCTGTTCTGTCAATCTGTTTTTCTCCTCTCTTTCCCTTTGCACAGCTCCTATCATCACTCTATATTAATAAACATTGGACTACTGACAAGCTTTTTTCCTTATCACTATGCCCTCATCATCATGGTTTGTATCCTTCCAGAATGCTCTAACTAATTTAAAGATCAACAAAGCTTGGGAATTATTATTTGAAATGTAATCAGTGAAAAAATGTCTTAATACAGGAGATTGGGCTCCTAGTGCTTTTGTGCTTCCTAGAGCCTCATCCTTTCTCTCTCTTCCCACTGGTATTGTTTTCCAGTAAGATAGCATTTTAACACATATTAAGGCCAGAAAAGACTATTATGATTACTTGATCTCACATCCTGCTTGTAACAGGCCATGGAATTTCACCCAGTGATTCCTGCTCCAAAGTCAATAACTTGTGGTTGAACTGGCAGATTCATTTTAGAAAAACATTTAGTTGATTTAAAGATTCCCAGGGTATGTCTATACTGCAGTGTAAGCCCAGAGTTAACAAAAATACTTGAGTAACCAGAGCCTTTGTTTGTCAGCTTAGGACTTGAGCATCTACACATATTTGTAATTCCAGGTTGGGAATTGTTGCACCCAGGATCCAGTGTCTGCATTGCATGATGTGGGCCTGCATCCAACCACTAACTCCTCAGATTTCTTAGCATTCTCCCAAAATGTGGCCACTGGCCCCAAGGCACTGCTCCCCTCCCCAGCGCCAGCAGGGCAGGGGCCCTCCTGGCACCTGCTACACACCCTCCCCCACCAGCAAGCCCTGCTGCTGCGTTGGCAGGTGGGCAGAGGGGGCTGGATCTCAAAGGGCATTAGGAGCTGGAGCTCAAGGCCCCTGTTAGGCCAGAGCCCAGGGCTTCAGTCCCTATATCCTCTGCATTAATCTGGCCCTCGTGCAATGTGGGAAAGCTTGACTGTCCTCCAAACTTGACTGTCCCAATAACAAATCCAGTGGGGATGTCTGCATTGCAAAGCTATAGGGCTTGAGCTCTGGGTCCTCACTTGCCTCAGGCTGAGACCTTCTACTCTTGTGGGGTCCTGGGACCCTGGCTGCAAGTCCTGGGGCTATGTTTACACTAGAGGCATCAGTTAAGTCAATTTAAGGTTGACTTAAAGTCAACTTTATTAAGTCGACTTAGCAAGTACACATTTTTTTTTTAAGTTGACTTTATTAAGTTGACCTAAGTCAGGGTAGCCACTTACATCAATTTAAGTTGACTTTAAGAGGGTCTCCTGGCTTAAGTCAACTTAATAAAGTTGACTTAGGCAGCCACATTTTGTTAAGTCGACTTAATAAAGTCAACTTAATGCTTAACGTTGACTTTAAGGGCAGGAGTTATTAAAGTCAACTTAAGCAAGAGTTTAAGTCAACGCAATAAATGCTGAAATTGGCCATGGAGTTACTTGAGTTCACTTAAGCAAGGTTAAGTTGATGTAAGCCTCCATTGTAAACATACCCTGGCTAAGTGCAATTTTTGTGTAGATGGAAGACAGTTAAAGCTTGAGCTTCATTTTGAACCCTGGGTTTACACTGCAGTGTAGACATACCCTCAGGATATGTCTAAACTGAAATGAAACACCTGCAGTTGTCCCAGGTCAGCTTACATTGGCTCAGGTACCAAAGCTGAAAAACTGCAATGTAGATGTTTGGACTTTGGTATCCTCCCCCTCGCAGCGGTCTCAGAGCCCATACTCCAGCCCAAACCCAAATGTCTATCTATACTGCAACTTTATAGCCCCAAACCCCCTGAACCAGAGTCAGCAGACACAGGCCAGCAATATGTGTTTTATTGCAGTTACAGAGATACATCAAATTATGAAGAAGACAGGTATCTGCTTTAATTATCAAGATGCAAATTTATATTTCTTGTCACACTTTTGTCTGCTAGTTTAAGGAACCCCGTAATAGCAGATCATGGGAGTATCATGCTTTCCTCTTAGCCTAATATGTGTGTCTTTGGTTTGGTCCCCAGAGAGATTTCTGTACCTTGACAAGATGAAGCTATAATCTATTCTCAACTCCTTCATACCTTGCCAATAGCCTCAGCTCCAAAAAATATGCACTATTGCTGATCACAAGTGTCTAACAATCATGAGTCAGATCCCCCAGTGTCTTTTGGGTTTTTTTAAAATTTGCCTTCAGTTTTCTGAGCCTTTGCCCCTCATCAAAATCACCAATTTAGATATAATTCCTTATATAAAAGAACCTCCGACAAAGAAAATCTGCTTTAGATGTATTTGCTTTGGTGGCCCCGATCTCACTGCTCCATTTCTGATTACCTCTCATATACTCAGCAGGGTGGGCTCTGCCAACCTGCATGTCCCTGGAATGGCAATTATACATTTGCCCAGAGTGAAAGGAATACCAGGTAATTGGTTAAAAAGATTTAATTGTTTATCTCCATAAAAGCTTTTGTGAATTGAATTTTGGAAATCACTCTATAATATTGAATAATAAACTTGAGGAGGACCTTGCAAAGGAATTCGGACTAAGTGACTATTGCTGATTTTGGGCTTGTTCCTGGATGCCTTAGCGGACCATTCAAAAGAGTAAGATCTGTAAGCTTTGCCCATTTTAATTCAATAGTTTCCCAGCTATTTTTCAATAAGGCTTAATGGGGGGAGGGACCCACCAAACCCCAACCACTCCTCCAAAATATTTTAAAAGTTTAAAAAACCCTGTAATTTTTGTTGATCTCATATTAGGTAGATTCTCTAGGTGCCAACCCTCCATATTTCATCCTAGACTATTTTATCATTCACTGATTCTTAGCAATGGTGGGATTGTAAAATTGTGTCTCAGGGCTATCCCAGTATTTCAGAATAGTCACTGTTTTGTGTCATGCTCTTGTTTTACTAAGGGTTAAAGAGCAGCAGCAAAGCTAAAACCCTCTGTAAATAATATTGTAGCATTCAATGATAGTGACTAAAACATTGATAACACATTAAACTGCAGTGTTTTGGCATATTGTTGTAATACAGTAGGTGTTTCTTAGGGTCAATGCTGTCAGAGAGTGTAGCACTTTAGTGACTTGGGATGTAAAACAACCCTGTCATGCTGTCTGGAGTGGCTCATGACTATGAGTGTTAACCTCAGAGTACACTGTCAGAAAGCAGGCTGGAAATGGAAGTCCCAAACTGGTTGTGCGTTTATAGATTTCATCAATCCAGTAATAGGTGTGAACTCCTAAAGCATTACGAAAGTCTCACCATGGACTCACAGACTGCCCCTTTGGGCATGCCATTCTGACTTGTTACCCAGGCAAGCCAAATTGTGTGAGAGATGGTAACTGTACCCCACAAACCACAGTGATATTCAAGTTACTCCCAGGCCTAAAAGAACAGTCACTTACCCTAGCTCCATTATGCTCAAATCTCAAACCAAAGACAATGCCAGTAGCCAGTCCTGTAGTAAACTAACTAGAAGTCTACTAACTAAAAAAAAGAAATGAGAGTTATTTACAGGATTAAAATGAGAAACACACACACGTTACAGTCTTAGATTAAAAATGGTAACTAACATAAGCTTCTATAATAAGCACCTCCGTATGTCCTTTAGGGCTGACCCTCGACAAGCAACACAGGGAGCTCCCAGTTTATGTTTAGAAATTTTTCCCCTCAGAGTCTAGACAGTAGGAATGAAGCCCAGGTTCTCCTCGTCAGAGACCTTTACTTCTTTCACCTCAGATTCCAAATTGATGGGATGTGTTCATACGCAGGCCTGCCCTTCCTGGAGGGAGTGAGGAGTGAAGCCAACAAGGTCTCTTTTGATTCCACATAATGGCACATTTGGCTTCAGGGGTCCATTCTGTGTGAAGGATGAGCACCTTACCTTAATTAATGTTTCTTTTCCAGCTTTATTAGTTAAACAATTACAGGGGTTTATGGTGCAAACATTCAATATAATTTTATAGCAGGGGTTGGCAACCCTTGGCATGTGTGCCAAGAGCGGCACATGAGCTGATTCTGAGTGGCATGTGGCGTCCTCTGTACCATTGCCTAAATTGCCATTCCGGCTACCAAAAACTACTCCAGGCAGCTTCTTTTGGCGGCAGCTGGGAGTGGGTCCTGAGGCATGCTGCTGAAAGCTGCTCTTGGGGGCTTCTTTCAGCTGAATTGTTGGGGGAGGGTGATCATAGGCATGCTGCCAAAAAAGGCTCCAGATGGCTTCTTTTGGCAGTGGATAGGGGTGAGGGGAATCCCAGCCATGTTGCTGAAAGAAGCTGCCTGGAGCGGCTTTAGGTGGCAGGGGGCCATTGCTGAATTCTGAGGCAGCAACCGTTGTGGGTTTTTTTTGGTTTTTTTGGGGTTTTTTTTGGCAGAGGGGACTGCTGGCATCAGCTGAGGGTTGGGGAGGAGAGGTCAGCGTGTGGGTTTGCAAAGGTTGCTGACCCCTGCTTTATAGCATGGGCTATAGTGGTTACAAGTGAGATCAATTCATGCAGCATCCTATGAGGTCTAGACATCAAACCCATTCTTATAACAACTAATCTCTATTTTAACTATATCTTCCATAGTGGTATGCAGTGTTGTTGTAGTTTTATTGGTCCCAGGACAGTAGAGAGGCAAGGTGGGTGAGGTACTATCTTTTATTGGTTCAACTTCTCTTGGTGAGAGAGACAAGCTTTTGACCTACACAGAGCTCTTCCTCAGGTCTGGAAAAGGTACTCAAGAGTGTCAGAACTAAATATAAGATCAGACAGCTCAGCACGCACCTTGAATGGACCTTTAGAAAATGTGTTAACTATCTACGCTAAACTATCTGTTCAGTCTTGTATGTAGTCATGGCAGTTTGATTACCTTTCCCAGACCCAAGGAAAAGCTCTGTGCAGCTTTAAACCTTGTTTGTCTCACAAGAAGTTGGTACAATAAAAGATACTATGATGCTCACCTTGTCTCTCTATTTTAATTATACTGATGCACAGGATAGCCAGACTGGTTTCCATCCATGCACATGTCAGTGTTCAGTGAGGCCTTGCCTGAGCTGACACTGGGCCAATCAGTGTCACAAAGTCTCTTATCAAGAACAGTACTCTTAAGCAAGACAGTCTGTTTGATTAAAAGATTCATTACCCAACATTTTCCAGTCCTTTGAGGTTGTGCCCAGTAACGTTATAAAGCTTCATTTATTTCTCTCCAACAGGTTTATAAAAGGCAAATATATTTTATTGTGTATACAATTGTTTGAGAACACAGTACATCTGGCTAACAACAAAAGAAATCTTCAGCTCACAGAAAGGTGCAGTTGTTTTACACTAATTGCAACATCATTTACAGTATTTACGAGCTGTGTGACAGACTAGAAAAGAAATCTGAGAAACAGCAATAAAAAATAAAACTGGAAATTTTTTCCAATTGCAGTTCATTTAAAAATCAAGAGCAGAATTGTGCCTGATCAGTTTCAGAAAGAGCTGTTTGATACAATGAAGAACAAGTGAGAGAACTGAATCTGCATTATCCAAGATAACTCCTTTAGCAGAAAGAGAATCTTTCATCACCAGAAAGGGCCACCTGGAAGTGTCCTGGCTGCCTTCCTTCACTGCCCTTTAACAATTGCTTGGCATGCATTTTAAGTAAAAATGTTCATAATGGGACAACCTGGAGTGTTGGCAAAGGTCCTACTGGAGGAGCAACATATTCCTCTTCTCTCAGTAACCGCAACAAGATGTTCTTCTTATTTTTTGGCCATTTATAAATGTGAGTGTTCTGAAGCCAGGTAGGCACATGTTCCTGCAAACGAGGGGAAACATACCAAAACCATAAACACACAAAATCTCTAAACTATATATACTTTTTCTGCAGAAACCTCCCAGCAATGCCATACAAGCAGCACTGTGTGTCTGCTATGGCCATGTCCCACAATACTGACAAGAAATTAGTCACAGTTTGTGTCTGTATTTATTTTTTTAAAATAGGTTGTATCTATTTAGTTCTCAGCTGCAGAAGTGATCACAAAAACACATTTAACATTTTTATATTAGTATACTATGATGCTAGCCATCATTTCTGTTTTAATTTACTTTTCATTGATATCAGGAACTATTAGACAAATTCTTAGCAGGCCATCACTCTGGTATTCAGGTATTATGCACATTTATACAATGCCACATATTTCATGGCTCTGAAGGAGTGGACAGTAAAACATTTCCCCCAAAAGGAAGAATGGAGACTAAGTATTTAAAACAAACATATGCAAATAACAAACAATGTATCAATAAAGTCAACGTCTGATTTTTGTCTCTGATTTCTGTTGGGTTTTCTTGTTTGGTTGGTTGGTTGGGTTTTTTTGTTTGTTTGTTCTCCCACTTTAGCATTTTGTGTGCCCTCTTATTTTACATGCTTGGGCTGATAGTAGACTGATCTTCCTAAAATCCTTGATTATCACGGGATATAGCCAGACATACCCAAACTCCTGTGGCCTCTTAAATGCTGTGTGTGTGTTAGTACACAGAAAAATCTGGTTAACATTTAGGTTCATTGTCATTTTTAAAGAAAATCAATAAAATATGACTTGTGTAGTCTCATTTAGAACCTGGGATGAAAATGAGTATGTAACTAAATTGTCCTTTTTGATCCTTTGGATAACGATCTATAGTGTTCTAAACTGCACACTGTCTGGGCTGCTTCATGCAAGGACTTAAATGCTTAATGTTTTACTTAAATCACTGAGATTAACCTTCCATTGGCTTAATGAAAGGGTTGAGTCAGCAGCCAGATCTGAGAGCTGGCAAGACCCAGCTTCCCTGTAGTATTATGTGAGCAGAGGTTGGAAGAGCCCACTCAGTCTTTGGCTTAAGCTGCAGGTAATATTTTTTTCTCCCATCAGTATTTATTTAGTTTCGCAGTGAACGCTATCTAGATCTGTTGGCTTCTCTTGGCTCCCTGGTGGTTAACTTTATTCCATATACAAGCAGTTCTCAAACCTTTTCTTATAAGGGACTACTTATGAAGTTGTAGACCTTCTCATGAACTTTTCAAGCATTGATCCACACATCTTCCAATGACAACTGCAATCATACTGTTCTTGATTACATGAAAAATTATTACCAGGGCAGTATGAAGGAAGTAAAATCAAAGTGAACTTGGTTTAATGTGAGTATGGCTACTTGTTTACTTCATTCCACTCCACATCTTTAGTGTTTATTTCCTCTCAGTAGGAGTCAGGCTTACATATACTGGTACCCAAAACTCTGATCACTGACTACAACCCCTTCCCCCCCCCACACACACACTTTACAATCCATCCAGGTCACTTTACAGTTTGTTTGTTTTCTGAAATACATTTGCTACCCCTACAACTGTCATGTGAATTAGCAAATTTTATGAAGATTGATCTTACCCAGAGAAACATGAAATAAAGTCTGTAGAGATGGGCTTAACTTTGTAGTTTTGTTGAGAAAGGTGGCTCTTGAAAACCTATGAGTGCCCTGCATTGGGCTGCAACTAGCAGGAAGTGTCATTGCTTGAAGACAGATGTTTCACCACTCTGAGAGGGTCAGCTCATTTGGCCACTTGGAAACACTCCATGGATCACTGTTTGAGAACCACTGCCATACACTAGCTAGTCTCACAGTACACAGAATTTATTTAAGCATGTCATTCTTGTATCTAAAACTAGGCCGAAAGGGACCTGTAGCATCCATCTTGTCTATTCACTTCTGATTCCTGTACCATTCTTAGGCTATGCCTACACTTCAAGCTGGAGGTCTAAATCCCAGCTAGAGGAGACATACCCATGCTATCTCTGATCAAGCTAACATGCTAAAAGTAGAGCATACCTGTACAAGTGCAAGTAGCAGGAGAGGCTACCCACCCTTAGCATGTACCTGGCTTTTTGGAGGGGCACATACTTGAAGTGCCTAGGCCCTCCAGCTGCTTGTACCACTATGGCCACACTGGCAAGCATAACTGAGCATGCTAGCTCAATCAGAGCTAGTGTGCATATGTCTCACCAAGATAGAAAAACGCACCTCCAGTTCAAAGTGTAGTGTGCACCCTTGATCTAATTGTTTCTAACAATACTACAGTATTCTCTAAAACCTTTTTGAATTACTAAAACTCAAAATCTGTATACTTATTAGCTCCCAGGGACTCACAAAAATTAGGATTAATTCTGCTTTATGGCTACTGGTAGAGCTAGAAAGAAAGAAAGATGATGCACTCAGTCTGACCAGAATTCCCACTGTCAACATGGCCCTAAGTTATAAAATTTTCTAAAACAGGTGTGTGAACAACTTCATTCCCATGGTTTTGCTCCCCCCCCCCATTTGAAGAGAAAGGCCTTTGGGAAACTTTATGATATAAAGATAAAATACTATAGCACCATTCATCCTGAAGGATCCCAAAATGGCTTGTAAAGTAGGAGTCAAATTTTCAAAACTTTGCTGCTTAAAGGTTAGGTACCTAAATCTATATTTAGGGACTTAAATAAATTCTTTGTTTCCATAGATGCAGGGGACCCATAGCTTCCACTGACATCATTGTGAGCTATGAGTCTCAGCACCTTTAAAAAATCAAGCCATTTATTGTGTTGCCTAAATATAGATTTAGATGGTTAACCTTAGGTAGCCAGCTAAATATAAAAGAATCATTTCAACCACCACTGAAATGCAGACAACATGAGGATCTAATGTCACTGCTGTTCACCAGGGTGCAACAACAGTTCAGAATAAAACATTTTAGAACAAAAAGTGAAAATGGGTATTATATCCATTTGATATTTCAGGGGCAGAATGTAATTATCCAGCTAGAACTTGGAAAGCACAATAAATTTGACGTTTCTATTGTCACAAAAATATGAGGGGTTCTGTAAGAATCATATGGGGGAAGGAATGATTTTATGTTTTATTTCCTATTTTCAAATGAATCTTCAAAAATTAACAGTGAGGAGAGATTAAATTAGGTCTTGCAAAATCTGATAGTTTTTCTGATGGGAACACCACAGCTCAAATGATGAAACCGTGTACTTATTGTCTCTCTGGTTTTGCTTTCTTAAAAAAATTGGAAAAACCTCAGTTCTCCGCAGTTGTCTCTCCCATCAAACTCAAAAGCATTATCTCTGAGTAAACCAGCAAAATAATAAGGTGTATATACAAGGAGCTTGCTTGCTAGATAAATTATTTCAATGTCAATTACATTCTTTCACTGCCCAGGAGAATTTGATTCTAGTTCTAGTTATTACACTTATTAACAACAAAATATATCATGTTAACATACTGATTAATATTATGGTTTATGTTTTATTTGTAAATAAAAATGTGGACCATTTGAGTAAAATATTGCTCAGGAAATTATTAACAAGCTCTTATTAAACCCCAGGAAAATGAGTCTCTTTATTCCATCTTGCACACTGACCAAAAATAATATACAATTAATTATACAACAGTTGTTTTGTTTTTTTACCTTCTTAGCATTTGGAAAGAGCACAGGAATGAATCTAAAGTTCATGCTTCCTTGTTGTATAAACTCAATCTGCATCTAAAAAAGAACAAATCTGACATTTAACTGAAAAGGTTAATATTATAAGTTAATTTTTCTTTACACATGTCCAGATTCCTACACTTATAGACCATTCACTGCTCTTTCAAATTACTCCTTTATTCAGATAGTTGACCTATGGCTAGTCAACTTTCTCTTCTAATTACTCTAGCCTAGGCATCATCTGTGTGGCATATTTATATAACCTCTCTTCTATACAGAAATAGGAAACATGGGGAAGGATTCTTCAAAGCTTTTTTGACTATTTGCCAGTTATCCAAAATCTAATAATTATATTTCTTGGTTGCTCCTAGTAATCCAGTCAGATAAATCTAGAATTGCTTAAGTATGACTTGAGAAGGAATGCTGTTCAGTTTACGAAGTGGTGAAAGTGTTAATTTCAATATCTTCACAATTTAGGTCAATTCTGTATGCTAGTAAGGCCATTAACTCAACCCCTGTCACATAAAGGTCAGGTTTCAGCTGACTTAAGTTCTAATGGATGTGGGAGAATAGAAAATGTTGCTAAGATGTGGGAAGGGTTACCTTTACATTAACTCATTCTGGCTGAGCAATGGAAGAGCTCTGGAGAGAACTATTCTGAGAAGTTGAAATAAGAGATTAGTTGTGGCAATGTGAGGCCTCTAAAGCTCCAACATAAGATATGCAGGGAGCTGACAACGGAAGAAGACATAGTACACAGGTCTGAATCTCCTCCTCCACCATTCTTGTGCTTAGCTTCATAATTCCACATCTCAGTCAGGTTTACTGCTACCTTATGCAGTGGGGTGAATTCCAGGAAGGAAGGTAAAGCAGCTTTATATTAAGTCACAATGAGGAACATGGGAGAGGGTATAAATGGTTTGAGATGATGAGCTAGAACATCAAAAGTTCCAATTCCATAAAATCACAAACAGTGTGGAAGAATAAGGCACACATTATTAAAAGTTGGTTGTATTAATTTTGAACTCCTAGCCAATAATACTGAGTCCAACAAGACACTGACTAGAAGGGAGGCATTAATGTAAGTACCATGAAGAAAACAAAGAACACACATTAAGAGAAATATTTGTCTTTAAGAGAAGAGGAGATAATGCAGATTCCTTTTAAAATGGCAAACACGTATCCTCACTTACCATCCTGTGGATGTATTTAGTATGTAAGCCATGCTCATCCCTGTCCAGCTGGGATTCAGCCCCTTCAACATCCTGTTTGTATTTTGGACTGATTGCTATGATTATCATCACTGTCTTCTGTTAGGGGGAAAAACACTTGTATGAAACTGTGAAATGCACTATATTTTGTAGAGGCTGCTTGGAAACCTGCCAGTTTGTATTTTAAGCGCTCCTGATGTTCTTGGCAAACATCAGAGGATCTCATTCATTCAGGGAAGTGAAATGCAATGAAAATCACACACTCTCTTCTCTCTTTTGCTTTACACACACACACACACCACCGCTAAATGTCAAGCGATAAGATCAATAGATACTAATGTTTACCAATTTACAACTAAAACTGTATACGTTACTTTTTATTAATAATGTACTTAATGCCCAGATGTTCAAAAGTGCACATGCTACTACAGTTATTAGAAGGGGGTCTACATTTGGGACCTTCAGCACCAAAAGCACAAGACCTCATCACCACTTGAGCTCCTTGAACTATGAAAAGCAGAATACTAAAAAAATTAATTTATCACATGAACTTTTGTGGGAGAGAAGACAGGGAGTATCTGACGAAGTGGAATTCTCTCCCAGGAAAACCCATGTGATAAATAAATTTGTTAGTCTTTAAAAGTGCCACAGGACTCCTTGCTTGTTTTGCTGGACTAGACTAACACAGCTGCTCCTTTGGAACATAAGAGTACTGTACAGTTGTTGGGGTAAGATACTACAAGGAGTACCTTGCACTGGATCAGCATGTTACATAAACACTTTTTCACATGTCTGGCTTGCATATATACACTGTTAGAGGTGAGTGCATGTCAGGGATGTGCATGTACCTATGTACACACATGCATACATCCATCTTGCTTGCACAGACTTTTGAAGACTTGGACTTGTCTTCAAGGATCTCAAAGCACTTTGCAATCACTAATGAATGAAACCTCACAATTCCGCCGTCAGGCAGGTAACATTACTAATTCTATTTTATTGGATGGGGAAGGTGAGGCAGAAAGAGGGTAATTATTTTGACCAAGGCCACATAGTGAGTCAGATGCACAGACAGTGCATGGAAAAACACCACATGAAAGACAGAATGAATCCAAGACATGAAACTGTGCATCAAATGACAGGAATGAATGTGGCACTTTCTACTCTGCTGGTGGGTATCATTCATCATTTTTGCTTAATCTTGACAGAGGCTGAACACCCATGAACTTCAGAGAAAGTCACAGATGCTGAGGACCTCTCAAGATCAAGCCCATAAGTTGTACCATTATATTCTTTCCTTTGAAGCAACCTCCTTTACAGAAAAATACAAGCTTGTCAGATTGAGCCTTCATTTTGCCTCCTATCAGAATGCTAAATGCTAGCTTACATTTCTATAGCACATTTATTCTTAAAGGCCCCAGTTTCACAAAGTGCTTTACAAACATAGTTATATACAAAGAACCGTAACACTACATTCACCACTGAAATGCAGCTACCATAGAATGAAACACAGTAATTGCCTTAACCATGCTCAGTAACACTACACAGTAATTTAGGGTAGAATAGGAGGAACAACATGTCCAATTGAAACTTCAGACAGAATTTAGCTACCAGAGTTGGAGTTTGACAGGGATGCCAGGACTAACACCCCAGCTGTTAGACAAAGAGCTTTGAGATGTTTAGCAAGCATAAGGGATAAAATGCTTGGTTTTATGTTTCATTATGTGTCTCTTATGCTTGTTTTAATATAAAAACAGGATGAGGCTACAATCTTTTTTCTTTTAAACCACAAATCCTATATTAAGCTATTGATCTGTCTCTGTTCTACCAATGGAAGATGAATCAAAAGTGCATTGGCTATGAGGTGTCAAACTCACTCAGTGTGGGGGGCCACATCGGAGGACAGGACACCCGATGAGGGGTATGTGTCCAAACAGGCTCCCCAACCCTTTCCCCTGCCATGTTCAGAACAGCGTGGGCCCCCTTTCCCCTCCCCAAGTCTGCAGGCTCGGACACCTTCCCTTTTCCCTATGCTGTAGGTTTCCCTTCCCTGCACTCTCCTTCTGGACGGCTCTCAGACACCCCTTCCCCTTCCCTACTGGATGGTGGCAGGCAATCAGTCTGTCACAGTCACAGCCATAGACAGGCTGGGCTCCTACCTCCCCCATCCCCACCCACTCACTGTCAGTCATTCAGCATGCTGGCCATTGGTTGGGCTCAGTCTCAGCTAGTCTTTGATTTGCTCATTCCCATGTGGGCCTCTGCTACTTTTTCCTTTTTTATTTGTAATTCATGCAATGTGCTGTCAATCAAATTCACATGCTGACTGATTGACTGACAGTGAACAGTTGGGGTGGAGGGCTGTGCAGGGGCACTCCGGGAGCCCAGCCCAGCTTGCTAGGAATGAGACTGATTGGTTGGCAGCCCTCAGCAGAGCTAAGCCAGGATTGGCTGGAGCTCTTCCTTCGTTCCCTTGTGCTGTGACTCTGATCATGTGAGTGAATCACTAGCAGGCTTAGCCCTGCTCTGCTGGCAGCAGCCTGTCTTTGCTGTTTGCTGCTGCTACAGAGAGCTCCCAGGCATAGTCCAGGAGCCAGAACAGCACTCTTGGCAGGCCAGATTCGGCTCGTGGGCTGAAAGTCTGACATCCCTGGGCTATGGGCAATTCAATGTTCCCCAAAGCTAAGATATAGGATTTTTGCTTGGCATCTGTAGATTTAAAGGGGTATTTTAAAGTTGATAAGGAAACCAGGGCAAAAACCCTTAATGCAACTACCCATCTAGCTCCTTGTGTTGTGGACTTATTGTTGTAAAAAATGCTGCATCATATTCCATTCTTTTTGCAGAAGCAGTACAAAATCCAAAGCTGTAATGCTGTGTTTTGCTGCCCTGGGCACATTCCAATCGGAACGCGCCCCTTGCCATTAGCAGTGTTTGGAGCTGGTGCCGCAAAACCCGCCCTTTAATAGAGCCACTCTACTGAGCCACTCTGGTGAGCCCAGGGCAAAGCCCCATTGGCCCTGCCCTAGTTACAGCTCTGACAAATACTGCACCAAATTCCCCTAATTGAGGGATAATTAGAGAAGTACAGGGAGGGCGTGCACAGTCAGGAGCAAGAAACTGGAAAGGGTTTTGGGAAGGAGGGTTGGGCCAGTGGTGGCACATAGGCAGATAGGGAGATCAGATTAATCAGTCTTGTGTGGAGGGAAAATCTCATGCTAGGGTTGAGGACACAGAAAAGGAGAAAACTTACTTTGAGATTGGGAGAGGCAAAGATGGATGAAAAACTATGTGGAGGATGGTAGAGGGAAAGAAAATTGAGGAAAGAGATACATGTTTACTCATGTTCACCTCTCTGTTTAACGAAGTCAAACTAATTCTCAGTGCAGTATGCTCAGTGTAGGTGTGTTTTGGGTTTGCATTTTGGTTCTGGTCCCTCACTACTAGTATCAACCTTAAGAATTTTCTGTGTGTCATCTCTGTGAGAAAATATGTAGGCAAGAGTAGATTGTCTTTACGTACATCACCTAGGTAGCGTTCCATCCACTTAATTATGTCAATGCCTCGTACTGTGTCCTCAAATATATCAATCTGTAAGAGAGGGAGCATTTGAGATTATTGATGCCCAACAGCTGCCGGTACTTAGTGTTGCGAAGATGTTTATGAGCCAGGAAAGTTTCCTGGAACATTTGTACAAAGTTTACCAAGCAAATTTTAAAGTCAAATACTGTACTGAAGAGTCAGAGTCTTAAGCATTCACTATTTGTAGGTGAAAGACAGAATAATATTTACATATCAAAATCACTGCCTTTTTTTAATCTTTAACATAGCTACTCATCACATGTTTTCAGAAAGTCCCAGTCCAAGATTGGGATAGTTCAAATTAGAGTGAAACTCCACACAATTTGGTGACACTATCCAAAAGTGCTAGTTAGTGTTGAAAATTTAAATAATGGTTTTGAGAACATTCTTGAAGTGCCTGGTTTGTTCCTCTGCTCCTGTGGCTTATGAATTTTCCACTTACTGCCCCACACCCCAACCCCTGAAAACTGAACACACACACATTCTCCCACTCAAAACCCAATCCAATCTAAAACAGGACATACCATTATTTCCCTATGTTGGCATCACTGCAAAAGGATAGATGAATTTATGTCTCAGGTTATTTATCAGAAAAGATCCATAGCTTTGTTCCTGCAAAATTTCATGACGACTATTTGATCTTGGCTCCACACTGTCCTGTTCTTCCATCCAAAAACCAGCAAGGTTATTGCTATGAGAAGCAGCAATCTAGGCTGCAAAGCATGCCAAGGGACAGAGGGTTTCACGGTAATGAATATGATCAGCCTCAGTCAGCTCTCCACAAGGTTTATGAGCTCCATAAATTGGCAGTCTGTGACAATGGCCACTTAAGTACTTTTTAATATTTTCAAGGTTTTGGTAGAAGATCCATCTGCCTGACTCAATAGCCTCTTGTTTTCTTCTTTAAAAAAACTAAGAACATATTTGAATACCCGCTTTGGAGCTATTTTCCTATATTTGTTACTCTTTAAAGTGCTCCAAGAGGTTGTATAAAATCTTCACATAAATGGTCATATGTAGGATTGACCTATTATAAAGAAGCATAGCTTGAGCCTCCGGAAAAAGGCCTGGATTCAAAGAAGCAAATAAATACATGCTTAACTTTCACTTAGTTCTATTCACCTTAAACATCTGCTTAAGTGGTATCCTGAACTGCAGTCAAAGAGTGGAGGTGGAAAGATCAACACTTTGGGCTCTTGAAATAAGAAAAGTGGAATCAAGATTGGATTCTACGGATTTCAAGGCCTGCTATCTTTGTGGATGATGCTTGCAGAGGTGGGAAATGCAATGAATAAAACCGAGGAACAATTAAATGAAAACCTGGATAGCATGTAGGATTGACAGAGGAACACAGAGCCTTTCATACCTCTAGGTCAGTGGTTCCCAATCTTTTCTCTGCCCTGGCACACCTTGATACTTTGAATTATTTTGAGGCACACCACCAGATAGTCTCCAAATGAATTTATGAATATTCATGAGCCAATCCAGAACCCTTCAAGTAGTTTTTTAAAAAGTTCCATGGCACACCTGTGTGCTGTGGCACACTGGTTGGGAAACACTGCTCTAGGTCACTGGCTTGAATCCCTCTTAGATACATAGTGACCAAAAGATTTCACTGTCTTATGGCTGTTTCAGTAACCTATGTAAAATATCTGGGAGCTTGTGGTCTTCAAATGATTTCTAATGCACAGACATCCACATCTGACAAACCATCAACAAAATTAGCTGTTTCTGTGAAGAGGCCATAGTTCTGACTGAACAAACAAGAAACATGAACTGATTTTTCCTGCTCAGAGATAGTCAATGCTTATCAAGGTAGAGGCACATCGTTGGAGCAAGCATATGGAAACTCACTCATGTCCACACTATACCAAGTGGTCAATAAACGCCTCAAAGACTGTCAGGCTATGTCTACACCTAAAAGCTTAGTTCACACTTGCGTAGTCCGAACTAAGCAGTTCCAAGTTAGTTCGAACTAACCACATTTTTTTAGTTCGAACTAACTTTTTAGCTTGAACTAGCTGTGCTTTTTTTAGTCCAGCTAACTTTTTAAAGCATGGCTAGTTCAAACTAAAAAGTTAGTTCAAACTAAAAAAGGCAGTTAGTTCGAACTAAAGTTTGAAATAAGTTCAAACTAAGCTGTTAGTTCGAACTAACCATTCAAATTAACTAGTTCAAACTAAACTTTGTTAATTAAGCTTAGTTAATTTTTAGTTTGAACTACGCAAAGCCTAGTGGAGACAGGGATCAAATTAGCCTGGATTAAGCCTCCTTAATCTGGACTAATTTGCTAGTGTGACATTACTTCAGTCTCATACATTTCAGAAGTATGAAATTCACTTCAAAGAAGTTAACAAATGAAAATGTGGATAATTTAATCTAAACTTTTCATCTAAAACCCATTTCCCTTTTCCATTTCCTGAATCTACATTTAGTGATGCAAAGAAACACATACGCATGGGTGTGCATGCACACACACCTCAGTTTAATTTTTTTCCTCTCTTTTCTCCTTTATCTGAAAATCATTCTCCCCAGTAGAAATACTCACTGCAGTTTGAAATCCATTTACAAGCAGAAAGTTCACAAACTTCATGACCTCCATAGCTGCATCCATAGAATAGGTTATAAAGACTTTACCTAAGAGAGACATTCATATAAATATGTGATGAGTCAAAACCAATGACTCAAAGAAAAGGAGACAGTTTCATAACTCTGCTTTCTGTAGAGTGAAGTCAGTGAGAGGAGGCTGTACTTTGTACATTTCCACTGTGGCCAATTAAAGAGTCAGAGAATCATAGATTTCAAGGCCAGAAGAGACCATTAAGATACTCTAATTTTAATCTGACCTCCTGCTTAACACGGCTATAGGATTTCACCCAGTATTTCCTGCATCAAGGTCATAACTACTGGTTGAGCGAGAGCATATCCAAGAGCAATACTGATAGCCGAATTCAGTCCTCAGACAGAAGACATAATGATTGTAATATGGGATTTTGAAGATGGGGTATGAGATATAAAGAGGTGGAAAACTGAACGCTCCTATTGAGATGTGGAAGGAACTCACCAGAAATACATATCACTTGTCAAACACCACATTGTTTAACAGAACACTGACCATTTCAAATTGTAACATTTCCTGCAGACACCCTGGAAACCATTACAGCACTATTTATGAGGGCTGTATTGTGCCTTTATTCATAACTTTGCATCAGGCTGGTGTGGCATATACTGCCCCAGCAAGAGTAACTGCTGTACCACACCTTTAGTGCAGTGTGTGTCCCTGTGAGCTGTATTAATTCATTCAGAGGGAGGCTCACACACACACACAGAGTATCCTCCTCCTCATTATTGTAAAAGATTGCTTTCCAAAACCAGATGAATATTCCAAAGGAGGCACTTCTCATCTTTTCCTTAAGTAATTCAATCATTGATACAGAAAAGTCTCTGTGCATTGATTGCTGTTTTTTCATTATTGAGAACCACAGTATCTCTTGCCTCACAAGGACATTTATCTTAGCAAGAAATCAGCTGGTTCATGAAAACAATCCAAAAAGCATTTGTTTATTTTCTAAATTAACATATGTCAAGTAATCACTTAGAATTATGTCAATTTGTTTCCAGTTCCAAGGAAATAATTTGTTAAACCAAATACAAACATATTAGGATCTAACAATGTTTAGTGCAAAAAGTCTATTTCATGTGAAGTGTTTTCTTTCTTTGTCATCTTTGTGTTCTTTTGCTATTTATATTTTTTATGCTAAGCATGTAAAGCTGACAAGCTTATGATCACAGACAGCTCCTGAAATAATAAAACATGACAGAAGAAAATTACTAACAACTTACGCAACTCTTCTGGCAAATTGCTTATTCTCAGAGTTCCCCGGGCTGCAGGGTTACTAAGAGGTCTTGGGACAGCAGCTGGGGGCAGAACATTCTTAACCTGAGCTACGAAGTCTGAAGTACACTGATAAGCATCATCTTGGGCACATGACATAGACTGCAGCCCTCCATTGGGTCTCTGGATGTATAAGTGGTTCCTAGAAGGAAGAAAAAATGGTGATTTCTTATATACATACACATAAACTTTGAGTTCTTTGAAAGATATTTGTTTTAATAGCAAATATGGACTTGGTTTATCAAATATTTACCACATAAGAAGATAGGACTAAAAATATTAATTTGAGAGAGATTCCGAAGAGCCTCCGTTTTTCCTTAAATTTATTCAGGTGTCTTTTGATACATGTTTGTTTCCATTGATACTTCTTGGCTTGAAGTCTACCATGCTGACGTAGTTTATTGCAAAGAAAGCACTGACCATATCAGGAGAATGCAAGCAAAAGGTTGGATCTTTTCATATTTGAAAGCAGCTAAATTGTGAATAAATGAAGAAAATATTTTTTGAGTAGAAAGGGTAAACTTTCCAGATGGTGCTGACCTGTGTATACAGTTCTATAGATGAGAATATCTGACCATCAAAGTTGCATACAATCTACAGCTGCTGTCTGGAAGATGATATATGAAAACTCTAAGACCTCAGAGACTCAGATGGAGTCTGATCAGAGGAGTTGTCATGAACAGGAGAATCCAAGTATGTAATACCCAAATTATAATGCCAGTGAAGTACCATGGCTGCATTTCCAAAATGAAATATTTTAGTTTTGAATCAAAATTTTTTGAATAAAATTTTTTGATGACCAAGTATAATGGATATAATTGGGGTTTGTTGTGTTAGAGCAGGTGTGGCCCAACTGCAGCTCAGGAGCCGCATGTGGCTCTTGAATGAAAAAGTGCAGCTCATGAAAGAAATCGGCTTACATGCAGGTCAGAGAGGGGAAAGCAGCTCCAACCTAGGAATTTTAAATCTTCCACCCTTCTAAACATGATGTCAAATAATAAAAAACAACAATATGAAGAAGAAAATAGATCGTTTACTGTATAGGCCTAGTTTGCATGGTAACCTTAAGTAATTAGTAGAATCTGACATTAGTAGGATCAATATTTGCCCTCTTTTTCAAACTTACTAATTTTGGAGTAGGTAAAAGTATATGGCTATATGCCTCAGTGTGGCTCTCCAGGTTTAATCATCAAGTTGTATGGCTCTGGAGTTCCATTAAGCTTGGCTACCCCTGTGTTAGAGTCTTGGGTTGTGTGCCTCGGGGTCTTTGCATACTTATTTTTAAAAAGTGGGTAGGGTAGGGAGGAAGTTTTCAGCTACTCTTCCCCAGCTGTGCTCTTGGCAGGGTTTATGATCTTAGAACATATAAATTCTCTTTCTCTCACTCCCCACGCACCCGGATATGAATGACAACATTCTGTCTACAACATATTTTTTGTTGTCAAATTAAAATGTGATGGGCTCCTTTTGGCATCCATTTTCTGTTATGGGTAAAAAGTTATAAAATACTCTATAGACAATCATTATCAATGTATAACAGATATTCTAGGAAAAGCAGCAGCAATATGGCCAAAAGATGTTTTGGATTTATTGAAAAAAAAAAAAAAAGAAAGAAAAACGAGACATGTTCCAGCATAAATCATAAGAATGCCTATTTTCCACAGCTACTTATAAACCTTCCAGAACTTCAAATTGATAAATAAATACCAAAAATTATCACTCACTTTCAAAATTTGACAGAAGCTCTCTCAGAGATACCAGATAGTCACAATTCCTTCCACCGACAAGTGGAAAACTCTTTTCTGCACAATTTACTACTGTATCTCACTTCATTAATTATTGTTCTTAGTTCTCTGGAGACAGGAAATTCTATGTAGCCATCACCCAGGACTTGAGTTCTGTTGCTGTCCTGTTACTGGTTCCATTTTTTGCATACCAACCCACATAACTGAATATTTTCAAGCACATATGCCTAAAGTTAGCCCACCTTAATCTATACTTCAGCACCTGTATGAAGTGGCATCATTTTCAAAGGTGCTGAGTGCCTGCAACTTTAGGTGAAGGTAGCTTTAGGCAATCAGGTTTAGAAAACCCTCTATCTTATGTTCCCTATCTCTTTAGTGAGGCTAATAGATAATGTATATCACATAGCACAAGGGGGTCCTGATGTATAACTATTGCCCCTAGGAGCTATAATAATAAATAATAATAATAATTGATAGACATGGGAAGCTTAATAAATGAATGTTTGCAAAGTCTAGGAGAGCCTCAGATGGAAAGTGGAAATCATGCTATGCTTTATCATGTCATGAGAAATCCATGAAAATGCTGGAAATGTTCATTTAGATATCTATCAGCATTAAACACAATTTTCTCTATTTTACTCTGAGCTACAGAAGAAATAAGGATGAAATCATTTGTTGCCAATCACTGAGGAATTCCAGGCTGATCTGGCTGACCTAGCATAAAACTGGAGGCTAAAGAATGTAACCTAATTGACCTTTGCTCAAAAATGAGGTGGGGAGCAGGAAACCTCTGAAGTTTCAACTAAGATATTTCCAATGCATCTTCCTTTTAAGGTTCAAGTATTTACGCTTGTTAATGTGCACGCTTCAGAGTACTGTAATGATATTTTAGTTCACTGACTTTGAAATTGTGGTACCACACAGAGTCAGTATTCTACTATGTACAAGGCCCTGCTGCATGTGAGATAGTAAATAAACTTAACAAATCTCCAAAACAACTTTTCCCACACACTCGCCAGTAAGAAACACTGACATTACAGGCTTCACAAATACTGGTTACAATACCTAACAAAACTGCTCTAGAATTTCAAAGTGTGTCCAAATTCTCAAGACATACTTACGGAAATTGTGGGTGTACAGGAAAGGAGCAGTCACTTTGTGGGTCTCTTTCTTCACTGCATTTAGGAGCATGGGGATGCGAGTATGTATTGATTATTTGCTGGCCAGGATGGATGACTCGCATACAAGGTCCAGGAACAGGAGGCAGTGGCTGTGAGGGGTGTGCAAAATGTTGGTAGGGAGTCCTACCGTCTAGAGTAATAAAATAAACACAAGTATTTTAACAATTTACTTTTGTCTAAATGGAAGTTTTCCTTTTTCAAACACAACCTGCTTCATTTCTAGGAAAGTTCTAGCAGCTTGGAGTTGTTAGTATGATCAGTAGCAGGTTTAGGAAAAATTTTATGGAGCAAAGTTCCATGCTTGAACAAACAATGGTTCAGCTTTCCACAGTGGTTTGGAATGTTGCAATGACTGACAGTGAAATAGTGAGAGCTGGTTTTCATCCATATTTAACATGCCTGACTATTTTTTTTGGCTATAACCTGAGAAAATGAATCATCGGAATAGTGTCATGAAAGCAGAAAAAAGATCCTGGAACAAATCTGTTTGCAACACTCAGGCTAAACTGACTGAAATTATTGTACATGAAAAGGGAAAAATTACCTTGCATTTTGTTACTTCATTCTGAATGAATTCACTGTCTGTCTAATGGTAGTGAGGGGTGTGGCCTCCCTCGGAGAGCGAGGCAGACAGCAACCTCCCTTCATCCAGGTGGGCAGAGTCAGAAGAGTCATGCCCACCCTGCCAGTGGCAGTGGAGTGGGACAAAAAGTATAACTAGAGAGTCCTGCAAGTCAGTTGGGCAGAAGCCGCGAGAGCAGATGGATGTCTCCTGCCTGCTGCTTGAGCCAGAAGCTGAGGCAGACCCTGAGGCCCAGCTGGGAGCCCTACACCTGCCGGCCTACCTGGAGGCGGAGGACTTGCTGGGACTGCTGTTGGCAATAACACCCTGGAGAAACAGAGGACAATCCCACACAAGTACACCTATAAGAGATTATAGGAAGTAGGGATACCAGCCAATAGTCTGGCTGTGTTATTGCCTGCAACCAGATAGTGTGTTTCGGGTCCCAGCTGACCCAGTTGTAGAACCATCCCAGGTGCCGGGCTAGGATCTAGTGAGTAGGGTGGTCCTCAGTCCACTGGGGTGGCAACCTCTCCACTTTAGGCCAGGAACCCTACATTAATTCTGACCTACCTGCAGGCCTGAGCGCTTAAATTATTTAATGCTCTGCTTGAGGGCCTGAGCCTTATACACTGCTTCTCTGCCCCATTCTGCTTAGAGGGCTGAGGCTGTGAAGGTTGGTTAATTTCCTGTGGAAGCTTATTGTTACAAGCATATGGAAGCAAGGGGGCAAGGCCCCCCTCAGAGAGTAAAACGGAGGGACAGCTATGTACTTATACTCAACAGTAATCTTTTAAGGCCTTGAGGCTGGTTCTGCTACTCCTAAAAGACCGCAAAGGCAGAAAATATGACAATTATTGCTAAAATAACTTCTTTGCAAAATGCTATTGGATTTTTATGAGCGTATCATAGTTATCTATTATTATTATTTCCAAAGGAGAAGACATGTCAGTCTAGTTCAGTAAAACAAACAAGGAGTCTAGTGACACTTTTAAAGACTAACAAATTTATTTATCACATGAGCTTTCGTGGGAGAAAATCCCACCTTGTCTGACGTCTGAAGATGGGGAACTTACAGAATGGGAGGAAAATAAACTCAGGGAAGTTAAATCATAGGATCAGGTCAGACTTTCAGCAAATCAAAGCATAGCACCTAGGAACCCTAGTCATAGACTAGGAGCTTAGCATGCTAGGTGCTGTACAAAAACCAGCCAAACAGATCATCCCTACCCCAGACAGTTTAGAATTTACATACAAGACAAAAGATAACAGATGGATACAGACACAAGGGGCAGCAGAAGGAAACAGTACCTGTTAGCAGCCTAGGCTGTGTTTTCAGTGCATAGACTTAACTGTTCTCACTTTTTGTGGGTATCATGGAACACGAGAGATTTTTAATGAAGAATTTGAAGGAGATAGTAACTCAATGCCATAAACATCCACAAAATTATTGCCTTCTAACACATTAAATTCTTCCATGCAGCAGTACAAGCAGAAGAACACAACAACAGTGGATGCACAGCTAAAGGCCTCTCATTAGAAAGCACTGTTACCCAACCTTTAGTCACACTGGCTATGTCTACACTGTCAAAGTTATTTCAAAACAGTTATTTTGAAATAACTATTTTGATATTAATTCAAAATAATTATTTTGAATTAGTGAGTCTTCACAAGATTCCTAATTTGAAATAAAGTAGGCATTATTATTTTGAGTTAGAGAGTCTACATTAGACTCTCTAACTCGAATTGGATCCCCCAGTGGCTGGCCAGGGAACCCCGGCAGGGCTGCTTTCCCCACCGGCTGGTCAGGGAACCTGTGGGCAGCATGCTTTCCTCTCCGGAATGCATGCCAAACCCCCGCCACCACCGCCACCCCTCTGTTCAGGCTGTGGAGGCTAGGAACGGGCTAGGAGCCAGATCAGGCTACTGTTTTGGTAATTAAAGTATATGCAAAGTATAGGTTAGGCCTAAGCAGAAGTAGAAAGCAGCTTGCATCAGTCTCAGGGGAAACTGAGTCCATTGCTTCAGTCTATTTGTGGACTCTCTAGGACAGCACTGTATCAGCTAGCAGTCAGGAGGTAATTATCAGAACTAGAAACTTATTTTTTTTACAGAATGAAAGTTTAAACTATACAGAAGCAGATGGGGGCAGGAGCGAAGTGCTAGACATGTTGCAATGTTTCCTATTTTTATTATGAGTCTTGTGATATTTGGTGTTTAAAAACAACCCAAGATCCTGGAGACATGTTATAAGAATCTTAGTATTTATTTGTCTTAAAAAATTAAGATTCTAGTCCTTGTGCTTGCAGAAAAAAGTTTGAAAATGTGATCCAAAAGCCTCAATCACCAGAGGCAAATAAAAAGAACCAGAATGGATAATAGAATGGATAATAAACAAAGCTTCAAAGAGAAACTACAGAACTGGAATTCATATGCAGATTTGACGCTGTTGCCTTAGTGTTAAATAGGGACTACTGATGCAACCATGTGTCCTATAGTAAAGCTTTGCTGTAAGCAATCCTTAGCAAGGGCATAGCTCTGGGCATGCCTGGATGGGCTGTGGCCCACCCACTTTGAAAGCAGGTCCACCCAAGCTCTGCTTAAGTTATCTGCATGCCTCCTTCCCTTGATGTTGAGCTGGAACCTTTTCTACGGCTCCCCTGAGCAGAATGGAATTCATCTCTTGTAGAATATTCTCGTGAGAGTGATCCCTTAGAAAGAACTGGGAAGGGACGTTGTAGGTACAAGGTACCAGAAACTCAATGAGATAGACACCACATGTCATTTCTAAATACCTTTCTGTCTGTAGTTCAGGCTCTCCAATTATCGGCAAATTGAATAAGCTGGCCTCTAAATAGCAGAGGAAGGGTATGAAGTGGCATTAAAAAATGTTCCAAAGGGGCAGTCGTGTTAGTCTAGTTCAGGAAAACAAACAAGAAGTCCTGTGGCACTTAAAGACTAACAAATTTATATATTGCATGAGCTTTTATGGGAGAAAGTTGAAGGTTGCTATCAAATCCCCCCTCAGTCTTCTCTTCTGCAAGCTAAATAAGCCTAGTTAGAATCAGAGAATTATAGGGTTGGAAAGGACCTCATGAGGTCATCTAGTCCAATCCCCTGCCAAGAAAGCAGGACCACAGTCTCTCGTCACTGGTCTTGTGCTCCAGCCCCTTGATCATTTTTGTTGCCCTCTGCTACTCTTTCTAAGTTGTCCATATCCTTTTTGTAGTGGGGAGCTCAAAACTGGACACAGTATTCCAGATGCAGCCTTACCAGTCCCGAATAGAGGGGAACGATCACATCCCTCGATCTGCTGGCAACACTTCTTCTGATGCAGCCCAGTATGCCATTGGCCTTTTTGGCAGCAAGAGCACACTGCTGACTCATATCTAGCTTCCCATCCACTGTGACCCCCCCCCGCCAGGTCCTTTTCTACACTGCTGCTACTTAGCTGATTGCTCCCCAGCCTGTAGCAGTGCATGGGGTTTTTCCGTCCCGAGTGCAGGACTTTGTACTTGTCCTTGTTGAACCTCATGAGATTTCTATTGGCCCACTGCTCCAATTTGTCTCCCTGAATCCTGTCCCTGCCCTCCAGTGTGTCTATCGTTCTCCCCAGCTTGGTGTCATCCGCAAACTTACTGAGTGTGCAACCTATCCCATCATCCAGATCATTAATGAAAATGTTGAACAAAACTGGCCCCAGGACCGACCCCTGCGGCACACCACTCATTACTGGTTGCCAACTAGACATGGAGCCATTGATTCCTACTCACTGAAACCGTTGATCTAGCCAGTTCTCTATCCACCTTACAGTCTACACATCCAACCCAAACTTCCTTAACTTGCTGACGAGAATGCTGTGGGAAACCATATTAAAAGCCTTGCTAAAGTCGAGGTATATCACGTCAGTGGCTCTTCCTGCATCCACAAATCCAGTCATTTCATCATAGAAAGCAATGAGGTTGGTCAGGCATGATTTACCCTTGCTGAATCCATGCTGACTGTTCCTGATCACTATTTTCCTCCAAGTGTTTCAGGATGGATTCTTTGAGAACCTGCTCCATGATTTTTCCAAGGATTGAGGTGGGGCTGACAGGTCTGTAATTCCTCAGATCCTTTTTCCCTTTCTTGAAGATAGGCACTATATTTGCTTTTTTCCAGTCCTCCGGCACCTCCCCCATTAGCCATGAGTTTTCGAAGATCATGGCCAGTGGTACTGCTAACTCATCAGCCAACTCCCTCAGCATTCTTGGGTAACCTGAGGATTGTAACCATGAGTGTTTCCTCATAATAATGCCCTCTGTCTTCCTCAGGGACCTTGTTCTTAAATTCCAAAAATGTATTGTTACTGGTAAAATTACATGTTGTCAAGATAATCTGAGATAATTTTGCCTGTTACTCTCAGTTCCTGAATTGGAGGGAGGTGGAAGAGAAGGTTGAGTAGCTTGCGGCCCTCATTAGAGGAAGTAGCCTTTGCTTGCTGTTGACTGGACTATTCTGTAGGTACCAGGTCCATCAAAGAGTTACATGGTAGGTGAGAAGACAAACACTCTCCCACTTCAGGTGCGACAAAGTAATGCACAAGAAGTGGGTATGTGCCAAAACATTTTTATAGGGTCCATGATGGCCTCATTAATGGAGAGGGCCACTTAACTTGGACTGAAAGGCTACAGATTGTCTAGTAAACTGTGCTGAGGCTCCTGGACTTCCTCAAGCTGAATTGCTAGCTCTGCAATCACCCCCTGCATGTGCTCATGGTATCGTTTAAAGTTGTCTGGTGGAAATGCAGAAGACAGATTAACCACCTCACCACTGAAGATGACAAGATTGGCCCCTGGAACTGTTGGAGCCAGTGGATCTGGCTCATCTTCCTCTTTTGAATAATTTGACAGGACCAGTTGTGGATATGTAGGCAATGGCAAATAGGACTCTTGCACTGATTCTTTGTGTCTAGGGTAGGGCACCTGTAATCCCCAATATTGATGGTAAGATGAATCAGCTGGCAAACGAGGCCCAGAGGGCACAGGTAGCACCTGTCTATTGGCCAATCATATCTGGAGGTCATATCTGTGTTTTCCCATTCCCCCTGCAAAACTTCAAGCCTCAGACAGGTACAGAGTGATGCTGGCAGGACTGTGCTTTGTAGCAGGGGTTGGGGAGCTGATAATGGTGATTAGCTCCTCTGTCAGAAAGCACAGTCCCTTCCAGTGCAACTCCACACCTGCCCAGAGCTTGTAGTTTGAGGGGGGGGCATGCTGTTCCCATCACTCCGAATTATGACCATGTTAAAAAGCAGGGGTCCAGTGCCATTGAATTCCTTGCCTTCCTCATGAAATGTTTGTTGCATCTCAGGTCCCAACCCTTACAAGTTCTGGTAGGGGAAAGGTGGCAGATGTGGCACCTGGCAAAAATATGAGCCTCACCAGGCAACAGAGGCACCACTGATGTTCATTGCTCACTGAAAAGAAGAAAGAACAGGAAATACAGTATTTGAGCCACAGGACCTGGAGTGTAACCATAAACTTCTCAGAAGAAGAAAGTGGGCAAAAAAAAACTAGCTATACGTTGCAGACTTTACTCTAAGAACTACTAAAACCAACTATATAAAATATCTTACAGCAATGACACAATAGGAAGGGAACTGAGGACACCAAAGCTTCCAGCTGAGGTTTTGAGGCAATGAGACAGAACTGGTGAGGTGTCAGCCTGCACCACCTTCTATGCCCTCAGTTTGGAGCATGAAGAAATCTATGGCATATGTTTTGGCCAACAGCCACTGTCTGCAAAAAATTCTGGACTTGGGCAAACTATGTGCATGCATATCCCATGTGTGTAATTCACCTAGAGACCACCACTCAGTGAAGAAACATTACTAATCACAAACACAATGGAATCAAGTATCCATGGTTTCTGACATCAAGCATGTAATCTAATGAATGTGTAGAATAATAGTTCTTGGGCAAATAGCTTTGCAGAGTGGATTTCTTTGACATCAAAAGCAGTTTTATTATTCTTTCATATATGGCAGATAGCAGATGCTTGAAACTAGATTACAGTCTGTGAACACAATACACTATATTGTTATTGTCTAGGAGATACGTAACAGAGTACATTAAATACTAAGCCTTATTGTTTGCTGTGATTACCCAATAATCATTTGAAATGTAGAAAACTGTCAGAAGGTGATTATACTACACTATGTATGTAACAGGCAGGAGCCCGCCAAATCCATTCCAGCCATCTGATTTTTCGTTTTTGGAAATGGTTGTAATATTGCTCTGATTTCTCTACGAGACCCCACCCTTGCTCATATTTTAAAATAAATTGTACCAGTTCCGCCAATGTGAGGCTGTGCGCAAGTTATATGTATTAAGGAGGAAAAGCAGGAAAAAGTACGGAGAAATTATGACTTCAGCGCTTCTTCTCCAGAAAATTAAGTGATAATGCAAGGAAAAGGGAAATGACCAGAACATAAAACAGCAGCAAGGAAGTTGGAATACAAAATGCTTAAGTGGGAAAAAATAATTTCTGTGATACAGCACCAGCCTTAGAATCAGAATCTGGAAGGGATTATGACAGGTCATTGAGTCCAGTTCCCTGCACTCATGACAGGACCAAGTACCCCTATTAAACCATTACTGACAGGTGTTTGTCTAACCTGCTCTTAAAACCCCCAATGTAGGAGACTCCAAAACCTGCTGAGGCAACTTATTACAGTGTTTAATCACCCTGACAGTTAGCAATTTTTTCCTAATGTCTTGGCTGAACCTCCTTTGCTGTAATTTAAGCCCCTTGCTTCTTGCCCCATCATCTGCAATTAAGGAGAATAATTTTTCTCCTTCTTCCTCATAACAACCTTTTAGGTATTTGAAAACTGTTATCATATCCCCTCTCAGTCTCCTTTTTTTCTAGACTAAACAAACCCAGCTCTTTCAATCTTCCCTCATAGTTCGAATGTTCCAGATCTCTAATCATTTTTGTTGCCCTTCTCTGGATTTTATCCAGTTTTTCCACATCCTTTTGGAAATGAAGCACCCCATACTGGACACAGTTCTCAAGTTGAGGCCTAATCAGTACAGAGGAGAGTGGAAGAATCACTTTTTGTGTCTTCCTCACAACACTCCTGTTTATACACCCCAGAATGGCATTTGGTTTTTCTGCAACAGTATTACACTGCTGACTCATATTTAGCTCGTGATACACTATTACACCCCGATTCCTTTCTGCAGTATTCCTTCCTAGGCAGTCATTGCCCATTTCGTATGCATGCAACGGGTTGTTCAACCCTAAGTGGGGTACCTGACACTTACGTTTATTGAATTTTATTTTATTTATCTCCAACCATTTCACTAGTTTGTCCAAATCATTTTGAATTGTGGTCCTACCCTTCAAAGCACTCACAACCCCTCCCAGCTTAGTATCATCTGCAAACTTTATAAGTTTGCTCTCTGTACCATCATCTAAGTCATTGACAAAAATATTGAACAAAACTGGACCCAGGACAGATCCCTATGGCACCCCACTCTTTATGTCCTTCCAGCCTGAATGGGAACCATTGATAACTACTCTCTGCAACCGGTTATCCAACCAGTTTTTTGCCCATCTTATAGTAGCTCCATCTAGTTTGTACCTCCCCAGTTTATTAATAAGAACGTGACATGAGACCTTATGAAATACCTTACTAAAGCCTAGATATAGCACATCTATCGCTTCCCCTCTATCCACAAGGCTCGTTATCACATCACAGAAAGTTATCAAGCTCATTTGACATGATTTGTTTTTGACAAATTCATGCTGATTAGCCCTAAACACCTTAGTCTGTTCTAGATGTTTGCAAATCGAGTCCTTAATTATTTGTTCCATTATTTTTCCTCATACAAAGGTTAAAATGACTGGTCTATAACTCCCTGGATTGCTCTTATTTCCTTTTTTGTAGATGGGCACTATATTTGCCCTTTTCCAGTCCTCCGGGACCTCACCTGTCTTCCATGATTTTTCAAAGATAATAGCTAATGGCTCACATATCTCTTGAGTCAGCTCCTTGAGTACTCTAGGGTGCATATCATCAGGCCCCAGTGACTTGAAGACATCCAACTTGTTCAAGTAATTTTTAATTTGTTCTTCCCCTGTTTTGGCTTCTGACCATATCTCATTCCTATTGCCCTCTGCTACATCAGACATCCGATCTCTACCAACCTTCACAGTGAAAACTGAAACAAATAAATTATTTAATTCTTCTGCTATTTCCATATTTTCATTAATTGTTTTACTCTCTTTGTTGAGTAGGGGTCCTACGCTGTCCTTGGTTTTCCTCTGGTTTCTGATGTATTTGAAGAATGTCTTTTTGTTACCCTTTATGCCTTCAGCTAGTGTGATCTCTGTTTATGCCTTGGCCTTCACATTTCTCCTCTACATAACTGGCCTATTTGTTTACAGTCCTTCTTTGAAATTTTTACCTAGTTTCCAGTTTTTGTAGGACTCTCTCTTTATTTTTTAAATTATTGAAGGTCTCCTGTTTAAGCCAAGGTGGTCTCTTGCCATATTTCTTCTCCTTTGTATGCAGTGGAATGGTTAAATCTTGTGCTCTTAATAACATCTCTTTGAAAAACTGCCAGCTGTCTTTAGTCATTTTTCCTCTTAGACATCCTTCCCATCGTATCCTTCCCATCAACTCTCTGAGTGTGCTGAAGTCTGCCTTCCTAAAATCCATTGGTTTTGTTTTGGTATTGTCTCTTGTAACACTTCTAAGAATCATGACCTCTATCCTTTCATGATTGCTTCCACATAATCACCTGCCACTATCAAATTCTCAACCACTTCCTCTCTGTTTCTCAAAACCAAATCGAGAGTAGCCTCTCCCCTAGTAGCTTTCTCCACTTTTTGAAATAAACAATTGTCTTCAATGCATTCCAAGAACTTACTGATAATCTGTGCCTTGCTGTGTTATCTTCCCAACAGACATCTAGGTAATTGATGTCTGGGCCTTGTTCTGATGAGTGAACTTTGAGTCCTATGACTGATTTATTTGAATTGAAGGTTCAGCTTTGGCAAGTTCACTGACATCATGCTAACATTAGGGACTATAAAGTGGCTGGTAATACGTGTTAGAACACATGCATCCTGTGAAAGATGTAGAGTAGGAATACCAACTGATATAAAATATAGTCTGGAGCTAAAAGGTAATAGCATAGAAAAGTATTAAATGCTGATATAATTAAATTAACTTACATGGATTTTGGAGACGTGGATCAGCAGGACAATGGTATCTGATGTTCCACTGAGCAAGCAGAGGAACATTATGCTGCATTTGTTGGCATTCAGGATACTGCTGAGGTTCAGTTCTGAGAAACTCTCTGGATAGTAATGGTCCTGGTAGATCCTGGGGGTTAAACAGAGATGTAAGTGGCAGTGGGCGTTCTAACTGCCTGATGCCCATAACATCCCAGGGTTGAGAATCATATCCAGTGTCTACAGTTGGTAGGTCGAATGGTGCTCTGTTATTTGGTGGCTGATGTGACTGTAAATTCTCTTGGCTTTTGTCCTCAAGTGAATTCTGGGAAACAACAGAAAAACTTTCATTTGATTTACTAGAGTTGTGTCCAGTGTCAGGAGAATCAGCTGAAACTTGAGATCTCAATAGTTTATTTGTTTTCTCCACAGCTGGCAGATGAGACCCTGGTGGGAGCATCCCAGTCAGTGACTCGGCAGCGGAACAGGAAAGCCTCTCTCTTTCACAAACCTGATGTCTTAGTCTGCTGCCACAATCCTTCATTACTGTGTTGTGCAGTTCAGGCTGGTGAGAGCTTGCAAACTCTGAAGATTTACAGGAATGTGATGGGTCAGCCACAGAATTTTGAGACAACTGATATGCTCCAAAAGGTCCCAAGTTCTTTACATTTTCACCAGAAGGTTTCAAAGCTTCTTCCAGTGACTGATCTGGAAATGGGGACAAGAATGCAGACTCATCAACTTCGACTGGTATGCTTCGACTCATCGTAGTGCCTAAAAAGGGAAAGACAAACAATATAAAACTCTCAGTTCATGGTTAAATTCTAGAGTCACTAGAAAGATGAACTTCTATCTTGATTGTTATGATTCGAGATCAGAAAGTGAAACTTTAAGGAAAGAGTATGATGATAAAACACTGATGTGTTTTTAAAGACAGATCAATAATAGCAATACATCTCTGCTTGGTTGAATTTTGATGAAGAAAGAAATGCATTGAGCAATAGCCTTGTACTAACCTGCAATGGAGGTCATTTCCAGTATTTGTGACAGCTGTGGAATATGAATCAACTTTCTTAATGTGGTGCCAGAATTTTCCACCAAACTGGAAAACAAACAAAAAAAGATCCCTGTTGAAACAGTGTAGTTTCAGACAGTTAGAAATCCACAAACAAAGACTTTGCATTGGAGATTTTGCAGGAATGCTGATTAAAGTTCTGAAACTCAAATTTTAGAAAACAGGAATTTAAGATGTTTCTGGTACTTTGTATTCCTGCTGAGTCAGGAAGCACAGCTCCTCTTGTGTTATTTCCAGATACAGAGTTTATGATAATCTGATGTAGGGATTTGGTTCAGCCTATTCCAGAGATTGGACTAACAGCAAATTTTAGATCCAGACCTGCTAATGAGACCCTGCCCTGCTGCCCTGGTTCTATGCTTCCCTTCTCAGCCAAATTAAGGAACTGTCTGAGCAAAACTTAATTACTAAAGCCAGTCTTCAGTTGCTGGTTCTTATTTTATCCAAAGCAGTTAATCTATTTGGATGCTGTTAACTGAGGTCACTGGGAGTTTACAGGTATTTTGAGATTTTTCTGTTGTTGTATAGGTTCCCTTTTTCAGAAGATGTAACAGTGTAGATTGAATAGCATAGTCTGTATGAAATTTCAGATCACCTTCCAGAATTTATTATGGATACAAACTGTAAAGTCAACAGTTTCTTTTATGGTGTTGTCAGTAAAATGGTTTCAGCCCAATTACTCTCTTAATAATATAGCATTGTTGCTCACTTTTACGGTAGCAGCCAGGTCCAAAGTGTGCGTGGTTGCTATGCCAACATTGAGAATTAGAACTACACGCCCCATTGCACAAGTACTTAGATTCGTTTTATACTCTCCACTGAAAGTTATCTGAAAGAGTACTGATTCCTGGATAGTGAGAACACTTTCAGGTTACCTCTGATATTTCAGACTGGGCCTCAAAAGGGTTTGTTTGAAATTATAATGTAAATAAGTCAAGTGAAACTATGTAAGCCAACACCTAATAAAAGATTGCAACGTCCAACAACCTAATAGATAATAGCCTGTTATGGGAAAAAATTCCATATGCAATTCTGGCACCCTCAGCTCTTCCAAGGGACAGGCCGAGGAGGTACTGATGACCTGCACCACCCGCCTTTACCATTTTACCGCTATCCTATTGTGTGAAGCCAGAAACCATACCAGAACAATCATTAAAGATGTCGCAAAACCTACCATTTCAAAGAGTCTATTAGCTAATTGAAGGTATTGGAGCCAAGGAGATAACATGACCAAAATCTTCATAAGGCATAAGACAAACCCCAAAATGGAGATTTTAGGTCAGATCCTGGAGTGCCTTGTGGCCAGCATGTGATGAAACCAAGCTTATAGTTAGTATATTATATAGGCAAAATCCTACTTGCACTGTCCATGTTGTTCAGTTCTCTGTAATTATGATCATTGAGAAAGCACAGAGCCAGTCAAGTGGGACATCGACCACAAAACCACCTCTGGTTCAGGATGTCGTTCTCTAAAAAACGAGATATGGCCAGACAAAATTATCTCCACAGCTTTTGGGCTGTATGGTTGCAGTAAGATTTTCTCCAATGTGTAACTGAGTCTTTCTACTCAGGGTTATTTACCACTGTAGTTATACCAGGATATGTACAGTACTATAATTATAGCAATACAACTATGCTGGTAAATTTCCCAAGGTAGATGAGCCCTTAGAGCAGCTATTGGGTGGCGCTAACACACAGCACATGTAGCTGCTTTGTCAGATGCGCAGATACAGGCCAGAGAACAAAGTGCATTGCTAAGTAGACTTCTTGTTACAGGCACCCATGCTTGGAATCCAGGCAGTGGGCTCATACCTCACACTGGTTTTCCTGTGGTTGTATCCCCTTTTCCTTAAGCTATACACATATCATTACAATTGTCAGCTGAGTCAGTATCCTGTGAGTAATAACACATGTGACTGTAAGGAGAAAATGTGTTCTTGTAATTGGCACCGGATTAAGATGAAGACTTTCATTACTCTGTTCTTCGCAATAGTGATGAAGTGATAGTTTCCTGGTAACACTGGTTGGATCTCTGTCCCCATCGTTATTGCACCGTGATCAGATGACTGCTGGAAATATGGTTCCACAGGGTTAGCCGTGTTAGTCTGGTTTAGCAAAACAAACAAGGTGTTCTGTGGCCCTTTTAAAGGCTAAAAAATTTATTTATTGCATGAGCTTTCATGGGAGGAAATCTCACTTTGGGCACATCTACACAGACAGCTTTATTTCGAAATCGGTCCTTTTGAAAGGACTGATTTCGAAATAAAACCCTTATTTTGAAAGGAGCCCCTTCGAAATAAGGGAAACCGCGGGACCGAAATAGCTGTTATTTCGAAACGGATGTTTCGAAATAGCTGTTATTTCGAAACGGATGTTTCGAAATAACGGCAATGGAACCGCTGTTTTGAACCGTTGTTTCGAAACAACGGTGTTGTTTCGAAACAACGGGTCTAAAGCCGTTATTTTGAAACATCCGTTTCGAAATAACGGCTATTTCGAGGGGGGGTAGGTTTAACTTTTTCGAAATAACGATCGTTATTTCGAAAGGATGAGGTCCGTCCTTTCGAAATATCGATACGTCGTGTAGACTAAATTTTTTTTATTTCGAAATAACGAGTGTTATTTCGAAATAAAAGAGCCGTGTAGACGTGCCCTTTGACTCACACTGCTCTGCTTATATTTTCCTCCCATCCTATAAGTTACCCATCTTCAAAGCGCCTGATGAAGTGGGATTCTTCTCTCACAAAAGTTCATGCGATAAATAAATTTCTTAGTCTTTAAGTGCCACAGGACTCCTTGTTTGTTTTGTTGGCAATATGGGTTAAGGCCAAGTTTCCAAAGGTAATTCAGGTGCCTAAAGGTTCAGGTAGGATATTTACATAAGCAATCCGCTTGTGTGACTGTTTAGGTCTCCAAACACCATTGTAAATCTGGTCACAAGCTCTCTAGTCATGGCACGCTTGCTCATACTTGCCCTGTGATGGGGAACTAGTCAGGAGCTATGTGATTTGTGGGCAACTTTGGACCGGCTCCCAAATGATGAAATGATCAATGTACTGGCATATTCTAGGCATAGGTGAACACAAGATGAGGGAGCACAAGGGACATCTCTAGACTTGATTCACATTGCATTCTCCTCCCACCATTAACTAGCAGCTAGTCTTTCATGACAAGTTCTCCTTGGTATCCATCTTAGACTGTAAAGATAAAGGATAAATTCGTCTGTGGTGTAAGTAGGCATAACTCCATTGGTTTTGCAAGTCACACAAACTTAACACCATTGTTATCATTATCATTCATCTGAACGTGTCAATTTAGAGAGAGAAATTCACCAGGGCTAAGTCTGTCAGTGTTGTCTTTGATGATCACTGATGAAGCAAACATACCAAAACACCAGAAAACCAGCACTCCAGCTGGGAACTCTGTCTTCAGCAACCTTTAGCCTAATGCCAACTCTGACAACATTACTTGCCAAGTGAGGAAACAGACCAGTGGAAAAAAAAGTCTGGTGCAAAACCTACTGATGAAGCATGATCAGAAGAGCCTGGAAGAGAGCTGCAAAACACAAACTGTTTTGCAGCCACAGTGGTGAAGTTCGCCCACTGCCAAGAGCTAAGGTGGACAGGCCTCTGTTGTTCATGGATTCATCATAGGCCATTTTCAGGAGGAACACTCAAAGAGCAGAGGGTAGTTTAAAGCATCAAGAGACTATTTGCAGATGCCTGCAAATGCACAAATATTCACATCACATCTGCAGGTCCATTTCTTGCAGCTACAGATTGGTTGCTGATCTACATATCTGTATTTACACAGGGCTCTAAATATTTGAAACACCTTAGTAAATAACTAAATAATATCCAGTCTAACTATCCCAGCTGCATACTAAACCAGTTGCCTCTTGTCAGTGGATATGATAACGGAAACACTTTCTCCTTTCCTGTTCTATTCCTATGTCATACTCATCACCATAGTGCCTGTGTATCTAAAATCTTAATCCCTCAAGTCCTGTGGCCCTGGCTGGTGCATCAGGGGCATAGCTAGAGCATGTTCTCTGGTCAGACCCCTGCAAATGCAGGGTAGGTCTGGTCAAGGGCAGCTTCCAGTCATGTAACTGGAAGCTGTCCCTTCCCGCTCAGGGAGAGGGAGAGCCATTGCAACTGGGAGTGAACTTTGCTGCCACTGGCCAGCAGCCAGCAACTGCTGGCAGTCCTGTAGCCACAGTGGTGAAGTTCAGCCACTGCCAGGAGCTAAGGCGGACGGGCCTCAGGGCCAAGTGGGTAGCCCCGGCCCACCTGTGGCTATGGTCCTGTGGTTAACAGGGGTACAGTTTTCTTTACTCCACATCAGAAGGGGTGAATAAAACTCATTTTATGCAATATTTGACAAATAAAATTGTCATCTTAAAAAACCAAATTTCAGGAAGAGGTATGGATGCTGGAAATCAGAAAGCAGGTTAATACATAGTTTTCTTTGATTTTATTTCATAGTTCATGAGAAGGGCAGGAAAGAGATTTGGCCTCTCCATAAAGATGATATAGGTTCAAGAGGTGAGTAAGTGTGTAATCAAATATCATCTGCTCTCAGAATGCCAAACCAACAGAAAGGTCCACTATAAAATATATCTTTCTAAAGATGTTGGCTAGTTGGCTGCACCAAATTTATTGGTTAAAATGTTAATGGCTTCTTCTTCAAAATTAATGATAACTATGCTCACTAATAACAATGGAACAAATAAGCAGTTGGTCCTGTCCAAGGCCTCATCTGCCTGCTATTAGAGTAACAATTTGAGACATTTCAGATCAGAACCGTAACGTGGCGTTTTGCTGCCCGGGGGTGCATTCTGATCAGAACATGCCCCTTCCCATTAGCAGCGCTCAGAGCCGGTGCAGCAAAGCCTCCCCTTTAATAGCACGGCTCTATTGAGCCGCTTTGGGCCACCCGGGGCTGTGCCCTGTCAGCCCTGCTGTAGTTACAGCCTTGTTTCAGATATCCAGAAGATAAGAATGCTCCTAACAACAATGAAACAACATCCACACTGTGGTTTTAACTCAAATAAGACCTAAAAAGCCTTTTGCCTCCCTTGGACACTGTAGTCAGGGTTTTTTTCTTTTCTTCCTGGGAAACATAAGGTAAAAATGAAGGAAACTGTTTTCTGATTCTTCTCATCCTGCTACTTAATAGTCTTAATACATGCCATTTCTACAGGATAAATCTCTGTCCAGTCCACCCCTCCCCATCTCACAGTGTCTTCTTTTAGAGGAGAATTGGTAAGAAGAATGAAGCTGCAGCTTGGCACAGACTCCCACTGACTGAAGACAGCAATCTCACTTTGGCTAAGCATGCAGATATTGGAACTGTCACCTGATATACTCACTCTTGGACTAATGGTTCAGGCTCCACTCGTTTCACCATTCAAACAGAAAGAGAAAGAATTATGGGACCAAGTGATCCATCTTCTCACTGGCTTATTTACTGAGCAACAAGAAAGCAGATTTTCTTTAGGATTTGGTTTATGTGACACTTTGTATAATTATTTCTAACCCTAATGCTACCAGACTCCTCCTCTGTTCTAACCCTAGTTATGCACTGCAACAGGTTACTTAGGGAGGTTGTGAAATCCCTATCATTGCATGTTTTTAAGACTGACAAGTTAGTCAGTGAGGGTCTAGCTATACTTGGTCCTGCCTCAGTGAAGGGAGCTGTACTAGGGACCTCTCGAGGTTCCTTCCATACCTACAGTTCTATGAGTCTATCATCCTCTTTCACCGGTTCTGGCGCAGGAAAGCAGTTGTAAACAGAAAAAGTCCTGTGAAAGGGGCTACCCAAGCGATAAGTGGAAACATTACATCCCAGGGAACCCTATCCACTTTTGGGGTGATGCTAGCAGCAGGCCCAGTTAGTATTTGCTGAAAATTCCTCCCAAGAAACCCTGCTTGTGGCTGACAGTATTGATAATTCATTAACTAACGTTCTTCCTCCTAATTTTGTACTGAATTAGTGTGTCAGTATGATGTCACTATTCTGCAGGAAGTCTTGTGAAAGAATAAAAAACTGACCTTGATCCTGTTGTTATTCATGGCCCCATTCTGTAGTTTCATGCAATCAGAGCTGTAACTATGGCGGGGCGAGTGGGACTTTGCTTCAGGCACTCCAGAACAGCTCCATTGAGCCACTCCATTAAAGGGCACACCCCGAGCTGCTCGCCACAAGTGCCAGCTACTGTAAGGGGTGCGTTCCGATTGGAACATGCCCAGGAGCAGCATTTGTTAGTTATGGCTCTGAATGCAATTTCCCTTGACATTTTTCTACTCCACAAATGCTGAAAGTAGGGGACAAGACAAACATCTCATTTGGGCCCCCTGATGTCAAGAATGACAATAAAGGAATCCTTCAGCATCCCAAAACACACTTGGCAAAGCATAATTTGATCCCTCTTCTAGCACTGAGAAAACTGCAGCATGTTGTTTATACCCCACTTCCAACCCAAATACAGGCATCAACAAATGTTGTTGTTTCTGGTCACCATGGCAACCAGTGTTAGCAGCCTGTCGCCTAGCTCCACTGCAAAAATGTAATGGAGCACCCCCCTCTGGTGACCAAAAGTAAAAATGCTTGCACCTAGCTGTGAGCCAGTTTTGTCCACCCTTGCCCAAATATATAGAACTATTTTAGGTGATATTTTCATATTGTGAAAAAATTCTAAGAATTTAGTATTTCCCCCTGACTTAGGGTGACTGTGTGTCCTGTTTTGGTCAGGATAATCCCCTTTTAAAGATCTGACCTGGATGTCACAACATTTTTGGCAAAACCAGGCATTTGTCCTATTTGCTCTTGCCATAGGGAAATGTGGAGGAACGTAAGTACAAGAATAAATGTGACGAATGTCCAGTTTTGCCAAAAAAGTTAAAATCTCATTTATGTAGGCACGGGCAAGCCCCTGAGCACTGACCACCTCTTATCTAGTAACCTGTTTTCAGTTTAGGGGAATATGGAGACACTACCATGGCTATATAGGAGATTACTGAAGTCTTGCTCAGAGTATTATAAATCATAAGACAAAGCCTTTTGTAGAGAGAATTAACATTCTAGCAGCAAATTTCATAAAAGTCCAATTAACATTAACATTTTCATAAAAGTCCCTCTTCTTTCTTCCCTTTCCCATACACAAAGTTTGTAACATGAATAAATTTAGTACATGGATCTCCAACCATTTAGCATAAAGGGCCACATTGCAATTTTTTTTCACTCAGGAGCTGTGAGCAAGTATGGAATGGAGTTGGGGGCGGTGGTGCTACAATGGGACTGTGGGGGTAGTGAGCATGGGGAAGGAGGGTACAGCTTCCAACTTTTATTTTTGTTGGTGGTTGCTGGTGAGGTAAGGTGTTTTGGAGGAGGCACAGGGGAAGGACATGAGACTGGTCACTTGCCCATGGTTGCCATGCTTTTCCCACTCCCTGCTACACTTATGGGAGTGGAGGGCAAGTAGCTCTATCTTTCCCCTGCTGTGACCACTGCCCATTTGGCAGCTTTCCTTGGCAGATGAGCAAGTGGGCAGGGATCCACTTCCCACTCTGGCCTCTACCACCTGTGGGGGCTTGACTGGGACAAATGGTTTCCCTTCCCTGCTCTAGGCTGGCTGCTGGACTGGTACCCAAATGAACTAGTTTGGGAAGAGGGAGGAAGAAAGAAGACGGGAACTGGGAGCTCTGGCTCACAGGGCTCCCACCTCCCAGCAGCCAGCCTGGATGGCAAGGAGAGGCTGCTTTTCCTAGTTAGGCTCTCATAGGTAGCTGCTGTGCTGCAGCATCCCAGATGGCTGCAACTGCCACAAGATGCAGGCTCCATGGATGCTGTACTGGCCTCTGTTCTGGCCCGACTCAGCCAGCATATGACGAGGAGGATTGCTTCAGAAGGAAGGGGGTGGGTTAGCCTCCCAAGGGGAAGGGAGTTACACAAGATGCACTGTGTGCAGCTGCAGCAGCATCCCCTCCCAGCCAGATGTGGCAGATCTCCCACACTTCTCTCTGCTCCTGAGTCCTGGTGGGTACAGTGCATTGCGGTGCACAGAGCTGGGGTGGAGGGGATGCTCCTTGGCACCAGCTGGGTGTAGGAGGGGGGACGGAGGCTGCTGCTGCATCTGGGAGGCTAGATAGCAGCCTTTGGCAGGCCACATTCAGACCCCCCAGATTGTGGATTGAACAACATTAGTAAATAATTTTGGAGAGTTGGTTGTGAGTGAGTTGGTTGGCAGTGGCTCAAGCTCTTGTGACCAAACTCGTCCATGCTTCCTTGCAACAGTTCCCAGACTGAGAGAACTTCTTCCATTTCTCCTGCCAGATAAATGGAAAGCTCCAGAGCCAAGGAAGTGCTGACTGTGTTATTGAAACAGTCATGTATAGCAATGTTCACAATGAAATGACTGCATGATATGCTTGTTCTGGACACACTTTGCTTGGATGTGTCTGGGAGGCTATAGGAATAAGTTAAGTGGAAAGAGGTGGGGAACAGACAGACATTCACTTTTAAGGTCAACAGTGATAGGTCTGAGCCAAAGAGTTCAATAACCAGGTCAAATTTCCTTAACATTCAAGGGAGTTTGTAGCTGGGGGTTAGCGTCATTTTTACAGTCTCAGGATTTCATAATCAGCCACAAAACATTCCATATATTTCCCAATTTGAAGAGTAGTCAAGATTCAGATCCTCAGAGAACACCTCCAACTGCCTGGTTTTGATTAGATAGTTTCTGACAAGGAAATGGAAAGAACCTGAAACAAAAACTGGTTGAGCTCTCATTCTTTTTTCAGGGACATTTGAGGGTTAAAGAGTGATTTTTATTAAAGTCATATTTTTATGTGTTGATCGACAGAAGAAGGAATGTTAAGACAAGGGAAAAACCTCTTCCTCTCTGATGTGCAATATATAAAAAAGGGGTGGAAACTACATTTAGAAGTTTGGATGTAGACTAAGCCCTCGTCTATTCTTAAGGCTTTTTGGCGGCAGTCGACCACCATTTACGCCAGGAACGTAAAACTCCTTGCATAAACAGTTGTAACTTTGTACACATTAGGGGAAAGCTGACCACAAATTGCTTGCAGTCAGCTTTCCTGTACACCTCCAGGACTCCCAGGGTCGGCTTCTGGGAGCGGTGCGGCGAGTTCACACTCGCCACAATCCACTCCCACAAGCCCGAACTGACAGTGGCGAATTTGCTGCGATCAGTATAGACATACCCTAACTTACGCTTTACCCAGGTGGAAGGGGGATGGACAGGAAGGACAGTTCAATGAGGAACAGTACTGTTCATATTCTTACTGGAGTTTTATCATGTTAGAGCTTCAATAAAAATTATTGAAGTGCAATATTTAAAATGTATCAACATTGTGCCAGCATTCAGCAATAGACAATCTTATCTCATATGCCAAGAATATTAAATAAAGAAATAGAATCAATACATCGTCCCATGAAGCATGTCTCCTTTAATAAATTCGTTAGTCTTTAAAAGTGCACAGGACTTCTTGTTTGTTTCCCTTTAATAATGTCATGCCTTTCGAAAGTAAGGTTTTCTGGACAGAAACCCTGCTAAGTGCTTGGCACATTTTCCCCATAGTTTTATGACATGTCCTTCTAGTGACTGCTAGATACAGTCTAAAACAATGAACACCACCAAAATTATTTGAAATGCGTGTTAATGATGCTAGATGACAACAACATGCTTGCGTATCACATCATTAACAAAATTCAGGGTTTTGAAAACAAGGAAATGAACAGTTAACATCACAAATCTGGAATAGCCCACAAACTAAACACACATTCATATGAAGTATAATGCAAAGCATATTTGTCAACACGCAACTATAACTTAACCACTAAATTACTGATTTTAATGTAATTTTGTTTTCTTTATTTCAGTGTCAAAAGACTTCCTTTCAAGAGATGCTTTTAAATGTTATACATT
Organism: Podocnemis expansa; assembly: GCA_007922195.1. Classification (NCBI taxonomy): domain Eukaryota; kingdom Metazoa; phylum Chordata; order Testudines; family Podocnemididae; genus Podocnemis; species Podocnemis expansa. Next base: position 58,914,445 of record ML681979.1, read on the forward strand.
CTCAGTAACGTAAGACTAGATGGATATTCTTGAGTCTTCACACACAGCCCAAAAGTGCAGGGTGGGATATACTGCACCACAGGGAAAACATCAAATGCATTCTGTCTGAAGAGTCAAAACGCCTTCTGCAGCTTACCATTGAAGTGGGCAGTGCACCCACCCAATACTGGTTGGTGTATGTGGGGAAAAACACAGTTGCAGATCAACCTAACTCCCCACTCATCAACTCTTTTGGATGACATGGATCTCCCGGAGGAGTAGTGGGTGCTCTCATCCCTGTGCTTTCCTGAGGACAGGAATAGAAATTCTGCCAGGCTCTTATGCTCCACAGAAGAGATAGCAACCAGTTGCTTTTGAGCTAGAGGAAGTCAAAGACACCAAATCAGAATTTAAATCCATGGCATTATTTTAATGCCATGTAACTTCAAAGGCTCATGATGAATTTTCTTCAAAATCTGCAGGAACATTCTCCTTTTGCTCCAGAGGAAATATGGCAATGTCCAGGCCAAATCAATTTTCCAAGTCAAAGTTATGAGAGTGTCAAAAGAGGGTCCTATTGTGGAAGCTGGTTTCTAATATAAATATGGGAATAGTGTCCCATCTTTCTAAAACCATGAGTGCCAGAAAGACTGCCACAGTTATGTGTGGGTCAACATGTGGCCAGCTGTTGGACACTGACATTAGCATAGCAGCAGGCAGACATTCACTTGGAGGTCTGGTCTCAGGTCTCTTCTGGCAGATGTTTTCTCCTGAGAAAGGCAGACACCTTCTGGGTATCCCACAAGAAGCCACCAGCCCTGGGTGTGCACTTACACATAAGCTACAGCACCTTCTCCCAAGGTATACAGCCTGCCTGCCAAAGTGGGGCAGCAGCATCAAAGAGATGCCATGTGTCCAGTGTGGCTCTCAAAGGCAAACACAGCCTAAAGGACTAGAGCCTCCACTGCACACACTATATTAGTATATTGAAGGACACTCAGGCTGCCCATGCTCCCAAGATGCCATTCAGTTCAACCCTGAAACAAACTTCAGCCTAACCACAGCTGTTTGTTAGAGCTCCTTAGGACCACGTGACAACCAGAGGCACATAAGAAACCAACAGGGGAGCAGTGCCTGGAGTCTTAAGAGAGACCCTCATGCCAGGTTGCCTGCACTGGTGCCTGAGTCACTAAGATAAGATGATACCATAGATGCCAGGGGTAGAGAAACTCTTCTCCAGTTCAGATCCTGCTAGCTCAGAGACTTTCAAATTTGATTGGTGCAGTGGTCCTGCACACCAGATCACAAAGCTACTCACTCAAATCTAGCCCAGTTGCTCTTCTGTTACGCCTGCAGGCAAGGAACTCTGCTGTTGTGCTACCCAGCTGTGGTCAGGAAGATGGGGGGTGAGTCTGTGGGAGAGCCCAGGCAACCCAGCAATTCCAGACCTCAGGGCAGAACAGTCAGTTCCCCTACCTCCCGACCTTACAAAGGGATGGGTGAAGTCTGAGTAGATTTCTGATGGAAGTTTTTACTTACTTATTAAGTGCCATGCAGGTTCTTGGGCAGTTGTGGAGGTGGTATCTGCTACTCAGCTTCCCAGTTTCCTTGGACTCCCCAGGGAAATTATTGATAAACCCAGGAAGCTGAGCAGCAGATATCACCTCCTCAGCTGCCCAGGAAACCTGCATAACACATAACAAATAAGCACAGCTCAGGGGTGGTGGGGAAGAGCTCAGGGGAAGAAGGGTGTGCCGACAGTGAGGATACACGTCTATCCTCCCATCCCCCTGGACTCTTAAAATCACCAGGCCCCTAAGCAATTGCCTCCCTTGGTCCCCTGTCAGTGTGCCTGACTCCCCCTGCAGAGTTCAGGTTCTCAAAAGTGAGGGCAGCATGCCTCCTTTGTTTCAAAAGGGGGGAGGCAACAGCTCCCCTCCCCATTTCTAGCACCCATTCTTAATATAATGAGAAATGCCCTCAGTCACTCTTTGCACTCAATCCCCAGTTGGGTAAACTGAAAAACACAAAGTGTCTTCAGAAGTGCATGCCCCTCAAAGGTGCTTGAGTTGTCCAACACACGATTTTGATTTTACATTAGGGCACTATAGATGCTGTGCCCGGGACTGCTCACCCCCTCATGCTGCAGGGCGGAGTCAGGGGCTCTGGTACCCTGGCTGGCGCTGCAGAGGGGGTCGGGGAGGCCACAGCCAGACCTGCCATGGGCTGGTGGTGCTGCAGCGGGGGGGGGGGGGGCTGCATGGCTTCAAGGCGGCGGGGGGGGGGGGCGCGGGTCATTCTACTTGGTGTGTGTTGCAGGGGTGAAGATGTTGCATGCCAGCACAAGCTGGTGCTGCTGAGGGAGGATGTTCAAACTAGGCAAAGCCTAGTGTAGACAGGGTTCAAATTAGTTCATGATTCAAATTAGTTCGAATTAAAGCTCCTTAATTCAAACTAATTTACTAGCATAGACATAGCCCTAATGCCCCTGCCTTAATTGGGCTGTGCTCCTTAGGACCATGGAATGACTGTGGCCTGGACTATAGTTAGGGGAAATTTCACAGAGTAACTTGCATAATTTATGTTGACTTTGTAAATCCTCTTCTGCATGCTGTCTCCACTATGATGACAGGAAATGCATACCTGGCGATGCAGCGCTACACTTTTTAGGGGGGTGATTTTATTGAGCTGACTTCTGGATCAGCTGAGCTGGTCTTCACTTCCTTTCTGCTCAGTTGATCTGGACAAATTAATCTGCTTGCAGTGAATTTGCCATTTTCAGTGATGAAAAACCCTTAGTGTGTGCAGTTCCTTTTCTTTGATTCCAGACAACAATCTTCAATAGTGGTTTGCAAAAACCAAACAAATTTCTGAAGTCAAGCACATCAACCTAATACCACATGCTAAACAAAGTGTGGAGGAGACACAAAAGACAATGAAAGGAAGAATTGAGATCTTACCAGTCTTCCCCCCTAAGCCAATCACATTCTTTGAGCCTATGGAGCTAGGAAGCATTTTGTAATTTCTTTGCAGATGGCACCAAAGAGTATAAATTTGCTACTTAAGGGCATGTTTGTAATAGGCAGAGTTTGTTGGTTAAGTAGACCAGCAAATCCATCTAATACAAATGAAGTTTACACTAATGAAGTGCTCCTCAGGATAGCTCACGCCAATTCCTCGAGCAAAACAGGCTACATTAGAAAAAAAGAGCAGCTACCTGTACTCATGGTTCTTTGAGATGTGTTGCTCACATCCATTCCCATAGAGGTGTGCATGCCTCTGTGCAGTCACTGGGAAGTTTTTTTTCCTTAGCATACCCCATAGTGCTGATGTTGGCACCTTAGACGTGCATGCTGCAATGTATCAGGAGCCACTGGCCCTAAGCCCCTCAGTACTTCTTTCTGCTGACTCCAAAAGCAAGAATGGAGGATGGGTGTGGCATGGATATGAGCAACACATCTCAAAGAATCACAATGACAGGTAAGTAACCCTCTTCTTTGATTTGTTGCTCATATCCATTCCCATATAGGTGATTCCCAAGCCTTACCTTGGAGGGTTGGTGGAGTTACAGTCTGCTAAAGGCTGCATCATCCCTTGCCTGCCATACTGTGACATAAAGGGATGTGAAGGTATGGACAGATGTCCAGGTGGCTGCTCTGCAGATCTCCTGGACTGGCACATGGGTGCGAAAGGCCACAGACACAGCTTTCACCCTGGCTGAGTGTGCTGCTACTGGTCCGGGTAGCAGTATGTTGGCTTGCTGGTAACAGGTCTTGATGCAGAAGGTAATCCACAATGATATCCACTGGGAAGACACCAGCTTGCCCCTCATTCAGTGTGTGATGGCAACTAAGAGCTAGACTGATCTTGGGAACAGCTGGTCCACACTATGCAGAAGGCGAGGGTTCTTCTGACATCTAAGGTGTACCATTTCCAATCTTCCTCCATCATGTGGGGTTTTGGAAAAAAGACGGGGAGAAAAATATTTTGGTTAATGTGAAATGGGGATACAACCTTGGGTAGGAAGGCCAGATATGGTCTTAACTGCACCGTATCCTTGTAGATGATAGTATGGGGATTGGGAGTTCTGACACCAATACCCTAATCTCCAAGCCCCTTCTGGCCAAGGTGATAGCCAACAGGAAGGATATTTTTCATGAGAGTACTAGCAGCAGTCATGTAACCATTGCTTCAAAAGGTGAGCTAGTTAGTCTATTAAGCTGTAAGTTTAGGGCCCACTGAGGTGCTGGACTACGGACCTGTGGCTAGACGTTCTCCACTCCTTTTAGGAACCTGGAAGTCATGGGGTGGGAGAAGGCAGTTATGTCACCAAAGTGCTGATGGAAGGCCGAGATGGGCACCTTTAATGAAGCTAGGGCTTGGACCTACTGTTTACAGGTGCATCAGGTATTTGAGGATTGCCTGTACTGGCAAGGATCCTGGAGTGAAATCCTGGGTCTGAGCCCAAACTGTAAAATGCTTCCACTTGGCCTAATAAGTGACCTGTGTGGAAGGTTTTCTGCTGCAGTAGAATTAGTTAAGATTTGGGCTGAACAGGCTCTTTCCATTGCAGTCAGTTTCCAAGTTGCCCTGGAGCTAGCTGTCCTGAAGGCCCTCAGGTTTGGGTGCAGCATTTGGCTGTGGTTCTGGTCAGGAGATCCAGTCTTCTCAGCAGTTCCCATGATGGGACCATCAATAGGTTACACAGCAAACTGTACCAGTACTGGTATGGCCTCACCAGGGAACCAGGATGACATCTGCCTTGTTCCTCTTTTGGTCTTCAAGAGTACCTTGTGAATCAGGGCACTGGCAAGAAAGCATACATGAGGGGTTCCAATCTCTTCATCAGGAAAACATCTGATAGAAAGCCCCTCCTGTGACCCCAGAGTGAGCAGCAAAGTGGACATTTGTGGTTCCATTGGTCTGCAAACAGGTTCATGTGGGGATAACCCCACCTGTGGAAAATTGAATGAGTCACGTGCACATGTAGCAACAAGTCATGCTGCAGCAAAATTGCCTGTTGAAGCGGTCTGCCTTGCTGTTCCTCTCCCCATGTAAGTGGGAAGCCATGCCTCACTGCTGAATTCCAAATATGAATGGCTTCCTTGCTGAGGGCTGAAGGGTGGGCTCCCCCCTGACAGTTGATATAGTATACAGCAGATGTATTGTCTATCAGGACTTGTACCACTTTGGCCTCTAGTAGACGGAGGAAGACCTTGCATGCCAGGCGAGTGTCCCTCAGTTCTTTCATGCTGATGTACAGGTCTAATTCTTCCCTGTCCCATCTCCCTTGGTACACATGTTGACGCTGAGGTGGGCCTCCAAGCCAGGTCAGAAGCATCTGATATCAATGAGACCAACGACAACAGGATCTTGAACAGGACCTCCCCCTTTAACACTGACCTCATTTTTTGCCACCATTGTAATGCATGTAGGATGTCCAGGGGAAGTAAAACAATCCCGTCTAGGGAATGTCTCTGGTGGTGATACACCCAAGCAAGTCAAGCCTGGAGTGGCCTGAGGTTCAGACAGATGACATCACCACGTAGGCAGAGGCTGCCTTATGTCCAAACAGCTGCATGCTGTGCCTCACTGTTGTAGTGGGGTAACTAGGTAGGTTGGTAATGAGATCTGATATTACCTTGAATCAAGCTTGGGGAAGCAGAGCTCATCCTTGCACGAAGTCCAAGACTGTTCCTATAAACTCTATCTTTTGGACTGTATCGAACTTGGATTTTAGGCAGCTGTACACTTGACAGGTAAGCCGAACATTGGTTTGAACATGCGCTCTGTACCGACCTCTGAAGACTCACTCATTCAAGTATGGAAAGATATGAACCCCTTTGCACCTCAGATGGGCTGCTACCACCGCCAATCAAATACATTAGAAACAAGAGGAAGACCAAGAACAACATAGGACCATTACTCAGTAAAGAGGGAAAAACAATAACAGAAAAAGTAGAAATGGCAGAGGAACTAAATGACTTTTTTGTTTTGTTCTTCACTGAGAAGGTTGGTGGTGACTGGATATCTCATGTAGAAAAAGGCAGTAAAAATGGGATAGGATCAGAAGCTAAAATAGGTAAAGAACAAGTTAAAAATTACTTAGATGAGTTAGAGGCCTTCAAGTCCCCAGGGCCTGATGATATGCATCCCAGAATACTCAAGGAGCTGACTCAGAAGATATCTGAGCCATTGACTATTATCTTTGAAAAATCATGGAGGACTGGAGAGATCCCAGAGAACTGGAAAAGAGCAAACATAGTGCTCATCTATAAAAGGAGAAATAAGAACAACCCAGGGATTTATAGACCAGTCATCTTAACTTCTGTACCAGGAAAAATAATGGAACAAATGATTAAGAATTAATTAGCAAACATCTAGAAGAGAATAAGTTGTTAATTGATGATAGTCAGCATGGATTAGTCAAGAACAGATTGTATCAAACCAATCTGATAGTGTAGATGTACCCATAAAAAGCTATGTGTTTAAGTCAACCTAAGGGCCCTTAAGTTGACTTAAACAGAGCCCTGTCTACACTGCAGGGCAATAAAGTCGACTTTAGGGTCCAGTAAAGTCAACTTTATAAGGTCCACTTATAAAGTCGACTTTACTGTTAAGTCGACTTTATTAAGTCGACATAAGGCATGTGGACTCACTAAGTCAACTTAATAAAGTTGTCTTAGTGCAGTGGGGCCACTAAGTCAACTTCATTAAGTCAAATTAAGCCAGGACACCCATTTAAAGTCAACTTAATAAAGTCAACTTAATGTAGTGTGGACTCACTAAGTCAACTTAATAAGGTCTACTTAAAGTCGACTTAATAAAGTTGACAGCTTTCACAGTGTAGACATAGCCTATGGGGGTAACAAGCCTCATGGACAGAAGTGAAGCAGTAGATGTGGTATATCTAGACTTTAGTAAGGCTTTTGGTACGGTCTCGCATCTAGGACTCACAAAATGTCATGGAGGTCACAGAAGGCACAAAACCCATGATTTCCAGGGACCTCCTGTGACTTCCCTGAGGTCCATGACAATCTCCTCTTTTCAGCTTCCAGCCATGACTTGAGCTAAACTGAAACTGAGTGCTTAAACTGCTGCCCGCTGGGTCCTAGTGCTGGTAGAGTACCAGTTCTAAGTACACTGGCCTGCTCAGCATACATAGAAATGGAACTTTTTCAGCGCTAGGACCCAAGAGGCAGCATCCAACTGCAGGGTGAGCAGAGCAGCTCTGGGAGCCCACAGCCCACATGGATGAGTGGGGACTCACTACAGCGGTGGGAGGGGGTGAGCTGCAGAAAACAGGAGTGTCTGGGGGACAGATGTAGAGGGGCAGTGAAGGTGGGGGTTGCCCAAGGCAGGTTGGATTACAGCTCCTGGGGACCCAGGGCAACTCACTCTTGTGGCCCCCTTCCCACTGGGCTCTAGGCCAGGCTGGGCAGACCCACCAGCTCCCAGACCAAGCCAGCTCTTGGTGTTGGGGAGAGGGGTGGTGGACCTGCAGATCAGCCAGCTGTGTGGAATGGGGCCCACTGACCAGCTAGCTATGGGGCTCAGGTAGCCCAGCATGGGTGGGGCAGAGCCCACTAACTGACCAGTTATGAGTTCAGGGTGGGGTCCATAGACCAGTCTGCTCCATGTGTGATGGGCTCTCAGGCTGGTAGGGGCTCAATATATTTTTTGCTGGGCTCAAGGAGGTAGGGCCCCCTCCAGGCTTGGGACTCCCTCGAGCCAGGGATTGAGCCCCTAACGCCCTATTTAATCCAGCCCTGGCCCAACTGCAGGGGTGTCCAGGACCACATTGGGCAATCTCAGTGCTGGCTGTAGGGAGGAGGATGTAAAAATTACACCTCTTTTGTGGCCATGACCCTATCATGATTTTTTTAGTTTTTACTTTGACATTTCCATGACTTTTGCCTTAATTTACCATGAAAAGTTCATAACCCTATGTGTCACCTTCTTATTAACAAACTAGAGAAATACAATCTAGATGGAGCTACTACAAGATGGGTGCATGAGTAGTTGAATAACTGCTCCCACATAATAGTTATTAATGGTCAGAGTCATGCTGGAAGGGTATAATAAGTGATGTACCTTAGGGATCAATTCTGTTCAATATTTTCATCAATGATTTAGATGATGGCATAGAAAGCACACTTATAAAGTTTGCTGATAATACCAATCTGGGAGGAGGTGCCAGTGATTTGGAAGACAGGACCACAATTCAAAATGGGTTGGACAAACTGGTGAAATGGCCTGAGGGAAACAGAATGAAATTTGATAAGGACAAATGCAAAGTACTCCACTTAGGAAAGAACAATCAACTGCACATGTAAAAAATGGGAAATAACTGCCTAGGAAGAAGTACTGAAGAAAGGGATCTGGGTGTCATAGTGGACCACAAACTAAATATGAGTCAACAGTGTAACACTGTTGCAAAAAAGCAAACATCATTCTGGGATGTGTTAACAGGAGTATTATAAATAAGACATTAGACGTTTCTTTCACTCTACTGATTAGGCCTCAGCTGGAGCATTGTGTCCAGTACTGGGCACCTCATTTCAAGAAAGATGTGGACAAACTGGAGAAAGTCCAGAGAAGAGCAATAAATATGATTAAAGACCTGGAATGTTTGACTTTTGAAAGATTGAAAGAACTGGGTTTGTTTAGTCTGGAAAAGAGGAGACTAAGAGGGGACATGCAAACAGTTTTCAAGTACCTAAAAGGTTGTTACAAGGAGGAGGGAGAAAGATTATTCTTAGCCACTGATGATAGGACAAGAAGCAATGGTCATAAATTACAGCAAGGAAGGTTCAGATTGTACATTTGAAGAAAATTCGTCACTGTCAAGGTGATTAACCACTGGGATAAGTTGCCTAGGCAGGTTGTAGGATCTCCATCATTGGAAGTTTTTAAGAACAGTTTAGACAAACACCTGTTGGGGATGCTCTGAGAGGGTACTTGGTCCTGTCATGAGTGCAGAGGACTAGACTTGATGACTTCCCATGGTCCCTTCCAGTTTCTATGCATTTCGTAAAGACTGTTGAGACTAAGGAGTGGCCAAAGGGAAGGGCAGTAAACTGGAAGTGGGAATCCCTCACTACAAACTGCAGGAACTTTCACACAGCAATCAGCAAACATCACAGAAAGTATATGTCCTTTAATTCAAGGGTGGCAAAACAGTCCTAAGAATCCAGGGAGGGTATAATATGGACAATGGAGATTATTTGAAATTTTACTTTCTTTAGAAATTTGTTTAGCTGATACAGATCCAGGATTTGACTTTGACTTTGGGGATGAGGAAGTATCAAGAATAAAACCCTTTTCCCTCCTCTTCTCTCAGTACTCTTTGTATTTCTCCCAGCTGTAAGAAAGGCTGCACCTCCTGTTCCAGGAGCTGCTTGTGAGATGGGTAGCCTAAAGAGGCACATGGAGGGAGGAGGGAAATTGGGAAGCCATGCCTTGAACTGGAGACTGTAACCAAACAAAATGGTGTCCAGGACCCACCAGTTTGAAGTAATTCTGGACCATTCTGACCAGAATTTTACTAGATGGTCTAAAAAGGGTAGGGAAAGATCCTGTGCTCAAACTAGGGGGTACCATACTCAGGCATACCATCAAAATGGCCACATTTGATTATTGGGGTGGCAGCTTGAGCCCTTTTGAGGGCCTGAGGAGGAGCCTGGGGTATGCCTCCTTCTGGGTAATCTAACTATGTGCCTATCTCTTGGTCTATAGGACCTTTGGCTACATCTACATTAGAAAATGTTAGGTCGAATTTGTTAATTGAACTAAACTTGACCTTATTAAGTCGAATTAACAAAGTGGACCAAGTCAACAAAGTTAAGTCGACTTAGTTTGAATTTAGTCTTAATTCTACTCCTTTTGAACTAAGGATGGTATAGACCTGATTAAACCTTAATTAGATTTTATTAAGGTCAAATTAAGGGCAATTAAGTCGAATTAACAAAGTGGACTAAGTCGACTTAACTTTGTCAACTTAGTCCACTTTGTTAATTCGACTTAATTGCCCTTAATTTGACCTTAATTAGATTTTATTAAAGTTTAATCAGGTCTATACCATCCTTAGTTCAAAAGGAGTAGAATTAAGACTAAATTCAAACTAACAGATGGTTCTTATTAATTCGAATTAATCTTTCATTAAGTCAAATTCAGAAATTTCTTAATTCAACTTAAGGAAAGTCTGGTGTAGACAGGGATTAATTTAGTTTGAATTAAGCCTCCTTAATTCAACCTAAATTGCCAATGTAGACACAGCCTTTGAGACAAGGACCCCTGCTGCTACTTCTAGGAGACCTTCAGGCAGAACTGGCATCTCAAGGACTGTGGGGTTCATAAGCCTAGGGAGTACAATGTTGTCCTCAAATCATTGAAGTCATGCAGCTTCCCGACTGTCAAGTGGGACAATAATGCCAACCCATAGAATGGAAGATCCTTAATGAACTGTTGGACCTGCTGTGACAGACCAGAGGCACATAGCCAGGAGGCTCTTCGCACAGTAAAGGCCAAGGTGATGGCCCTGCTTGCTAAGTCAGCTGTATCTCATGAGACCTGCAAGGCTGCTCTGGCTACCACAAAACCCTCCTCCAATAGGGTGTTAAAGCCTGATGCCTGCTCCTGGGGCAAGAACTCCCCGAAGTGTCTCAGGTAGTTCCATAGATTGAACCTGTACCTCTCAAGGAGGCCCTGGTGATTTGCAATTCTGAATTGCATGTTGGCTGTAGAATATATATTTTTTTTACCAAACAAGTCCAGTCTCCTGGCCTTCTTATTCTTGGGAGTCAAAGCGGACTGACCCTGTCTTTCCCTCTGGTTCGCTGCATCTGCCACCAAGGAATGTAGGGGAGGATGGGTACTGAGGTATTCAAACCTCTTGGCCTGCATATAATAGTTTTTCTCCATGCCGTTTGAAATGGTGTGGGGTGGGGGCAGGGTTTGTCACAGGGACTGCACTATTTTTTGTACCCATCATGGACTGGAAGGAGCACCTGGCTGATGCTGCGGCTGCCAAGACATTGAAAAAGGGAGTTGGGGGTTTCCTTCAGTTCCTCTATCTCCAGACCCAAACTTGAGGTCATTCTTTTGAGAAGCTATTAATGGGCCTTATAGTTACCCAGGGTCAAAGAGATTCCTTGTACCACTACCTCATTGGAGGATGAGGAGGCGTATGAATGGGCCAACTGAAGGATCCTCCTCAGTGTCTGAGTCCTCCGATCCTGACCATTCCACTGTTGGGTTCCATGAGACTGTCTGGGTCCCTGACACCAGGGAGAGGGGGCTGATAGAGGGAAAGGCCCAAGGAGCCCAGTACAGCCACTGGGTGGGCCATCCTTGGAGGGGTTTAACCGCGGCTGGTGTAAGGCCACTGACCTGGTAGTGGAGGACCTTGTGGAGGGGTATCTAGCACCCTTGACAGTATAATGCTTTGATCATCTTGTACCGCACCCTCTCAACGAACTTGAAGAGGAGACACAGCGCCACAGGTGGTGTCAAGTCACCAGAGACTGATCCAATGAGGAGCTCGACCACCTGCTGCACCTCCTCGGTACCAAGGACTTTCAGTGCCACTTGCTGCCTGGCTGGTCTTTATGCAGCAACCAGGATCTACAACACTTCTGTGCTGGTGAGTGTGTTGGTGCTAGAGAGGGGGATCAGTGTTGGCCTCTCATGTTGCTTTATGATAATGCTAAGGAGGAGAAGGAATTACTACCATGTGGAGGGCTCACTTTGTGCTGGCAATGACAGTGAGCACTGGGGTGATGCAGAGCAGTGTCAAGTTTGTGGCATCTCCGGTACCAGACCCAGACACAGTTAATGAAGAGAGCTGATGGATGGTGCTGACATCTCCTGCAACTGGGATAGGATGCTGCCACTCCAGGCAGCTCATTATGCATTTGCCTCTCGATCGTGGGTGCTTGGCCTTGGGATCCTCAAGGTGAGGAGTTGGAGGCATGGCAAGGCCACCAAAACTCTCACTGCCTTGAATGCCTCAGGCATCGACGAGGTCAGCAATGCTGTCACCCAGAATTGGGAGTGGCTCTGTGAGCGACATTGCCATGGTCTCTGAAGCACTCCTGGGTGGACTGTATTCAGTACTGCCAGTGTGGTCGGTACCGGTGAGTGACCTTGATCAGTTTGTGGCTTCTTCCTCTTGACTGCCGTCAACAGAGACTGACATTGAGACAGGGGTGGTGCCAGCTGAGCACTCTGAGTCAAGGAACTTGGTGCTGAAGTAGATTGCACTGGTCCCGATGCTGGTCTTAATGCCACTTCCATCATTAAAGCCTTCAGCTGAAAATCTCTGACCTTTTGAGTTCTCGGCTTAAAGGACTTGCAAATCTGGCACTTATCCCATCTGTGAGTTTCTCTGAGATGTTTATTTTGGGGGTCACTCTGCAGGAAAGTTTTGCCGCATGCAGCAGCACAGGGCTTGAAGCCCAGAGACCGAGACCTTCTGGGAAAAAACAATTCCCTTTTGGGTCCAAAGTCCTTAACACTAATCGAACGCAGATAACCACTCTAATCTACAACACTAGAGAACAAAAATCACAGTCTGAAAAGAGGACTTACAATGAAGCAAGAAGAGCAAATTGTTCCAATAACCAGCACTTGGGGCAGAAAGAAGGAACTGAGGGGCATAAGGCCAGTAATGCCTGCTTTACCACAGCTTGTGCGTGGGACTTCAGCGGGTGCCAGTGCCAGCCCTATGGCGTATGGTGAGGGCAAAAAGGTTTCCAGTGACCATGCACAAGGCAGGTACTCGCCTATATGGCAGTGGATATGAGCAACAACTCGAAGCAGCAGCATAATTTTGCTGGCATACTTAGATCTTACTGTACAGCAGTAGTTCTCAACCAGGGATATGTGTATCCCTAGGGGGATGCAGGGGTCTCCCGGGATAGATCATCTCATTTAGACAGTTGCCTATTTTTACAACAGGCTACACTGTAAGCACTAGCAAAGTCAGTATAATCTAAAATTTCATACAATGGCTTGTTTATATTGCTCTATATACTAGACACTAACATTCAAGTACAATATTTATATTTCAATCAATTTATCTGATACTATGGTAAAATGAGGCAGTAAACAATGTTTCAGTAATAGCATGCTGTGACACTTTTGTATCTGTATGTCTGATTTTTGTAAACAAGTGAAACTTGGAAGGGTAAGAAAGACAAATGAGGCTCCTAAAAGGGGTACAGTAGTCTGGAAAGGTTGAGAGCCACTGCACTAAAGCATGTACCAGCAGAGCTATGTTGGTAAACCATCACTCTCCTGATGTAACTGTGTTGTTATAAAGTTTTAATATAGATCAAGCCTTCATCCTTAGAAGACACTTTGATTTTGCAATATCACATAATTCCCAGCAACCAGTTGCATCTATAAGGCACCATATATAGGAGCAGATCTGCCATTCTCAGTAGCTGGCAAATATTTATGAGAGTTGCCAAACTGAGTATCCTGAAGGGGAAATTAACATATCAGTAATACAGATGATTTTTTAATTAATACTAGATTTTTTTGGCAAAATCTGTCCTGATATGAACAGCAGGTGGACGTGTTTGTAATCCTATTTCTTCATTGTTTTCCGTAATGATTCTCCCTTCAGGGCAATTTCTGCCTTACTGGAAACAACCCCTCATTATGGATGAGTAGTCAGCAAGGCATAAGCAGAGCAAAATTACTCTGTCCCAATGGTGTTGCTTTTCTTCCAGAAGCTCTTGGGGAGCACAGCTGCTGTGTTGGTGATCAGAAGAGTGAGGGAACTTTGGTTGACCCCTGGTTTGGGGGCACAAAGGGGAAGAGGGGAGGGCTCTTTGCCCCCTATTTTCCAGTGGTACACCCGTTCAATGGCCAGCCAGCCAGGATCAGGTCCTTTGCTGGCTTTTTCAGGAGGCTATACAAATGCTTAGGACGAAAAAGAAAAAATATTGCTTATGTCATCCATTTCAGTGCCTTAATGCAAACACAGTCCTGCTCCAAAGCTGTAAGCAAAGTGGCTGAAGTACAGTGGGCTGCTTGGTACACTCATTCAGTCATTAGGTGAGAAAATGGGCAAAATACAAAAAAAAAAAAAAAGAAAAAAAAAAGGCTAGAACCCAGGAAGAAGTGAAAGAGAAACAAGAGGCAAAGTAGGTCACTCGTTAATAGAAACAGTACCAGAGAGTGGCAGGATGTTTAAGAGCTCTTACCTTGGGGCCAGCAGGGGCACACGCTGGATTGACCAAGTGTATAGGGAGGTGGTTGGCCTGCCTCTCCCACACACTCTTTTCCTGTGAGTCCCTGCTCTTCTTTTCTCCCTGTAAGCACCCTTTCTTCCTCTTTCTCTCCCTCTCAGGTAAGTTGCTGAACAGGCTCTGCGACAGGAAGTAGAACTTGTATGCAAATCACAAACCAGCCTCTGTCTGTAAATCTCTGTGAGGGGGAGTCAATCAGTAACAGAGGAAAGTCACTGAAGAAAAGTCCCTTCTGTCTTAGGAAATCAAGCTGCTGGTGTTAAACTCTACCGAAAAAGAACTGTAGGGAAACCCAGCATGATTTTTAAACATAACATGCACAAGAGGAAAAGAATTTGATTTTTTTTTTTGACTACTACAGGCGTGTTGTCGGCTCCAGCTGTTCACAATCATGAGCCAGACCACCAAAAATCATGAGATTATCTTACAAATCATGTGACTTATAAAAGGGTTATTTTTATTTGTGATCTGATTCTTGAGTCTTTAAGGTTACACTCAAGTAACATTTGCAAACTTTTCTTCACAATCATGTGTAATGAGAAATTAGAGATTCTCACATATTCACAGGACCCCAGCAGCTTGTGCTTTAATTAAAACATCAAATATTGCTTGCATTGTGCAGATTTTAGAAATGCTTATATCATCCAGTTTGTCTTCTTGCCAGTGGAGTATTTTCTCCACAGTATATTCACTAGTGCTTTCTCCAGTCTAATTTACATGTCCCAGGGGATCAGACTTCCACCACTTCTAACCAAGTAGATCTCATTGCCAGGCCTCTTAGCCTACATTTTCCCTTCTTAGTTGCACATCATTATTCCTACTTATACTCATAGGTACCACATTGATTATAGGAATAACGGAGACGTGGTGGGATAGTGTGCATGACTGGAGCTCTGCCATGGATGGGTATAAACTTTAGGAGAGACAGGCAGGGAAGAAGAGGGGGAGGAGTAGCGTTATATGTAAAAGAGCTCTATGACTGCTCAGAGCTCCATTATGGAAGTGGAAGTGTGCCTGTAGAAAGTCTGTGGGTTACACTGAGAGGGGAAAGCAACAAGGGGGATGTTGTGGTGGGGGTCTGCTATAGACCACCAGACCAGAAGCAGGAGGTGGATGAGGTGTTCTATGGACAACTAGCGGAAGTTTGTAGATCACAGGCCCTGGTGCTGATGGGGGACTTCAATTACCTTACATCTGCTGGGAGGCCAATGCAGCAGTGCATGGGCAATCCAGGAAGTTTTTAGAGAATGTTGGGGACAACTTTCTAGTACAAATGCTAGAGGAACCAACTAGGGATCTTGCACCACTTGACCTGCTGCTCACAAACAGGGAAGAATTGATCAGGGACGTAAAGGTAAATGGCAAGCTAGGCAGTAGTGACCATGACATGGTTGAGTTCAGGATCCTGATTAGAGGAAGGAAGGAAAGAAGCAAAACAAAAACCCTGGACTTCAAAAAAGCAGATTGTGGCTCCCTCAGGGAACTGATGTGCAGGATCCCTTGGGAAGCTAATCTGAAGGGGAAAGGAGTCCAAGAGAGTTGGTTATATTTTAAAGAAACCCTGCTAAGGGCACAGGAAGTTGCCATTCCAATTAGGAGGAAGAACAAACATGTGAGGCAGCCAGAATGGCTTAGCAGAGAACTCTGCTCTGAGCTTAAACATAAAAAGGAAGCTTACAGGAAGTAGAAGCTTGGTCAGATGACCAAGGAGGCATATAAAGATATTGCTAGGGACTGCAGGGATAAAATCAGAAAGGCCAAAGGACAAATGGAGTTGGGGCTAGCGAGGGATGTAAAGGATAACAGGAAGGGGTTCTACAAGTATGTTAATAACAAGAAGAGGATCAGGGATGGTGTAGGCCCCTTGCTGAATAGGGCAGGCATCCTTGTGACAGAGGATGAGGAAAAAGCTGAGGTGCTCAATGCGTTTTTTGCTTCAGTTTTCACGGGCAGGGTCAGCTCCCAGCCCACTACCATGGGTGTGGCAGATGGGAGAGAAGAAGAGAGGCCCTTGGTGACGGAAGGTCAGGTTAGGGACTGCTTAAGGAAGCTGGATGTGCACAAGTCCATGGAGCCGGACGAACTGCATCCAAGAGTGCTAAGGGAATTGGCCGATGAGATAGCAGCACTGCTGGCCGTTATCTTTCAAAACTCATGGAGAACGGGGGAGGTGCCAGAGGATTGGAAAAAAGCAAATGTAGTGCCTATTTTCAAGAAAGGGAAAAAGGAGGATCCGGGGAATTATAGACCAGTCAGCCTCACCTCAATCCCTGGAAAAATTATGGAGCAGATTCTCAAATAATCCATCCTCAAACACTTAGAGGAAAATAAAGTGATCAGGAACAGTCAGCATGGATTTACCAAGGGTAAATCATGCCTGACCAACCTCATCTCCTTCTATGATCAGATGACTGGGTTTCTGGATGCAGGAAGAACCGTTGATGTCATATACCTTGATTTTAGCAAGACTTTTGATACAGTTTCCCACAGCATTCTCACTGGCAAATTAAGGAAGTATGGGTTGGATAGGTGGACTGTAAGGTGCTTAGAAAACTGGCTAAATCAACGGTTTCAGCGTGTAGGAGTCAATGGTTCCATGTCTAGCTGGCAACCAGTCACGAGTGGTGTGCCCCAGGGGTCAGTCCTGGGGCCGGTTCTGTTCAACATTTTCATCAATGATCTGGATGATGGAATAGACTGCACTCTCAGTAAGTTTGGGGATGACACCAAGCTGGGGGGACCAGTAGACACGTTGGAGGGCAAGGACAGGATTCAGGGAGACCTAGATAAATTGGAACAGTGGGCCAATAGAAATCTTATGAGGTTCAATAAGGACAAGTGTAAAATCCTGCATGTGGGACAAAAAAACCCCATGCACTGCTACAGGCTGGGAAATATTCAGCTAAGTAGCAGCAGTGTAGAAAAGGACCTGGGGGTCATGGTGGATGGGAAGCTGGATATGAGTCAGCAGTGTGCTCTTGCTGCCAAAAAGGCCAATGGCATACTGGGCTGCATCAAAAGAAGTATTACCAGCAGATCAAGGGATGTGATCATTCCCCTCTATTCTGCACTGGTGAGGCCACATCTAGAATACTGTGTTCAGTTTTGGGCTCCCCACTACAAAAAGGACAGGGACATGCTAGAGAGAGTTCAGAGGAGGGCAACCAAAATGATTAAAGGGCTGGAGCACAAGCCCTATGAGGAAAGACTGACAGCATTAGGCTTATTTAGTCTGCAGAAGAGAAGATTGAGGGGGGATTTGATAGCAACCTTCAACTACTTGAAGGGATGCTCTAAGGAAGATGGAGCTCGACTGTTCTCCGTAAAGCAGAGGACAGAATGAGGAGCAATGGTCTCAAGTTGCAGTTAGGGAGGTCGAGGCTGGATAATAGAAAATACTTTTTTACTAGGAGAGTGGTGAAGCCTTGGAATGAGCTCCCAAGGGAGGTGGTGGAGTCTCCATCTTTGGAGGTGTTTAAGGCCCGGCTGGACAAAACCATGACTGGGATGGTTTAAGTGGGAGTGGTCCTGCCTCTGGCTGGGGGTTGGACTAGATGACCTATGAGGTCCCTTCCAACCCTAGGATTCTATGATTCACTTCTCCTTATCTTTGGCTGCCATATTTCCCCTGAATTTTGGTTTAGTCAAGCTATACGTATTTAATTATTTAAACTTATTTTTCAGAAGTCAAAACAATCAAGGAGTTCTGTGGCACTTTAAAGACTAACAAATTTATTTATCACAGGAGCTTTCATGGGAGAAAATCCTACTTTGTCAGAAGTCAGTTCCTCTAGTTGCTTGATTGTTTTCAATGCTGTTTGCTTAACTTCCTCCCATTTTATCACGTTTGGTAAAGAAGCCCACAAGTGACTGCATTATTCCAGGTGTGGCCATAGTAGAGCAAAGAGAGGTAACAGAACATCCATTTTCCCCTGCTCCAGAATTCCTTTGCACGTTTTGTAATCATACACTTTGTTAAGATAACATGAAGTTTCCACAAAGCTGGATTATCAAGGGGCTAAACCAGTGATTTTCAAACTTCTTTCCCTCAGGACCCTGCTGGAAAAAAATTCTTAGTGCCCAAGACCCAGCAATTACATCTTTGAGCAATGCACTCCAGTCTTTTGGCCATGGCAGCAGGGGCTGCCATGACCCAGTTCCTGAAGGTCTGAGACCCAGTACTGGGTCCCAACCCTAAGTTTGACAACCACTGGGCTAAAGGAGCTTAAGCTCCAGGCCCTGGCCAAAAGGGAGGCCCTGGGCTCCAGCCCCTACAACACCCAAGATAATCCACCATTCTCCCACCTTGCTCAGCACTGGAAGGGCAGGCATGCTCCTGCTGGTGCAGTGGGAAAGGGGAGTGGGGCCCAGAGCCAGAGCAGAGGTCAGGCTCAGTGCTCTCGGCTCCACCCCAGTCCTGTTGGTCCACCCCCAGGAATGGGGCAGGACGGACCAGCACCTGCTCGCTCTGCCCCAGGGGCAGCTCTCAGGACCTGTGTGGCTGTAGAAGGATGCATCGTGACCGTGCGTCATCCAGCCCCTTGCCCATGGACAGAGTGACTGGAGTGAGGCTGGTGTGGAAGCGCTCTTTAGCCCCAAGGCCCCACCTAGTGATGGGGTGGGATATAGCCCCCATGGTGGGGCCCAGCCTGGGGCCCCCAAACTGGCTAATCCAGCCCTGAGTTCCTAGTAACATGTCAGTGGTTTGAATGAGCATTATCTGCCACCTCTTCACAGGGCCAGCCCAAGGTTTTTTTGGCGCCCTAGGTGCCTGTGATTTTGGTGCCACCCCTTGGTGCTCCCCCCGAGCCTGGGCAAGTAGTGGTGGGAGTGCTGCACAGACTGCTGAGCCAAATCATGGCACCACTGGCGCTCCCCTGGGCAGGTCCAGCTCCCTGCCTGCAGCCCAATGCCAGCAGAGCAGGGTGGCAGGCTTGCTGGCCCCAGCCCCAGCCCAGCCCTGGGCGGCCACTGCCGGTTGGCACCCTAGGCGACTGCCTAGGTCACCTCTATGGACAGACCAGCCCTGTCTCTTTATTATACAACCTCTAGGTCACTCAAGTCTTTTCTACATCCATGCCAAATTGCAAAGTGATGCTTAATATATTGCTCACTGTCACCCATAGGTCTTGTTCAGCATTACTGCTTCTTAAGTTTCTAACCCTATTTTGAAAAGTATTGTGGCACTCCACAGTGATGGGTTGAAACACTGTGCCTTGTCCTAGCAACACTACACTATTTGACCTGTTGCTGTAGAACGTTGTAGTATGTTTCCCAGAGAAGCCCATGTTGCAGCCATCAGCCAATAGACTGGATGGATTTTTTTTCAGCAGCTGAAGCCTGTTATTACCGTACCTTGACCAGCAGGAAAGATTCTTTCATTCCCCTTCCACTAATGGGCTGAGCATACTGCCTTTCTTAGCTGCCCATATCAGTCTTATAAGTAAAAGACTAGTGTCCATAATTGAACCCATATTTCCCCTCCGGGGTACTGCAGAGCAGTAATACTAGGCCACCAGAACAAAGCCCAAGTGGCTGATTGCTAATAGTTTCTTCCTGTCTCAGATTAGCATGAGGGCTATGGCTGTTCATGCCCACAGCAAACAGGAGAACACATGCCCTTCACTTCCCACAATCCCTAAACATTTTGCTGCCCCAGGCAGCCACCTGTTCGGCCCATATAATAGAGCTAGCTTTAGAAGCGATGAACATTCCTACCAATTAACATGGCATTAGTCCTGGTGCCGTTTGCATGGCCTTTTAATCAGTTTAAGTTTGAAGCCATCTGTCTGTAACTAAGATGCAGTGTTTTGCTGCACGCTTATTTTTCACAGTTAAAGTCTTTCTTCTGACAGCTGTGAGCTATGGCATTTTAATGGCACTGTTCTGTAGTAAAGGCTGGGTTTGATCTGAGAACCTTCACAAATCCATATTTTACGAAGTGCAGATTTGATAAGTGCAGCTACAGCAACATAATTCTTGGTTGCAGCTGGCTGGCTGGAATAGCCGCAGCGGCATGCTAAGCACAGATACCCGGCAGGTTTAGGATCTGGAGTTCGTGGCTGGGCACGTCAGCAATGGTGACTCATTCAGGGCAGGCCAGGCAAATACCGTATTTAGTCAAGGCAAAACTTTTAAAGGTTGGCTTATACACACACCAAGCAAGGAAAGAGGAGCCAGGAGTCCTGCAGAGGAGTCCCACAAGGTACTTCCTATTTAGAGGAGACTCTTCCAAAATTTCTTAGCAGGGGAATCCAGGCATGGTGGGAGCAGGATCAGTTTACATGCACCTTTATTAGTAGGGCCCTACCAAATTCACAGTCCATTTTGGCAAATTTCACAGTCACAGGATCTCAAAAATCTTAAATTTCACCATTTCCGACATATAAATCCAAAATTTCATGGAGATGTAACTGTGGTGCTCCTGATCCAAAAGGAGGATTGGGTGGGGTGGCACAAGGCTATTGTACGAGAGTTGTGGGATTGCCACCTTTACTTCTGTTCTGCCTTGAGAGCGGGGCAGCTGGAGAGCAGCAGCCACTGGCCAGGCACCCAGCTCTCCAGGCAGTGCCACCACCAGCCACAGTGCAGAAGTTGGTGGGCAATACCATACTTTGCCACCTGACTTCTGTGTGCTGCTGCTGCTAGCAGTGGCTGCCTTCAGAGCTGGGCTCTCAGCCAGCAGCCATGGAGCTTCCTGCAGTCTGGAGGGTTTCCTGGAGGTGGGTCTGATCAGGCCTTGAGTGAAGTCCCAGTTAGGAAAGAGGACGTCCTGTCCCTCCTCAGCCAGTCAGGGCCAGCAGCCAGAGCCCAGTGCATAATGGGAGCCACTGATCAGGGCACCCCCTGTCCTGCATTTCCCCAGCTCTGGGCCAAGTGCTTGGAGTTTATGGACTGTTGGGCTGGCTGTGCGTGTTTGGGGCAGGGGCAGAGAAGGGACTGGCCATGGGGTGCCCCTCAAACCACATTGCCCACCAGTAAGGCCAGCCTTAAGTGACAACCTCCTCCACACCATGTTGCCCTCACGTCTGCCCTGCTGGTGGTGCGGCTGTCTTCAGGTCTGGGTGCCTGCCCAGCAGCTGCCCTTCTTCAGCCACCACAGAGGTAAGGATTGCAATGCTGACTGCCGCCCCCCCCCCCCCGGCAGATTTCCCAGGGAGATTAGATTTAATGGTTCATGGCGCATCTTTCACAACCATGAATTTGGTACAGCCTTATTTATTAGTGTTTTCCAGGAAGAAAAGGGGATTGACTTTATGGGAGTTGGTTTATAAGCGAATATATACGGTAGAGCCCTGTCTGTTCATTATTGTCTAACTGGCTGGTGCAATGAACTGTGAAGGAGACCAAAGAATGTTTATCAATCATTCATGCAGCACATTAACCAGTGCTCTCTGACTCAAGGGCAAAGAACTTCAAAGTTATGTCTTTGTGGACATAAAACAGGACAGTCTATGTCCAGACTATCCATGTTGAACCCTCCCTGCCCACACAGGTAGACAGATGTAAGAGTGATTTTTAACAGGTGATATCTAACATTGCTCATAGTCCTCCCAGCGTGTCTGAATTCAAAAGCATAAACCCCAGGACTTCCCAACTCCAGCACTATAGGCTTTCAAAGCTGAAAAGGTTCTAAAGTTTGTAACTCTTTAGCAAACCCCGCATTGGTAGTTGTCAGATGACACCCAGCTGCTGAAATACATAAGCAAGAGTTCTTGCAAGGAGCTGACAGCTGCCTGCCTACCGCTTTTCTGACTCTGCGTGTAAGCAAATGGCAGCCAGCAGATGAAAAACTCAGTTTCTGGTGGCTGACTCATGGTTTTACTTCTGTTTCTATGGAAATGGGCATGGACTGGCAGAAGGCAAGGCACATACAATGTGTGTGTATGTATGCACATGTATCTGCATGCATATATGCACAACACACATTTTTAAAAAATGTTTTTAAAAAACCATTTTTGAACAAAATACACTTAGGTAATGAAATTATAGAGGATCTCTGCACTTCTCAGGTTACTAAGGGAATCTGACCATTGAAAACAGCATTATGGTTTCTCCACAAACACTCATTTAGGACCCCATCCTCTAAATGCTTATTTTACACAGGACACAATGCATCTACCACTGAAATCAGTGAGACTACTCAAGGTAGCAGCATATATAGTTTATCTGGTAGTCTACATCTGCAGAATTGGTTATTATGCATGGTTTTTGCAGATTCTTTAATGGTAAAAATCTTCTAAAACTAGACGGGTTAGTCCGTATACAGCAAAAATGAGAGTCCTGTGGCACCTTTAACAGGGCCATCCCTAAAGGGGTGCAGGGTCTGGGGTTAATCGGCCTATCAGGGGGGTCCCCTACCCTTCTCCCCATGCTGGGGGTACAGGGTGGGCCAACCCAGAGACTGGGCCCTATGCTCCCCCCCATCCCCTGAGCCAGCCACCCTGCCCCCGGCTGGCAAGGGGGAAGGCTGGCTTCTCCTGGCTGAGGGCAGAGTGGACCAGCCCAGGGGCCACATTCTGCTTTCCCACCCTGCCTCCAGGCCAGCCCTCCCCACCCTTAGGGTGGAAGAGCAGGCCCAGGCGTGGGGTGGGAGAGTGGAGCCTGGTCTCTGGGCTGGCCAGTGGGGAGGGCTGGTCTAGAGCAGAGGCTGTTTTCTGCAGTCCCACACCTGGCCCACTGCCCTTGGCTTCACGTCAAAGGTAGCAGGGAAGGGGCAGAGGACAGCGTGGCCATGGGGAAGGGGAGCAGGGCAGTGGTGGAGGCACTGCCCCCCTCACAGCAGGACAGCACGAGACCCAGAGAACCAGGGGTGATCACTCCTTTTGTGCCCTCCAACATCCCTGTACCTTAAAGACTAACAAATTTCTTCAGGCATAAGCTTTCGTGGGCTGCAACCCACTTTGTTAGATGTAGTGATGAAATGGGTTAAGGCCCATCAAAGCTTGTGCCAGAAGAAATGTGCCAGTCTTTAAGGTGCCCTAGGACTCATTGTTTCTTCTAAAGCTAATTCCTGCAAGTGAATATTCCACATTTGTGATCCAGACTTAGCAACCACCCCAGAAATATAATGGGTAAAGAAGTTTGCACACTAGTGCTAATCTTCACATGTGAACCACTGACCCCTAATGGTATTTGATACTTGATGAGACAGAAAAATTAGGACTTTTGTATAAGAAAATAATAATGAAAATAAATAAATAACACAACCCAAAACTCTTTCCATTCAGTGGTCTCAGAGAGCACCACAAGAGTTAATAAAGACTCCAATCCTCCTGTGTGGTTGAAAAGTATGATTATCTAAGTTTTGAAGATAGGGTAACTGCTGTCCAGAGGAAGGAATTCATTGGTTTTGTCTGGTTCATCAGTAGAATACCCCCGACTCAGGAAGCCCTCTCTGTGAAGAACAGAGAGATGTCACCACTGGCTCTATCCAGCCAGGATCATCTAGGGCAGGGGGTGTGTGGACATGTGGCTGGGGCAGTCCCTATGGAACAAGCAGGTTATAGGAGTGGTTATAGCCCTGAGGCTGCTCTAACTTGCTCTAGGGGTCAGCTTGGCCTCTGCCAGTCTCAATGTACAGGAGGTGCCACGCCTCACCTCTTGGTCCCTGCACTGGTGGAGGGATTAATCAGGCATAGAGGGGATAACTGACTTGTCCAAGGTCATGCAGAACATCTGTGGCAGAAGTGGGGCTAGATCCATAAAATTTTAAGTCCTCATGTTCCTTAACCACAAAACTATCCTTCCTCTTAAAAAACACAAAACAGAAAGGGAAGATTCCTACCTGTCTTGATCAAATTACAGGCTTGTTCACAGGGGACTAATTAGAACCCATCTAGGCTGGAGTCTGAGATCTGTTGGTGGCTTTCCCAGGTGAGTTACTCCAGGGGACCACTAGACTGAGTTTGGCTGACTGACACAAATCTAGACTGTTAGCAAAATGCCTTTCATCAGTGACAATCACAGGACACTCCATTTGGGAATCTCTTGTCTAAAGCAAGTGGATTCCAGCTATTCCCCCTGCTTGACCACTGCTGCCGCAGCACACTTCTTCCCCCCCCCCCCCCAACCATGCAACACCTGATGGGTCTGTCTGCAGTAAGTATGTCCACTGCACAAGCAACTGAAAGGGAACTCTGGGCCATATGGGAGCCAAAATCAAGACCTCCATCTATGACCACCCTTCAGTTAGCACTGATACACTACAACCAAAGGTGACAGTCACAAACATTGCCACACATGCAGCAAAAACAACATTAGATTTTTGGCACTGTAGATGATTAGGCGAATTGAAATAGGGAGGGAAGGGACAGGCACTTGAATTAGTATCTGACAAAGTTTTTAAAGTGCTGAAAAGAATTAGCTATATTTAACAGAAACCTTCAAAAAATCAGCTCATGATCTCATTCCCCTAGAGCATCAGTTCTTGACCAATGTGTTAGGGCACATTACTGTATCACCACACAGTGGTATGTCACAGAGAGCTGGGGAGATGGCTGGATTTGGCCTGGGACGGTCGTCTGGTGTGTCTTGTAGTATCACGAGATGCTGTCAAATCTATCATTACCCGCCAAAGACTGAGAACCACTGCCCTAGTATATTAGTGCATCATGGCTCAAGGATTGCATGGGAAAAACTGCCCCTGGGCAGATAACGTCAGTACTCACATCCATGGTGTTTATTTGTGTAAAAGACCATTTGTAATACTATGTGTCTAGAATTTCTCACCTTATCAGCAGCAGGAATTCTCTGTTCTGATCTTGGTTGGGGAAGTTCTTTATAGCTGCACCGTGAATGCACTGCAGAATTGAAATTGATATGCAAATTCAATTGTGTGAAAACTGGATTAAATCGTGACTATAGGTTCTTTTCCCATTACAACAGGTGATTTGAACTCACCTTCCTCTATGTGCTGTTTCCAAGTGTTTGAATCTTAACAACTACTTTGATTTGCTGTTACAGTCTGGCTTGATCCCATGACTTACAATTCTCTGCATGCATTTTGCTCCCATTCTGTAAGTTCCCCCATCTTTAAACTGTCTGATGAAATGGGATGTTCTCCCACAAAAGCTCATGTAAGAAATAAATTTGTTAGTCTTTAAGTGCTACAGGACTCCTTGCTTGTTTTTGTGGACACAGAGTTAGATGAACACCTTCAATCTTATCCCAGAAAGGGGGGAAAAGGTGCAGAAAACTTGTTCACATAAGCCAAAAACATGTCAGAAGTGTCTTACAAGCGATGACATCCCCCACTGAATATATATTTAACAAAAACCATCCAAAAGAATAGCAGTGCCTGCCATGGTGAGATTATAACTCCAGGCATGGCAAACCCTTCTCACTGAAAGTATACAGTGACATCATCTGTTCTGTCTAGATTAAAAGAAACAGTTGTATTTGATTCAGCATCTCAAATAATGAGCACCTCTCCTACCCCCAGCCAAATATATGACCCACTACTTTCTAAAGGCTTAATCCTACAGTTTGGAAATGTTACCATTGACTTCAGTGGAAGCAGGATCCGGTCCATAATTCCCTTAAAGCCAGCAACCTATCTGTGCAGAATTTCAAGATGAATGCAAATCATGGTGGACACATCTGCCTATAAAATGCACATTCATATTCTAAGAGCAGAGCATGACTATGCTTGAGTGACAAGGCAGATGATGGGAAGCTTTATTAATTATTTCTTCTTATTATTAATTATTATTATTACTATTATACTGTGTGGCTGATAGACTACAAGAGCTTCAGGATTTGAAATATTTTTCATTTGATGAGAAGAATGTGTCACTGTCAAGCAGAGTTTCTTACATGATCTACTTGGTTTAGTTATTCGGAGGACTATTTAGTAACAAATACATTTTTGCTTCCATCTGATTAACTGTTCAAAGAATAGCAGTCAGGTTGTTGAATTTAAAGTAACAATTTGAATTAAGACAGAGAAAATTAAATTCACAGCGTTTGCTCAGTACCCTTTCGGGTAAATAGTCATGTAGTTATTTTTTCTAATTTTTGACTCATCCATTGTCTGGTACGTACTTACCATATTTTGCACGTTTAGGAAAACCAGGACTTCACTTTTCCATTTCTGTCTATTTGAAATTCTTAGTCTCAACATGGTCTTTCCTTAGGCCTCTGCTTTGCTGTTTGCTAGGTTTACCCAGGTGAGATACCTAAAAGAACATTGTACCTCTATGTTAATTTATAAGATGCTTCCAATTAATCGCCTCATAAAGATAAAAATCCCTCCTGCCATTTGTTAAACTATTCTCACAGCACTGTAGAGGCTGCTCGTAATTAAGAGCAGACACAAACTAATACCTATTGTATTCCCTCTTGCTTCCAATTAGACCTCTATTGATCATTACCAGCAAGCCACTTGACAATTAACAGAACAAAAATACTCAAACAGGATACATATTCCTTCTGAAATGACATGCTTAGAATAATGAAAGTGAACCAGTGTTGGTGTGCAATGGGTCAAGATGCTGGGGAGGTGGGGTAAAGACATCTGTGTGGATTAGATATGTGGAACATATGCAAAGGCTACATATGTAGTGTATTTTATATGCTTACTGTATATGAGATCATATATAAAGATGAGTAAAACAGAAAAGGAGTCCTGTAGCACTTAAAGACTAACAAATTTATTTATTGCATGAGCTTTCGTGAGAGAAAATCCCACTTTGTCAGATGCTTTGACGATGGGGGAACTTACATAATGGGAGGAAATCAGTGCAGGGAAGTGTAAGTCATGGGAACAGGTCACAATGTAACAGCAAATCAAACAGGTGTAAAGATTCAAACACTGGGGAACAGCACACAGGGGAAGATGAGGTCAAATTACCTGTTGTGTTGAGGGAAAAATCCAATGTCCCTATTAAGTACTGAGGCAATGCAACTGAATTTGCAAATAAATTTTATCTCCGTAGCTTCTCTTTGAAGCCTTGATCTAGTATCTGTCTGTCTGAGCACAGCACTTAGCAGATCATAAATGGAGTGATCAGGAAGATTGAAATGCTGGCCCACTGGTTTTAGAATGTCGTGATGTCTGATGTCAGATTTCTGCCCATGTATTCTTTGGAGACATGGGAGTGAAAGGGAGATATTGGGCTTTCATTTTATGAAAGGTTTCTGGCCTGCTTTACCCTTGAAGTTTGCCTTAAAAATGTATATCAGTTACTTGGTTTGGTAGCTTGTCATTGATTTTTTTTGTAAAGACCACAGGTTATTTATAGCTCCCCACTAGTCACCCAGGACTGGACTTTGAGGGCTCTGTAAACCATGTACACAGCTCCCTCAACTGACTGAATAGCTAAGATTAGTTTGTGCCTCTAGTGCAGTGCTTTCCTGGCTACTAATGGCAAAAGAGCCTTCAAATGATCTTTCAGACTGTTGCTAGTGTGGGTCCTCTGCTAACAGCTAGTGTGACTTTTGCAAGGAAGAGAGGGAGCTCAATGACAGGAGAGACAGCATAGAATAGGCACAAGGAATTCAGAAGTTTCATTCCAATGTTTAATGACACTATCTTTGGTCCTGCTTTCTGCTTAAATTTTTCTGCTTGTAAATCTGGCCTAACTCAACTAGAGGTAATGGCAGATTTGGATAATTAAATATGTTTGTAAACACCATCTGGGGCCTTAATATTCATGAGAACACACAAAACCTTCCAGGTGCTGGGGGACCAAGGGTCCCTAATGCTTTGCTTGTTTGCAGTTACAAATATTTTAAAATGTTTGCAGGGAACAATTATGCTCAGACCTCAGCAGAAGCGATATTTTTATAGCAGAAAGGACAGAGAGAGAGAGCGAGCTTTGGGTCTAGTGATTGCCCCTCTCCCCCATTCATTTGTTATGCAAATTTAATCCATAATATCTGGGGCACATAAACAAAATCATCTTGTTCAATTTCCCTCAACCCTCCAGTCTGACCTTATACAGAATAGTGCACTGTGGTAGTGTGAAGTCTACAGTATTTCTTAGGGAGGCAAGAAAATATTTGGCATGCCTGTCCAGTAGATTGAGTCTACTGAACTGATATACGAGTGCATTTTTCACTTCTGACAATGTCCCTCCCAGTAAATGTGTAACTGACTATTATTTGGAGTTGAGGCCCTGATCTGGCAAAGTTGCTGGATACTTAACTTGAACAAACGAGAAGCCTCCACTGATCTGGAAAAGACTATTCACATGCTTAGAGTTAAACTGAGTCCCCACTGCTCCCACTGGCTGCTGGCTTCTGCCAGCTGCAGGCACCAACCCTGCTGGCTCCTCTCTGCTGGTTGTTGGACAAGGTTTCTGTTGCGTATTGAATTGCCAGCTTACTGGTTGCCATGGTAATATAGAATTGGCCCATTAGGGTTTAAGGCCAAACTGGTTCATGCTGGTTTTAGTCCTCTTCTGAATAAAGCCACTTTGGATATATTCCCTGTCTGATCCTCTGATACCTTTTGGCTACCAAGATCCAACATAGGAAATTGGCGATGAGGCTGGGATTAAAGTGACTGCCCTGGCAACAGAAGGAAAGTAGAAGTCAATGTAAGAAACAAAACTTTTTTTCGAGACCCAAAATAACAGTTACCCAGTTCCTCCAGTGATTTCAGCTCTTAATGAATTTAACCTCTCAGTGTATGGGGAAATCTGCTGACACGGGTGCAATGTCTCTGCTTGTTAACAAAACAAAAACTCCAAAAGAAATCATTAATTCTACCTCAACAGTGGGAGCAGACAGTCAAATCCATACCTGAGAGTAACCCTTTTCCAGGGCTAGTGTAACTTCAGCAAGAGACTCCTCAACCCCCTGCGTGCTGCTCTTACCAGAGCCATTACTACAGCGGGACTGAGGGGGCAAAGCCCCGAGTGGCCCAGAGTGGCTCAGAGGAGCTGCTCTGTTAAAGGGGTGGCTTTTGCGGTGCCATCTCCAAGTACTGTTAACATGAAGGGGTGCCAAATACTGGTGTTACGGCTCTGGCTCTTGCAATTCTGGAGCATCCATCTGCCATGCTTCCGAGTTTTGTTTAGATAAGAGTGAATTTCTTCATCAGACCAGGCTAAACACACTTCTGCTGTCATTTGTTCATACGCTAAAAGGACAACAGTTCATTACCCTTGCAGTTAACACAAAAGTGATTTGTAACCTAAACCCAGCCATACTAACCCCTTCCTGTCATGCTCAGCACCAAGGTGGGCTTATCCATATACAGTGAAATTAGGCTATATACTGAACTGTACCCATGGAAGTACAAAGTCCATATGAATAAGGTGCCCCTCCTTCAGATGTGAAGTAGCTGGCATGCCCTCAGATACTCAGACTTTGCTTACATCTCTTTTAAAGCTAACATCATGCTCATTTAACATACTCATGAAATCAGCTTGGAATCTCTCATGAATATCCCAACTCCCTTGCCAGCCAGCCCCAATGACAGAAAGAGGCCTACTGCTTTATCAAAGCAAAATCTGCTTTATATGAATATAAGTCAGATTTGGCAAGAGAACAACACCCCAGATTATATTGAATGCTGGTTATTGGACTACAAGTCATTCATCCTTTCTCTACCAATGCAATTTAGATATCCTCCAGCCACGAGGAATGAGGACAGTTGGAATTTCTGTTTCTAAAGGGAGCATGAGACAGATGGTGGGGCCTCACCCATACCACTGAGAGAGAGAGAGAGAAAACTAAATAACTTTCTACAAAGGAGGTAAAAATTTACATATTAAATCAGGTCTGCTTAAAACACAGTGAAAGAAAGTTACAAACAAAACCAAGCAAAAAAGTGCAGTTCAGCCACAGACTGCAGTGTGCTCTTGGCACCATGAGAGCTCTTAGGCCCCAATTCTGAGCTGCTTTGAGCCACCCTCCACAACCTGAGGCCTGGGCCTAGTGGGGGCCGGGAGGCCCAGGCCCCTGGGTGCCAGGCTAGGGGGTAGCAGGGTCAAGCTGGCCCCTCACAGAGCCTCTTGTGCCCCTCCCATGATGTGAAGGGCCAAGCTGGTGCCCCCCCCCAAGGCAGAGGTGAGGCCACCCCCTGTCAGAGCTGGTGTGGGGCTAGAGTGATGGCAGATAGGTGCTGGGGGGGGGTGCCAGGCCAGGTTGGGTTGGCCCTTCTTGGGGGGCAGGGAATGCAGGAGGCACCCCTCAGCACCCCCCATACATCATGCTGTCCTGTCCCCTCCCCTCCTTGGGTGGGATGGTGAGGCTACACCGGCCCCAGCTGAGGCCTGGCTAGAGCAGTAAATCCTGGGGGTGGGGGCTAGCCCTTCAAGGGGCAGGGGGATGCAGGAGGTGCAGTGCTCCCACATAGCAAAAGGGTACCCCAACTCCTCCCTTCCCCAGGTAGAGGGGGATGAGGCTGAGCTGTCCTAGCCGGGGCTGGGCTGCAGGAGCCACATGCACCCCCCCACAGGTAGACACCCCTCCCTGAGGCAGATGGGGTGGAGTTAGCACCCCTCCTGTCCTGTGGGAGGGGGCACAAAAAGTGGGCTTGGTGTATGGGCACTGGCTCCCTCTACACACCATTGGGTTTGCCTGCCCCCAGTGTAAACTTAAAGCTGCCATAGGCTGCTCTGACTTAAGCACAGCCATTTACAGGCTGCTCCAGCAGACCAGAATTGCTGGCCCATGAAATGTTTCAGCCACACAGTCCTCCCTCCAGCTGGTCTCGGGTGCACCCCCTAGGCCCCTTTTATCAGCTTTCTGACACTCTTGATCACTCTCGTGTGTGGCATTTCCTTGTTGATAGATTCCTATGGCATGACGGGGCTGGAAGACAGCCTAGAATTAAGTGTTAGTGAAGATAGGTCTCCATAAGCCTGCAGTATGGTGAATTCCACTCTCAGTGAAAAAGGTTGTACTTTTGTTAGAGTCATGGTTGTTTTTTTTTTGTTTTTTTTTTTAAATATCTGTACCATACCTTTAAGGATCTTGTGAGCAGAAGTGATGATAATCAGTTCAGCAAATGTTACTGAGCCCAACAAATGCGGGTGTGAGGGCATAGAGCGCCCATTCCTTGCAAGGACTGGCATGCCCTTCCTCTCTGTCACTACCTCACTGCCCGTATGGGTCAGGTCCCTCCTGAGTCTCTGGCCCCTGGGGTGGGGGCTGCCAAATAAACACAGAGTCACTGGGTTGAGGGAAGTAAGCTGTTGCAGAGATCAGGTGAGTTGGCTGCTTCAGGGTTCAGGCAACCGCTAGCTGCATCGTCCAGGAGAGGAGGAGAAGAGGAGGGTGACGCAGGCCGGCCCGTCTCCACTGTGTCCCAGCCCCGGGCCCTCATCAGGGCTGCCAAGTCGGCCACGGGGTCAGCAGCGTTCCACCTGCAACACGTCGACCCCAACCTCAGGCCCAGGACATGATGTAGCTCCCCTGGGCTACTTCCTGCCCTCTCGCCCCCCAGTACCTGCTCGGCTCTTTGGGGTAGTCTCCCAGAGGCAGACTGCAGGACCCCTCCATGTCATCTGGGGGTGGCAGGTCTGGCAGCTCATCAAGGCTGTCTGCAAGGGGTAGCTCCTCCAGGTCGCAGCCAGCAGGAGTCTGCTCCAGATCATCATCAGCAAACAGTCCCTCTAAGTCCGTGCTCTCAGGCAGGACCGCCCGGTCCTTTGGGCTAACTGGTTCCAGGGACACCTCTGGATCCCAGGCTGCTGATCTTCCCTCTAGGCTGCCAGTCCAAGGGGCCTCTTCCCAATAGTGGTTCTCAAGCCATTCTCTGGGGTAGGGGCCGGGCTCCAGGTTGCACATGGGGCCAGCTCCCAGCCCCCTGGCAGTTCCTCCGGGGCATACTGGTCCTAGGGTCAGGGAAGCTTCTGCTGAAGGGAAGAGATGTCCAGCCTCTTTGGGATCCTGGCCCGAAATGAGTCAGCCAGCCTTCCTTTTATACTTCCTATCCCTCCCTCAACTTCTGGTCTGATGGACAGGTAGCATCCACTGCCTTCCTGAAGTGTCTGGCTCTTTTCTTCTTGTCTGCCCCTGAGGAGGGCCATGCCTATGCCTTATGGTGGGCATACAGGGAAGCTGAGAGCCATGACTAAGCAACAACACTGGAAAGAACTGATCACAACCTTCAACTAGTCTGTGACCTATTCATTGTGGATGGGAAGGGGATAATTTTTGGGTTTTTTTTTTTTTTTTTTTTTTTTTAACCTTTGCTCTTTTCACCACTCTGACCAAGTTCAATGCTGAATGATTTCTAGAAAATAAGCAGAATGATCAATTCCCCACCTGTTATCCACATGGCTTAAAGGAGGTCAGATTTAGAAAACACTTGTCCATACTGCCTGTGACACTTGCAGTTTCCAGCCTTGTCTAAATATATTCTAGTTATTCCTTCTTGATTTAAACAGAGGAGACTGCTTACATTCTGGTAAAGAAAACTGGAGCACAGACCCACCAGCATTGCTGTAATCTGATTACATGATTCCTTGGCCAGAGTTAAACACATTGATGCTGAAGCACAGCTGGTGCTGCAATCTTTAAATCTCTCTGTGCATCACATCATGTACTTTCAGCACAGCCTGCGAGCTAGTGACCCATTTTTTCCAGAAGGGCACTGCCAGAATCCTCCCTCTCTTCTCTTCTTTCTGCTCCTCCCTGCACACCCGTGCCACAGGCCTCAGGCTGGTTACTCTCCAGAGAGGGTTGGATGTGCCTCCCTCTGAATTCTGCATATTCTGCTCTTCACGTTAGCAGAATAGGTTACTACGTATCAACACACCAGGATGCTGCAGGAGCTGAGCAGGCTGCTACCACAACTCTCCTAGCTCTCTGTTGCTCCAGGGCCAAGAGCTGTGAACATATAAACTGACACACAAATTAAGAGTTCATCTTTTGTTAAACAGTCCTCTGCCCTAATCAGTTACTCTTCAAAGCCTATTTTAGCTCTCATAAGTAGCTGTTTTCTTGTTTTCCTAGGTTTATTTCTTAGAGAAAGGGGAAGAGTGTATTCATGTATTTACTGCTACAAATTTTTAACAGCTGCCTCTATATTTTCATATGCAACTTTTATTTTGGCACTTGCACATATTTCTGTGTACAGATACAGAAGCTAGTTTGAAGTCCCTTGGAAAAAACAGAGGGCCACTAGGTTAGCGAGTATTCTGACCAGAAATCCTGGCCCCACTGAGGTCAATGAAGGAATTCCCATTGATCTCAACATGGTCTGGATTTCATTTCTAATATTCAAATAGAATCCCTTTCACTTAACTTGGCTGTGAAAATTTCCATGGTAACTACATCTGAAGATTTAGATGGCAAAGACTAAACATCAGTTCAGATGAAATCACTGATACTTAGATGCTTCCCCCCCACCCCCAGCTCTAATGTCTGAACCTGTTCTAGTCTGTGTAGCTAAACTTGCTCTCTTCCTAAATTAAGATAGTAGGGAAGACTGTTCCAATTAACGCCATAGAAGTCTTTCCAGTGGTGAATTCCCTATGCAGGAATTAATCACAGGGACTTATAATTGCTTTCTATTGGGACTACCAAGATGCGATGTGATTCCAGAGTTACAAACAGCCTCTAATTATTCTTTAAAAATGGATAGTCCCCTTTCTGTCATGACCTGAGAAGAAGATAAACATCCTTGCACCTAAACTGTTTTTAGTTTACAATCTTTGCTTTACAGATGGAAAAGCCCTCTCTATGGTGCATTTGATAAGTGAGTATGGTACACACATTAAAAGAGGTGCTACAACGTGAGATAGCAGCTATTGTATACTTCCATATAATCTTGTTTTTAATCACTAGGTCCCAATACGTATCTATATTGCATTATTGCGCTACCTGAATGCAGGATAATGTATACTAAACCAACAAAAATTAGGCAGTCCTCCACTTACCTTGAAGGTCTGACAATGGGCCCAGATACCTTTGGCAGGTTCATATTTTTCATTCTGCAATTACTTTCAAACTTGTGGATGCCACTGGAGATACCTGCATAGGAGGAATATTCCTCATGTCCAGTTATTGAGATCCATCAGTTAACCAGTTTTTAATCCCAACAATATACCCTATATTGCTTTTTATATTGTGCTAGTTTTCTAAAATTCAGAACTTCATGTGGGACCAAGTTGAACACATTATAGAAGCTTAAGTTCATCAATGAAACTTATGATCTCATTAAGACACAAGAAGTTGATTTGACAATGCCTGTTTTTTTTCCCCTCAGAAAACCATGCTAATTTGCATTAATCATTTTAACTTCCTTTAATTCTTTACTGATTGCATCTCATATCAGCCTTTCCATGAGCCTGCTCGGGAGTTTAATGTCATGCTAACCGGCTTATATAGCTGTCCAGGTCATCCCATTTACTCTTTAAAACTTTTGACATTATCTATTTTCCAGTATGCTTGACCTTTGCGATCAGTCATAGCCAGAATGGATGTTTTGACAGGGCCTATGGTTGGCATGAGTAGGCATAAGACTTCTCACAAGCAAAACAAACACTGATAAATACATGAGATGAATTGCTTAAAATCTGCTTTCAGAGGCTGGGGTCATAGCCCATCCATAGCTGTGCCACAGTTCCCAATATTCCAAGATTTGTTAAAAATCAGCTTCAATGGTTCAGAGACTTCCTTTGCCAATTCATTCAATACTCTTGGATGCTTGCTATCTGATCCTGATAATTTTAAAATATTGAAAGCTGAAAGTGTGATTTTTAATTTGATTGTGTTCCTTTACAGAAGTTTCAAAGTAGTTCTGTGGTTGTCAGTGCCTACTAATTGATTTTTATTAACTTGTAACTGACATCATTAGCTTGTTCAAAAATGTTGCTAATAATTGTTTTGTTTGATGGAGGTAGGAGAGGGTTTTTTGTTTTGTTTTAATACAAGAGGTTAGAAGCAGAACAGCTACAGGAGGAAAAGGTCTCAATACATCAATCCAGAACAGCAACAGTCTGCATATACACTAGCTACAGACTGGTCCAGTACAGCAATGTAGCAGAGTGCAACATTGTGCTCATAGCTAGGCACATGGCACAAGTGAGAAACCTGAAATAAAAATTTAAAAAACTAGACAAACCCACAGAATTTGCTGCCAACTGGAAAAAAAAAAAACATACAAAATCCCAGCCACTCCCAGTGCATGAGTCCGATCCTGCATGCAAGTATTGGGGTTCCTGGGCTATTAGCATAATGTCCTTCAAAAGAGCAGTAAACAAAGAGGGAAATGCTTAATTGTGGTGACAGTCCATTTAGTTTATTAACTGAAGAGCCTATTTAGGATTTGGCTATGTCAGCAATCTGCTGTATCAGAACTCATTGTACTTTGGCTGGTATATCAAGATAATTTTTAAACCTCAGGATCTCAGCTCCATAAATTTTATTTTTAGGGTAGGAGACTGAGCGAGAAAAAGGACTATAACTCATTTGAGGAAATTTTTATGAAGAGACTGAGTAAACAATCCTAAAAAATTCAGTCATCTTGAATATTCAATAGCTAGAAGGCTACCAACATCACATGCACAATATGCGTAACTTTACTAGTGCTACAGTTTTTGTGGTAATCACAAAGTTTTGAGTGATTTTTGTCACAGACCATTAGCTTGTTAGATAGAAAAACTGTGGTATGGTTTCATGTACCAATAAAGGTTAAATTTGTGAGCTTCTCCTTTAAAGAAAGCTTTTACTCAATGATCAATATTGCAAGCACTAAACTTTTTCCCTGTATTTCACCTAATTATTGCTTTAATGGCTTAGCAAATGAAAGAAGGCCTATTAAATTAATAAGTGAATATGCAGCATACAAATATACAACCTAAGTAACAAAATTAAACAATAAAAACTGCATTTTGATAATCAGAATGTATTACTTGATTAAACATGGTTGCAATGCCCTTATGGAGTAATAGCACTAAAGATGATCAATTTGTCTACGCATAAAAACAATCTTTTCTGGTGACACTTAGATGACCAAACAACAATGAAAGCAAAAGAGTTCTTTTAAAATATATAACACTTCGAAGTACAGAAATATGAAATAGTCTTCATGTTCATCCATCCCTGACATTGAATTTCAGCTGTTTTGAATCATATTAGTTTCATAATTTGGACAATGATACCCAACAAGCAAGTGGCCAACTATATCCCCTCTTAAATGTGATGCCAAAATGGTATTTCCCCCTTCTTCTCTCCAAGATTTAAACAAAAGAACAAATAACCAAATGTAAAATGCTCTCTTTTAATAACTAAATTAAGAAAGTTAAACAGTTTTAAAATGTAAACTTGCAAATAAACCATAACAAAATGTAATTAAGACTTTAAAATTTGCAACTCAGTATTAAAAACTCAATAGAAATAGAAAGGAATTGGGGTTGTTTTTTTTTTTTTTTTTTTTTTTGGTTAAATGTAAGTAATTCAAGGCTGGTACAAATAGCTGAAAAAGTAATACTTAGTTCTGTGCATCTCCCATGAAATGTAAAGAAGTGCATAGTAATTCCACTGGAGAACTTGCAGACATATGGAAAGTAATTTCATTAGCATACAGGACATTTAACACACTTATTTTACAATGGGCAATGTTACATGTAAAACAGAAAATCCTCATTGCATGATAAAACAGTTTAGTAGGTGGACATGACTAAAATGCTATGGTTTTAAGACCATTTGAATGCGGTTACAAAGTTTATTAAATAAAAATTTTTGAAACATTTCAGTATACATGTTTTGATACAAGAATAACTTGCCGTTTCAATCTTCCAGTTCAAATGGTGATGGTATGGTTTTTCTTAATTTAAATAAGTTCATTTTAATTTGAAGAACAAATCATAACACACTTGTCAAATATTGGAAACATTACTGTAAATACAGCACATGATTCCTGAAAGAGCGAAGTTACAGCCATCTACAGGTACATCATCATAAACAAAAAGTGCAATCCAACTGAAAGAATTCATGCTTGGCAAAAGCCAAAAAATTATATCACTGGCTTTCAGAATCTTCCCAGTGTTTACATGTTTGCAGTAAAATGATCATGGCTGGGTTCTATTGCATCAGTATGGCTCATTCAATCCAAAATGAGTTTCCTTTGCAATAGAATCCATATACTGTATGTACAGGTATGTATATATATTATATATTTTATATATATATAAAAAAGCAAAAACAAAACAAAACAAAGAAAAAAACAAAAAACCTTTCCTGATTTTTTTTTTTTTTTGTTAAAACATGAAAAAAATTCTCTTAGACAAAGAGGCAACTTTTGGAAAATAATACTTTTAGTTGAATCAGAGAAGACTAGTTAAAATCACAGAGGTTTTGCATTTTAAAAAAAGGAAAGCACTAGGATCAGTTATTGGCACTAAGTTACTATTTACACTGAACAGAGGTCTTGCAGTTTACATAAACATCAATACAATGCAGTTTCTGAGTCTTTGATTAAGAAACGTGTTTCTCTCCTTTTCGTAGAGGACATTCAGATTATTAGGACAAGTGGTCATCGACAAGTTCTGCAGAAGTTCTCAACTTCAGACTCGTGCGTTCTGGTGCTGGAAGATGCTGCACTTTGGAGAAGCCTGTCACTGAGTTGGAAGCTAATGGGGTCAGGGGGACACCTGATAATGACAGTCCACGTAGACTAGGAATTTACAGGTTGTCACCAGGCTGGTACTGGGGTTCTGTTGCAGTAAAGTAGTCTTCAAGGAAACCCTGCAAATATTCAAAAGTTGGACGTTCCTCTGGATCTTTTTTCCAGCAGTGGATCATAAGCTCATGCAGGGAGATGGGACAGTCCTGAGGACATGGCATCCTATACCCACGTTCTACCTGCTCCAAGACTTCACGGTTATTCATACCTACAAAGAGGCAATGTGAAATGGTCTCTGTTAAAATACAGACTTTTCCCATGTACAATACTTGCTATATTCTCAAGTTTATTCAGTCCTTCTTGTAGAAGGAAACACCCCCCTCCCCCAATGGCTCCAGCTTTGAAGCTACTCCAATATAGACTGGATCCATTTTCTTGCCAAGCAATGAGCTCATCTAATCACAGATCAGTAAAATGCTGCTCTCAAGAATACCCCATCCACTTTACTGACTTCAAATACATACTCCTCTGCTTTTAGAATATCAGATATCACTGACAGCAGCTTTAATACTTGTACAGAAGTTTATTGTTACTGATGACCTACAGTGTCTTTTTCTGCATCAGACTTAGTTCATCTTATGCTAATTGATACCAACTGCAGAATTTGGTTTGACAGAAAAGTGTAATGGTTACATGTAAGAATGCCATTTTAAGAACATGGGTTAGTGCCAGTGCAGTTTTGAACACATACCACTGTTACTTCTATTATGTTCTATCCCAGCCCTAGTCTACACATGCCACCTTTTTCAGCGGCAATCAAAGGGAGATACACAAGTTACTTAAAATATCGTGTGCATCTCCCTAATGTCCACCTACCTTGGCAGCTCCACTGCATTGAGTTGAAGGGAAATGGCCTCTCCAACTCATTGCTACTCCACTTGAGGGGGTGGACTTTAGCAATCGACTTCCCAGTCTACTGAGCAGGTCTTCACAGACCCCTCTATTGAACTGGGAAGTTCAAACCGATGGTGGCAAAC
The DNA here is from genome assembly GCA_007922195.1 of Podocnemis expansa. Taxonomy (NCBI): domain Eukaryota; kingdom Metazoa; phylum Chordata; order Testudines; family Podocnemididae; genus Podocnemis; species Podocnemis expansa. Next base: position 58,953,252 of record ML681979.1, read on the forward strand.
TTGACAATGGTGAATTTTGTCCACTTTCTTGACACTACAGTACAAATCAGGGATAGACATATCACCACCACCCTATACCGAAAACCTACTGATCAGTATAGTTACCTACATCCTTCGAGCTTCCATCCTAAACACACCACACGATCCATTGTCTACAGCCAAGCCCTAAGATATAACCGCATCTGCTCTGATCCCTCAGACCGAGACAGACATCTTGAGGATCTCTATCAAGCATTCTTGAAACTACAGTACCCAGCTGGGGAAGTAAGAGAACAAATTGACAGAGCTAGACGGGTTCCCCGAAGTCATCTACTACAGGAGAGACCCAAGAAAGAAAGCAACAGAACACCACTAGTCACCACATATAATCCTCAAGTCAGACCTCTGCAAAAGATCATTAAGGACCTACAGCCTATTCTAAAAGATGATCCCTCTCTCTCTCAAGCATTAGGAGACAGACCTCTCCTTGCCTATAGGCAGCCCCCTAATCTTAAACAGATACTCACCAGCAACTACAGATCTAACAACAAGAACATTGAAGCAGGCACACACCCTTGCAAAAAACCAGGCTGCCAAGTCTGCCCACATATCTACACAACAAACACCATCATAGGTCCTAATCAAGCCTGCTACTCCATCAAAGGCTCATTTACCTGCTCGTCTACTAATGTGGTCTATGCCATCATGTGCAAGAAATGCCCCAACACCTTATATATTGGACAAACAGGACGATCGCTCCTCCCTCCGTAAGAGATTGAATGAGCACAGAGCTGATATCAGAAATCAAAGAACAAAGAAACCAGTTGCTGAGCACTTCCATCTTCCTAATCACTCGATGATGGATTTGTTAACGACTGTCGTTAGAGATGTACCTGGGACATCAAGACTCCAAAGAGAAACAGCTGAACTCGAATTAATGTGCAAACTAAACTCTGTGAAAGCAGGACTCAATCGAGATTATGGGTTCTTTTCACATTACAAAGGGTAATTTGACTTCAGGCTTCCCATTCTTTAAGCCTGTAAACTGCTCTGATTTGCTGTTACTTTATGACCTGATCCTATGTTTTACACCCCACTGCATTTAGTTTCATTCCTTTCTGTAAGTTCACCCATCTTCGAAGCATCTGAGGAAGTGGGATCTTCTCCCACGAAAGCTCATGCAAAAAATAAATCTGTTAGTCTTGAAGTGCCACACAACTCCTTGTTGTTTTTTAATGGTGAATTTGCCACCATCAGTACAAACATGCCCCCAAAGAGAACAAATTTGTTCTCACTGAGGAGATAGGTAAAATACAAACAAAATAATCCTGTTTGCAAGGGGACCAACTCTCCTTGTGGACACACCTCCTCCATGACCTCTCTCCTCATGCTACAAGATATACTTCCCAGTCTGTGTTTTACTGCTGGACTTCTGGCTCCCTTATCTCTGTGCTTTGGCTTTCCACCCCCCCCCCCCCAACAGATCATTCAGGTGAAATTTCCAATCTTTAAGTACCTGCAAATCAGTTCTGCTGAGAAACTGTGTAGGCATTTTAGTTGGTTTTGGAGTTACACAGGCATATTTCATGGCTCTAACATCTACTAGATTCCCTGGAAGGAATAAAAGTCTTATTAAAAGGCCTGAGCCCTACTGCTCATTTGCCAGTCCTGCCAAGTCCGTCATGCTCTAAACCTCACTAGGACAGCCAGACCTTTGCCGTACCTTAAAAGTCTGCCACATACCAAATGAGAATCTGTGTGGGTCTCATTTGTCAGCAAATAAGCTCCAAAATACATCCCACCATTTCTGGAAAATGCCTAGAGACGTTAATATTCTACAAGCCCTTCATCACAAAGACCAAAGGCATTGTCTCCAGATCTCACTGTTTTTGACATATGCTGAAAAAGAAGGGAAAAAGGAAGACCCGGGGAACTACAGACCAATCAGTTTCACCTCAATCCCTGGAAAAATCATGGAATGGGTCATCAAAGAATTTATTCTGAAACACTTGGAGGAAAAGAGTGATCAGGACAAGTCAGCATGGCTTCACCAAGGGCAAGTCAGGCTTGACCAACCTGATCAATCACCTTCCATGATGAGATGACTGGATATGTGGATGCAGAAATAGCCATCAATGTGATATACCTTGACGTTAGCACAGCTTTTGATACAGTTTCCCACAGCATCCTCATCAGCAAGTTAAGGAAGTGTGGTTTGGATGAATGGACTGGAAGGTGGATAGAAAGCTGGTTAGATCACTGGGCTCAGCAGGTATGGATCAGTGGATTTCCAAAGGGATAGCATCAGTGTCTAGTCGGCAACCAGTAACTAGTGGAGTGCCCCAAGGGTTAGTGCTGTTCAACATCTTCATTAATGATCTGGATGATGGGACTGATTGCATGCTCAGTGAATTCACAGATGATACCAAGTTGGGGGAAATGGTAACATGCTGGAGGGTAGGGATAGGATTCAGGGAGACCTAAACAAATGGGAGCATTGGGCCAAACAAAATCTCATGAGGCTCAACAAGGACAAGTGCAAAGTCCTGCACTTAGGACAGAAAAATCTCATGTACTGCTACAAGCTGGGGACTGATCGGCTAAGCAGCAGCACTGTAGGAAAGGACCTGGGGGTTATGCTGGATGGGAAGCTGGATATGAGTTAACCATGTGCTCCTGTTGTCAAAAAGGACAATGGCATACTGGCCTGCATCAGTAGGAGTGTTGCCAGCAGATCGAGGGATGTGATTATTCCCCTCTGTTTGGCACTGGAGAGGCCACATCTGGAATACTATGTCCAGTTTTGGGCTCCCCACTACAAAAAGGACGTGGACAAATTAGAGTCCAGCAGAGGGCAACAAAAATGATTAGAAGGTTGGGGTACGTGACTTATGAGGAGAGACTGAAGGAACTAGGCTTAGTGAGTCTGCAAAAGAGAAGACTGAGGGGGAATTTGACAGCTACCTTCAGCTACTCAAAGGGTTTCTCCAGAGAGGAGGGAGCTAGGCTGTTCTCAGTAGTAAAAGAGGACAGAAGAAGGAGCAAATGGTTTCAAGTTGCAGCTGGGGAGGCTGAGGTTGGATACTAGGAAAAGCTTTTTCACTAGGAGGGTGGTGAAGCATTGGAATGGGTTACCTCGGAGGTGGTGGAATCTCTATCTTTGGAAATATTTAAGGCCTAGATAAAACCTTGTCTAGGATGATTTAGTGGGAGTGGTGCTGCTTTTAGCGGTGGGTTAGACTAAATGACCTAATGAGGTCGCTTACAACCTTATGATTCTATGCTATCAGAGCACAGAAAAGTCTGTCATGCAGGCTAAATGTTTGTAAGTACAGTATTTGTGTCATGCCACCAATGTACAATTGTATATTACACAAAGCATAAAGACAGCTCATGCCCCAAAGAGATTACAACTGAAAAGACAGGCACATAAAAGATGATATACCCTTGGAAATACGGAAGCTGGATGATAAGGTTTTGTTTTTTGAATTATAAACTCCCAGTTAAATTTCCAACTTTTAAATTTGAATCCACTAGGCCAAGTCACCTCACATTTTGGTGAAAAAGATCCCTTCAGTGCTTCTCTCTCAAATGCAATATTACAATTCTTTCAAGTCTGATTAAATAAGGTTTTATTCATAACACAGGTAAATATATTGCTTGTTTACATTCTAGAATTTTTATGTTGGCAGTGGCCCTTTAAATGCCAGGCAAGTACAAGACAAATGGCAACAGGACCACAAACTTTCCACCCAAATTTGAATTAATCATTTTGTTATTCTGGGATATTAGTTTAGTATTTTTATCCAGTGCATTATTTTGTGCAGTTCAGTACATGGTGAAACTTGATAACAGACTGCCATATATACTTGCATATAACCTGAGATTTTTGTGCCTGAAAATTGGCTTCAAAACAGGCACTTGGCTATACACAGTCAATACAGTAAACAGCCCCAGCCCAGGAGTTTCACTGACCATACTCCAGGCTGGAGGCCCAGTGTGGCTGGGGTAGTCATGTTGGACAGTTGGCTTGGGCCGGGATTGGAGTTAGGAGGTGATGCCGGCATCTGGAGTGGCCACATAAGGGGTGCAGGTTGGCCTGAAGGTTGAAGAGGGGTTCAGGGAGGCCAGGGAAATGATGGCAGGGCACAGGGTTGGGGGGCGGAGCCTGGGAGGCTGGGAAAAGCGGCAGTGGCAGGGGTTTGGGGGTTAGGGAGGGTGTCAGGAACTCCGTGGGAAGCCAGCAGCACTGGGGTGGGGGGAGGGTTAGGGGCCTTGCTAAGCAGATATTTTCATAGAGCTGCCGCAGCGACAGCCAGATCTCAACTGCTCAGCCCAATGCCCCCAGAGACCCCTCATTGGACCAGTCCAGTACCCTGGGCCAGGCTGGCCTCACAAGCCACAAATTACCTTCCCTCAGTCTTGGGTCTCATACGCATCCCTGATGCTCCCCCCAACGCTGCACCCTAGTGCCAGGCCAGGCTGGGGGTGGCTCAAGAGTAACCTTCCAAGCAACATGGGGACGCAACTTGCTGGCAGGCACAGCATGCCCACAGACAATGCCAGCATTTGGGACTGGAAACAAGGGGGAGGCCCAGCATGTTCCTCTCTAGGTCTCACCCTGAACCACTCTCCATCGCCCACTTGCCACTGTCAACCCTTCCCCTATCTGCCCAGCCAAAGATCACAGTGGGGGGGGAACAGGAGCTGCAGCTAGCAGCCAGCCCAGCTGTGGGCACAGGACAGCGCTGCGTGAGCCTAGCACAGGGAGTAAACCTGGAGTGAGTCCAACAAGGAGCAGCGGGGTCAGTGGCCCTGCAGCACAGAGGGTGCTCTTGACAAGAAAGCTGCCCACAGGGTCCTGGCTCTGAGCAGTCTCCTTTGCCCCCGTGGATTAAGAACCGTGCCAGCCCCTGGCTAACCAAGACTGCATCTTGAACCGGGCCAGCAGGCTCAGACAGAGCTCCCAGACAATGGTGCCAGCTCTCCATGCAGCCTCGACACCTGAGACCAAAAGGGGACCTCAGCTTATACACAGGTCACCCATTTTTGCCTCTTTTTGGATCTCAGAATTGGGGGGGGGGGTCGGCTTATGCACACATCAGCTTATACACAAGTATATACCATAAGAAAAAAGAGTGGGGGAGAAAGAGAAACAGTTCGCAACTTCTTTCTTTTTTAACACACAGGAAAGATTAACATATTCCACATACTGTGCTAACTGGCAACAGATATTCCCCTTCCATGCCTGAAAAATCCAGGTATAAAACAATCAATACGGCTATTGCTTATCACCCTAGTATTATCCAGAAGAACTCTTCTTGCTGAGTCTGAGACACCAACAAGCTACTTCTTGCATTTATTTTGGAAGTTCATCTCTGCCAATAGTTAGAGATTTCACACTTATCCAGTAAACTTTATTTTGTTTTACATGAAATGAGCTATCAGTTTAAGAGGGACAGCACATCTGAATCCCTCTCTATTACTAGTCAGATGTATGATTATTAAAATCATTTAAAACATTGTTTATTTTGTTCTGATGCTGCTCATTTACTTTTCTACAAACTTTCTAGTAGGATAAGTGAATCCAGATAGGCCAGTTCCAGAGGTGTAGCCATGTTCATCTAGTTCAGCAAAACAAACAAGACTCTCAAAGTGCCACAAGACTCCTAACATTTATCGCATTTTTCCTTAAACATTTGAAAATGGGAAAAAAAGTATATTTGTATAATATAAATAGGCCAGCTTCACTATTTCTCCTACATTAACTCAACCTTGTTGTATCTCCATTTCTAACAAGCAGAGAGAATATTCAAGATGTGTACAGTTCACTTCTCTTCTAAAAACCCCCCAAACTTTTAATTTACTTAAAACAAATGCATATACTCAGTTGTATTTGTAATAGGTTTCTAAACACTTTAAATGTTCTTACAAAACACACTTCTGGGAAATAAACTGGTTCACAACTTCCTATACCAGGCAGCAGAAATTTCACTATCCTGGATTTCTGCTGCATTCAAATCACTCAGGTCAGGGAAAATACTTTCACTTAAGCACTAAAAGGCAACTTTTCTTTTCGCTCTTGATTCCCCCAGAGGAGTGAGAAAATACACTGCTTTATTGGTGAACCCTGCCTTGTTCTTTAGATGTCAAAGGATGATGCTGTTTTAGGACCACACATCTCCCTCCTGTCTCAGCCTAGGAATCCCTAAAGTCACTGAGAAGCCATACAAATCTGCTGCCCAAAGCTATACAGATCAGAAATAGAGAAGTTTTATTACCTGGTTTATCTAGAAAAGCTCTAACAGAGTTTCTCGCCCTCGATCAATTTCCATTATTCTAAGGAAATGTACAGAGTGTCACACAGGGGATCTAAAAGCTCAGTTCTGGTTTGGGGAGAAGTCATTCCTCAGTTTGTCTGACAGCAGAATACTTCAGCCTGTCTTTTGGGGACCCCCTCTTGTCAGCCCTGAAGCAGAAGGCAGAGTTGAGGGTGTAGGGGCATGTGTGTTACAGAGATTGTGGGCAGCACTCAGGGAACAGGTTTCTTTAACCTAGTTGTCTACGTTCCCCCTCCCAAGTAGCCCTAAATGAGGAAGGTGCAATGATAGTTTTATGATATTTTACTTCCTTACCACTTTTACATGGGCTGACTTTTGGGCTGCATCTCTTAAAGGCACAGCACATAATCTCACTCTAAATTAAACTGGAATATTTCAGGACTCCCATGATTTGTTGTATCCTTTTCCATAGGTTCAGTAAAGTATCTCTTGTTACATAGCTCTTACTCTGATGAACAGATTCATAAGCCAAAGGGTATCACCATTAAATAAAAGCTTTTCCTTTTCTTGTAGTATACTGTCATGCAGCCTCCTCTGCATGGAATTACTTCCCTGTCCCAGTTTGCCATACAATCACCCTCTTCTTTCATATTCCTTCATTTTACATTTCCTTTGGAATACCCAATAAAAGGTGAGTTACATGTATAGATGCAACAAAACCAAACCTCAAAGTCAACCCACCATTAATTTCTCACAATATGTTCTGCATCTTTTAGACTGTCTCACTACTTGTTTAGCATCAATGCATTTGTCACTGTGCAATACTCAGAACAGTACTGTCCCTGCCTTGACAATTTTAGACTGAGCCTATGCCTTCATTATGGTGAGATAACTAACCCACGTTCATTATCCTGTTGTAAAATCTTGTTGAAACAAGGCACTTGAGTTTTCTTCTGTTGGGTAAAGCAGGTGAGGTCCACCACAGACACACAGGAAAGTGCTGACTTTGCCTAGTTACCTGATAGTAAAGACTACAGGTGCCTGGTCTCCATTAGGATCTACACCAATAAATTAATGCACATTAGCTAGCTTGTTGTAAACAAAACAAAACCAAAAACAACCCCCACCACAAAACAAACGCACAGAAAACACACACCCCCTTTTATGCAATGAAGACACAGCCATAGTCTAAAATCATCAGGGTAGGGACAGTTAAATTTGGGTATTGTACAGTACCATCTTCATTACTGATGCTACATGAATGACAGACATCCTTCTCTGCTTCATTTGTGGTGCTGCAGTTTTATTGACTAAACTGAGCATAGAATTCCAGTGGCCGACATTTGTGAAGCCACACCCAAGGTTCTTGCGTCAAGATTTAATTTTCTCTCAGTATTCAAAAAGCAAGAGAACTAGAAGCACATCCGTATAGTGTGCATCTCAGACCCTTGTTTACTATGCCAAAAAATGAAAGTACCTCTCCAAGAGTAAGGCAAATATCAGGTCAAACAACTGTATGCTTCAAAACCAGTGTTCTTAGTCTAAGACTCATCTATATTTATCTGTAAAACATGAGGCCACAAATAGCATTTGTTAGCTAATGGTGAAGTAGAGGAAGTTGCATCATGATATTGTAAACCTTTATATGATATCTTTTCCCAACTGTGTTATTAAATAGCTTACGACTATGTTTAAATTGTATTTAACTCTGTACAACGAAAGAATAAATGTGTCCAACAATTAAGAGAAACTGATTTTCAACTTAAATGGCATTGAAACTCTTACTGACACTGGATCAGGTTCTTGGAAATTGTCCTCTGGTTAATAGGCAGAAATACCTGCAGGTACACATAGCACTCAACACAAAAACTGAGTAGATTATCAACTTTGGATGTGCAAATGTTGGGGCAAATTTGGAAGCAATTTTTAAAGAGGCCCATCAAAAAGGTCAAGTTTCTGTTTTCACAAAAACAAAATGAGAAGTTATGTTAGCCTGAGTTTCATCAAAGCCAAGTTCACAGGTAGACTGGATAAAAGTTTCGGAGTTGGCTCATTTCTAGGCCTCTTACTTCAGTCTAATACACAGGTCTTTGTGCTGGTGTAACTCCAAAGCAATCAGTGGAGTTACACCAGACTAAAACCAGTGCAAGAATGATGCATCAGGCTACTTCTATTCCCACCTGCCCAAGTTAATATAGTTTTTTAGCCACATCGCAATGGTCTGGCAACACCACTGGCAAGGCCAAGAAAGAGGCAGCACCACATTTTCAAATGCTCAAGAGAGAAAAAAATAATCTGGTTTTAAAATATATTTATTTCCTACAGCAGGAATAATTGTGCACGTCATTAGCCAATATACTTAAGACAGACCTTGGATGTTCTGAGCTAAGGGCCAAATGACCGACTCTTCCTCACATTGAACAGTATCTTATATCACAAACAATCTCACTCAAATCAGCGAGCGAGAGAGAGAGAGAGAGAGAGAGAGATCGTGTGCATAGTGGTACTATTTGCTGTGAGAAATGGCTGCACAATTGGCCCCTTAGCCTTTGTAAACATAGCTTTGCTGTTTTCCAAAAGGCACATTCTGATGGTATTGCATACAGGATTTGATGGCCCTGTGGCAGATACTTCATCAGGTACATATGCTGTCATTCTGTGAATGAACATATTAAATGCAATTTTAACACTAGAAAGCAAGATAAGCAAAGCTAATGTGCTTGCTTGGTGTAGTTGAGATGTGTGGCTGCACTGCCAGATAAGCACCATTTTAAACAATAATTCTGCTGTATGACAGCCAAAGAACTGGAGCCTCCTACTGTGGTAAAAGGTAAGATAAAGATCCAAAGGGAATGTGAGCAAAGTAAAAATAGTAAAACCAAAAATCAGTTACTGCTCATTTTTGGCTTTGCTTCTCTCCTACTCTATATTTTTATCTCCCTCGCCCATGTACTGCTACTGACTAATACTGCTGAAGTCACTTATTCCAAGCCAATTCCTGAGTTAATAAATGGTTAAAACAGGGGTGGGCAACATTTTTGGCTTGAGGGCTACTTGCCCTGAATGGCCACTCATAGGGGGCCACAGGCTGGGGGGAAGGGTGGCTGGAGTGGAGGGGTGGGACTAGGAGCATGAGTGGCCAGTCCCACTCCCTCACCCTCCCTTTCAGCTCATGCCAGGGCCAGAGCACTGCCACTGCTCCTCCTTCTCCCCTGCTGCCCAGCTGGGAGGGAGAAGGAGCAGTGGCAGTTCCCTGGTCCCAGTTTGAGCCACTGCTGGACCCTGGAGGAGGAGGTAGAGTAGTAGCTCATGCCAGGGCCAGAGCACTGCCACCACTCCTTCTCTCTCCCAGCTAGGTAGGAGTGGAGAAGAAGGAGCAGCAGCTGTTTTCTGGCCTGGGCATGAGCTGCTGCCCTCCTTTCCCTACAACTGCCATGTCTAGTGGCGCCATAGAGGCAAGACCACTGCCGCCACTCCTGGAGGTGGAGTGGAAGCTGCAGTCTGGCAGTGGCACAAACTGCTGCTGGACCTGGGAGGAGTGTGGGAGGGAAAAAGGCAGTGGTGTGAGCCACATGGAGCTAGGAGGGCGGGGAGTAAGAGCAGCAGCTGGTGAGCCGGAGGCAAGGTGCTCACAGGCTGGATTTGGCCCATGGGCTGGAGTTTGCCCACCTCTGGGTTAAAGAGAGCAAGCAGCATTAAATTAATTGAACTCTGCAGTCCTTCAAAAATCAGCAAACTGCTGGCAGTGACTCTGAGGGCTGTAGTGCAATGTTAAAGGGTAAACTCTGCCATCTCCTTAATCTTTGACTCCTCATCATAGTCTCCAAGCCTCATGGTTTCATCCTCTTCTCACCCAAAATGGAGCACCACGGTGCTTGATCTGAAGACTGAGGGTGAGAGAATGCCACAGACTTTCCATTCATATGTACAATAATTTCCTCTCCTCTCTACTGTCTATTTTTCCTCCATGTTGTGCCTCTTGCCTTTTACTCAAACAAAACAAGATAAAATAACCTTTCTTCCCCAGGTAGTCAATGGCATGGTATCTTTGCAAGCAGACCTGAGGTGTGGGTGCAAGTATGCATGTAAACAACCCACGGACACGCTGTCTTACTCTGCTGCACATTTTAAACAAGGGTGCTTTATTTTTTCCAACCCCCATGACAATAAAGCTGCCATTTCTGTAGACAAATGCTTAACTCTCTTCAGAAGCTGATATTTGATATATGGCTCTGACTACTTTTATAATTGCAGAAATTGACTTTAAAGAATCACACAAACTGCTTTAGCATCCTTTCAGTTATAACCTACCACAAGTCTGTTATAGCTTATCAAAACCAACAGTGATAAACTTTGCCAGCACTTCACTATTTGGACACATCTTAATGAAAAATACACACAGTCTTGATATTCTGGTTCTCATTTCACAGACTGTATTCACAATGTTAAAGTAAATAAGAAATATATGCTCCACGAAGTGTACTGTTGTCACCATTCCTTTTTCCCCATACAAACACCTCTGTCTTTTGGAAACCGTGGCAGGGAAACTCACCCTTCTAAAACCCTTCTAAAAACATTCTATGGGGCAGAGTTTCAATAAGGCACCTAACTGGCTCTCACATTCCCCTTCATAAAGAACTTAACCTGTTTGCAAAGCAGCATTGGATTGTGGCCTGCATGTTACATTACTAAGTTCTTTCACTTCCATCTCTTTTTATACCCAGGACTGAGATCTAAAAATATCTAAGATGAATTCTGGCAACATCACATATCGAGGCTAGTCCAGCTAGACTGACAGATAAATCCATTCTGTATCTTGTCTACTGATACCAGGCCTGGATTAAGGGGCCTTGGGGCTCCTACCCTCCACCACCAGGGGGGTTCCCATCTGGTCTGGTGCTGGGAAGAACCAGACGCCATGCTCCTGCTCCACCCCTGGGCCAGCTGGCACCACCTCCTAGGGGAGGCCAGGTTGGCCTGGAGGGTTGCATTGGAGGCCATACCATGCTCCAGCTGGCCCCAGTCCTGCCCCCACTGTGGAATGAACAGGGCTGACCTGCCCTGGCCCTCAGGAAAACTAGCCAGCCCAAGGAGCATGGAGCCCAGCCTCTGTCCCAGGTCCTCCCCCACCTCAGAAGGCAAGGGCTCTCTCAGCTCCCTCCCTGGCACTATGGGGGCTTAAACAGGGTGGCTGGATCTGGCAGGGGACAAAGGGCTGGAGCCTGGGGTCCCTCTTCAAGTCAGGGCCCAGAGCTTTAGCCCCTCCCTTAATCCAGCCCTGATACCCTTAAAATAAAATTGAATGCAAATGCCACTGTGACTTCTTTGGGCTAAAATGCAGTACTTCTACATTAAAAAACAAACAACGAGTCCCATGGCAGTTTTAAAGACTAACATATATTTATTGCATGAGATTTTGTAGCAGAATCCCATGACAGGTCATGCAATAAATATGTTAGCCTTTAAAAGTGCCACAGGACTCCTTGTTTATTTTGCTGAACTAGAGTAACACAGCTACCCCCATGGTACTTCTACGTTGTCTTCATTATTATGCTGAAAAAAATCCTCAATTTAATTGAGATCAGTAAAAAGGATTCAGAGCAAAAGCAGATTCTAATCACCCTTATAATGGTGTGGATACAGTATGCACCAACATAGGAAAGGACCTCGATATATGCACAACTTCAAGCATGTAAGTATAATACTATCTGAAGTCTATGGAATGGTTCATGCGTTTACAGTTGCGAGATGCTTAAGAAATTTCCTTGCATAGTATTGTCGCCTGCTTTTCTTACCTGGATAGGGCACTCTCCCTTTTGTTACAAGCTCTGTGAGTAATATGCCGAAAGACCACACATCTGATTTTATTGTGAATCTTCCATACAATGCTGCTTCCGGTGCAGTCCATTTGATAGGGAACTTTGCACCTAATGAAAGAAACAAATGGGTTACACACAAGATGCAGGCATACAGAAGTACACTTTCATTCTGTGGGAGTCACAACAGCCAAAGGGCTGCCTATAGATGTTAATGAATGTCTCAATGGAATATGATCAAGGCTTTAACATGTGATTCACAGCAAATACAGTGGGCAGAATTTATGGATCAGAAAGGAAGACTTCTGATGGGCTTTTTCTATCTCCCCAATGTTTTTCTTCACAAGTTTCTCTCAGAGTCCAAGAGAAAAAATGTTAATTTAAACTCAACATTGAGGTTTTATATAAAAAAAAAAAATTTAGAAACCCTTATAATAAAAACCTGTTGTGTGTATTTTCACCCAACAAAAATGTTTTCAATTAACATTTCCTAGCAACATTCACAACCCAAAACACTGCTATGCCACGCTAGTGCATGAGAATAGAAGTGAAATATATTAGAAATACACCTTTCTTGCATTACTGTCGAATGGAAGCAAAAATATAAACAAAAAACTGAGGCATTTAAAAAAAGCCTTAAGATGTTACTAGAAACATGCAAGGATTTAAAAAAATAAAAATACTGCAAACCAAATTTCTTTGGGTGTGATGTCAGGGCAAAATTCTGTCCTGAAATTTATACCTTGACATTGTCCTTTTAAGCTCCTGGCACTGAAAATTCTACAGTGATGTCCAGTTTTAGTGCGTCCATCCATCATCAGAGCATGCAGGAGCCAATGGTGTTAGTAGCGATGATTTTTGCCTTTACTGGCGAGTAAAATAAGTCTTTAAACACTGATTTATTTGCTTTCCATTCATTTACTATTTTGATAGAAAAATGCTTTAAGTTTGTAGACAAAATTATACAGCCATTTCCTGTTGCCTTATATTAATGCACAAACAAACAAAAAAAAACAAACAAATGCTATTGGTATCTTCTGATGCCTGATTCCAGTTTGAAGGGCAGCACCCTCACACTGTGAAACATATTGAATTAATGAGAATTATTAGCATTTACTCATGGAAGTTGTTTAGCTTCAAAAAAAGGTTCATGAAAATCACCACTTGGACAAATTACTTCTAGGTAGTTAATTTACTGCACTGCTGATAGTACTTTGCTAATTAACAGTTTTGCCATTTCATTCAGTGATCAGCGCCTTGAATTTTGCCCCGCACTAAGCAATCTTACCCAGGCTTAGAATACAAAGCAGACAAGCTAAATCATGAGCTCTCTTAATTGGTTAAATGTCAGCCATTGTTTAAATATATTGTAGGAATAAACTTCAGAGCTAAATTATTTAGAAATTAATGCATCTTGTTGAGGCAAACTGAGTACAAGCTAAGTTGCTCACATAAGTCTTGTCAAACCTTAAGACCCAGGCCAGCATTTCAGAGTCCTAAATTGTGGAACCTAAATGTATATAGACACCTACATAAATGTGACCCGATTCCAAAGTCTTGTGCACCTGCTGCTCCCATTGACTCCAGTGGGTTCACAGCCTCAGCATGTGTGAAAGTTAGACCATCTCATTTTGATGTAGGGAAACAGATTCAGGAGCCTAATTTTAGGCATTCAGGTTTGAAAATTTTGGTTATCAGCACCTTCCTCTATGTCACTTATTAAAGGGATTAGTCTGAGATTACACATCATCTTGTCAAAATGGAAGAAAAGCACCTTATCTTCTTCTAAGTTATTCCTTAAAGCTCTCTCTTTGCTGGCATGTCTGTGACTGAGGAGAATTCCTGCCTGGGGTCCTCTCCTCCTTCAGCATTGGCTGGCTTCCCTGATTACCTACACCGCTGACTAGCAAGGACTACAAACCTTGCACTACTCCCTAGAGAAGGCCTAACGTGAGTGGTTCACATTTTGTGTTTGTTTGGATTACTGGTCCGGGTGGGCTTGTCCTGCCTGAGGAGCCACATGTAGAGTCCTGAAGAGTCGTGGGTATCTACTTCAGATCCACAGGTATCCGAATCCGTGGATGCGGGCATGGATACCCACAGATCCATTGTTGCGGACTGGAGCTCAGACGCAGGTTCTGTTTTTATCTGCCCAGGGTGCATTAGCTGCCACTGCTGCCTCTGCCACAGCTGCAGAATGCAGTAGGCAATGTTAAACAGCACATCAGGGAACAAAGGAAGCACTTCAGCGTATCCCAGCTCAGCTCTGTTTGCTTCTGCCAGCCAATCAAAGACAGCCACTAACAGGAGCCCAGCTTACCAGCTAGTCCCACCTCTGACTCTAGGAGCCCCAGCGGCCAGTCCCCACACTCCACCTGGTGATGGGCAGCTACCCCTGCACCCCTTCCCACACTGCCGGCCACCCAATCAGATGACTGGCAACTGCCACTGAATAGCCGAATGATCTCAGTCGCTCTGGCTTTCCTAGCCCACGTGGAATAAAAGTTGTTGAGATTGGGGCCAGAGGAGGCCCTGAACTGGATTTGGAGCTGCCAGCAAGTCCCACCTTCCCCTTCTCCCAAAGATGCTGCTGCCAAACAGAGGCTTTGTTCCTACAGTCAGAGCAGGAGCTGCTGCAAGGTGGGGTGGGGCGGATGCAGATGGACATAAATCCTGTCATGCAGATCCCAGACTGGATACAGGCTGAAACTGAGCAGATGCAGATTCACATTTTTGTATCCATGGAGGGTTCTGGCCACATGTGTCCTGAAGGGTGGGGTCCACTAGATGCCACGGCTGGGGGTCACCAATCTCTGCCAATCTTTAGATCTGGAGGCTTGGACTTTGGGTGGTGGCACTCAAGGGGGCCAAAAGCCAGGTTTTACTATGTGTTTAATACATTTCACAAGGTTAGTCTGCTGATTCTCATATTCCTGTTCTACTCTGTAACGGAACAGTTTCCTTGTCTCATGCTTCCTGTAAGGATCTAGAGAGAGGAAGTCATCTGCATACATACAGTCCTGAAGGAAGGACATTCCACCAGGCTCCTCCATGCAGCCCTGCCAACTCCACCTTCATTTTCATCTTCCTTTCCTGATACAGTGCTCCCCCTATGGGACGTATTGTGAGTGGGTGCTGGAGCACCGTGGGAAGGGAAGAGGAGGGGAAGGTTACCTTTCCTGTGTAACCTTTACATGCCTCTTCTCCAGAGATCTAGATAAGAGAAAGCCAAGTGTATGGAATGCTGTTGAGACAACTACTGGAAATGGCAGGGTAACCCCCCAGTATTTGGTGGTGAGGTGAGGCTGGATCTCTGTCTACAGGGGCTGCTGGCTAAATTTGTTTACTATGTAGTGTTTTTCACTTGGGACACTATTAATTATTATTATTAACACACTAACTTTTTACATGTTGTGTATTTTGCTTTATCTTTTTGTATTATTTACTGCTGTCAGGACTGGAGATGAAGACAACAGCTGAGTCCTGCCTGGAGTGCTCTTGGGCTTGCAAGGAAGCGGACAGATAAGTACCGTGTCAAATGACATTATCTGAGCTGGCCTAGCCATCACTGAATGATGGGCAGGAGCAGCATGGGACTGCACTGAGAGGCCCGACTACAATGCTGCCGTTGCAATGCTCACATGTCCTGTCCACATTAGCATTGCAGTAGCGTGGAGTAGTGGTTTTCAAAGTTACGGCTGGGACTCAGCATTGGGTCACAGACCATCAGGTACTAGGTTGCGGCACCCCCTGCTTCCACTACCAAAAGACTGGAAAGCATTGCTCAGAGATGCAATTGTTGGGTCATGAGCACAAATAATTTTTTTCTGCTGGGTCCTGTGGAAAAACATTTGAAAAACCACTGGTGTAGAATGTCATCTTGCAGTGTACAACTATGCCTAGCCTTGCTCCAAGCACCTGCAATCAGTGTCAGTTTGGTGCTGCACATCCCCTCTGAAAGAAGCTGTAGGTAGATGAAGTGTTTTTATCTGTGGCTAATGGGTTGCAACACCAACAAGTTGTATTGTAGACCAGCCTCCTGACTGCAAGGTGCGGGGGAGGGGGGGAATCAGCTGTACTGGTGACCTTGTATAAGGACAAGGCCTGTCCTCTTGCTCTCACTGAAAAGCAGAATTAACTGCTATTCCTAAATGCCCTCCTTGCTGTGCCTGCTTCTGCCTCACATGGGTATATAATGCACTAAAATGCTACAGTTCAGATGCTACTTCAACATAGCTTTTGACCCAAAAAACTATTACTGAGCCCACAGACTGCAACATATTATTTAAAACACAGCATATGAAACTAGCCACATGCTGTGAACAAACATCAGATAATAAATCTATTCCTGATTAAGGTGCTAATAAATTTCATGAGGCAGATCATCAGCTGGTGTAATTTGTTTCATTCCCAGTGGTTTGAAGGGGATCTGGCTCAATGGTTTCTGCTGAAACTGTATGTACTGTGTTTATTAAAAGCTAACACATCTGCAGTGTGACTGACACACAAATGTTTTAGGTCAGAGCAGTCTGTCCTCACCCAGAAGTCAAGTCTGAATTGATTGCTTTTATCCCCATTTATTAAATAGTTTCTGAATTCTCAGCTGGCTGTGCTGCTTACATCAGGGCCTTCAGACAAACAAACAGTTAGCTAAGAGGAGACAGTTCAGCAGACACGGGGATCCTAAGGGCACTGACTCTACCAGAAAAGGACATTAATGAGTCACAAGCCTGTTGCTAAACTCCCTGAATGTCTAGATAGGATGAGGGAGGACAAACTAGATTTCATCAGGGTTCATACATTTCATAAGCCCAAATAATCCCCTCTCCTCACTCTGCATTTGTGACACAAGTGAGAAGAGGAGCTGGTTGGAACTCCCAGAATGAATTTTCTGATAAGGAAATCCTCCTTTTTTTTTTTTTTTTTTTTTTTTAAAAATGAAACCAGAAAAGACAAAACCAAAAAGCCACCATGGAAACTGCGTCTCCACCATCCCAAAGCTACTGCAGAATACACTGAAACACAATTGTTAAAATTATTATATGTAAACCAAGGACAAACACTGGGCTTGGCAAAGGACACTACTTCCCTTTCATAAACATGACTCTGGGGTATTTAACCCCACCCCCCCTTTTTAAAGAGATGCTAAAACAATAAATTGTGGAAACTATTAGGTCAACTCAGAGAATTTAGTTCAATGTTAACTAGCTTGTGGGACTGGAAAGGGAAAGCCACAGAGATAAAAAATGCTGAAGCAAGCACGTAACAGGAAACAAGCCAACTTTGGTAGGCAATTTTGAGTGACGAATGCGAGTGGGGGAGGGTCTGAGCCAAAAACATACTATTAAATCCTGTATGTTGAGAGAACTGATGACATTATGAGCCTGGTGAAACACGGGAAACGAGAACAAGGATTCCTACTCTATCTAACCTGGGGATATGGGGCACAAGAAGACCCCCAAGATCTTAACAGAGCCCTGTATAATCAACCCTACTCTGCACACCCAAGCCTCTTGAACTGGTCACTTGCCTGTCATCTGAGGATGAATGGATAGGATTTTCTTTGAAGTTTATCTGTGGTTTTTTTCTCTAACACCCAGGGTTTGCTGTTGAGAAAAAACAAGTCATTACTCCTTTCCTCCATGCTACTGATACCTCTCGAAATGAGAGATGAACAGCAGGACCAAACCCTGGGTGTTCTGTGCTGCGGTAGTCTGTTGCAAATAATGTGGTTTGGTTAGCTGAAGAACCAGGTGCCTGTTCTCTACAAAAGGACTGACAGAGAACAAAGAAAACACCCATTTCAAGAAAAATCAAAGCAGACATCACATAACAAACAAAAAAGTACCCCTAAATTCACCAACACACGTGAGAGCCACAAAAATAGCTGTAGGTGGTCTGGAAGGCATCAGAAAACTCCTCATTGTTTCATCAGTGTTGGAATAGCATTACTTCAAGTGCTGTCAATATATGCAATAGATGTATGGACTGGAAGATAAATCTGTTTTGCAAAGGCAATTTAAATTTGTATTGGCTTCTACTGCTTATAATAGGAACAACACCCTGCAGTAATTCTTTCAAACAGTCAGGCTACATGCTTGGCTAAGACTTGTGTAGTCAGGTGGGGCACCGTTCCCCAAGCTAGAGGGAGAGGGACCACCCTCTCCTGGGTGTAGAGCCAGGCTGGATCCACCTCTTGGACTAGAAGATGAGAGGTGGGACAGGAAGTATATAAGGCAGGGCCTCCAGCTCAGTGAGGAAAGAGCCAGGGAAGAACACAGGCATCTCATTTGCTGAAGGCCTCTGACTCTGCTACTGAGCCAGATAGTACCCTAAGCCCGGGGGAGACTGAGTTTGGAGAGGAGCTGTTGAAATTGCTGAGGGCTGAAAACCCCACAGAAGTGGAGGACCACTGGATAATGGATCACTTCCATAGACTATGGTAGGAAGTAGCCAAGGGGAACCAGATTTTGGTTGGGTTTTGATGTCAGCACTCAAGTTGGCATATTTCAGTGCAGGGTTGTCTTGGGGAGGGTGCGTGAGAGGCGCGATCATTCTGGGCCCTGTGGTTCTGGTGTCCCGCACTGTCCTGCCCTGCTCCATGCTGGGGACTGGGCTAGCCAGCCAAAAGCGGCTCCCAGTTCAATGCTCCTGGTCTGCACCTCACCCCCCAAACACGCACACTGCTTTTGGCTCCGTGCCAGAGGCAGCGGTGAGGAGGCCGGAGGCGGTGCAGGGCCCATATCTCTACCTCCATCCCCGGCCGCGCTGCCTCCCACCCCCTCTGGCACAGAGCTGAAAGCAGAGTGTGTGGTGGTGGGGGGTGCAGACAGGGAGCACTGAACTGGGAGCTGTTTTGGCTAGTTCACCCAGTTCTCAACATGGGACCACTGACGCAGGAGTGAAGGGGTCTATCCCTCCCCTAAGCCAGCCAGCCAGCCCCACCTCCCAGAGCCACTTGGGGTTCGGCTAAGTAGGGGCCCTGCAGAGGGCGATTCACCCGGGGCTCCATGCCTCCCTAGGGATGGCCCTGTTTCAGTAGCAGCTGTGCTGACCCAGTGGCAGCCTCCTCCAGTTGTTGCTCTGCCCTGCTTGAGGACCAGAGCTGCTATAAGTGGTAGCCTGTGATTTACTAATTCCCCCGCAGATAGACTAACTCCCTCTCCCCACAGTGGTCTTGAGGTGCAGCAGCCTTCCTCTGAGCTAGAAGGGGAGAAACAACTAACACACTACATTTGATGGAGATCATAGGCAATGACTCCACTTCTATGATAAGAGCTGCTAAGATGAATATAGAGGTCATCAGGTACCTGGCTAAGAGCCAGAAGCAGCAACAGACGACACAGTACCAATAGCAGCAGCAACCAGTGCAACAACTGGGGGCCCAGTAACATCAGCTACTCTAGGAATTCAGAGCCCAACACCACAAAAAGCAGCTAACTTGTCTTCAGCAGCTGACTCCCCAGTTGCATGGCCCTAGTGACTGCAACACACAGAACCAACCACTCACTCCATTCGTCTGATCTCATAGGTGATGGGGCCCACCTGATAAACTATATATTTCTTAGAGGTCCTGCCAGTAGGCCAGAAATTTTGATTATTCTGAGGGCAGTGGAAGAGGATCCCTGGTTATAGGTTCGTTTACGAACCCTGCAGGATGCCAGTAGATTCTTCTTTGCGAGCTTCCAGGCCTGGGCCAGACACTCTTGTAGTTTCAGGTCACATTGCAAGAGCACCTGACTCATTAACAGGGCATAATCTCAGGCCCCCTCATTACTGTATATGCTCATGTATCAACTGAGATTTTTGTGCCTGAAAATTGGCTTCAGAACAGACACTTGGCTTATACATAGGTCAATACGGTAGACAGCCCCAGCCCAGGAGCTTCACTGAGGATGCTCCAGGCTGGAGCCCCAGTGTGGCTAGCCACACTGGGCAGTCAACCTGGGCTGGGGTCAGAGTTAGGAGGGGACCTCAGTGTCTGGAGTGGCCAGGTAAGAGGGCTCGGGGGGGGGGGTCAGCTTGGGGGCTGGGGTGGGGTTCAGGGAGGCCAGGAAGCAGCAGCAGGGCCCAGGGGTTGGGGGTAATGGGGAAAGGGTTGGAAGGGATTTTAGGGAGCAGGGGAACAGCAGTGGGGAGTGGAGAAGGTGGCAGCAAGCAGGGGAACAGCAGGGGAACGGACAGAGCAGGGGACAGCAGGAGGAGCAGAGAGAGCAGGGAATGGACAGAGCAGGGGGACAACAGATAAGCCGCAGCAGGGATTTGGAGGTTAGAGAGGGTGTTGGGGACTCCAGGGAAAGACAGCGGTGCTGGGTGAGGGGGCTAGGGGCCGAGACCAAAAAGGGACCTCGACTTATGCACAGGTCATCCATTTTTGCTTCTTTTTGGGGCTCAGAATTGGGGGGCTGGCTTATGAATGGATCAGCTTATACATGAGTGTATATGGCAGATCCAATAGGTTGAAGGGTTGTCGGCTATACTGTAGTTCAAGGGATGAGAATTTCACGGATGACTAGAGTACTCCTCTAATAACCAACAGTTGGGGAGGAATCACCTGGACCCACTGGCAGACTTCTGAGTGTGAATGCAATGTCAAAGTTAGATGCCTATCCAGTGCCTCGAAAAGATAAGCTCTTAAATTGGCTCAGGGAGGCCTGATACATCATGGCCCTTCATCTCATGAAGGGCTACAAGCAGATTTCCCTAGAACTTGGGATCAGGGGTAAGACTATTTGCCACCCCATTTGGACTCTATCACTTCACTTGGATTGCCTTTGACCTTCCTGGAGGCCAGGTGACCTTCCAGTGGCTAACAGATTGCTTCTGAGCGCCTTGTACAACATACGCTCAGAACACTTGAATAAATGTAGTGGTGTACAGCTGGTGCTGGGAAGACCATTTAAATCAGGTGTTGATCCTCTTCTAGGGCTCTGTGGGATACCAAGTTAACGGAGAACCCAAAGAAGTGCTGGATTGGGTGGCAAGAAACCATCTGCCCGTGATATACCATAGGGTGAGGTCAAATATCCCCCCCCGCTGCAGGAAAAGCTCAAGAGCTGCAAAAATGTCCAATCATGGGCACAAACAGGCTTCTGGTGCTAGCTGGCTATTACCGACAGATCATGCCCCAGTTTACTTCAAGGATAGCCCCCATCGAGCACACACCTCAGCAGATGCCTTCCAGACCCTCAAGGTGCACCTGCACCAGGAGACACTACTCTTCAGCTCTGACTTTGACCATAAATTCATCATCCAAACAGGCACTTTGGAAGTGGGCCATGGGCAGTCTTCTCCCAGGTGGTACAAGGAGAAGAGCATCCCATTGTATACCTCAGTCAGAAGCTGTTCCCAAGAGAGCAAAATTGTTCTACCACTAAGAAAGTGGCCCTCACCATTAAGTGACTGGTGGGATGCCATTGAGTGCTAATTTCTCACTGCCCTTTTTGTACTGATAACCGACCATATCAAGGAAGGGGAAGAGCATATTTCGACGTAGACGAGCTGACCTTTTGAGGAGGACTTTACATTAGGTTTGAAGGGGGAAGGTGATCGAAGCCCACAGGTAGGTCACAATGAGGGAGACCTGGGGGATGGAATGGAACTTGGGGGAGCCAGGGCTGTAACAGCAGGGATAAATGAGAGTCTAGTCAGAACCTGGGGGAGGCAGCGGGGGGGAATCAAATCAGTGTCTGAGGTGTCCTAATCAAACACTAATACCTGAGGAGAGTGGGGAACAAGGACACCGAGAGAAAATGCAAGGAGGAAGATGCAAAACAGGAGAGACGTTCGGTAGAGGAAAGTAGGGCAATCGGCCTGGTATCTTAGGTGCCTGTACACAAATGCAAGGAGCCTGGGAAACAAGTAGGAAGAATTGGTAGTACTGGCACAGACAAAGAACTATGATATAATTGGAATAACAGAAACATGGTGGGATAGCTTGCACTATTGAACACTGCCATGGATGGGTATAAATTGGTCAGGAAGGACAGGCAGGAAAGAAGAGGTGGAGTAGCAGCACTGTATGTAAAAGAGCTTTATGATTCCTCAGAGGTCCGCTATGACAGTGGAGACAAGCCTGTTGAAAGTTGCTGGGTTAAGTTTAGAGGAGAGTGCCACATGGGTGATGTCGTGGTGGGTGTCTGCTATATACCACCTGACGAGGAGGTGGTGGAGGATGAGGCATTCTACGGACAAGTAGCAGAAGTTTCCAGATCATGGGCCCTGATTCCCATGGTGGACTTCAATTACTCTGACATCTGCTGGGAGGGCAATACAGCAGTGCACAGACAATCCAGCAAGCTTTTGGAGAGCATTAAGGACAAACTTCCTAGTACACATGCTGGAAGAACCAACTAGGGGCCTTGCACCTCTTGACCTGCTGGTCACAAACATAGAAGAACTGATCGGGAAAGTAGAAGTGAATGGCAACCTGGGCTGCCGTGACCATAAGATGGTAAAGTTCAGGATCCTGATCAAAGGAAGAAAGGAAAGAAGCAGAACATAGACCCTGGACTTCAGAAAAGCAGATTTTGGCTCCCTCAGGGACGTGATAGGCAGGATACCTTGGGAGGGTAATCTGAAGGGCAACGGCTGGCTGCATTTTAAAGAAACCCTCCTAAGGGCACAGAATTCCGATGTGAGAAACAGCAGCAAATACCGAAGGTGCCCAGTGTGGCTTAGCAGAGAACTCTACAGTGAGCTGTTACATGAAAGGGAAGCTTACAAGAAGTGGAATCTCGGATAGATGACTAGGAGTTTATATACAAGATATTTCTTGGGCCTGCAGGGATAAAATCAGAAAGGCCAAAGAGCAATTGGCGTTGCAGCTAGCAAAAGATGTGAAGGATAACAGAAAGGTGTTGTTCAAATATGTCAATAACAAGAAGAGAACCAGGGATGGTGTAGATCCTTTACTGAATGGGGAAGGTATCCTCGTGGTGGATGTTGTGGAAGACTGAAGTATTTAATGCTTTTTTTTACCTCAGTCTTCACAGGCAGGGTTAGCTCCCAGGCTACTACACTGGGTAACACAGAATGGAGAGAAGGAGAGTGGCCCTCATTGATGGAAGGTAAACTTAGGGACAACTTAGAGAAGTTGGATGTTCACAAGTCTATGAGGTCGGATGAATGGCATCTGAGGGTGCTGAGGAAACTGGCTGATGAGACTGCAGAGCCGCTAGCTATTCTCTTTTGAAACTCATGGTGAAGGGGGGAGGACCTGGATGGTTGGAAGAAGGCAAATATAGTACATATCTTCAAGAAAGGGAAAAAGGAGGATCTGGGGAACTCCAGACCAATCAACCTCACCTCAGTCAATGGAAAGATCACGGACCAGGTCCTCAAAGACTCCATTCTGAAACACTTGGAGGAAAACAGAGTGATCAGGAACAGTAAGCATGGATTCACCAAGGGCAAATTGTGCCTGACTAACCTGACTGCCTTCTATAATGAGGTAAGTGGATATGTGGATGTAGGATTAGCCATCAACATGATATACCTTGACTTCAGCAAAGCTTTTGATGCAGTTTCCCACAGCATTCTCATCAGCAAGTTAAGGCAGTATGATTGGATGAATGGACCATAAGGTGGATAGAAAGCTGGCTAGACCATCAGGCTCAGTGGGCAGGTATCACTGAACTTAGTTTGCATAGTGTACTGTAAATATAGGTAATCTGAGAGAGTTGATGCGAGTTCTCGTACATCGCCATAATACCAACTCATCAGAGAGCCGGTCATAACTCTGAGGGGTCACTAAACGAGTAGGTCACTAAGTGAGGACTAGCTGTATTAGGCTGCATCAGTAGGAGTGCTGCAAGCAGATCAAGGGATGATTATTCCCCTCTATTCAGCACTGGTGAGGCCACATCTGGAATACTGTGTCCAGTTTGGCTCCACACTACAGAAAGGATGTGGACAAATTAGAAAGAGTACAGCAGAGGACAACAAAACTGATTAGGGGGTTGGGGCACATGACTTACAAGGACAGACTGAAGGAACTAGGCTTATTTAGCCTGCAGAAAAAGAAGACTGAGGGGGGATTTGATAGCAACCTTCAACTACTTGAAGGGGTGCTCCAAAAAGGAGGAAGGTATGCTGCTCTCAGTAGTAACAGAGGACAGAACAAGCAGCAATGGTTTCAAGTTACAGCTGGGGAGGTCAAGGCTGGATATTAGGAAAACCTCTCTCATTAGGAGGGTGGTGAAGCATTGGAATGGGTTAGCTAGGGAGGTGGTAGAATCTCCATTTTTGGAAACATTTAAGGCCTGGTTAGACAAAACCCTGGCTGGGATGATTTGGTGAAAGTGGTCCTGCTTTTAGCAAAGGGTTGGATTAGATGACCTCATCTGGTTCCTTCCAACCCTATGAATCTACGATTCCCTTGAAATGTCTGAATGTGAAGAACATCCAAGTGAGACTAATGTGTTGGCACCTCACCCTGCAGTTGTATGACTTAACTGCCTGACTCTGAACTGGTAAAAGACAATGCTAATTTGTACTTTGTCAGGGCTGTGCCTATGGTGAAACGGGACCCAGGGCTAAGCAGCCTGTTGGGGCCCCTACACTCCTTCCAATCGGGAGGTGGGGCGGCCCAGCCCAGAGGCTGGGCTCTGTGCTTCCGCTCTACCCCTTGCCTTCAGGTTGCCAGTGAAGGCAGGGGAATGACGGGGGGCAGCGGTGCGGTGATAGTCATTGCACTGGCACCGCACCCCCCACCCCCCTAGGACAGCCCTGCTTCCTTCCAGGCCTGGGGGGAAGTGAGGACACCAGCTATGGGGAGTGGGAGCTGGATTTAAGCATTTTGTGTGTGTGATGAAGTGGAGTGACATCCCTCCGAGACAGAGGGGAAAGGGAAGGGAACACCCTCAGACTAGGCCCACTCCTCACACCAGAAGCCAAGAGGTGGGTCAGGAAGTATAAAAGGCAGGGCCTCCATCTCAGTGAGGAAAGAGAGTTAGGGAAGGAGAGAAGACAACCCCTGAATAATTGAGCCCTCTTCTCAGCCTGTGGCAGGAGGCAGCGCAGGGGAACCAGACTTTGGTTTGGTTTTACCTTCAGTGCTCAAGTTGGTATGTTTCGGAGGTTCCCCAATGACCCACTAGTGGAGACTTCTGCCACTGTCTGGGCCCTGGGGTGGGTCCCCGTGGAGTAGGGTAGACATGATTCCCCCCAGCCTCTACTGCCAACCCATCCCTGGGCTGGCAGCCTCCCTCTCGAACTGTCCTGCCTCAAAGACTATTTGCTATTTGACCCTGCCTGAGAGTCAGAGCCTTCTAGACTGGCTGCTGCTCTGTCCTGCTTGAGGCCTAGAGCCCCCACAGGTCACAGCCCATGATTTGCGAATTCTCTCACAAGTGGGCTGACCCCCTCACCCTATCCCCAAGCCAGAGGGGGATGATAACACACTATAATTATACATCATTGATTTGGTTCAGAGTTAAGTGATAATAATGCTGTATGGGAAACCTCAGGTGATGTAAAGACTCCAAGTCAGTGGTCTGCAGGTGAAAAGGAAGGAATAAAGAAACAAGTAACATTGGAGCTCCTCTTACAAGGCTAATACAAGCAATGCAGAACAATTAGACTGATCTACAAGAAAGTGATACAAGGGCACCTAGCAAAGATGAGGCCAACAGTCTTTCAAATGAGTGTCATTTCAATATAATTTTTCTCCTTTGATTATTCACTTACTTACTTGTGTTCATGACTCATTGAATTAATTTGATGGCCGCCCCTCCTGGGCCATCACTTAGGTATGTAAAGAATGTAAGGGGAGCAGATGGCCCCCTCATCTTAACTAGATAGCCCCTTCAACTTAACTAGATGGCCGTTGTCACCCCATTGTCTCCATTGGGCTTGGCGTAGGTGGGCACTGCCTAACTGCAAGGTCCTTTGTAATACTGAAGACATGACTCACATCACCTTTGTTCCTCACATTCCCTCTAATCAGGGAACTGGCAGGAAAAACAGCTTAAAAGCTCAGAGTTTGGGGTGATCAGGCAGGACGGTTCCTGACATCCTGCCTGGCCTGATCACCAGACACTGACCTCCTCCGCTCACGAGTTCTTCCCCGAGCACACCACGTTTGAACTGCCGGCCGAGTAACGAGTCTCTCTCTCTCTCTCTCGCATGTGATGCTTCTGCTGCTGCTGGTGGTATTTGTAAGAGCCTGCCCCTGCAGCCTTCCTCAGTAAAGTTACCCACTTTTCGTGTTGCTGCCTTGCCATTGCTCTCTCCCTTAGCTCTACCAAGCCCTAGCTCTTAAGAGCAGGCTTGTTTGTGGGTTTTTTTCTGCCTTCCTTACTTGTCTCCAATTACTGCATCTCCTTTCCCACTGCTCTAAAAGTTCCAGGGTCCTCAAATGTTTGCCACTGCCTTATATTGGGTTGTATCTTTCTTTCCATTGCTGTATCTCTCTTCTATTATTGCTTTAGAAGTGCCATTATAAGTTGCAACATTGTTTAAGTATAATTTGTAAACCTTAGACATGTTAATATAGCACGCAACACTGTATCATTTAGTTTGGTGCCTTAGGGTTGTGTTAAGTTTGTTTGCTAGTTTGAAAGACCGTTCCCTTTGATTTGTTGACTCTTGGAGTTGTATCGGTTAGTTGGTTTCTTGTTGGTTTGAAAGATTGTCTCCCTTGATCTCTTACCTTTGAAATTACGTTAAGTTAGTTTGCTGACTGTGAGATTGTTCCCCGTGGCTGTGACCTTTAGAGTTGCATAGTTGTACTGAGTTGCCTTACCTTCCCCCTTTTGCAATCCCACTAAATAAACTGTTCCTACCCGATTCTGTTTCCTTGTCTGTCGCCACTTTCCTTTGAACTTTCCTCATCTCCTCTCACCTTCCCTTCACCCTTGCCGCTCCCCGCAGCTTTCTTTCTACCCGCCGCTGCTCCCCGCGGCTTCCCCCTTTTCCCTGCCCCGGGATTCCCCCCACTGCCCGGGGCTCCCGCCGTTGCGTCTGTGGCTCCCCGCGGCAACACTCTCCCCAGCCGCCATTGCCTCCCAGTTTCCCACAGCACCCCCCTTTTTCTTGCCGCTGGCTCCCCAGCTCCCGTGGTTGCGTCTTCCCCTTCGCAGCCACTTCTCGAGGCTGCCGGCTCACCCACTCCCGCGGCACTCCCCCTCTTCTTGCAGCCACTTCCCACGGCTGCCCCAGCTCCTACCGGTTCCCCGCGGCCGCTCCGCCTGCTACTGCCGGCTCTCTGCGGCACCCTCCTGCTTCCCTTGTTGCCCCAAACCCCCACGTGTGTCCCAGCCCCTCTTGTGCCTCTGTCCCCCTGCCCTAACTCCCATGTGCGTCTCCGTCCTGCTGTCTCAACTCCCCCCCACTCGCCTCTCTTCTTCCTTGAGTCTCTCCCTGACGCTGCTGCCAGCTCCCCGCTCTCGCTCTTCTGTTCTCAGCTGCACAGCCCCTCCTGCTCCCCGTTGCCCCGAGCCCACCTGCGCCCCCAGCCCGCTTGCCCTCCTCTTCTTTGAACCCCTCTAACCTTGGTAGTCCTGCTCCCTCCCGTTTGCGTCCTCTCCCCTCTGCCACTGCCGTACACTGAGTTTGTATTGCACCCCCTTCTGCCTATGTATTATTGGAACATTTTCTAAGTTACTGTGAGTAGGTTCATAACTGTAAATTAGGTTAATTGAGAATTCTCATTGTCCCCTAACCTGTCCCACTCCACAAAGTTAAGCACCTCACAACACCTCATTAGAAACACCATGACAAACACCACACATACACTCCCCATCACCCACTTGACACCCACACCCATTTTAATAAAGATTAAAGTGTACCCCGTTTGTGCTGTAATTGCCCCCCAAGATCCCCAAATTTTCAAACCTGCTGGCAGGGTCAACTTGAAAAGCAAGATTTATTATTTCTGCCAGCAAAGCAAGACAAACCCAGTGTTCACTAGGTGCCAAATGACCTCTCTCTTATATTTAAAAGCAGTACACAATTCCTAGTCATACTGTAAATCATACAGGGCATGACCATCTGTTTCCTTTTTGATGATTGCTGAGGAATGGTGGATGCATGGAACTAACCACTTTCTAGTTACCTTTAATAGATCATGAGCAGTCAACCCTCTTTGCTCAAATCCAAAACAAAAATAAACTTCCTGATCAACAAAATGTTACCATCAGCTGAGAAAGATACATCTGGACCAAGAATCCCATGTTCTAAACCACAGGGGCTTAGATCATTCCCATCTGTTTCCTTTCAAAACATTTACATGGATTCAAGTGACACTTTTTGGGCATACAGCAGAAATAACCCTCTTCCCCAACAAACAAAATTATCTCTCAGAAGAAAGTGATTAAGAGTGGGTGATCTAAGTCCCTTTACTTTAATCTTCAGATTTCACATGGCCCAGCACTTCCTTTTCCCAGTAGGAACTGACAATTCACCTCCCCTCTCCTTTCCAGCCAGTCTTCCGCTGCTGTGTGTCAGGATCACCACAGAGGCCATAGCTGTCTAGATAAACTGTGCAGTCCCAGATGCATGCCCTTAGAGAATTAGAGTGATAGCTCATGGGAGACATGCAAAGGCTGCACAACTTCTTTGTGCTATTATGGCCCTACCATACTAGAGCTCAAAACTGAGTTAAGAAAACATGATCAAAATCCATTTAAGTCAGATTCTGGGCAAAAAGTTAGGTTCTAAAGAGGTTTTTAAACTGGTTTCTAAGCCCTGTGGTTCATACTGATCTCTCAAATTATATTAGAAAGCAGGTAAGCCGGAACTGTTTACCAAGATCAGTTTAAAAGTTCATTTAGAATGGATCTAGAAGCCGTAGCTAAACTGGAAAACCCTTTAAACAATATCTAGCAACACTGTGCTTTCTAGAGTGACCTTGGAGCAGTATGGTTCATGTACCTTCTTTTGCTTAGCGCTGTGTTCTAAGGCACAACTGACATCTAGCTCTAAATGAGTTAAGTAGCCATTTCACAGGGGAAGAAGCTATGGTGAAAAAGGGTGAGTGACTTACACACCATCACATATTAAGTTTGTGCCAGACACACAAAACCCAGGTCTCTCAACTCTCAGTCATGTACCCTAATCATAAGGCTATCCTTCTTCCCCAACTCAAAATACTTTCTTAAGATGCAACCTATTTTCAACCTAAAGTTTAACAATGACTGCAGATACTTAAGTTTGTGCCTTTCTTCACAGGTCCAAACATTCTTTACTCTGAGTCCAAACTTTTCCCCTCCTAAATATAGTCACTTTTTATTATCCTATAAAATCCAAGATTATCTACAACATAAATAAAATGAGGACATGCGGCGTTTCTAAGGTGTTCCTAACATATGAAAAGAGCTAAGCTGTTCTAAGATATGTAAACCAGGAAGGAAACAGGACATCCAAGGATTTCTTATGAACTCTGAGCTCAGAAAACACTGTTCAGCAGTAGTTCATATACTTGCTCATTAAGACAAATAATTAGTCATGTCAAAATATATACTGGGAGCTTTCCAAAGAGAGAAAAAGAGTGGCAACAATGCAAAAAGAACGTACTTTTTTTTCTACTCTGCATTTCTTGTAAGCAAGGCTTGATCCTATTGCCTTTACTGAAGCAAATTCTCACTTCACACATGGGACAAGATGGAGATACCGGAATGCACAGCAACAGTTACTGCTCGGGAGATGTGGTGTCCATCTGACACACAGCTACTCCTGTGTTTAAGGAGTCGCTGTAGCCCTCAGGCTCAAATCAGCATTCATTAACTCTCTGCATTAAGACTTACAACAGTTTCTTTAAGAGCCCAGACTGAAAAAAAGAGATTCCTCCATAAGCTGATCTCTCATACCACTCTCATAAGTGGAGACAAAGTGAGCAACTGTTAATGCTAGTGAGAAAACAGCATGGTTAGTGCTCCACAAATCTGCAACTATGTGCTGCTGACAACAGCTGAAAGAAATTTATAGGGCTATGAATGGCATGATGGCTTTTGGTGTCACTGAAATATGCAGTATTCTGTGAACTCTGGTTCATTTGAAATCCAGAAAGCAAAAGAAAACTCTTTGCTAAAACAGATATCCTACTAGAACAAGTACTTTTTGTTAAGATAAAAGTTCTTTGGGTTATGAAGTACATGACCTTCCCTTCTTTCTGATGACATACAATACATTTTAACAAAAAGCCCATGTATCAACAGAGTTTAAATGGCATGGAGTGGTATTAACTGACATATATTGAGCATATGTTACCATTGGACTGACCAAAACTTAACCCGCTAGCTTTGCAAACTTGAATTAGCAGTGAAAAATTGGGATGACTAGTAAAGAGTTACTGAGTACGAAGCTTTTATGTCACAGCTCAGTGTAAACACAGAGGATTTTTAAAAGGGTGCCTTTAAAGGAAGTACAATGAGGGCTGCTATAAAAATCTTGTCTGAAAGGGTGCTGTTTATCAGTAGTTACCGCTGTATTAAAAGAATGAATATTTGCTTAAAGTAACTTACTCCAAAAGGGACTAGAAACCAAGAAAAATTAAATCTAGCACAGCAGTATTTACAATTGTTAGTACACACTGGAACTAAAAATAATTTAATAATAAAATAATCTAATATTTAGAATACATGTATGAATATTCACATCATCTTACACACACATATGTTGCTTATGGCTGTGAGTTTTTGTTGTTGCTCCTCAGCATTCCTCGGGGAAGATAGTGGGGAGGAGTCCTCTGTCTGTTAGGGCACTTAAAGTATATGGTTTTAGCTGAGCTGCTGGCAAGAATTAACCAGAGAGCTCATAGCTAAGCCATTACATATTTGCCATCTCCTGGGTTTTATATACCTCCTCAGCAAAGCATATATCTGTTTCAAAAACCATGTTTAAGGTTACATTTGCTACTGATCCCACCTTGTCTTGCTGTGTATTCATTGTCTTCAATCAATCTGGCTAATCCAAAATCAGCTATCTTGCATATTAGGCCATTCCCCACCAGGATATTTGCAGATCGCAAGTCTCTGTGTATGTAATTCATTCGCTCAATGTAAGCCATGCCTGCAGCTACCTGTTAGAAGCACATATAGATGTGATTAATAACCAGTAGGTGTAATCTAAAAATGAAGTCCTACACAATTGCGATACAAAACATGTGCAGCTCACCGCTTATAATTTTGAAGACATACCTGTGCTGCCATGTCCACTAAATTCGGTAACTTCAAGGCTCTTCCTTCTCCATCTTTTAAGAAGTCCAGTAAACTCCCTGAAAATGCACAAGTGAACACTGAAGAGTCACTTTACAAAAACAATGCTATTAATGAGGATGGAGGAATTCATCTTAGCACACAGTATAAAACAGCAATATTTTTGTCTGAATGACAACCTGTCATGTTTTCAGGATTAAGGTAGAATCTCAAAAATAGTGCAATTCTTCCCTTACAGTTGCACATTAATTGCAAATGAACTCTTAAATAAGATGCTACTACTGTTTTACTATATTCTTCAGTATGTTTGTGGAAGATTATGCAACTAGATCAATGAAAGGAAAAAACCTCCACTGTAGTTAATTTTCCTGAATGCACTTGACAAAATAGGTACATCTAACTTTTTGTGCATGGGCTAATGTTCTTTGAAACCAGCTATTTACCCATTGCTCACTAAAGGCCTGATCTACCTGAAAATATATTCTTCCTTGGAACTATCCAGATAAGAAGCCAATATGGCTCCTGTAGGAGCTCTTTAGTGACCTAAAAATAAAAAAAAAAATTCCATAGTCCTTGAGATGAACACAGTGGTTGCACAGATGGTGTTAACAAGAGAGGTGCTGCTTTCTTGACCCTGGGATGCTGTTCTAGCATGTGGGAGGACTGCTGTGAAGAGATAAGGTCCACCTGAGAGTGTCTTCACACACTGACTTGTCAACTGAGCAAGGATGGCTTTATGCCAGCTTCAAGAGGGCAAAAGCTGACGAAAGCCTACAGAGAGGTATATAAAAAGGTGACTGTAACAGAGGGCTAGATGTGGGGAGAGAAATGAAAACTTAGGATAGGGGTCATTAGAGCAACTCTGAGAAACTGAAGAATTGGTCTGAAATTAAAAAGATGAAATTCAATAAAGACAAGTGCAAAGTATTAAACTTAAGAAAAAAAGAAAATCAAATGCACAAATACAAAATTAGGAATATTTAGCTAGGCAGTAGTGATGCTGAAAAAGAATTGTGACTTACTGTGGATCACAAGTTGAATGAGAGTCAACAATGTGATGTAGTCATGAAAAAAAGACTAAAATGCTGGGGTGTATTAACAGGTGTGTCATGTCACAGAAGGCAACTGTGCCACCCTACAAGGCACTGATGAGGTCACAGCATGAGTGCGGGCTCCTGTTTTGGGTTTAAGAGTTTAAGAGAGTTGTGGACAAACAATAGATTGTCAGGAGAAAAGCAACATGCATAATAAAGTGTTCTGACTGATCCAGAAAGATTAAAAAAATTGGGCATGCTCAGCTGTGAGAAAAGAAGTCTGCTGGGGGGCAGGAGGAGTGCTGGATAACAGGTTTCAAACATGTTCAGAACTGATACAAAGAAGACGGTTATTAGTTGTTCTCCATGCCCACTGGAGATAAGACAAGTAAAGGGCTAAATCTGCAGCAAGATAGAAAGCTTTTCCTAATATCTACCTAACTATGACCATAGTTAAATAGATATTAGGAAAAAACTAACTACGGAGATAATTGAATTCTTCTACATGAAGTTATGGAATCCTTGTTGCTGAAGTTTTTTTAAGACCAAGTTATACAAATACCTGTCAGAGATGGTCCTGACATACTTGGCCCTACTACACTGTTGGGGTCAGTACTACATGGTCTCTTAAGATCCCTTCCAGCCTTATTTTTCTAGTTTAACCCATGTAATCCCAGGAAAGTCTCAAATCCTAGCTCATCCTATTCCAAAAGAAAGGTCAGACTGCAGTTTAACAAGCTCACAGACCTAGCATTCACAGATGCTAATTTCCATTAGGAGACAGAAATCACTAGCCCATCTCCAAGTAATAAGACATTAAGCATTACACTTTAAACAGTGCATTATGTACTTGTTAAAGACAAAATGGGGGTCTGAATGGAGGAATGATTAGAGGCAGTAGTTAAAGCACATGGAAACAAGAAGAGGCGCTCACATAGTGTCTGCTAAATTGTGTGGAAGTGCTGCTTACTCAAGCCAGACACTTTGAAAGGACCCTGGGCTGGGATGCATCTGTTGTTAATTGGTAGGGCTTAAGCAGTCCAGAGGAGAATGCTTGAATAGCTGACAGGCTGGTTATGTCAGGGAGCTGACAGCCAGCTGTCATAGGCAAGATTTCTTCTCACTGCCGGCCCATGGCAACAAGGTGGCTCTCAGTTCTAGGTGCCCCTAGAAACAAACAAACAATCTAAGGAGCTCTTCCTGGCTTTCACAGCAGAATAAAGGAGATTCACACCTCCCTGGTCCCTCCCTCTTACTTTAACCCCTGAGTAGGGATGGGCAACAGCCTTTGTTTGAAAGTAAAGAAACTGGTTTAATAAACAGAACGAGCAGACAGATTAGGGAGTTTCCCTGTGGGTTAAATCTTCAACCAAAGCCCTGAACCAAAGGTCCAAAATGGTGCTGTCAAAACTTGAAAATCTATGTAATGACCGAGCCAAAACAAGCTTAATCTTTCAAAAGTCTTTTTAGAACAGAGAGAGTTTTCAAGGAAAGCATGTGCTTGGCACTAACAGACTTAAATCATTATATTTATGTTAGGCAATGCTCAGATGCCTCTGAGAAGAGGGGGGAGGGACACGAGCCAGGAAAATAAAAATCAACTCCAAAGAGACCAAATGAAACCATTACATTTTTTTAAAAAGTATCCTCCACTGTACAATAAAACCCCCTTCAGAACTCACTTGCTTTATTTGGTTCATCTACTCTTTTTAAAAAATGCATCTTTTAGTCCTCCCCTCAGTAATGGTGCAACACTTTGACAGAGCTACTAGTTTTCCTTTGCTCAGTTTACTGGACTGTTACCACAGTTATGTACCTGGAAGTGTATGTGCATACAATTTACAATGGTATAAGGAGTGGCCTGAAAATTAAATCTTCTGAGAGCAATGTGTGTTTTACAAGACTTAGCGCTGACAAAGGAGGGGAAAAAATTGAACTGAAGGCATGAACATTTGTACTAGGAAGAATTAGGATTTCCTGAAGCAACAGATGTATAGTTCAATGGCACAAAATCTGAAGCAACTGTGATCAAGTCAGTCAAAATGCCATTTTACCCGGAATGCTTCCACTGTACGTACCTCTAATTTTTTTCAAACTGTGTGCATCTCACACAGAAACCATATCAATGTTTTCAAATTCTTGGGGCCCAGTTCAGACCTAGGGTAATAATCTGGGCCAATTTATGCTAGGACCGAATTTTGCCCTGTGTTTCTTATCCTGTATGAACATAACCACCCACCCAGAGTGCTTAAACATCCAAAATGGCATGCTGCTGAGAAAGACCTAGGTCAGAAGCACTATTTCACCTTTATTCATGTACTCTGTGACAATATAGATAGGCTCTTCAGATACCACCGCATAAAGCTGGACTAGTTTGTCATGCTTTAGCTTCTTCATGATCTGAGCTTCCTCTAGGAATGATTCTGGAGACATTGTCCCAGGCTTCAGAGTCTTTATTGCGACTTTAGTATTTCCATTCCACGTACCTAGAAGCAATCCATGTATATTTTGTTAATTTAAACAGTCTTCTGTCAGAAAAAGAAAACTTAACTCTGAATTTAAGTGCAGAGAAATTTACAATATATTTAAAATTTTACAGTATTTTAAAAATCATTTTACTTTTTTTGCTCTTTACTATTTACATTTCTTCCTATCTAATCCTTTTTCATTATAGCAAAATATTATTTTTCATCTTCATCATCAATACACAGCTTGATCTCTGCATCCATACTAAGGCTCTGACATCAGTGGAAGTTTTGCCTGATTAAGGAATTTAGGACTGAGTTCATGATGCTTAAATTAACACTTGTTTATTTTCCTGCTTATATATGATGGTATCAGTGATGTCAGTACAGCTGCAGGAACAGGGCTGGCTAGTGTTCACTACCACTACATAGCCAGCACTGTCCAGAATACATATTGACAGAAACTAGTCTGCTATACAGAATCCTTGTAATTATAAGAGTCAGCAGAGAAAGGGGGCGGGGGGGAGGCAAATGCTTAATTTTTTTTTTAAATGCCAAAATTAGCAGCATAGTCTCTCCAGACTTTCTGTACTGAATACTAACTGTGAAAGAGGCACCACAGGGATCCATGATCATTGTGTCTCAATAATTTCATATCAAATTGGTCCCTTAATAGAGTTGTTGTTCAATAAGGCACAAAACCACCACCAAATGACCTAGGTAGATAATAATACCAGGTGAAATTCACCGTGTGTGTGTGTGGGCAGCAAAGACACTTAAGTGCCACTTAAACCTTTGAAATAGGATATAAATAGGACTGATGTGGTGCTGTTACTTTGTTAGGAGTGAACTTCTCCCATAATCAGTAAGTAGCAGCAATCAGTCCAGGTGAGTAAAAGAAACAGCCCAAAGGCCACAATGTTTACACATGGTGTTTGCATGATTATGACTAAATTAGTTAAAATCAAAGCCTTTTTATGTTCACTTTGAAAAAACAGTGTGTGGGGGAACCACTGGACTTTTGGAATAAATTGTTCTCTGTGATTAGTTGAGCAAACTCTTATTTATTGCCAATTCTGACTCAGCAGAGTAGCAAGTCTCAGGTGCAACTTCACTGCACTTGTAATAAACCACAGATAAGATGGTAAAGTGAAAGCTGGAAAGAACACTGCTTGACTTTTAGATTTCAGGGAAAATGTTGCAGGGTTGGCAGAAAACTCTACCAGGTGTAAAACTAAACGTATTTTTAGAGAGACTCACTGAGAAACAGACAGAACTACATAGTGCCATTTACAGGATCACTTTAGAGCAAGCACATTAGATGCCATGAAAACGTACGTTAAGTGTGTAATCCTGGCTTCATGAAAATCCATGGAAGTTTTACTACAGACGACGTCAATGAAGTAAGTATTTCAACTCAACTTCATGCAAGATTAATTGTGTGTCATCTATTTACTCTTGGACTTATTAAAATATCTGAAGACCATTAGGACGTGCACTGTTTGTGATTCCATTGTAAAAATACTTTATCTTTTGTGAATTACTCCAATTTTTTAAAAATCAAAACAAGTTTATAGTGAGGTTTTGGGGATTTTAAAATAATTTTCACTGAAATAGTCATAATTTCTTGTTATTATTTATTTGGTATTTTTATGTGCTACTGAGACCATCACTAGCAATAACTTCCATTGCTGCAGATGTTTCCGTCCAGTATTTTCCCTATAGCTCATCGACTGCTATTATCATACATCATTCATTGATTATTAACAAAACCCAAGTATTTAATCAGCTCTAATTTTATGTAGCCTCAAGGTTTAACACAGGTCATTACTATGTTACCTCATTATAATATTATTATTATTTATTATTATAGATGTATTCTTTTTCTTAATTGTGCTTGCATTTCTTTTGGTTCTTTTTCTCTGTCAGGAGCACTGTTCAAAACTATTATTGCAGAATATGTAAGTGCTTATATTGGGGACACTTTTTATTATATTTGCTGCTTAAGTTGAGCCTAACGATTCAGATCTATGACATACAGAGCCATCCACTGAGAAGGAGCAGAAACTTGTAGGAAAGTTTGCACAAACCCTCTTACATCAATCTGTGACTGAAAATAAATAGGAACATTTGCAAGTTCCTGAGGATATTAATGTAAAATACAAGCTGTTTCCTTTGAAGCATATGTTATTAGTAATTTTGTTTCATAAAGCATTTAAATAAAAAGTCAGTTTCACTGGTTCACTATGGCTGTTTTGCTCCATTCCCAAAATGAAAAAATACCTACAAAATCCCAGTTTAACCGACTAGCTGAGCTGGATTTTACAGTTGCTTTCTCTCACTGCAGCAGGACACAACAGCCAGACTACACTGGTCCAACTGGCTTATGATTCCTGTGATGATGTCTTACCATACTTATAAAAATTTATTTTGATAGGGTTGTGTAAAGTATAATTAAGTGCGAAAACTAACTTGCTACTTTTAACTGGTGGGGCTATGTTTCAGTGCTGCAAAGATTAAAAAATTCTATACTTTAAAATTATTTTTTTCATAACCAATAGAAATTGAAAACCACGTAAGAGGGATGAACTGGGCAAGAGGCAGAAGTAGAGATCTGCCCTGGCCTGGCCACTGAATTTGCAACTTCCAAGAATCTCCTTGTTTCAAAGTAGTGGGCTCAACTGTGCAGGTCATAACTTCATTCTCCCAATTATCAGCTCTCTTTATTCAGGAGGTCTGAATTTCAAACAAAAGTAGCAAAGTGAATGCATGGGAAAGCTATTCTGGGAATGTTATCTATTCCCATATTCACTCTTACTTTTAAAATGGAGAAAGTGGCTGTTACAGGCGCTGATCTTATATACCTTCTCTGTGTCAAGAAGTTTACACCATTGCGTGTCTTCAGGATCATCACCTTAGTTAACAGTTTTGCTTTACACACTCAATTTCTAGCTCATTATTTAACTTAGTTATACAAGTATATTTAATCCAGCTAATAAAATATATAGTAATAAATTCCTCATACCAGCGAATGTGAATGGAAGAAAGTGAATACGTTTGCCACTGAGTGATCATCAGTTGGTCTGTTCACATCAGCAGACAGATAGTAACACTTCTAATAATTTGACTATTTTTTTTAAAAAAAAAAAAAACTCTATTCAAAGGGTTTATTTCTTTCTTTCAAGATGGCCTTAATAGATCCATCCAAAACAAAACATATTCTCTGCCTTACCACGCCACACTTCAGCGAAACAGCCCTGACCA
Source organism: Podocnemis expansa (assembly GCA_007922195.1). Classification (NCBI taxonomy): domain Eukaryota; kingdom Metazoa; phylum Chordata; order Testudines; family Podocnemididae; genus Podocnemis; species Podocnemis expansa. The sequence continues at coordinate 58,991,248 of ML681979.1, forward strand.
AGCTTCTTTTCCAGAAATAATGAACCTCGTGCAACTTCCCATGCATCTTTAGCCAATCCAACAGTTTGTGGCGTATGATTCGAAGCAATCACAGTTAAGTTAAAACACAAACCATCAGCTTTCTCTATAGGAAAGGAAATTAATAAAAAAAATACTTATAATCCAAAATTATGCATGCATTGAGAAAGATGGAAGGTGATTTGTCCTTTAGTGTCATGTTGATTCATTTGCAAACACTCGTATTTGAAACTGAAGGCATGGATTTTATGCCATCTTGCTAAAGGACCCTTTATATGTCAGATTAGAATGTGAGCGTTGATGCATTATTGAGGCCAGGGTAATTTGTCAAAACTGAAACTTGGCAAAGAAATGTACGATATTAGTTTTCTTTGCTATAAATTACTTTGGATGTTTGAAATTAAAGATTTTCAAAGTCAATGACACCTTGGCTAAGAACTCTTTTGTAATTCAAAACTCTTTTTTTTTTTTTTTGTGCTGGTCACATAACATTTTGACTTCCACCTTCCACCTTGTAAATCTCAAACAGGAAGACTGTTTTAGAATAATAGTTTCACTCCATACCCATCCATACTTCCCCAAACTGCCCATTTCCCAGTCTCTTGATCAACTGTAGGGATTCTCGAGGAATTTCCCAGACATCTTTGGTTTTGACAGACAGATCAGTAAGCCTTGGCATTCCTTTATGACAGGGGACTACTAAGCGGCAGCAAAGACCCGCAGCTCTCTCTGATGGAGCAGAAGTGCAGGAAACAGCAAAGAGGAAAGAAAAAAGTTTGACATGAAAAAAAACAGTAAGCATAAAAACAATGCTACTCACAACAGCTGTTAGTAGCATAACAAAGCATCTTTGAAGATTGGAATTGAACACTGAAACATATTCACCTGAGACAGAACAGGAAATGATTTAGTACCTACTTCTACTCTAGAATAGAAGCCCATTACCAATTGGTTTCTTACTTACAGTTAATTCCCTGGTATATGAACTCAGAATATGCTCCTAAGACTACCATAATGTATCATCATAAATAACTGGTGCAGTATAGATTTAAATATACTTATTTTAAAATAAATAAATAAATAAATATTTATTATAAAAGGGCACAAAATTGGTAAGCATTTTATGGCATGGCATTCAGAATTGCGCTCTGGCCACCATCTTGGCATACACTACAGGGACTGAAACTGGGACTCTCCAGAGCTGAAAGCATGAGCTGTATAGTGTCAACTAAAGCTAAAGACAGGGGTTGTCATAACTCATGTGCTCTGTAGATCAGCAGAGAGAAGGACCTGTAACACCCACCCACCAGTTGGTTCTATCTGTTCTTTTTGGACAGATTAATCCTCATTGTAAAACTCACAGAAACTGATTAGCAGCAGACAGGATTGGAACAGGAATGACACCAATTCATATAATTTTGTGTCCCCCATTCTATAATTAATAATCATTATGATTCATATATTGCTGTCAAGGTATATTGCAGTTCCCAAAACAGATTGGACAAGAAGGCTCCCTGCCCAGATTAAGTTTACATTTTAGAGACAACAGAAGAAGGCAAGGTGGTAGATCATTATTAAACTTAAATTTCCATTTACTCTGGCAACATTATTTTCTAGGCCGATGGGATGTTCGTGTATCAGAACGAAATGGGAGGAATATAGGCAAAATAAAGCTCTGTCTTCTCAGCTGAAACATCATGGGCTACCAGAAGCCCTCTTTAGGCAGGTGAAATGGTTTTGCAGAAAGGAAAAGAAGCAAATTTGTACCTCTTTTAGCAGACTGTCAGAGACTGCAAATCAGATAACCTGAAACAGCAAGTCAACTTCTCTTGTTTGGAAACACTTTCACAGGGAAAGCTGGAATAAGTGCTACTCAGTGAGTGTTTTTCAGATGTTTGGAACCTTTCATATGAGTTTTGGTGGCTGCAATAGGGAATTTAGGGGTCTTATGGTCTTTAACTGAGAGAGAGCCCTGCAAGTGCTGGCATCAAAGACATACTTGCTGTTCCAAGGAAACTGACACTGAATACCTGGGAATAGGCTAGACCCACTTTTTTCATAAATAGTCCATTAATCCTCATGTTATGACATTGATGACTGGAACTGAAGTTAGTGGAAAGTCCAGCTGATTTCAGGGCACTCTGAGTAAGGGCCAGTATCATCTTAATACCTTTGATCAAGTAGTCCTTTCCAGGAGAGTCAAGATATTGTGACAGAGATAAGAAGGAATGTCTTGGACCCAAGGGTCACATACAATATTTATCGTTAGTTAATGTAAAAACACCTGGATCATAAGTTGTAACCATTCTTTCAAGCAGGCCCAACAGGAAGTGGGAAGAAGAGAAGGCAGAGCAAGGCAGGTATATGGCACACAGACAACAGAGTATGGATATAACATACAGAAAACTATCCCTTGATAGATTTTCTTAAAATGTGCACTGTTCAAAAATCTTTCATAAAATACATATGAATCACTTATCATGAAAAGCTAAATCAAGACTTTTCTTAAAAATACATGTTTCTATTTTAAAAACATCTGATGAAAGGTATGTTGATCTTTTACATAAATTTTAGTGAACCTCTTCAGAGCTGAGGCCTTTAAATTGTACATATTGCATACACAACTTGAAGCTATCATGGAAGGTAACACAATGTATATTGCCCTTCAAGTCATCAATTATTATGCAATGAAAAAATGACCAGGGCAGAAGGAATAGAACTCTGTTCCCTTCCAAAATGAAGTACTTCCAAAGTCATCATCTTAATCTTTTTTTTTTTTTGATTCAAGCATTGGTATTTTATTTAGATAAATAAATATGGGCAGTGCTGTACATGTTCTACTAATTCAGTGGGAAAATGTAAGCAGTATAGTACACATAAATGTATAAGGAAGTGTGAGTTCACATTTCAGGCCATTTTATTTCTTCCTCTACCTTAATGACACTTTCAGGCAGTCAAAAATTAGCATGAAGCCTGCTTGCTTCACTAGCAATAAACACTGTATAATGTGTTATATGTCAGCACTTCCTAATACAGAGTTAATTCAGGCATTAAAATGTGAGAGTTAAATTCAGTAGCTCTGTTGCCTTACAAATGTAATTTTCAACAAAACCTTTAGCACACTTAAATATTACCTGTCATAAGTTTTGCATCAACCCCAAATAACATTTTTGGTCTAATCAACTCACACTGCTTTAAACTGGTTTCTTCACTTAGTAGTAGGGATCAATCGGTACACGTAAATATTGTCAAAGTCAAAAGGTTATGCACAGGTGGAATGATTATATATATATATTTTTTTTTACTAAAGTGCATGGTGCCAAAACAAGCCTATCCAAAATAATTTAGATATGCATGAGGATCACATTTGTGTCGTGTGCCAACCAAGGAGTACAGGCCTTTCACAATCATTGCTTGGGGTGAGGGTCATATTTAATATTGGTGATCACAAACTTCAGTGGAAACACATTATTTTTATATAAAAGCATGGCATACTATCTATCCCTCTCAATGAGGTACCACCACCTTTCATCTTGCTGGATTAAATCCAATCTAAGAAAGTGGTGCCATAAAGTTACCACTATCTAACATCTGTCAGATGGCCTTTGTAAAAAAAGTTTGTGAGCTCAATCCACTTTTCATTAGAAGTGGCTACAACACACAGCCTGTCACCACAACAGGTATTAATTAGTAAAGATGTGTTGGCAGTTTCACAGTGGGATCAAAGACTGAATGGCCATGGAGACTGTATTATTTTCTTTATCACAGGGTTCAGGCACAGTGGCAGGGTTGTATGAGAGAAGACTGCACAAGAGCTGTTCATGAGCTACCCCTTCTGCAGCTAGGGAGGACCCATGCCCTAAAGAGACAAACATCTAGAATATGATATTCATAAGTGTTCACTGTTGGCCCCCACACTGCTTCTAAAGGCCTGTCTACCCGAACAATTAGTTTGCAGCAAGCTAGGACATACATTTACACCACACTAGTCTGCTGTGGACTGTCAACATGCACCTTGCTGACATACATGAACTGTTTGTTAGATCCCTTTGATCTACTCCTCTTTGAAATGGGACAAGATCTAAGCAGATTAATAAGCTGTTAATGTGCATCAGCTCAGTGCACATAGCCAGACAGTCCTCAGCATATGAGGTACATTCACGTCCTGGCTTGCAATGAACTAAATGATCAAGTAAACAATCCCTCAGTCAGTGGGAATTTTAAGGTTGGTTCCAATAGGAGAAGAGATAGTCCCATGACGAACACTGGTGAAAAAAGTGCACCTTTATTATTTTTCCTGCAAAGAGAACGGTATTTACCTTTAAATATGGAATTGGCATTACAGTCAGTAAAGCCAATCAGAAAATAAAGCAACAGTGATGGGATAGGAAGCATCTAAACTACAGAAAGTCAAACCAAAACATCAGATCTGAGTGACCCCAAACTCCTACAGGTGCTGAATCCAAACACTGATCTGAATTTTGCTGTTGACCACTAACTCACTTACAGATCTGAATTCTGCAGTTTAAGCTTACCTGTAGTCTCAACCCCAGTAACTGAAAAATTCATTTTGTTGAGAGAACAAAATCTATCCAATGCAAGTAGTGAGTGTTTAAAAAATAATGATTAAAATGCCATGTACTGAGCAGGAATTATGAGGATAATTACATCACCAGTATATTCCCCATAGCCCTGTCCCACAGTTGTGCAATTCACAAAAGTATGTAATTTAGATGATTGCACAAAGGTACTTTGGGGAATTTATAAAGAAAAACAAACAGGAAAACTGATGAAAATTTCAGTGCCTATGTTAGTGGAATCCATGAATGGTGTATAAAATTATTTATAACTAATGGAAAAAGGACATGTTGCAGTGAATGACACACCTAGCTAAAAGACTCCTTAGGGCAGCTTAGAGAAGAGACCTTAGGGGCCAAAGTTTTTTTTTATTTGAAGCAGTTGAGTGTATCAGATATTTTCTGCAAAGTTACCTGAATAATGCTGAACAAGCTGCTGAAGAGTTTCAAACTGTGCCCTAGTTGTGATATAATATCCACCACTGTCAAGTTTACGAATCTTATAATGTTTGACATGGTCTCCTTTCATGTCATCCCAGTCACGAATAGACAGAGAATAGGCACCTGTTCAAAATAAGGTTGGGTGGGTGAAGGGGAGAAGAAATATAAGCAGTATTTTTAGACAACTTTTTAAAAATAATCAGTCACACATTATTAGACAACAAAAACATTGTGTAGAACAGTGGTTCCCAATCGTTTCAGTAATACAGCACACTTCCATGAGGCAAACAATTCCATGGCACACCCATTTTTTTTAGCTGATTGATTGCTCATAAATGTCACATTTATTTAAAACAATTACGCTCTTACTAGAGTGGTTTGCAAAACAGTGTATACAACAAGCTAAAGAAGGATCAAATGCATTAAATTTTCAAATCCACCACAAAAAAAAAAATACATCATCCATATATTGCCCTTGGCCAACTACGTTTAGAATGTTCGTGTTTCAGAATTGAAAAACAGATACCGTGCTTTTAATTTGATGATCAATCTTCATAAGTTTCATAAGTTGTAATTTTGGTTGGATAGAATATTGTTTAAAATGAAACAATGTTTGTTTTACATTGATTTTCATTATCTTTGTACAAAAACAGCACACTTGGACAGTTCTCATGGCACACTAGTTGAAAACCAGTGGAGCAGAATACTTTACTTTAAATAAGAACTTGTGAGCCTAACACAATTATAGTAAGTACCACTAGAATATCTGGGCTAGGTTTTCACTTATATAAAGTCCTCTTTACACTGTCTAATAGTAAAGAAGTGCCTTAGCGTAAATGAAAATTAATGTCTTAATATTTACTGGCTGAATTTGTTTAGTTTTCTGATTTTAAGTGTTAGGTTGCACTGCATGTACTGAGGTTTAGATAAATGGCAAAATATGGTAAATTCTAAGATTTTCATGGCACTTATTGGAGATGGTGATTTTATAGTTATATGTACTTTTCATCCAGAAGAATCCCAAATTGACTTTCAAATATTAAGAACCAATTAAGAAACTATTTGCAGCAATCACTTTACCCATTACTGCGGTATGACCATCTTAGGGACAGAAAACACAGCAATTGATGCTATACACGTAGCAAGACCACAGACCTGCAAGAATTATGCCATCTGAATATCCACAGAAGAACTCCAGGCATTAGGCAGACTGAAAAGCAAATGTACAAAACTGTCCTCTCCCTTACAAGAGGTGTATAATATATCCTACAACATGAAGCTCCTGCATTTTTTTTTTTTTTTTTTTTTTAACACTAAAAGCTTAGTAATTTCAGAGCCAAAGGAGCAGAGATTTATTCAAAGCTTAAAGGAGACTGTCTCCACATAGAATTGATTCAGGCTTGTGAGAATCTGCACTGTCATAAAAGCTATCATTCTGGTGCCATTTTTCCTCATAAACAAAGAGGCACTCAGGAATAAGAGGATGGAAGTTGCCCTTTTCTACAGTTTCAGACTGCCCAATACAGGGGATTGGTCACTATAGCCTTCATTCAGGCTTGATGAACAGCAATATTGATTGGCTGTCCTTTAGAACTAATTATACCTTTTGCATCAAGCTATAGATTACTACATTCAGCACTATCACTGGTGGAAGTGCTCAAAAACCACTAAGTATTCAGCTTTTCTGATGGAAAATTTCTCTCCAGGTCCATCTTGGAGCCATCAACTGCAAGGGGGAGTCAGATACAGAATTTTAAAATTCCTTTGGTCATAATGGATTACAGTAAACTTCCTGTGAGCTGTTCACTATAGATTTGAGCTCCAGGGAGCAAGACCTTCACTGGGTACATCCACACTGTGAAGAAAAATCTGTGGTGCTCAGTCTCAGAGCCCAGATTAATTGACTTAAGCTCACAAGGCTCATGCTAAGGGGCTAAAAATCAGCAGTGCAGACATTTCCACTTGGTCTAGGCCTGGCCTTCGAGATCCTCCCACATCACTGAGTTTTGCAAACTGGACTCCAGCCCATATGGGAATGGTGGCATTGCTATTTTTAGTTCCAAAGCCCATGCTAATTGAGCTGGGTTCTAAGACTCAGCACTGCAGGTTTTTCTTTGCTGTGTAGACATACACTGAGCCTCCTTCAAGAGCTCTCAGACTCCTGTTGTTCATCCTTTATAAGGCAAGGAAAAATGCCACCCAGAAAACTGCCAGTATTTATACATTTGATTCTGCTTTATAGGAGAATGAGAAACTCAGGAGGAGAGAGATATTTTTGAGAACATGTAGCAGAAACGACACATTTAAGAGCTTATTCTTCTGAAGAGATTTCACCATTGAGATGAATACAGCTCTACAAGTTGAATTCATTCTTTTTAAAAGTTAGGGGCCAGAGGAATACACCTGCTCTTAAACTAGGTTTTGTATTAACATTTTTACACCTTGATCTTACTCATGCAAGCTTTCCAGGCAGAGTTCTTCATCTAGATATCTAGGTTTCTAGGATGTGCACCACTGGCAACAACTCTGCTTTCCTTAGCCACATTCATGACTAGCTGATTAGTATGTTAGATTCTTTAGAAAAATGTAAACATAATCTTGGGCTACAGTCCTATAATCAGATCTATGTGGTCAGCCCCTTGATGGAGCCCCATCAACCTCAGATCCAACTGAACGACTGAAGAATCTGCACATATTTCATTGTTCAATAATTTACTGTGTACTTACCAACTATGCCATAGAGGACAAATACACATATAGATGCATAGATAATATTGCATATACACAAGCATATTATATTTATGAACACTTTAAAAGAACAAAACATAAAATAAATGGTGTGGAGAAAGGGAAGTGATCATACAGACGAGTAGTGATGACATATTGAGGGAGTCGGGTATTGAAAGGATGAGATGACAGGTTTAATTAATTTATTTGCAAAGTCAGAGAGTGAGAAAGCCTCACCAAAAAGTTAAACTCATAGCTGAAATCATCAAGTTTAATACGATCCTGGCTGACTCTCACATTTTAGGACAAGAAGAGACCATTACAATCATTTATCTGGTCCTTCATAACACAGGCCATAGATTTTTCGTGGCTCCTACATCAAGTCTGTAACTTCTTGTTAAGTTTCACTATATCTCTTAGAAAGTCTTGATTTAAAGACTCTAAGAGAAGGAGAATCCACCACTTCACCCTCCAACATAGTTAATTTTTGCTCTGGATGGCAAGTTGGCTATATTTTCTGTCTTTCACCATCTTCCCTGAGACTCTCCATGAATGAATAGAGAAACAGAAATGTGGACAATGGACATACTTTAAAACACCACCCAAAAACCCCACCCTCCTTTTACAAAGGTAACGCCATCCTGTAGCTGTAGAAAGCCCCAGATTATGCAATAAAAATAATGAGATTGAGGTTATAAGCACATCTCTAATTGTCTATGTTATTTGTTAAATGCTATTTCGAAATAAGTTATTCTAAAATGAGTTATTTTGAAAAAAAGTCCTTATTTCAAAATAAGTTAATCTGAATTAAGAAAATGTTAATTCAAATTAAGGGGAGCACTCAAATTGAAACAGCATGCCCTGAGTGTGGACATGTTATTTTGATTTAGCAGAGGGGCAGCATGGGAGGTGTGGCAACATGACCCCCTGGCAGGGCCATGTTGTCACCTAATCCCCTTCCTGGCTCTCGCCCTGGAGAGACAGGCAGGGGAAAACAGTCCCGAGGGCAGGGATCCCCCTGCCCTGCATCCCCCACTGGTGGTGGGCCAGCGGGGACAGACCTGGGGCAGCCTGCAGCCCCAGGAGCGTGGGTGAGATCTGGCTCCCCACACCCTTGGGGCTCCGAGCCTGCAGCCCCAGCAGTGCAGGCGGGAGCCAGCTCCCTGCAGCCAGGGGACCTTGGCTGCTGCAGCCCCAGGAGTGCGGTTGAGAGCCAGGCTCCTCGCAGCCCAGGGCTTGGAGTCTGCAGCCCAGGCATTGCTGGGGGGAGCCGGCTTCTGGATCCCCCTGGCCCTGCTGCCTGGGCTTGGTTGGAGCTGGCGGGGAGCTGGCTTGCCCTGCTGCCCCACCTTGTCGGCAGCGGGAGAGGGTGATGGGTCCCCAGCCGACTTTCCACCGCTGCCCTGGCAAGCCCGGGGGGGTGGTCCCCATGCCGGCTTGCAGGACTTGCCCGCAGCCAGCCTGGGGGAGGCGACCCGGAGCTGGCTCCCAGCAGCTATCAGGGCAGCGGGTGCCGGAAACGCTTGCTCCACTGCCTAGTATGGGGTCAGCAGGGCCATCGGGACAGAGCTCTCCCGCGCCCCGCTCCCCCACCCCCTGGCCACCTGCAAGCATCCAGGGGTGATGACCACCCCCCAGCCCCTGCCAGGCTCCCTAGCCTGGTCCATTTCACAGAAGTGAAATGGGCCAGGCTGCAGAATCAAGCAGCTCCGCAGCCTGACCCATTTCACTTCTGTGAAATGGACCAGGCTGGGGAGCCTGGCAGGGGCTGGGGGAGCAGTCATCACCCCTGGGAGGCTTGACCCCCTTGCCAGGGTTGCTGGCTCCTGCCCCCGCAGCAGGGGCAGGAGCCAGCTGGACCCCCATAACAGCCCAGCCAGGGGGACCTGTGGCTCCCCCCCCCCCCCACACCACTGCAGCCCCGGGGGGTGGCCGAAGCGGGTCCCACTCCGGCCACCCTGCTGGAGCTGCAGCCCCCCACCCCCCTGCCTGCTGCGCTCCCCTGCACCTCCCCCAGTACCCTGGCCAGGATGCTGGGGGGGGGGGTACTTCCTGGGAGGAAGGTCAAACCCTTGTTTCGAAACAATCCTTTCAAAACAAAGTTTATTTCGATTCCACCTGAGGTTTTATTATTTCGAAATGATGGACTCCATCATTTCGAAATAAAGAAACTTTGTGTGGACCTGACATCTTTTATTTTGAAACAGTTGTTGTTTCAAAATAAAACCCTTGTGTGGACATACCCATAGTGTACCTTCCCTGTTTAAGGTGTTTTCGTTTCTCCTGGAAAGCTCAAGAGAAAACAGTCAGCTAAGAGAAACAGTGTGGATGTTCTGAAAAACATCATTAGGCAAACAAGGTTAAGTCTATTTCTAACAGGTAGAAACATGCTTATAACAAGTAAGTTTTCAAATTGTAGGGTACAGAGTCATGCTCTCTGCATGTTAATCTGGAATCAGGGATATAGAATGTCTAGAAGGTTAGAGAGACTATTAAGTTAGTGCCTTGACTCGGGCTGCTACACTAAGGGAAAGCTGCAGGCTAACAGTGTGGGAAGCTATTCTTCTGAAGCAAAAGAATTTCAGCTCTGGGAGCTCTGAAGGAAGGATTTGCCATTTGCACCTGAATTATTAAACAGTATGTATTATATAACGAGAGGGTTGGACTTGGATTCATACTGGAAAATATAAATGGTGCTACTCTTCCAAGTCTTGTCAACAACCTTAGCTCCGCCCACTCGTTCCACAATACTCCTTTTTCTCGCATGCTTTAGAAACAATTAAAATTGTTAAAAAAATTTCTCTGAAACCAACTTTGTAAAGCGATGAGGAAACCATGGAAAAATACAACCAAAAAACCTTGCTCACTTCTATCCTGTTGAGAAAATGAATTTTTGACATTTTAATTGCTCAGAAAGAACTAAGGGTTTTCACTGAATTGTACGGCAGTGATCACTGCATTCTGACTAGGTGACATCGTCCTATCTCAGTATCATTCACAGGAGAATCTTAGTGGCTTGTCATAACCTTGAGCTACAATACATATCACTAATATTCATAGAACTAGCCGCCTTACCTTTGGTGGTTTCACTTTCACGGATAAGGAAGGTACCTCGTGGGTTTCCAAATGACAACAGCTGTCTCTCAGCATCTTTTCGGCCAAGTTTGCCAAAGTACCACCTTAAAAATGTAAGAGGAGGTAATAAAAATGCTAGACAAGATGCTTAGAAGGGTCACTCAACTTGGCTACAAAAGAGCAGATCATTTCAGAGAACTATGGGTCACTTAATTATGTACACTCTGGTCCTCTGACTTTTAAGTTTTCCACAAAAAGACAAAATGACAGATACTACCATAGACAGTCTGAGAGAAGTAGCCTATGTATGGGTTAGGAGTCATCAACATCCACCAGAAGGTTTCTAAGGCACTCAATTCCACAGTGCTCAGTTTATTTCTTTGTTCTTAGCATGTAATAATTTAAATTTGCTTGAAATCAAACATGCCATTAAAACAAAGCAATTTCATAATGTAACTTTTATGTCTGTTGTTTCAAAAACTGATTGCTCTAATGGCATAACATGCAGACTGTGAGATAAATATAGTTCTAAAACGAAGCCAATCACTTCCTAAAGTGTCAGTCCACAGAGGCTAGAGGACCCAGCAAGAGATGCCTCATTGTCTGCTATAGACTCCATGGGTTATCATAGCACATAAAAGGTGATGGTTGATACAAGCCATCCTGTTTTATGTAAATTAGTTGTCCCTGGGGCACTCGCAAGCTGGTTTGGACAAAACATGGGCACCTTTGGTTTGAAGCAAGAAATTGGCTAGAAGAATAGAACAAGGTCTGCTTCATTTGATGTTTCCTTCTTTTTGTTTTGACATGAAAAATGGCTCAGTTTTTGCTCCCTAATTACCTAATTGTTTATCAGTGCAGCTGAAAACTGAAATAAAAATTATGTAAGAAATTTCCAGAGGGGTAGCCATGTTAGTCTGTGTACAGCAAAAATGAGAGTCCTGTGGCACCCTACAGACTAACAGATTTCTTTGCACATAAGCTTAGCCCACTAAAGCTTATGCCCGAAGAAACCTGAGAGTCTGCAAGGTGCCACAGGACTCTCAAAAATTATGTAAGTCACCTGAAAATCATTTACAATCAAAACAGCACAAGTTCCCAAATCCCCTTCAATTACAGTATTAATAGCTCTTTAAAATTAAGAGAAAACATACTCTTCTGCTTGGATGGAATCGACTGGAGCCACATAATTACTGGGAATGTAACCAGTTTCTCCTGTTGTCAAAGAACGTGCCTCCCACCAGTCTCCTTCACTGAAGGAATAGAGGTGAGAAAGTGAGAGAGAGAAATATGGTTGCAAAGAAAGTTATCTGACTGTTAAGGCATGAAGCTATTGGTAATGCTAAGAATTAATAACAATTCACACTTTTATCATAGAGGCATTTTGGAGCAACAGAATGTGGTATCATTCTAAGCCAAGTTAGGACGCATACCCCTGTGCATCTACTTACATTTTATTAAAAAAAAAAAAAAATCAGTGATCAGACACACACACAGCTTTAGTTTATGTCAATATTAAGCATATAGGCTACGTCTACACACAAAGTTTTATTTTGAAATGACTTATTTTGAAATAAAACCCTTATTTCAAAATAACTTATTTCAAAATAAGGGAAAGCCTGCTATCAAAATGGCTGTTATTTCGAAATGGTTATTTTGAAATAAGGCCATTTGGACATGTTTTGAAACAACATGTTCAAACGGCCTTATTTCGAAATAACCATTTAGAAATGAATAAGGTTTAAGCTGTTTTGAAATGACAGTTCTTATTTCGAAATGATGGAGCCCGTCATTTCAAAATAAGAAAATGTCATATGGACCTAATCTTTTTCATTTCAAAATAAACCAGTGTTATTTTGAAATAAAAGAGACGTGTGGACATACCCATATATAGAACAAAGACAAGAGGTATCCCTTAGAAGAAAATCTGCTCCAATGAAATACACTTGTTTCAAAAAAATGTTTAGTTTCAGGTTTTTCCAGGATGAGATGATTCATGGGTTAGTGGTCCAAGCACAACATCGGAAGCCAGATATTCCTAACTTTTAATTCCATCTCTAACAAAGGCCACATCTGTACTGCACCAGAGTGTGGACTACGGGAGACTGAATGCAGCATGCACCAGAGCACTGTGCTCTAGTTGTCCCTTGTAGACACAGCTGGTTCTACTTCAGGAGGAACCTAGTTTATGTTAATACAGTCCTCTTCCAAATAAGACTACATTACTACAAACTAGGTACCTTTTAGCTAACATAAGCAGTTTTCACATGAGGCAGTTACATCTCAACACATTGGTGCAATCTGCAATTCACATTCTTATAGTTCACACTATGGCACAGTGTAGCCAAATTAACGACTTCTCTTTGGCTTTGGACAGCTTATAAACGCTGCCTCTGTTTCCAAATCTGTCAAATGGAGATATATTAAATGATACAGAATTATCAAATGTGAACTAGAAACCTTTCAATGAGCAACAAAGAGTTACAGAAATCCAATACAGGAAATGCTAGTTTGTGTAAGCATTAAAAATTATTATGGAAAAACAACTCTCTCACTGTGCGTTAGTTTCTGAGAGAGCTTGTAAACTGCATCATAGGACAGCCCAGAAAATAGAAAAACTTAGTTAAAAAGGACTTTTGTTTCATCTTTTAAACTGTTGATTTGTAATCATAAAAAAAGAAAGTCACACTCATAAAATGAATAGCAATATGATTTTTTTTCAAACACCTGTCTGCATTAGGTTCAGGCATTCTCATCCATCGCCATCTTGAGCCTAGAAATTTTGATTAACATTATCTAACTGGGGTACCTAAAGAAATGTGCATAAATGGAAGAAGTCTGGTTCCCAGGCATTGTTGAGCGCACACAGCTATCACTGACTTCACACACGCTTTGGCTATTCAGTACCTATGAATATTGGGCCATTTTCTATTTATGTGTGTAACTTCAGACTGTCAGTTTGAAAATCTTATCCTGTGTGTCCACAGAAAGTATTTTCGGGAGACTACAAACAGCTTTTGTTAATAAATACAATTACAATCCTCTAGTACTGAACAACAGTTATTGTTTTTTTTTCTCCAAATTATTATTGCACATAAATTCCACTAGATGGTGGTATTTTATCAAATCCATAACTATTACATTCTATACATCATAAAATGTTCCAAAAAAGAAAAACATCAATCTTTCTCAATGTGCCAGTGAAGAGGGGAATTAAATTACATTTTATATCAACCTATATCAAATCCAACATTCATTTTAGGGATGCATGAAATAGGTTAGATAAAATTTATTACTGATCTGAACTTTCACCCAGAAGATTAACCAAACCTGAACCTTTTTTAGATTCAAAGCGAAATCTGCTAAACTGAAAACAGAACAACTTCATTTTTGTGCACCTGTCTGTTTCATAATTGCAAGCACCACCAGAAGAGCACAAAAACAGCTTATCTTGTATTATTTCCAACCTGAACAGGAACATACAAGAAAGTATGAATTCTCACAAGAGTCTGTTCTTCTAAGGCTTCCAGACTGATTTTTCAGCATTCCAAGAGCACTGTTAAGTTTGGAGGCCCTAAGCATATAGGGCCTGATTCTGATTGTTACTGAGCACCCACAATACCCAAGGCAGTCAATGGATAGCTGGTTTTCTCTCTAGAAAATCTTTGCCCACATAACACATACCAACATCAAAATGCATATATTGCAATCATTCATGCATGGGTGGAAACCTGTTCTCTTCCTTTGTCTCACAATGATTCCAAATAATACTGCTTACTATGAGTTCCCATTGATTTCATTAAATGGAATGCTGAAGGTGTTTACAATAGATTGAATTTTGTGTGTATTTCAAGCCATGATGTAGTATGTGGAAAGGCTTTAATGGCAGGATAGCGTCAGACATTGTGAACAGAGTGGATAATGTACAATCTTTTGTCAGATCTTTGTTTGCAACTGCTAATTTAGAAGTGGAGATGTTTTTAAACTGCTGTACTCTTTACAGATCTTCACTGAGGCTCCTGTACTTTCATCTACATCAAAGCTCTCCAGCTACAAGGTTTCATGAAATATTCCACAGAATTACCTGACTTTTCATTTTAATGCACACTGGGCCAAACTGAGCCCTGAAGTTATTCTACTGAAGTTGATGGAATTTCATATAAGGCGAATTTTCCCCACTGTCATAAAATTCAAAACCAGAATGAGATGCTGCTTTTGCACCTTTCAGTATACTTTCAGATATTAATCCATTTGTATTTCTATATGACAGCAACACTGCCCATTACACACAATGTTTTCTACAAGTTATACTGATACAAGATTCACAATAAGTCACTGCGTTTAGAAGTAGATTTTAACCCCAAATAAGTATCTTTCCAAAGATAGTAGCTAAAATTCATTTTAAGAAACAGGCTTAACACACAGTTCTAAAATATGACTGAAGAAATAGTGCATTATTACTCAAAAAAAATCTACTCCTTGAGCCTATTCAGCATTATCCTCTTATGGTAGCAATAAAAATAAGATGTTATTGCTTTTTATTCCTGTTGGCATACAGAGCAGGACTGTATTCTGTCCTGTGAATCAAGTTTTTTCCTCCTGTAAATTAAATTCATATGTAAAATATGGAAGACAATGGACTTGCAGAAGTGTTCATATGGGCCTAATTTGGCTTGCAGCACTTTTATTACTGGTACTGATGCACAGAAGCTTGTGCTCTCTGGTATCAAGATCAAACTTGCTGTGAATTTTAAATTTTATTAGATATGGAAATCACTGAAAGAGACTGACTATGGAACCTCATGTGGCACTTTTACAAAGGTCACTTTGAAAGAAAAATTGCAGTTCTGGACACTTTTTCTTTATTAAAGTTTTTAAAAACAGTGGAATACAAAGATAAAGACCTAAAAATTGTATTTCCTGAATATATGACATTTTATTTTACTGATTATAGAAATTGATAAGTGGAATTGTTGACATCTTATCTTTAGTTATAAAACAGCATCTAAATGGAAAAAAAGCTACCCCCTTAATACTCACGAGCTGTTGAGTATCTGAAATTTTTCTCCCTTCTGAAAACTTAAGTCATCTTCCGTTCTTGCTTCATAGTCATAAAGCGCCACAAAAAGAGTCACACCTGAAAAAGGAGAAGCTATCAGAATAACACTATCATTGTGCTTCCTTGAAATAATATGTGTATGCAGTTACTCAGCTGGGTTTGTACTTACTACTGGATACTCACTACTTACAACTAGTAATTAAAAGTTAGTAGTTACATGGCACTTTAAGACTAACAGATTTATTTTTTGCATAAGATTTTGTGGGAGAAGATCCCACTTCCTCAGATCTTCTCCCACGAAAGCTCATGCAAAAAATAAATCTGTTAGTCTTAAAGTGCCACACAACTCCTTGTTGATTTTTTACTGGACTAGACTAACGTGACTATTCCTTTTGAAACTGACAAGTAGTTACATGTTTAGTACTCAGTAATGCCAATCCTTCATGCAGTTGATTTTAAAGAGTAAATGTTAGAGGTGACATTTTCCAAAGTCTGTTTCCCAAGTCCATAGGCTTCCTTAGACTCTCAGAGACAACCCTGCAATTTATTGGTACTTTATAGTGAATGGATGTATTTTTAAACAAGGTTCTTAAAATATCAAATGGAATAAGTTGGTCTCTGAACCTACCTGTTCCGCCTCTGGTACGCAATGTCCCTGTGTGAGAAGAGGAATTGACACCCCCAAAAACAGTCAGTCCCTGGCCTCCAGTTGCATGGAAGTTGTTGTAATTTGGAATAGAAGTCACACCAAAGCTAGGGTAGTGCTGTGGGGTAGGATCTGTGCCATAGCGATATCCTGAACTCTGAGTTAAACTGCCATCCCTCTCATCTGTTAGTTTCGTTGCTTCTTTGTCCTTACATTGCACACAGCCCATTATCTAAAATCCTGCAAGAAAAGGAAAGAAGAGTCGTTTAACAATGATGTTTACAGGACCACATATACCACGAGGAACTAAGTTCAGGTCACCAGCTCATCACTCAGGAATAAATGTCAATTTTTGCAAATTAATGTAAATTTGTTTGCAGAGGCTCCCGTGAAACTCTTCTTTTAAATCCACACTTAGGAATCTAATAAACTGTTTTAACTTTCTAAAGTGTTGAGCACCCACCTGCTCTCACTGATTTTGCATAAAGGTACAGCAACGCTGACACAATTATGTGACAGGTAGATATGCTGAAGTAGGGTAAGAATTACAGAAAATAAGCTACCAAACACTAGAGCTACAGAAGAGGCTGAAATGCAATGCTTTCAAATCCACCTGGGTCCATACTATGGCAACCAGACCAAACTACAGCCTGAGGTATGTGGTTGAACAGAGCAAGCATGTCTGTCTACTCCCATAGGGGAGAATATTTCCAGAGGCAGGGGAGACATACCCACGGAGTGGAGGGATATTTCAGGTATGATTCCCTTACTTAGGGCTGCCCGACCCTGGTGAAGTTAGGAACGCTAACGCAGTACAAATTAGTTTTATCAGACTTAAGAATCCTATTGGTATTTCAAACTAGTATTACATCATTCTCTGGTACACTGGGAGTTTTTCTTTTTTTAAAAAGATGTCCTTACAGAGCTGTAAGTGCTACCTAGCCACTTTATTTAGTTCTCTTTCAAAAACTGTTTTTGCAGACAGAACAATTATTTCAACAGAAATCCAATTAAAAGCTTGACATTTCAATGGAAAATTATACTTCCTTACATACATTGTTTGGAAATTTTCTCCACAATTTTAATTAAATGATGATAAAATAGGTTTTATTGAAAAGATGCTCTTGTGGACACTACAAACATGCAGTCATCATTGCAACTTTAGACAGGACAATAAGGTTCAGCCTTCATATAAAAAGCAACAAATCAAACAGAACTCATGCACTTCTTGTTTGCAGTTATGAAGATCTGGCCACTAAGGCAGAAGGCAAGCCATACAGATATAAATTAATAGTGACAGCGTAAGTGAAATTCCCAATCAAGAGGAAAAAAAAAAAAAGTAAAGAAATACAAAGTGTCTGAGCCTGCAAAAATACCCCATGAAAGCACAGAATATTAAGAAATTGGAGAATCTCTCAAGTTAGAGTAGAACAAAATTTTTCACATGAAAACATTTTACTGTGAAGCAGAGTTTAGTACTTTATAGGAATGACATTTTAAGTGACCGTTTCTTACAGAAAAATTCTTTTTGTTCTTTCCCCTTCCTTTCTATCCCTTTTCTCATTTTGGCACTGAAAAAAGGTAGCAGGGCAGAAGAGAAGGAAAAAAGAGAAGCTGTGAACCCCAAACACTTGAAAACGGAAAAAGAAAGATGCAGCTCATCAGCCAGTACAAACTGAAACAGCTCTACTGAAGTCTGTGAGTTTATGCATTGGTTTGCAACAGTTGATCTGGCCCTACATATTTGATTGACTTTTTTCAGTCAGTCAAAGAGAGGAACTTAAAAGTACAATTTCCCCAAAAGAAGAATTATTAAAGAGAAGAATTCTGAAAGAATGAATAAATTAGAAAATCATACCACCAATGAAAACATACACAGACCATCAAGATCAATACTTTCACATGTTAATCATAAACAAATACTACTAACAAAGGACCTCTGAACTGTCAATTCTTTCTCCTGTCCTGGTCCAGTGGCTTTTTAGCCTGATATTTGCTGTATAATCTTTTCTTGTTGGTGTGCTGCTTTTGAGTCAGAGTTGGGTGCAAAATGAAAAAAAGGTCTGATTGAGAGGGTTTCTTTCATTTGTCCTTTTCAACTCAGTTACAATGCCTAGACAGTTCAAGTATAAAGACTGTCTATTTGTAGCACCTTGTAAAGCATGATGGAGGGTGTTAACATACATGCATCTTTTCAAGCCAAGACTGAAAAGTTGTCCATTCCAGGCTCAAAGAAACTAACTAGGCAACAAATTATATCATGCATAGTTACATCTGGGAGAATGCACACATTTATTCCTGGAAATGATTCAAGATTACTCCAGAGTTTTCACAGATAAATATCGCTGCTCAACATCACTACTCTAGCAACATCACTACCAATGACTGGACTTGCACAAACTAATCTCCTTCATTATCAAATAACAGACCCACTGAATGTCAGCATTTACAGTTTTGCAAAGTTGGAAAACATTTTCATTAATAGAGAAACTGAGATGACCAAACAAAATCTGGAACAAATTGACAACCTCTCAAGAGATCAACATACTACACTGTTCATCCAACACACTGTGCAACTTTTGGTCGATGAACAAGTTTCCATTAGGAAATGCCGTATTTCTCAGACATATAATTTACTGGATCATATGGCGATTTCATAATTGGTCACTGGTGTTGCTACAAAAGCAAATAAATGGCTTAATTATGGTTAACTTTTCAAATGTAAACAATCTGTATGTGTTTCTAGTTTGCTTTGAAACATACACTTCTTATATTGCTCATGAAAATATATAGGTTTCATGAGACTTCCTCGGTGACAACTGCTGGATTTGCCTCTATTTTCCCTGTTAACTATCTGGAATCTGGTAACTCCATTGCAGGATACTTGGTGTATAAATATTTCTTTCCAAGTGGCAGAAGCATTCTTTGCAGATAAAATCGCATAACTAATTCTCTTGTTATTATTTATACTATTGTAGCACCTTAAACTTAATTACTTTTGAATAATATTTAGTCTCAATCTTCTTTCATCTATTTAAATAACACCACCCCATTCTCTTGAAGATTATTGATTCTGAAAACTATTCTAGATAGAAGTCAAGACTAAAAAACAACAAAAGCTAACCTACTCTTGGGCAATGTTAAAAGTAAAATTATTTATTCACAAATTCTGGGTTCACTAAATGAGGTTTTGTTTCAATATTTAGCTCTCTCTCACAGCTCTTTCCCTGACACACCTCAGATTAATTTTTCTGGAATGTGGCAGACATACAATCATTAAGACACATTATAATTTTAGAACTATAGCATGCAAAGCTTTTTTAAATGGGGAGGGAAGATATATCACACACTTGCTAGAACCATTTCATTTTCACTGAAAAAATGTTTAACAGACAGACTAGAAATACAAAAATGTTAACAACAAAAATATTTGTGTAAGCTCTTGTTTTTGCTTTCCTCCCACTCTCTGCAGCCATACTAATTGTTTCCTGTTGGAAGAGAGAAGAGCAGCCAAGCAAGCTGAATCTGACTTAAGCAGGCTTCTTGCCATGCTACAGCATTTTGAACAGAAAAGTCAGGGAACAGGTCAGCATTATGCGCAATTACATATCTCGGTTAATGTCTGCACAGAAGCCTCTGCTTCAAGTACATTAAACTAAGCAATATATTTAGGTTTGGAAGGATTAGTTTTTATTGTAAATGCTGATAAATATTTCACTGTACAGTGTGCACATTATAACCAATGTAAGGATACTTCCAATCGATAACAGTTGAAATTTAAAAACAGGCAAAGAAAAATGCTTCTTGATAATTTCTTAGACTATGATTTCAGGCTAAACTTATGACACGACAGTTTGTGTTTTAACAGTTATAAAGCTTTAACTTTTTGAATCTCAGTGTCTGTCATTAAATAGTTGTCCCACTTATTCTCCTGTAACTGAAAATTTAAAAATAAAAAAATTGAATATTTAAAAAGAAATAAAAATTTTTAAAAAATTAAAATTTAATTCTGCCAAACCTAAATAGGTTCCATATGTAAGTAAAACACTATGAGGCATTTGCTCATACCAAAAGTATTCTGACCACATGGGGATGAGACATGAGGCTGAAGTGCTGCTTGTTATATGATGGCCCAGATTAAAGAAAACATCATTTTCAGGATAATCACTCACACAAGTATTTACATCTCCAGGAAAAAAATTACAAATCTTTCATAACTGTTGTTAAGATGTGTTGCTCATGTCCGTTCCACGCTAGGCATGAGCCACCACATGCATGGTAGCCAGAGATTTTTTCCTTAGTGTACAGCTAGTTGTAGCACCCCTGGGAAACTTTGGGCACATGTGCTCACATAAGGGGCACCACTGGCTCACTCTCTCAGTTCCTTCTTGCTGAGAACTCTTGACAGAGGGGTAGAGAGGTGGACCTTTGAATGGATATGAACAACCATATCTTGAACAACAGTTACCAAAGGTTGTTGATCATTTTTTCTTTGAGTGAGTGTTTGCTCATGTCCATTCCACGCTAGGTGACTCACAAACAGTG
Source organism: Podocnemis expansa (assembly GCA_007922195.1). Lineage (NCBI taxonomy): Eukaryota > Metazoa > Chordata > Testudines > Podocnemididae > Podocnemis > Podocnemis expansa. Next base: position 59,012,336 of record ML681979.1, read on the forward strand.
TCCATGGAGGTGGGCTCCGAGTTTGCTGATGTGCTGATTGCAACCCCCCTTTCCCAAAAATCAACATTGTCATTGGACTTTTGGGTGATGGCATAGTAGGATGTGACAGTGTGGGTTGCTGACCACATCACAGCACTGCAGATGCCCTGGATGGGTATACGAATCAGGAATGCCAATGCTGATGCCTCTGCTGTTGTAGAACGAGCTGTCATGATAACTGGAGGATGGATCTTTGCCTGCTTGTAGCAAGCTTGAATGCAGGCAGTTATCTAGGATGACACCTCTGGGATGATGCCAGGAGTCCTTTCATCCTGCCTACCACAGCTATGAAAAGCTGTGCAGACTTGCAGAAAAGCTTATTTCTTTCAATGCAGAAGTCTGTCTAATGTCTGTAGCTGACGTTCCTCATCAGTGCTCTGAGGCGTTGGAAAAAAGATAAGTAGACAAATATTCTGGCTGTTATGGAACTAAAACATCACCTTTGGTAGGAAAACCAGAAGAGGGCACAGTTGGACCTCTATCAGTAGAGCCCTTAGGTGAATGTCTCTCTTTCTGGGGCCTTAGCCTGAAGACTGTGCAGATTTCACCTTTCTTCTTAATGCGAGCTTCTACGAGGCTCTTTTGATAAGCCAAATGCAGACTGCTCTCTGGCACAAGCTTGCTGCATGATGTGCACAGCCTGAAGTCTGGAGACCAGTGCATGTCCAGTCCCTAGGATGATGTCCCTCCAAGACTGGAACGACCAACTAGGCTATTTACACTACTACAAAATAAATCTGCTAACTATATGCAATAGATCAGAGTCCAAACCATTACTGGGAAACCCATGCAAGACTAAGGTCATTCCACGCAGTTGTCACGGGCAATCAGAAGGAAGAGCCTGTGTAGCCAGTGGCATCCCTATTTCATCAGATGTGCATGGGGCTTGATGAAAGGAAAAATCTGTGGCAACTGTGTATGTGGTATGTATACACCTAGCACTGATGACTGTGAGCAAGCACTTGGAAAAGAACCACTGATCAATTTAAGTACATACTTTCCACTAATGAAATGACTTGTCCCAGAGCTTATGTTTTGGGGCCTAAGTACAGAGAGCATCTCTTACTTTAGTAGAAGTAGCAGTTACTATACCCCAACTGTACAGCAATTGAGTTCATTAAAGAACATACATTGAGATGTACATGTTAGGTTCCAGGGTATGGCCAAAAGACCCATTAATTCAAGAGGAGGCTATTAATCAGCTCCTCTACAACAAGGGACAACCTGTTGGGCTGTACGATCACATCCCAAACACTGCAACTGTTCTATTGTTCCCTATTCTGTGGAGCTTTTCTCCTAGTTTCTGAAGCCCAGAGGAAAGCAGGAGCGCCATAGAAATAAATGTCTGTAATTTTTTTCACTACAGCACACGAGAGTCTTAAATATGTCCTGCTTCTTAAGCTGCACCAAAGCTGACAAATCATACTGCTCTTGGTCCCATAACCAAAAACTAACAGGAAGAAGTTGGCTAGGATCAGGTTCAGAATGGATAAATGTATTTCTTCAGGCTATTAAAAACTTACAGAGTGTCTTCCAGTACTCTACTTAAGTTCTGAATTCTGGAACATATTCCACAATCTGCTACTCTTAAAATAACGTTCAAGTTGCAAATGTAGCTTTCACTAGAGCTGAGGAAGAACCAGATGAAGGAACATACAGAGCAGCTTATAGGTCTATTGATGCCATGACCTCTACCTTTAAATCTATTGCCATGGTGACAGAGCCTTCCACCTCCAGACTGAAGTGCTTCACAGTGAAAAAGATACAGATCTAACAGATATTCTCTCTCTCTCTCTCTCTCTCTCTCTCTCGCTCTCTCTCTCGTTGACCATGAAGTAAATAAATTCCCTGGAGAATTTCTTTCAATGGAGGAGGCGAAAAGGCAGGAGGGAATAAATGGTGAACATCTGGCGCTTTTAATTAATTTTTAGAGGTTGGTTAGAAATTACTAGCAGCGAAGCTGGAGAAAGGGGAATTACATAGGAAAAATGGAAGTCTGAGCTTTTATTCAGTATATATGATAAATGGCCTCATTAACCAAGGCAAAGGCAGCATCTGAACACAGAAGTCTAATTTTTTTCCTCTAGGGTATCCTTGATATTTTTCATTTTGCAGAAAATATCTTGGAATACATCACTCTGTGGCATCAAAGATGCCATAGTTGGCTGAGCTATAGCAGGCATCTGGTATACACAATGTCAAATTCTGAGGTCATTTGTCACTATACCACCAAGGACAAAGTAGGAGTTTTGCAAAGAAGAGTCAAATACTTTAAAAAAACTAATCTCAATCTTTGTGTGTGTAGTATGATTCATGCAGTCCAGTTTCAGAAGATAAAACAAGCATTAACATTTGGCCTTAATTTAATTTTCCCTGGTGATTCACCTTTGGGCCCCACTGGAGACTAAAAGTAATGACCTAAATTATCAGGAGTAAAAATTGCTTGGTTGTGCCTCAGTTGTTAGGACCCGCTCAGAGGCACTTCAATAGGATGTGATTTTCAGAAGGTCCTGAGTACCAACTTTGAGATTCGTACCTCTTTAAACAGAGGGTTCAAGTTGAGCACCAAAAGCAAGGTATTCAAAGTTAGCAACTTTTGAAGAGTCAGGCCAGTATCTATGGAGTCCTCAGCTTGTTCCACCCATTTTCAGTTTTCTTAGATTTACTCAGGTACTCCTAAATAGTTGTTTTTTTTTTTTTTTTTTTTTTTTACCTCAAACATTCATTTTTTTTTAAAGTTCTAAGCTGACAACATATGCAATGGATCAGCTCTCAATATTTTCTGAATTCTTCAGAAAACTTTTGAAGATCACCTTCATTTTGGATCTATCAAAGATTCTACAGTTTGCTGGAATTAGAGAACACTTCATGAATAAACCCTGCAAATACTAAAATTTAACTCTTCTGATCACCAGTTATTGTTTCTCAATCTTTTAGATGATGATTTATTGCATAGTTCTTTTTATACTTGACAGGATCATTGGAAAGGGCTCAAGCTTCTGTGATTCTTTTTTTAGGAAGTGTCTGACTCAGTAATGATATTTTTAAAGATATACAGAAAATTAAATCATGCCATTGTCAAAGCCTTACTGTGCAACAACAACAACAAAAATCTATGAAGTTGTTTAAACAGATTCATATGACAAACAGGAACAATGAAAGATCCAGTGGTATAAATTCGATTTTTAAAAGACCTATCCTTTAAAGCTTCACCACCAGGTTTTACTTAGTTGTATGAGCAAAAAGTTTCAGTGTTTTATAATTACCTGCTTGCCTGAAGCAACTAGCAGTCTAAGCAGCATATGAGTTGTTGCTTATCAAGTTACATCTATTGGGAAGTACAGCTGGAAGATTTGCTTTAAATGAATGCCTACTGCTACATTATACTGGCCCAAAGCAAAGGCCATTTGGAGAGTTGAACATTTCGATTATTTTTGGTTGTCAATAAGGAGCTGCTGAAAGTTTGATATGAAGGAATTTTCTAAAATGAAGCCCGGGAATGTTTGAAGGGAATGAAACGCTCCTACTGTGACCAACCAACAGAATCTATTTCTCAGCTTAAGGGTGCCAAATTCATTGTGTCATTTTTTTTTTGACACTTTAGAGGTCATAAGAGACGAAGCCCCCAGAGAAAACATGGTAAACTATTGTGAAATACATATGTAAGGCAGGCTTAGAAGCTGTGCCTAACAGCTTTGGGGGGCAGGGGCAACTAATCTGCATGGGTTTAGTATTTGCATGAGCACAAAGAACATATCAGCATAAATACAGTATGGGTGCAGGGCAAGATGGGTAATGGTATTTGGGGCTGATCTGATCACAAATCTGTCAATATCTGTAATTCTACTGATGGGAAATATGAAATACTGTCTCTTGTGATAAGCTAATCTCTGATTGTTCCAAATCTGTCTGGGTTAGTTAAAGGGTAAAAGCTACCCTTAGCAAAAAAGAGACTTAGAGGCCACTGCCTATTTCAGCCTGGAAAGGACAAGACAGGGGCGGGGGGGTTACATAGCTTAGTCTGGAGCTATGCTTGAGGCATTTGCCTCACCCCTGGCCCCACCGTCAAATGTAGATCTGGCTAGGCTTCTTATGAGGCCATTCTTTGTTATTTTAACAGAAGCAGCTGTTTGCAGCTACTTGAGGTTTAAGAGCTGAAATCACTGAAAGAAGCAAGCCCCCTCTCTGAGCTGAAATCACTAAAAATGAAAATCCTCTCTCTGAGCTGAAGTCTGAAGAGGAGCAGCGGATGGAGTGAGTAACTGGTGGGCGGAGCCAGCAGATGGTGAGAGAGGCCAGCGGTGGGCTGGACAGCATGCGTGACCAGTGGGTGGAGCTGGTGGACAGTGGGCAGAGCCAGCGGATAGTGAGAGCGGAGCGTGAGTGACCAGTGGGTGGTGCTGGTGTGAAAGACACTCTCTACATACCTTGGGATTTGTTGGGAGCCTGTTTTGCACTGATTCTCCAGATCAGTGCTAGATTTGCTATTGAGTTTGCATGTGCTGTTATGCTGTGTGGGATCATGCAGGGAACCTGTTTTGCACTGATTCTCCAAATCAGTGATTTTTGTTATTGGGCCTTTTACATTCTGTTTTTATTACTATTAAAAGTTCTGCGTACTACACTCAGACTCGTGTTTGTGAGCGAGGAAGCGTTACCCCTTCGGGGTGCCCAGGGAATAGTGCAGGATTTCCCAGAAGACTGGGTGGGGGCTCGAGCCAGGTGGTGCTGTAACATTATTTGGAAACCCCTAGATATAGAACCCAGCCCTTGTTCTGCCAGCTCACTCTGGCAAAAGTGTTATACATAATATAAAAGAACGCAAATACTTAGCTTGCACCATATACCCTGTAGACTGGACTGTGGTCTTCCTTGCCTGCCTACCTCCCTTTTTAATGGCCTTTTCTCAGTATCTGATATCTGATTTCAGTTATGCCATGTATTTCTCCCCTGCTCAGTCAGCACCAAAGCCCAGAGATTGCAGGATGCATGTACATAGAAGAGGTCAAGCAACAAAATGATACGTAACTGGTCCTGTCTGCCGCAATGATCAATAGCAGAAATGTCCACAAGACAGATCAGCAGCAACTGAATCAAAAGAGGAAAGACTTAGATGATGATCTGAGAAAGATATGCACCTTCCTGATGTTGATATTCAGCAGAGCATCTCTCAGGTTCCTGCACTGCTTTAATGTAAAAACCCTAGGCTATATTCACCATCAGCAAAAGAGGAACAGGAAAGTCAGTGTTCCATCTGGGCAGCAGTGGCAAAAACTGACTTCACTTGCTGTGCTTGTTTAAGGAACAGTTGTTGTGGTGGAACTGGCCTGGTGCCGAAGGGTTGGAGGTCACCTGGCAAATCCACAAGAAAACACATTAGCACAAAGCGTCTGTTTGAGCAGGCATAATCAAAAACTCCCCAGTGCCACAAATGAAAGAAAAGAAAGGCTCACCCTCCAAACTCCAACAAAAGACCACTTGGCCACTCTTTCTAGTTTCGATAGCATTTCCTTGCCAGATGATTTGCGAATGTTATGGCTTTTTTTTTTTTTTTTTTTTTTTTTGGGAACAGTGAATTCTCTTTCATTCTCTATAGCATGCTAATTTCAGGCAGAACTAGTGTCTAGAAGTTGAACCTTCTAGATCATTTTGGGTAGCTGTAATTTGACCTGATTTATTAAAAGCAGGCCCCACTGAAATCCACAGTTCAGCAGGTCTGTGGGTTAGATATGTTCTACTGCACTGTTAAGAATCCAGGCTTATACACTAATTTTTTTTTTCTTAAAGACAAAGCATTTATTTATAGATGCCCTAGTAAAGAAAGCCTTCAGTTTTTAAATGAGTGCCCTACTTCAGTGTCTGCAGACAGTCTAGAAATGAATTTCTTTCCTTCATTCTAAAGGAATTGATGTCATTTTTTTAAAAGGCTTAACACCAATAACTGAGCAAGATAAAAAACATAACTGTTTATAAAATATTTTAATTTAAACAATGAATAGAACTGGGGGGGGATGTGCAGATACACATTACAAAGATATGCAAGTTACATTCTAAGTATACTCAGCTCTCTGTGCCACTCACTCAGTTTGCTGGGCTTAAGATGGTGCACGGACAGGACACAGGAGCATTCTGACCTACAGATTTCTAAGGCATGCTGAACTGCTGCTCCAATATAAATGTTACCTAGGCTGATGGGAGGGGTTTTCCCACCAGCACAGATAATCCACCTCCCTGAGAGTTACAGCCATGTTGACAGAATAGTTTTTCCATCAAGCTAGCTCTATGTTGAGGGCTAGGTGAATTTAACCACATCACTCAGGGTGCATATTTTTCACACCCTGAATGATATAAGTGGTTTGACCTATTTTTGTAGTATAGGCCAAGCCTAATTTTTCTTATTCATTTAAAAAAAATACTCTTCTAACATGTATAGTTCAGTTGTCCTTCAGGAGAACAACCACTACAAAGAGCAGAGTCATTTTATCCCAGAAAGAAGTGAAATGGAGGCTCCAATTGATTATTCTTTTTTTCCCCAGCAGGAAATAGAAAGATGATTGCTGGTATTTTGCCCTTTCATTTTCCTTTTTCCCCTCAGATTCATCTTATTCTGAATTTTTCTTTGTTCTCATTTTTAGACTCTTTTTAGGATTAATAAGACTTTAATCAAATTGTGTGTGTGTGTGTGTGTGTGTGTGTGTGTGTGTGTGTGTGTGTGT